>OW052243.1:44897349-46097349 GCA_932526585.2 Philonthus cognatus
CAATTTTGGGTGTATTATTTATGTGTTACTAAACTTTGACAAACAAGTTGGAGAAGCTTAAATTATACCAAAGTTATGTAAAATAAAGCTTAATAAATAAACTACTAAAGAACCGATTTAAAAAATAAAATCACACAGATTAATAAATCATTAATTTAACAACTTTTATTGTAACGTAGGAAAAAATTAAGATGAACAATTTTTAACAATTTTGCAATAGTGCAAAATGATCAGAAATTATTCGAATTGAATAGAATTTAATTCAATAATAAAATACACTCTTAAAATAAACCAAAATTTAACTTTGATTTCATATTTTCAAATATCTTGTAACGATATTTAAATTTCAATTAGAGCCAATCAAAGTTTATTAATTTCTGTGTAGATTCTATGAATTTTATGTTGATTCGATAATCTGTTGATTTTTTACAAGTTTTTCAAATAAAATATTCTCCTAAACACGTTAATTTTATTGGATAATTTCAATTTTGGCTTAGTATTTTAAGAAATTACGTTTAGGTAATTATAAAAAAAACTATTAGATTTTTTCCGATTTCTGTATTTTTTAGAAGAACAAATATCACAAAAAAAATGTCAAAAATCATAAATGTTAAGTAATAATCATTTTTATTATAAATAAAACTTTCAAAAACCAACAAACATAATTAAAAAAAACAAATAAACAAAATAGGGAATAATGGCAAAGTTGCGAAAATCACAAATAAACACCAAAGTCAATCATTCAATTTTATGGCGATTAAACATCTCAACTTATTTTTTTAAAATTAACTCAACATTGATATTAAATTTAATTTCAAATTAAATCAAGTAAGTATTTAGTTTAATTTCATACTTTCATATTTATTTAAGAGTACAATAATATTGGAACGAGAGTTTTTCACTCCTTGACTAAGCATCAAGTAAATATTTCGAGTTTAGAAAAGCCTGAACATTTTTATCCAAATTTTCAGGCTTTTCTAAGCTCGAAATATTTACTTCATGCGCCAGGCATATTAAACACTGTTATAGTGTGAAGTTTTAAAAACACTATATTCATGTTAATAACACAAGATTCTTTAAAATTAAAAAATATTCTTCTTTTCTTAATTGGTCATTATTTATGGCTGAAATTCTTCATATTGAAGACATTTCTTCAAATATGGCAACAGATACAATTTTAAAATGTGTGCATAAGTCTTAACTATTAAACAAGTTATCGAATATAATTATGTTTTATTTATTATTATACACATTTTAATGGTAATACCCAATCCTAAAGGCAACATTGCTAATTTATTTCACGCTTAACCAAGATGTTGAAACACTCGTTAGAAGATTAAAATTGAAGGTATTAATAAACACGAAGCCCTGAAAATCCAAAATAAAACTAAATATGTAATTTATAAAATAAAATAAATGCTCACCTGCTTTAAAGAAAATAATTTTGTTTTTCAAACTTATCGAGACAAAGTCGAATTTTATGCGAGAAAGAATATTTAGTTTGAAAGGTTGTATAAAAATCCTTTAATTTAATGTAACATAAGTTACACAATAAATAATTAACGTCAAGTTTATTTAAACAAAATGAACACTTGGCGAAATATGTTAAAATATGTATAGTTAAAGTATAGGCAGCTATTTTGTCAACATTTAAATAGTAGTAATATTGAAGCTGTGTGAGAAAATATATAACACCAAAGAAAGCACGTTTATTCCTTGAACTGTATTTTCTTCTATATTGTAAACCACACTCTGTAAGTTATCTCATCAAAATATGTTAAGGTAAAGTTCAAATTTCCTATAAGAAAAATGCATTAATTTTTAGGAATATTATGTTTGAAAAATTGTAGATTAATCAAATATATAAATATACAATTCCGGAAATTAATTCAGAAATAATTTAGCAGTAACATTCTTCGCTGAAAATAGAAGTACCTATCTTGTTTCAGTTTTTGTTTTTCTGGGTGTTTTATTTATTTATTTTATTGATATTTTCAATATTTATCTCGATAAATATCTATTAAAATTAAAACATACGTATGACTACTTATAGAAAATATCGCTCACACTCAAGAATTTATTCCCAATGCTCTAAATTTAGAAGATAATAATAATAATAAAATATAATTATTTTCAAATTGTAGCATTACAGAGTGAAAAGAGTGTCAATGTTACTAATCTAAGATATGGGTATGTAACATGTTAAATTAATATTGTTTCCGTTATTTTTGCTAAGTTATTTAATTGAATTATATTTGTTCAGTCCTAATTTAAATATAATTGTTCTCATTTTAATGTTGTTTAATCCCAATTTGATTGTTTTTAAACTGACAGCTATGTTTAAAGTCCCAATTTGAAATTGCTTATTCCCTATTTGATATTGATTAGTCTCAATTTGAAGTTGAAAAGGTATAGTAGACAAAAGTTTACTATGTTTTAGGTGTAGACTGTCAATTATTTTGCCACATTTTAGAAAGCCCTCTTATGTTTAACTTTAATCATAATTTGCTAATTCTAGCTTTGGTAACATTTCTTGAAGTATCTTATCACATTTTTGATATCCTTTTGGTAGACTGAAGTCTGATATTTCCCCGATTCCGTACGCGAAATGTTCAATTTAACGTTTACGTTATAGCCCTCACAATCTAATTATATATATCAAATACTAAACGCGCTTAGACTGTAATGCTAAGGAATAACATAAACGTTAAATTTAACATTTCGCGTATGGAATAGATCTGGCTATAACAAAATAAATAAAAATAAAATAAAAGTTATCTATAATTGCCGGGAACATGTTAGAGTTATCATTAAAAAAGTATGCTACTAGATTCCTCAATAAAAAATGCTAAGCAATGTAAAAGTTAAAAATGTCTCGATTAAATAGTGTTTGAGTAAAAAAGTTAAAAAAAAATTCAAAAAATCGGTATTCGACAATGTCTCGAAAACAAAAGATCCAATATGAAATCATATTATTATTGGACCTAAAATATACAACGTTGCCCTAATTTAACAAACTCTGTATCTTTTTAAATAACCCTATATTCGACCAATATGCTGAACTTGATGGCGGCATGAGGCATTTTATATCAAACTTATATTAAATCAAAATATTATGCTTTATGTTATTAATATCCTAACTGTTTTAAACTTACAACACCCACAAGCGAAGTAGAAATACTTATACCAGAAACACGGAACATACATTGAAATAATAATGTAAAGTTACATTCTGGCAATAAAAGCTGCTGCCGAACTTCAGAAATAAAATCTAAAATTAGGCAGACGATCAACAAGTGCTTTCATTTCTCCGGAACAAACGGAGCTCGGATGTGTAACTGTATGCATGTGTGCGTTCGCATACTTTCGCCTTTATTACAAGTATTTATGAGGTCGAACTAACACATGCACAAGTTGACTGTTTACGTTTTGTGTGAGTGTGTTTGTGAACTCATTATTTTCGATCCGACGAGACGAACAGGCGCCACAGTTAATCAAATACATGTATACATCGGAGGCGTTTAGGGCTCACTTCACTTACGGCATCGACAACTGTTTGCTGTTGTTTATTTTTTTCTCTCATTCACGGCTACTCGTCTTAATCATCGCGACCTTGATCCCGTTAACTATATTTTACTATGAACTTGACTTCAAATGATTGGTGTAGAAATGATATACAGTGCATATCAACATTATTTAAACGATAAAAGTGCCCAAGAAAACGCGGAAAGAAGATTATTATAATTTCAAAATTACATCAGAATAATGAAACGTTCAGAGATGAACTAATAGCGGTTTCTGCTTCCTGCCCTAGTGCCCCTGACCCGGTGTTAGGGTCACTGGCGCCCGCCTGAAAATCTAGTGGAAGCGTCCCTTATTGTCCGGCCCGGCGCCACTGATTTGGCAGTGGTTTTCACTTTCTGATTAGACAAATTGTTTAAAATTTAGACGTGGCTAAGTTCTCAAGTGAGGATAATCGAATCATTTGATTATTGAAATCATCGATTATTTAATAATCTATTAGTATTATTCAAATTATCATCATAGTGGCAACCAATTTAAAATGTTAAATTTCCCTGACTTTTCTCTGACTCTTCCCTGATGCCAGATTTTTTTTCACTGACCCCTTAAAATAATTTCCTATAATTAAACCAAATAGAAGTCAGAAAAAAGTTATTCAAGTTATATTAAAAAGTGAAAAGAAAACATATTATATCGCTTCGCTCGCGCGCCCCAGCAAATCCAAATTTTCTGGCTTTTCTAAACTCGAAATTTTACTTCATGCTTAGGCTGGGAGTGGACGACACACGGTACAAATTTCAAATTGAACTGATTTCACTGATTTCAAGTGAAGTTCAAAACATACTGATAAGGTTTATACATTTATGATTTAATGCATTATTAAATAAATTCTAAATAACCTTATTTATTATATATTCCATTTGTTTCTGGATCTCGCCTAGCTATGGAAAAGTGACAGTTTAAGTATTGTAAATGGGGCTGGTTGTGTTTTAAATCAGGGTTTTTAAATGTCACTGTCAGATGTTCGATTTTAAGGTTATAATTTCTGACTATTGTGATCTTACACTGTTGCCTGTTTTACAAATTTTCAGATATAAAAGGATAATAATATGCAGTTTTAAGATTAACAAAATTTACTACTTGGTTTTTGTACATACAAACACAGCAATAATATTGTATATAACAAATATAATGAATTCGGCTCTGCAAACGTCATCCATTTGTATTTCTCGCTTGGGTCTTCCCGTTAACACATTTTGATCAACTCCATCCATCCACCTTAATTTTGGTCATTCTCTCTTCTGTTGGCCCTCAGTATTTTTTTGTAGAATTTCAAATTTATTCCCACCCTCTTGTGATACTGATAATTTTCATGTCAAACAATTTTTAAGCCCTCATTCCACTTTTATTATTTAGTCAAGAGAACCTGCATCTGAATCTTCTGATGTTTGTTCTGAGCCAGATTCCCCAAGCGAAATAATAAAAGGAGGAATGGTTTCAAAAGAAAGGTTCCCCATGTGTTTTGTCCAGTCATCCGAAATAAGTTTTTCACAATGATCACAGAAATTTTGCCACATATCGGATGTACATTTTGAGAGAGACTCAAGCCATAAATTCTGAACACGATCCTTAGATGGTTGCTTAGAATTTATGTGCTTATTGTAGTAAGTCTTACAAAACCCCCATGCCATTTCAATTGGATTGTATTGACAATGGTATGGCGGTAATCTAAGAACTTCGTGCCCGTTCTTTCTCAAAATGTCATCAACTACGTAAATTTTGTCATTTGATCGAAAGGGTATAAATAAAGCCCATAGTTCCTTTTTGGTTAATTTTGGATTGAATTTTACCCAGCATGTAGAATGGTGAAGCGTTTGCCTTCATTTTTGAATTTAGTTGGATTACTTTTTATATCCGTTTCATGTACCCAGCGTCGAACCACGGATCCATTCTGATATATCCATGTTTCATCCAGGTATACGAATTTGATATCTACACTGGAATTTTGATACTGTACAAATTTTCTAAGGAAAATAATTTTAGCTGCAACAACATGTTTTTGTTCACAGAGAATTTTGCGCCCATTAATTAATTTGAATTTATACCCCATACTTTTAACAACCCTATAAAGTGTTGTTCTACTCCCATGGAACTGATAATTTTCTTTCATATCATTCAAAAGATCTCTCAAAGTAAAATACTGATTTCTAGAGTTATATTGCCAAATTAGTTGTTGCAGATCTTTTCTAGCTAGGTGATTCCAAAAATGGCTGTTTTTAGATCGTTTGCCAGAAGTAGTAGATTTCAATTCGTCAGGTCTTTGTCGTAAAATTAATTGTAATGAAGATCTCCCTACCTGAAACGTAATTATCTTTAATTAAATATATATGATAATTAAAATACTAGACATACCCCAAAAATATCTATTAAAATCGTAATAATATTGTGATGCTGTAGATTTGGATTACTTTGCCTAAAATGTTTGTAGGATTTCAGAATTTGTAACCTTTTTGATTCAGAGATAATCTTTGGCATGTTAATATTTAATATGTGCCTGAAATTATTTTTCACTTTGACATTGACACAGCATTGCAACACTAGATTAATTTGATTTAATAATAAAATGCTCGAAGAAGCGACCGCGTGGCGAAATAATTGTTGCAAGATTAACAATAAACCTCTTGAAAATTAAAAAGAGGATTACTTATGATATCATAAATTATTGCAACACTGTTAAAATAAGGAATCAGGAGTGGCAATTAATAAAAAATGTAAATGTTGATACTGCAACATAACAACACGAAAGCATGGCTAGGCGAGATCCAGAAACAAATGGAATTGTGTATAGTTATAACAGTTGAGGTTATGTATAAGGCTTATACTAGGGCAATTAAATTATTAGTTGTAAACTAACAATAGTAATCTACTAAAACATTTTATTAATCCGAAAATGTCTATATCATCCTTAGAACTGTGTTAAAGCTAAATGCTAGGTCTATTAATAAGGCTGGTTATGTTAAAAACACGTTTTAAACATGCTTTAAACACGTTTTAACATGTTTTTAATTGTTAATGTTTTAAACACTGTTTCATTGGAAAAACACGTTTTGAATACCAATTCTAACAAACCAAAATAGCCGACCGGAAGCTACCTTTTTCGTCACTATAATGCAATAAATTATAATGAAATCAATAAATATTTGATATTACTTGTTCAAAATCTAAAAAGAAAAAATGGCTGACCGGAAGTATTTGTTGACACTATTCGCAAACAGTGGCAGCTCGTGAGAAATTTTATTAGTGTGGCTGTAGTCTTAAACATACACTAGATTTTTCCTGCCCTTATGAACGAGCCGACACTGCTCGCAAATAACTGCTTATTACCCCACATTATTATTTTCATTTTTGTAAGTTGTATATTCAAATTTTAAACAAGAATTGAATAAGAAAAGTTAATTATAAAATATTTAAAACTAATTCTATTACTCAATACACACAAAGTAGCAATTGCACGTTAGAAATCAAATATTTAATACTTAAAGTTACTATATTTTTTCAGTTATTTGCAATTGAAAGTCAAAAAGTTCAATTTTATCGATATTTTAGATAAATAAAAGTTTGGTAAATCAGAACAAGTTTTGAGATATTGTGATGAAACATTGTGTGGATATCAAAAGTATGATTCTTTCAAAATATATAAAAAATGTTCAGTTATCTCTAATTGAACATCGAAATATTGATTTTTTTACTATTTTCGATAAGTAAAAAGTGAAAAACAAGCAATAAGAATATGGCTCCATTGCCCGGGCCCAACGACTTTCGATAATTTCAATTTTTTATAGTCTAAATTATAGCACTCCTATAACACCACCAAACATTTCTATAGCACCCCTTGCATTTTCCGGAAAATCGAGGTGGGTCATTCTTGGGCCAGGGTAACGTTACCCTGGCCCAACGACTTTAAAAAAATTCAAATTAAACTAGACCAATCGATAGCATTTCTATAGCACCCTGTAGCACCACCAAAAATACTTGCGCAAAGCAAACAGTTTTCGAGCGAGAAAAAAAAGAAACCCCTCCAAAACCGTTGAAATCACCAACAAATAAGTTCACTGCGTCAAAACGAATAGACAGAATTCAACGAACTGTAACTCATAATAAAACAGAGGTAGCCTTGAGTTTATGATTAAAAAATGATTTTTCTATCTATTAACATTTTTGAGTTTTTCGCACAATATTGGAAACTACACACATTAGACGCGAAACCCAGGCCTTAATTGTTTACTTGCTTTATTTTAAATTTAAAGAAACCTAACCTATAGCACCTCCATAGCACAGTTAAAAGTTTTTCTGTCTAACCTTTAGTTTTCTATAAAATCGAGAAAAGCCATGGAGACTTCAACAGGCGATCGCCGCGAAATCTAAATAACTAATTCGAAAATATGTTTTTGTTAGAGCTGGAAATTGATTAGATAATGTATACCAATCTGTAGCACCCCTATAGGACCCAATAGCACGGCAAACAGTTTTTCTCTATGACCTCTAGTTTTAAAGAAAATCGAATTAGGCCGGGCTCAACAACTTGCAAGAATTACATTTTGAACTAGGCCAACCTATAGCACCCCTATAGCAATCTATGACACCGCCAAATAAAATCCTCCCCGACCTCTGGTTTTCAAAAAAAGTGATTTTTTTAAAGTTTGGGCTAGGGTAACGTTACCCGGGACCAACGACCTTCAAGAAATTAATTTCTAAGTAGGCCAATCTATAGCCCTTTTGAAACACCCTATAGAACTACCAAAAGTTTTTTTATACAACTATTCGTTTTCCAGAAAATCGAGAAAACGTGGAAACTTCAATGAGCAATAAACACGAACCCACATTTCAAAAAAAAAAATTTTTTTAGACACTCAAAACTTACCTAATGAACTCTAGTAATCTATAGCCCTTTTATAGAACCCTATAGTACTACCAAAAGTTTTTTAATACAACCATTCGTTTTCTAGAAAATCGAGAAAAACCTGGAGACTTTAATAAGCGATATACAGAAACTCACATTTCAAAACAATATTTTTTTTTCTCGGACACTTGAAATTTACCTCATAAACTATACAAATCTATAACACTATCATAGCACCCCATAACACCGTCAACGGTTTTCCTTTCCGACTTGTAGTTTTCGAGAAAATGCAGAATAAAATTTTAATTTTGGCAGGCATTAACCTGGCCCAACGACATTCGAAAAAGTCATTTCTAAGTAGGCCAATCTATTGCCCTCCTTTTCCAGAAAATCAAGAAAAACCTGGAGACTTCAATGAACGATATACACCATCCCACATTTTAGACACTTGAAATGTACGTAATAAACTATGATAACCTTTAACACTATCATAGCACCCCATAACAGCGTAAACGGTTTTCCACTTCGACTTTTACTTTTAGAGAAAATGCAGAATGAAATTTTGATTTTGGCAGGCATTACCCTGGCCCAACGACTTTCGAAAATTAATTTCTAAGTAAGCCGATCTACAGCCCTCCTATAGCACCACCAAAAGTTTTTCGATACGACCATTCGTTTTCCAGAAAATTGGGCCAGGGTAATGGAGCCTAGAAATATCGCGATACAATTTTGTGTGAATATTAAGAAAATATAGTTCTTTCAAAATATGTAAAAATCAGAAAACACCCCATCGATAGTTTTTAGTTATTTCCCATAAAATGTCTAAACGTTTTTAAATATTTTTGATGAATAAAAAATGAAAAATTAGTAATAACTAAGACATAGAAATATCGCAATACAATTTTGTGTAGATACCAAGAAAACGTGTTCTTTCAAAATATGTAAAAATTGAAAAACAAGCCATCGATAGTTTTTCAGGTATTTCCAATTGAATGTCGAACTGTTGAATTTCTTCGATATTTTTGATGAATTAAAAATGAAAAACAAGCAATAACTAGGACAATTATAGAAATATCGCGATGAAATTTTGTGTTCGTATCAAGAAAATAACGTTTTTTCAAAATATTTAAAAATTGGAAAACACCCCATCAATAGTTTTTGAGTTATTGGCAATTGAATGTCGAAAAGTTGAATTTTATCGATATTTGAGCCATTTCAAAACAATATTTAAACACAGTCGCTATTACTGCAAAACCACTTAAAGAACTTGCAATATTGTCAAATCAACATAAAATTTATGGAATCTACACAGAACTGCATAAAATTTGATTGGCTATAATTGAAATTTAAATACTCTACTGGATTTTCTAAAATACCAGTTCTAAATTGAAATATCGTAAAAAAAGTGATTAACAGTATTTTGTTTAATGTATGTATATTTATTTTATGAGTTTATTTGTTATTAAATTTAATTCAATTCATTTTTAATCATTTCTAATAATTTTAACGTTTTGCAATTTTGTTAAAAATTGTTCGTTTTATTATTTTACAACGACTGTGTGATTTTATTATTAAAATTGATTCTTTGGTAGTTTATTTATTCAGCTTTATTTTACATAATTTCGGTATAATTTAAGTTTTTGCAATTTGTTTGTCAAAGTTTACTGCAAATAATGCAGACGAATTTGTTTTTGTTCTAAATTTGAACTAAAAAATAACATCAACTCTATTTATCTTATGTCATAAATTTCACAATAAAGGAAACTGCAAAATAAGTTGCTGATTGATCGTATAACGAGGGTTTCCACTCCCAGATTAAGCATGAAGTAAAATTTCGAGTTTAGAAAAGCCTGAAAATTTGGATTTGCTGGGGCGCGCGAGCGAAGCGAGTCGCGCCCCAGCAAATCCAAATTTTCAGGCTTTTCTAAACTCGAAATTTTGCTTCATGCGCCACGCGTATAAATCACTAACTTGAAGTAAAATCTTCAACTAACTGGTTAGAGTGAAATAAATTTAGTATATCAATTATCAATTGTTTAAATTAAGGGGAAAGTGCTATGATAGACACTTCACCATTTTTTTAAATGTTGTTTAATATTATTTAATGTGTCAAATTTGTGCTCCGAACAGAACTAACAATTTGTCAATTCTTTAATCGTATTATTTGCATATTTATTATCATTATAAGTTTTAAAATTCCCTGACTTTTCGCTAAAAAGGCCGAATTTTGCTGACTTTTTCCGACGAATAAAATCCCCTGACTTTCCCGGTTTTCTCGGTTGGTCATTCACACGATAATATTAATAATCATTCAAATGATGTATGTATATGTTCAAATATTCATTTAAAACCATATTCAAATAGTCGAATATTTAAATATTGAAATAATAATTAAATATTTAAATAGTCGAATAATTTGAATATGTTTTTGGATGGATATTCGAATAGGTGCTTAAATTTGAACAAATCCCAGCCTTACTTTTGAACGTGTCAATTTTTATAAAATAAACTTTTATGATTTTTGACAATTTACACAGTGTTTGTAATTTTTTCGTTTATTAGTATGATGATTTTCTAACCAATGTCGTTTTTACCAGTTTCGGCTCAAGTCAACTTTAATGATTTTCATGACTTTTAAATCTGTTGAGATTTTCAGTAAAAATCATTCAAATGGTAATATGAATGATCATTCAAATAGTAATACAGGAAATTTGTCTTTTAAGATACATACGCTTTTTTAAATAGTTCGATTTAAAGCTTTAAACGAGTGTTTACCACTGCCAGATTAAGCATGAAGTAAAATTTAGAATTTAGGAAAGCCTGAAAATTAGGTTTGGTTTCACTTCATGTTTTACCTGGGAGTGGAAAACACTCGTTTAAAGCTTCAAATTGAACTCTTTAAAAAATCATATACATAGGCGTAGCCAAGGGGAGTCAGGGGGGAGACCCTCCCGCCCCCTCTAACTACCAAAATATCATACATTTTGAATATGAGCAAACATATTGAAGTGTTTTGACAAGGTCTAAAATCAAATATGACCAAGTTTTTAGAAAAATTGAAATGTATCTAATTTATTTATTTATTTATTTACGAATTTCTCCTCTGTAATTACGGTATTACAAAAAATAGGTATATATAAATTACAACATATACATATCCCGCTCAACACTTAATAAAGTAAACTAAACAGAAATGTTAGTAATATTGTATAATAACATCGAGATCAATTTAATAAAATTATGTAGTGAAATTGACTAAAAGTTGACGAAATTCAGTAAAAATTCTCGAAATTCTTCAAAAAAATTACAATTGGGGGAAAATCTTTTTAATTAATATAATAGGATTTTCGCTAAAGTCAATTTTTGAAATATTTTACCAATTTCGCCAATTTTTACTGAAAAACTCAACAGATTTAAAAGTCATGAAAATCATTAAAGTTGACTTGAGCCCAAACTGGCAAATAAACATTGATTAGAAAATCATCATATTAATAAACGAACAACATTATAAACACTGTGTAAATTGAAAAAAATCATAAAAGTTTATTTTATAAAAATTGACACTTTCAAAAGTAAGGCTGGGATTTGTTCAAATTTAAGTACCTACAAACATTGTGTAAATTGACAAAAATCATAAAAGTTCATATTATAAAAATTGACACGTTCGAAAGGAAGACTGGGATCTGTTCAAATTCTCTATCTCTTACCGTTCAGAAGATACATCGATGCATCGACTGCTTAATCGGGACACCCTGTATATCGAACATACCTAGTAAGCAGTATATTGTGTTATGTATACTTAGAAGGAAAACTCTCTGTATGTACCTATTAAGGCTATTAATAGAACATTTTAAATTATTTTGGAAAACTAAAAAATATTTCTAAAAAAATGATTTTAGCGCAAGAATGTTTATTCTTTAAAAAATCTAAAAAAATCAGTTAATTTTTTATTAAATTGATAACCATATTAAAACAATCTAAATTAGTTGTTTCCAAGGAAATAAAAGTTTACACCATCTTTTTCCACTTTACAAACTTTAAAGGCATTTATGCAAACAGTTATCTTAAATTCAATCGATCATTACAAATTTTGAGCATTTTTTAAGCGCTATCTTTTTGCTTAAATGCCTGAATATTATTTTAACGAGTGTTTTCTCTCCTTGTTTAAGCATGATGTAAATATTTCGAGCTTAGAAACGCTGGAAAATTCGCATTTGCTGGTGCCGCAGCTTGGTCTTCTCCAAACTTGAAATATTTAGTTCATGCCGCAGGCGCATAAAACACCACTTATTGTTAAGTTTAAAATATGAAAAGTTTATCTCGATAAACTCATTCATATTTTTCATTATAGAATCGCATAGTGAAATGATATAAACATTGCTTACAAAATTGTTTCTCTATTTGCAATAATTTTAATTTTCTGCCCCTCCTTGGCTACGCTAATGCATACCGGGTGTTGACTTGGCGGACGCAACATAGGAAATCGCATGTTAACTTTAAAGTGTTCAAATATGAGCTTCCCTATTTATTTTAGAGACAAAATGTATTTCACTTTTTTGTAGAGGGAAAAATTGTAAATTTATTAATGTTCACACTTAACACTTTACGTGTCTCCAAGTTAAAATAATTAAGAAAAAGTAATGTCATTTTATAAAAATAAGGACATACCATGGAATTAATACAACAATTGCGGATATTTCCTGTATTTTCTAAAGTTCAATTTAAAGCTTTAAATAAGTGTTTTCCACTCCCAGACTAAGCATGAAGTAAAATTTCGAGTTTAGAAAAGCCCCGCGTAGAAAATTTGTCGAGGGTCGCGCAGCGACCCGAGACAAATTTTCACGGGGCTTTTCTAAACTCGAAATTTTACTTCATGCGCCACGCGTATAAAACACTGATTTCAAGTGAGGTTCAAATATACATAAATTCACAATATTTTGGGTCTGTACGCGTGGCGCATAAAGTAAAATTTCGAGTATAGAAAAGCCCAGAAAATTTTCACGGGGCTTTTCTAAACTCGAAATTTTACTTCATGCTTAGTCTGGGAGTGGAAAACACTTGTTTAAAGTTCAAATTGAATTCTTTTAAAAATCATCGAATGTTAGAAAATTAACAGCTAAAATAATTAAGAAAAAGTAATGTGATTTTATAAAAATAATAACATTTTTCTTGTATAGTGTAAATCATTTCGAAAACATTTACTTTAATCAAGTGACTACGATATCTTCTGCCATTTTGACATCCGCAGTTGTTGTATATATATATATATAGTTTATTTACGGATAACCATTTTACAATACAAAATATGAAACAAACTGGTAATAGATCCTAAAACAAGTAAGATTACAATAAATATACACAAAATAACGCACAAAACATATTAAAATATTACAGAAAAGATACATTAATATTTCTTTTACACACTACAAAGTTATTTAAATTAAAAATATAGTTCCTTAATTTCTTAAGAGTGATATTAAAAAAATCGACAGAGACAGCGTTACAATTATAAAGCAAACGCGCTGTTCCGAACTGTTTGGCGTACTCAGTTCTTTTTGTGGGCACAGAGAACATGTAACAGTTTCTTAAAGTCCTAGAAGGTAAGTGTAAACTAAACACTACTAAGTAGCACGGGTGAATTAATGTGTCCATTTATAAGTTTGTACACAAAAATAACATCAGAACTATATCGTCTGTGCTCTAAAGTGTGCAAATTGAGTGCTACTAATATGTTGCTGTAGCTATCTTCGAATCCAAATTTGAAACGTAAATAGCTTAAGAATTTACGCGGAACTCTTTCGATTTTATTAACATCGATGGCGGTATAAGGACTCCAAAACAAAGAACAATATTCTAGATGGGGTCGTACTAATGCTACATAAAGTTTGATCACTGTAAAGGGGTTTTCAAACTCTATGCAATTTCTTTTTAAAAAACCTAGCATTTGAAACGCTTTTGACGTAATTACATTAATATGCGCTGAGAAATTCCAATTGCTAGTGAGAATCACACCAAGGTCCTTAATTGAATTCATTTGCGTGAGGCGCCTGTCATTAAGAAAATAACCACTGGATACCGGAGATCTAATTTTAAAGAAACTGATAGCATGGCATTTCTCAATATTCAACTGCATTTTATTGAGGATACACCAATGATTAAATCTATGCAGATCTTGTTGTAAAAGTTGAGATGAATGACTGTTATCAACGCTACAAAATATTTTCATGTCATCAGCAAAAAGAAGACACTGCGAATGATGAAAGCATGAAATGACATCGTTAAAAAAAAATTAAATATAAGTGGACCAAGATGTGATCCTTGGGGTACCCCCGAGGACACAGAAATGAACAAAGACATATGAGATCCAATACGAACTCTTTGTGTTCTTTTGCAAAGGTACGATTGAATCCATTCAAAAAGAGTGTATGCCCAATCTGAGAAGTTTGGTTAACAATAGGCCATGATCTACAGTATCAAACGCCTTGGAAAAGTCGGTGTATACAGAATCAATCTGCTTACCCCTCTCCAAGGCGTTCATAATGTAATTCCCGTATACCAAAAGATTTGTAGCAGTAGAAAGGCCGCGTCTGAATCCATGCTGTTCCTCAACAATTAAGGGATCAATAAGGGGGGATATTTGAGCAGTTACTATTTTTTCAAATATCTTTGGTATATGGGAAAGAATCGATATTGGCCTATAGTTGGTGACGAGGTTTTTCGAACCCTTTTTATGAATGGGTGTTATGAGAGCGTCCTTCCAATGGGTAGGAAATTCGCCACTCTTCAAAGAGTTGTTGAAAATTAACCAAAGTGGTCAACTAAGCGACAAAGAACATTGCTTTAAAAACAAAGCAGGTAAGGCATCAGATCCCATGGAGTTATTATTGTTAAGGGAAGAAAGTTCATTTAGCACAGATGAAATGGGTTTCAATTCCATGGCATGTCATTATTTTTATAAAATCACAATATTTTTTCAAAATTATTTTAACTTAGAAAAACGTGAACACGAATGAATTCAGAATGTTTCCCTCTACAAAAAAGGTAAATACATTTTGTTTCTAAAATATATAGGGGAACCAAAATTTGAACATTTCAAAATTTACATGGGATTTCCTATGTTGCATCCGCCAAGTCAATACCTGGTATAGAGATTATTTAGCTACTCTTTTAGCAATAATATTATTAAAATAACACATATCCATATTTAACCAACAGTAATTTCTATTAATAAATCAATTATTTCCAGAAAATAACAAACTTGAGTATGTCCAAATATTGTCCTGTATTATACCAAACACACACAGCTATAAGTTATCTTATCAGCGTTGTGAATGCATTTCGAGCTCAGTATGATAAGATATCCGTTCAGTTCAAACGAAGCGAGCTGAAAAATTGTATTTTCCGCCGGCGAAAAAAAAGGAACTGAAAATGTTCAATTAAACGTGAAAGATTTATTTTCTTTCTGGGCTTCGTAGTATCGCCGTGAACATGCGGATAGTCCCGGGTGCCTTTTACTTGGCAACCGGCAATCCGTTTTCTATTTCCTCGCAACTTGCGGATCGCAAAACCAATAAGCTACATTTTTTTAATACGATATATTTCATCGCGAGGTCGGATTAGACTTCGAAAAATATTTAGTTAGAATCATAATCATAAATTAAATTAGTTTTAATATTATGACTGTAACAAGTTATTATTGTAATTATAAATATGATAGTTGGTAAAATTAGTTGAAGACATAATTCTATATTTTTTTGAAGATTATTTGCATTACTCATACTACACACAACATGGAATATATTTAAATAATCAGGCTTTTACGTGTACTCTATCGTTGTGCACTCCATACAAGCGCATGACTAATTCAATATTTTACTACCAACAAATCATCCTGAAATATATACCGATAACGACGTGGGCAGGTGCTTTTGCGCCGGTAATAGGAATAATAAAAGTGACCTTTCGTATGATATCGGGCGTAATTCCTGTTCTATCACTTGAGGCCCGTTAAGTCGGCGCGCCGAAGGTTAGCCTCTGTTACACTTCACTTAATACTTTATTAGATACTGTGGTATACTATCAAAAATAAGTAGCGTGCATAGATAATATTAGGTACGTAGTAACAACCAAATTTGGGAAATTATCGGAAAAACCAGTAAAAGCGCTACTGAAAAAGTTGTCATTTATAAAATTGTGCCTACAGTTTAATGAGCAAGTTGTATTTACTCAAGAGTAGGCATAATTTTTCCTAAGCGATGGAACACTTCTGAACAATATACTAAATCTGCAGAATTTCTGATTTTTTTAGGCCTTTCGGCACTATTCCCGAGATTGGACGTAGCACAGCGTAACCGTAGCGCCAAACAGACAAAACACGAAATTGGATAAAACGCGAAATGTCTACTGCTCACATAGTCCGAATTAAAAAATAATTTCGGGTTTTGTCCACATGAGTTTAAACAAGTTTTAACATGCTAAGTGTCATAAAAATGTCAAATTTGTAAAGTTGTAATAATAGATGCTCAACCTTAATCGAAATTATCAAAAATATAAGACATTGTGCTTTATTTTGACGCTCGCAAAATGATAAAGAAATAAAAAGAAATAAACAATTTGTAAGAAAATATTATTTTTTTTGTTTTTTATGTAAAAAAACAACAACAAAAGTGAACCGATAAAGCTAGAAGAGCTGAATGTTGAGACTAAATTTTGAAAAACACGAGATTTCTCCCGCTATTTTCCCGCTATTTTCCGAAATTATAAAATAAATCGATCCAACAAAACAAACCATAACATGTACTACAAAACATCACTTTAAATCAGCGTTTTATACACGTGGCGCATGAAGTAAAATTTCGAGTTTAGAAAAGCCCAGAAAATTTATCTTGGGTCGCTGCGCGACCCTCGACAAATTTTCACGGGGCTTTTCTAAACTCGAAATTTTACTTCATGCTTAGTCTGGGAGTGGAAATACTCATTAGAAGTTTCAAATTAAATGCTTTTATTACCTTGTACAAAAACTATACTTCTCATAATTGAATGTGATTTGATATTACTTGAAGTAAAACTTATAATAAGTAAATTTTTTATGCAAAGTTTCTTATAGAAGCGTTCAGTTTTCAACGTTTAACGAGTGCTTTCCCTCCCAGATTAAGCATGAAGTAAAATTTCGAGTTTAGAAAAGCCTGAAAATTTGGATTTGCCGGGGCGCGCGAGCGAAGCGAGTCGCGCCCCGGCAAATCCAAATTTTCAGGCTTTTCTAAACTCGAAATTTTGCTTCATGCGCCACGCGTATAAAACACTGATTTCAAGTGGAGCTCAAAATATATTCCTTATAAATAGTTTGTCACTTTGTTTATGAAACAAAATTATGTTTTCCAGTGTTTTTTTTTCAATGTAAAATCTTGCAACGCATTTTGTCTAATAGCTCTTTGACAGAACGCATTTTGTCTAGACAATGTGCGAAATGACAGACGAATGTAATTTTATTCGGCTATTGTCTAAAAACATTGGACAATTCGCATTTTGTCTAGACAAAACGCGTTTTGTCCGTATTTCATGTTTTGTCCGCAACATATACATTGACATACTACAATTTAGTTAGTCTTGGGGGGGGGGCTACTAAAGCCTGCGAGCCAACCCCCTGGGTGCGCGCCTGATTGAAATTAAACTTGAAAATAAATAATTATACAATATTGACACATTGTTGGGTCATGTTGATACAATATTGTTTCAAGTTGATACAATATTGTCAACACAATCTTGACTCTATGATAAATTTCAAGATTGTGTCAAGTCGATACAATATTGTGTCATATTGTATCAACTTGACACAATATTGTCGATACAATCTTGACTCAATGATTAATTTCTAGATTGTATTAAGTTGATACAATATTGTGTCCTGTTGATACAATCTTGACTCGATAATGAATTTCTAGATTGTTACAATCTTGTATTTCAACTTGTAGTAAAAGTAAATACTTTTCGCCACTACACCATAATAATTAACTTTAATCAGCAGTTAGCACTTTATAAAAACACAACAATTTTATGTACAAATTGTTTATACATTTTCATATTGATGATTTTAAGTTGCAGCAAAGAGTGTAATCGGCAAAATGATTAATTTTGAGGTAATGATAGGCCGCCATCACTATTTTAACACGTTTATCTTATTATTTTAACTAATAAAACCAATTAAATACAAGCACACACTTATATTTATATATTATTAGTACTTACCACAGAAATAAGCAAACTATCCAACTGATCAGATTTTTTTTTAAATATTTTTAAATTGTTTTACTTATTGCCTTTGTATAGAACAAGAAAAATATATAATTTTAGGATTAAATGTCAAGTCGTTTTGAAGATATATGCATTCAAATTTGAGAAAAATCGGAAATCGCTCAATTTTTAAATTATGATCACTGCTCTCCAAATTGAGGCAGAGATCTAAAATAGATCTCATTTTTAGCATTTTTGAATTTTTAAATGATATACAACACAATAATTCAATATTTTTTCAAGTTTTTTATTCAAAATCAAAATTTTGATTTTGATTTCCTTAAAAGTCGCACCTTCAAAATTGTTTAAAATAATCTATATAATAGGTAATGCAAGTGGAATCATGATGGGTTCATATTGAAAAAAAAACTCGTTGAGTTTTATTTGTGAAGTATTTTTTAGATGTATTAATACATACATTAAATATTTCTAAATAAAGCTTATAAGTTTATTTTTTTTAATATGAACCTATTATGATCCCACTTTGATATTTATATGATTAATTAACATATGCATGAAGTATTATATTTATTATTTTAAACATTTTCGAAGATGCGATTTTTGAGAAATTCAAAATCAAAGTTTTGATTTTGAATAAAAAAATAAAACAAAATAGCGGTTTATTGTGTTGTATATCGTAGAAAAGTTCATGATAAATGCGAAAAAATGAGACCTGTTTTACACCTCTAGCTCAATTTGGAGACCACCAATCGTAATTGAAAAATTTAGTGATTTGCGATTTGGACTAATTTTTCGAAAATTTAAACGCGTATATCTTCAAAACAGCTTAACATTTATTTCTAAGATAATATATTTTTATTTTTCTATATACAGGCAATAGGGGAACAACATTTTAAAAAGCAAAAGACTGTGTTAATTTGACATGGAATTGCGATTTTATTTTCAATCTATATTTTTCAACAAGTTTTAGAAAATGCATTATAATTGGTTTTGATTACTTTTTACTATTTTATTAAATTGCACTCTTTGTTTATTTGTAATTCTACGAGTTGAATCGTGTTATAAAAATTGAAAAATTTTCTATTCCTTCAAATTTTCTTGATTTTTTTTTTAAATTAACTTTAGTCGTTTCTTTGCTGATATTTGTTCGAATTAGGAACAAATATTAACAAAGAAATTACGTCTTCAATTTGTCGTGAATATTAGAGATTCAGTGTTTTTTAAACTAATGAAACAATAGCCAACTATGGTCTGATCTAATAATTTTAACTTTTTGTAACAATTTGAAACTAAATAGAGAATGTGTCTATAAATTATACATTATAGTTTTAAAAACAAGCAATTATCTGTACATGTCAACAAATTGTCATGTACAGATAATTTTAAAAGTAAATTCTCTCAAAATTGAGAGGAATGTATAATCAACATCGAATTTTTTTCACGCTGTACCTACTTTCGTCATTTTGATGCATACAAAAAAATTGTATGTATGGAACACCCTGTACATTTTATTGCCGATCGATAGAGAACATTATTCTTAGCAAAAAAGTTACAATACATAATTATAAAAAAATAAGAAAGTAATTCACATATTTCGGTTTTGTTTAATACAATCAAGAAGCCCTAAAAACAAAAGAGGATTCGAACAAATAGCTACAACAAAGTTTGTTTATTGTATCTGTCAGTAAAATTCTCATTTAAAGTGATTTTTGTTATACAAAATTAAATACTTTCAGGGATCCTTGATCTTATTAAAAGAAACAGTAATATGTGAATAACTTTCTTATTTATGATTTTTGTTGTAATGATGTAAGGGTGTTACCTTTAAAAAAATGTATACTTTCTAAATATTTTAAAAATACGACGTTTAATTGTTTTTCTGATTTGACCATTAAATTTCCTACTACTTTGCTCATTTAACCGACTCTGTAGCTCAAATAATAATTAAGCTGAAATTATAATAAAGCAATGGTGTGCACTTAATTCTAAACACCCTGTATATTTTGCCTAAGATAATGCTTTTTTGTATAAAATAATGCTTTATTTCTTTAAAATAATGCTATTTTGCTTAAATTGGTGTATTTTAAAGCTCTTTTTTCATTTTTTGAGATATTATTATTTCATATTTAATCGTCATTTTAATAACGAGGAAATAGTATCGTATGTTCAATAAAAAAACCTCTAGAGTGCTATAGAAAATATTGTGGGTTAGCAACTCTGAAATTATATATTATAATTATAATGTCTGACGTTTTATTGAATTTTAAAAAATATTAATTCATGGCACTCTTGAGTGTTTTTTTTTATTGAACATACGATATTATACATAACCATTTTTTCGTTTCATTTTTTGTCGTCTGACTGTTCAGGTGTGTAAGTTTTTTAATTAGCTAAGAATTAAAAATGGTTACAACTTGACCGAAATGCTTAATTTGATGTTTAATGTAGAAAACACTGTTTCAGGCAACTTGTGTGTGAAGAGCTTTTGGGCATTCTTTGCGATTAGGCCCTAAGCTCGGAAATCGTGCTCAAAAGCTCAACTTTAAACACTAGTTACTTGATGAATGCAGAGGCGTAGCGTAGTGGGGGCGGCAAAATATCTTGTAAGCTGAACTGAAAATATTAACCTTTTTATTTCATATTTTTATATACGATTGCTGATGTAAAAGTAACGTTACAAAGCCCGCAATGAAACATGTACATTTTGTATACTAATGTTCCGAATATTCCTCACAATTGCCATGAGCAATGCCAGCTGTGTAAGAAGTTTTTCAAAATTAAAGTTGATCAAAAATTATTGAAGATCAACAGTAAGTACTTTAAGGCAAACCAATTACTATCTAATCTATAGAGCAAGAAGTGTGTAGTGTGCGATAGACATTGATATTGCAATAGAAGATTTTGCTCTTACAAAAAGTAGACGATAAAGTTTTAGTTTAGAAAAAGTGTCAATATTTTCAAAAATTCCGTAAAAACATGAATGCATTTTTAACCATTTTAATATCAATTAATAACAAAATAAGATATTTATTATTCAAAATAAGCGATTTTAAGAAACATCGTAAAATGATAAATAAAAAGAAGAGAAATGAAACTTGTTTAAAATAAAAAAAAACTTTTTCCTTTAAAAATTAAAATCATCAATTTTTATAAAATTTGATAAGAAAATCTTAGAAACTCACGAAAAGCGTCAATATTTTAACAATCGACAAAATAATTATAATATATGCTGTTTCAACGTTATGGTTTTGAAAATCAACGGAAATATTGGATATACACGAAAAAAATTTACAAACGCGAAAACCGCAAAGAATTCGGAAAATAACGGAAATCTATTAAATTTACAAAAATATCAATACTTTGATAATTACCGGATATTTTAGAAATTCACGAATAAACGTCATAATTTTTAGAATCCATAAGAGGCGGCTAAATATTGAAAATTAACGACAAAAAAAAATTATGAAAATCTTGAAAAAAATCGCGATTTTTTTGGAAAGTTCAATTTTACGAAAACTGTCAAGATTTTTTTTATAAATGAAAATCTAGAAAATTCAGGAAAAGTTTTAAAATTTATAAACATTTTGGAAATTCACGAAATATCGTCGAGATTTTTAAAATTAACTAAAATTGTGGAAAATGTATTTTTAAATTTAACGAAAATTTGGGAAATTTACGAAAACTATTAAGATTTAAAAAATAAGATGACGAAAAGTCATGAAAAATATACAAATTGACGAAAATCTCGAAAATTCATGAAAAGTATCAAAATGATTAAATTTAACAAAAATTAAGGGAGTTTACGAAAACTGCTAAGATTTAAAAATATCAACGAACATTCATGAAACGTGTAAAATATTTTAAAACTACTAAAAATTTAAGAAATTCAGGAAAACCGTAAGATTTTTGAAAATTAAAGGAAATCTTGGAATTTCATGAAAAACTTCAATATGTTTTAAGTTGAAGCATGTTTAGTAAATTCATGAAAATTGCCAGGAGTTTGAAAATTGAGGGGAATTTTAAAAACTTATGAAAAGTATCAACATTTTTCAAATTAACGAACATTTAGGATATTCAGGAAAACCGTCAGAATTTTGTAAATTAAAGACATTCTTAGAAATTTACGAAATGAACTAAAATTTTAGAAATTCTAAAATCTTGAAAATTCTCCCGGACTAAACATGAAGTAAAATTTCGAGTTGAGTAAGGCCCTAAGAATTTGGTAAATACCAATATTTCAAAAACTACAAGATTTTCAATTTTAAATAATAATTTTAGTTTATATAAAACTTGGAAAATTCAATTGATATTGACAGCAGTTAACAAATCTTCCACAAAATGAATTTATATTAAAAAGACAGGGAAAACAATTCTTGAAGTTTATTATTAAACATGCTTGACTTCTTTGTTTATACTCTATATAATACACAATAACAAATGTATTCTTGCCAAAAAAATCTTAAGGATTACTATAAATTTTGGAGCCTTTTACATTTAAATACCTAAATGAGGTGGCGGATGAATGTATCACCATTTTAGATGTCAATTTCTGTTCCTTTAAAATTTAAAAAAATATATATATATTTTAAACTTTGGATTTCAGTTATAAATCAGTCAAAAACTTCTATTTGTTAACGTGCTTCTATAAAAGTAGGGGCCTATAATGGTTAGCCAGTATAAATAAAGAATCAACCCCAAGTGCGATTCCCCGTCTAGATTACGCCGACAAAGCCCACTCGGCTTTCCTTCTCGGAGGGACGACATAATATGTAAATGCCGGAGAGTTGGGTTCTCGGGCCCCATTCGAATCCATAACCCTCGGCTAGGAACAGCCGGTGGTCGTGGGTCAGGGTTTTTAAATCGCATTTCATCCCCCTTTTGCGAGAGGGCCGGGTCGGGCTGGGCTGCCTTTCTCTACGCTCTTTCCGTTAGGCACCAACCAACAAAACGAAAACCAACCGCTCGGAGGAACGCAAAGGCCAAGCTTTTGAAATGTGTGTTTTCGCGTGGAAGCGGCGAAATCAGCGGAACCTGTTGGCCTCGCTTATCTCTCTCCTCTGTACTTGCACATGTGCGGTGTTCAAAACAGGCAAATCATTATCTGGTGATTATTTCTATGTCACTCGGATTTTTTGAAATAAATAATTCGAAAAACGATTAATTCTAAGAATTATTAGATACTTTAAGATATTTGTCATATTTTTATTAATTAATTATTGAGCATAAAGTAACATTTCGAATTTAGAAAAGCCTGAAAATTTGGATTTGCCAGCGGGCCTTACTTTGCTCGTTTTGGCAAAATCAAATTTTCAGGCATTTCTAAACTCGAAATTTTACTTTATGCTTAATCAAGGAGTGAAAACAACAAGTGGCGGCATTTTTTATATTTAGTTTTAGTTGTTTACTATTCAATTTCTACGAATTCTAAATTACTGTATGATTTCGCATATTATTCCTCATCGTCAAGTCAATGTAGGGTTGAAAATATTATCTCTAAAAATTTTGCTCGTATACAGACATCAATGCTTACGTCGAGTAGACGTGATTTAGGATTTAGGTCCATAGAACAAGAAATTACAAATAATAAAAATTTTAAAAGCATTATACACGATTTGTCTACAATAAAAGTTAGAAGAGTTAATATATAAATATGTTTTCATCACATATGTGTACAATTTGTTTGTTTATCCAAAAGAAATGAAATTATTAATTTATAAATATAAAATAAACAATAATGATGTGTCCATCATAACACTTTCCCTGTCATTTAAACAATTAATAATTAACATACTAAACTTATTTCACTTGTCAATTGGTTAAAGATCATTTCACAATTAATCAGTGTTTTATACGCGTGGCGCATAAAGTAAAATTTCGAGTTTAGAAAAGCCTGAATTTGGCTCGGTCGCTCCGCTTCGCTACGCGCCCGAGCCAAATTTTCAGGCTTTTCTAAACTCGAAATTTTACTTTATGCTTAACCTGGGACTGGAAACACTCGTTAGACGATGAATCAGAAACTTAGTCAATAATCGTCTATTGTTTTTTCAACTTTAGCGCAAAGTGGGTATTCATTCATCGACTATTGCTGATAATTTTATAAAAATCCGAAATATCTTTTGTAATCTAAAATCAGGAATTAAGAAACTACACCTTTTAATATTTTTATATTTACTCATTGATGAAATGTTATGCAACTTTAAGCGTCTGTAATGTCCTCAAAAATAGCTCGATTTTGTAGTTTTGCTCAAAGTTTCTCCATTCCACGACAATCAATTATAATTTTATAAAAAACACAAATGTCTTTCGTAATCTAAAATCAGAAAACAAGAAACTTTACCTTTTAATTATTTATTTATTGATGACATTTAATTCAACTTAAGGCATCTATAATGTTCTAATTTTTTTTTCGACTTTACCATTAAGTTTATTCATTTATCGACAATCGCTAATAATTTTATCAAAATCCGAAATGTCTTTCGTAATCTAACATCAGAAAACGAGAAACTGTACCTTTTAATATCGTATTATTTGTTCTGTTAAATTGATTAAATTTCATTCATATGTAAAGTTCTTTAAATAAAAAACACTTGGTATTGTTTCACAAATTAAAACTTTATTCCGACTAGTTTCGGTTTGTTAGACCATTTTCAAAGGAACTTTACATATTCTAATATGTTTCACCAAGTGCCAGATGAGAAATTAATTCAAGAAATTTCATTCAATTGATTATTTACAAACGTTTGATTTCAAATAAATTAAATCCCCCCAACATTCGCTTTTTTTATAAAGAAAAGTAATATTGATAATGAAGGTTTAAATTAAATTACACTTGGTTTGTTTCACAATTTTTTTACTTTACTATTTACTCGACTAGTTTCGCGTTTTACAGCATTATAAGAAAAGTAAACTTTAATTTGTTATTTCGTAATATCCATTGGAAATATTTAAACTTCAATTATAGCCAATCAAAGTTTACTCATTACTGTGTAGATTCTATGAATTTTATGTTGATTTATTAATCTGTTGTTCTTGCAATTATTTCAAAGAAAACATTTTTTTAAAGTCGTTGATTTTATTACATATAATGATTTTATTACATAAAATCAACTTTTAGCTTTATATTTTACGAAAATGCGTTCAGATTATTTAATTTTCTTTCAATTAGATGTAAGTGCAATTGAATCTAAGTAAATTCAATGAATTTCATGTTGATTGCATTACATTTTAATTTTTTGAAATTAATCAAACAAAATAAATTTTTGAAATTTAGGTTAAAATTAAAAAAATAATGTTGATACTTTACGCGAACTACCAAGATCTCCAATAATTTAAATAAAAACTTGACTGTTTTCGTAAATTTCAAAGATTTTCGTTAATTTTTAAAAATCCCGAGTTTTTCAAGATCCTCATTAATTATAAAAATGTCTACACTTTCTATGATTATCGTTAAATTTCAACATTTTGATGCCTTTCGGGAATTTTCAAGATTTTAACTTTGCAATCATCGTTCATTTTAGAAAATTCATAAAAAGCTTATATTTTTTTTAAATTAATAATTAGATTTTAAAAATTAATTAAATATATTATTATAATTATTGTTGTTTTCTTGAAAATTCATGAAATACGTCAACATTTTTAAAGTTAATAAAACGTCATAAAGTGACGAATTTTAAAATTCCTTAGTTTTTAAAATTCGACACTTTATGACGTTTTATTAACTTTACACATTTCAAAATTTAACAAACATTTTGGAAATTCACGAAAACTGCCAAGATGTAAAAACTGGCGAACATTTATTAGAAATATAAAAATTATAAAAATTAATCAATATTTAAAAAAACAACGGAAATCTTGAAATTTCATGAAAACCTTCAACATTATTAAATTTAACGAATTTTAAGAAAATTCACGAATGTTGCCAAGAATTTAAAAATTAACGAAAATCTTAATGTTATCATTGTTAAAGTTACCGAAAGAATTGAAAATTCATGAAAAGTATCAGAATTTTCCGAATTATTGAAAATCTAGGAAATTCATCTGAACTTTTGAAAATTGAATGAAATTTTGGAAATTCACAAAAACCGCCAAAACTTAAAAAAAGTAATGAAATCATGGAAATTCAAGGATTTAAACATTATCGAAAACCTTTGATATTTATGAATTTTTTTTTTTTTTATAAATGATAAATAATAGTGATAAAAATTCACGAAAACTGGAAAAATTTAAAAACTGACGAAAAACCGTCAAGATTTTATAAATAAATAAACATTTTTGAAAAAGTTAATAATTACTCCCAGACTAAGCATGAAGGAGAGTTTCGAGTTGAGAAAAGCCCCAAGAATTTGGATTTGGACGCGCAGCGTCCTAATCCAAACTCGGGCTTTTCTCAACTCAAAATTTTACTTCATGCGCCACGCGTATAACACACTGATTTAGTGTAAAGTTCAAAATATACTGCTCATTTAATATTTAAATTTTTAGTACACGAATCTTAATGATATTTTTATGAGATTTTCAATATTTCGAGATTTTTGTCAATTTAATAATAATAGTAATACTTTATTACCGGCAATCGCCTTTTACAAAAATAAAAAAATATAATACTTATTACAAAATTAACACAAAAATTAAAAGTTAATACGTCGTGTAAAAATACAAATTGCGACAAAAGAATATGAAAATAACTAATAAAGTTTAATCTAACCCTAACTAATAAAACAATTTAAAATAAAATAAATTCCTTTTTACATTACAAATCACTTTGGAGTTTTCTCGATTGTTATTAAATAAGTCAAACCATGGCTCACTGTTGAATTTATTACCAATACTAAGGAGTCTTGACAGGGAATTCATTTGGTTCGATGTTGTATTATTTATTTCCACATAAAATATCGTATTGGAGCGAGTTCTACGACTAGGCACATGAATTTTTATGAAATTTTGAACATTAAATGCTAATTTTTTGATTACCTACAACTTTTTTTAACAAGTTTTTTTATATGATCAAAATTAACGAAAAATTCAAAAAAATGCTAAGAGTAAACTACCACTTTCGGTTTCCGCATTTTCACCAAAAGTTGATTGTAATAAAACCTTAAGTTTATATAAGTCAACAGCTCAATCGGTTTATACTTTATCGTGGCGACAGAATTACAGAAGGACAGACATTTTTCGAAGATGGTCTTAATCAACTCGGGGTATCTTAAAATGAATATATCCACTAAAATGTTTGATTTGAAAATGTTCGCGAAAACAACAATACTCTCCCTTTGTTTTGCATATGGGAGAAAGCAAAAATATTTAATGGTATTTTTTTTTTGTAAATTAGGTGTTTTGTCTCATAGGTGGGGAACCTGCGACCTCCATAGGTTTCCTGTGGCCTTTAAAAAAGTATCTTGTTTTTTTATAAAAGTTGCATTTATAAGTAAATCAACTTATGCGGCCTCCTTTATTACGCCTAATTCAAATATGGCATCCAATGGTAAAAAAGTTCTCCACCTATAGTCTGTCTTAGTTACAATTATTTATTTATGTTTATTAATTTATAAAAACTTCAATTTCATTGACTTAGAAAGGGCGGCAAAAGTTCTAGGTATGCCACTGGAAACAACAAACAATGCCTGACATTCTACAGCACATGTATCGAGATATGTACACATACCAGAGCTGGGCAGGATTCGAATCATTCAGGATTCGATTCCCGGATTCGAATCCTTTTAAAGGATTCAAAAGAGGTATTCGAATACTTTAGTGAAAACGGATTCGTGATCCGGATTCGTTACATTTTTTTAAAAGGATTCATATTCGAATCCAAACGTAGATGATTCGAATCCTTATAAAAGGATTCGAATTCTTATAAATGGATTCGAATCCTTATAAAAGGATTCGAATTCTTATAAAAGGATTTGAATCCTTATAAAAGGAATCGAATCCTTATAAAATTCGAATCCTGATACATGGATTCAAGTCCTCCTAAATAATTCGAATCATCGCTATTAAGGATGGGATTCGAATTCGATTAATTCAAATAGTTAAATATTCTAATATGAATATTTAAATCACTAAATTGATCATATTTGAATATAAATATTAAAATTTTCGAATAATTCAAATATTTGTGAATGCATATTTGGTTACTTAACCATGAAAAATATCCAACGTTAATATATATATTTTTAACTTCACTTGAAATCAGTGTTCTATACGCGTGGCGCATGAAGTAAAATTTCGAGTTTAGAAAAGCCCCGTGAAAATTTGTCTCGGGTCGCTGCGCGACCCTCGACAAATTTTCTACGCGGGGCTTTTCTAAACTCGAAATTTTACTTCATGCTTAGTCTGGGAGTGGACAACACTCGTTCTTAGAAGTTTCAAATTGAAGGATTACTCTAGATTACTAAGTTTATTACCGTTTTACAAAGGCTACAGCTCAAAGGACCAACCATGGTCTTCGCAGAACGAAGGACTACAGGGAATCGAAGTTTTTTTACAAGAAAACATCTAATTTTGAAAAAATATCGAAGTTGGGTTGATTTACAGTGCATTTTTAACTTCACTTTAAATCAGTGTTTCATACGCGTGGCGCATGATGTAAAATTTCGAGTTTAGAAAAGCCCCGCGAAAATGTGTCTCGGGTCGCTGCGCGACCCTCGACAAATTTTCTACGCGGGGCTTTTCTAAACTCGAAATTTTACTTCATGCTTAGTCTGGAAGTGGACAACACTCGTTTGAATATAATATATAAAATTACGAAAAAACTATTCGTGAAAATGCAAACAATGTCTTAATTAATAAGACAACTTAAGACGATAAATATCCATTGAAACAACTACTTCCCGTGCAAATACACCTCCGGATATTGAATTATACAATGAAATATTTAAAACCAAATTAAATAAGATTTTAAATATTTCATTGTATAATTCAATATCCGGAGGTGTATTTGCACGGGAAGTAGTTGTTTCAATGGATATTTATCGTCTTAAGTTGTCTTATTAATTAAGACATTGTTTGCATTTTCACGAATAGTTTTTTCGTAATTTTATATATTATGTTTAAAGTGTGCAAACTATAAGAAGCGTAAGCTTATTTTCTCTAATTCAAATAGTTTTGAATTTGAATTTAACTCGTTTGAATTTTAAATTTAACTCTTTTAAAAAATCGACGTATGTAATATAATAAATCATTCATTGAAATCATAGAAAAAGATGCAAAATTTTACCTAAAATTAACTTTTAGAGTTAACTTTATAATTTGTTCGGCTCTTAATGGGTGAATATTCTATTCCTAAAAAACCGTTTTTATTTAATATTAAAGTTGCATTTAATACAATAACAAACTGTGAATAAATCGACATAAATCTAGAAATATCAAAAATCTTGACATGTAGAAAATCTTGACGGTCCACTCCCAGACTAAGCATGAAGTAAAATTTCGAGTTTAGAAAAGCCCCGCATAGAAAATTTGTCGAGGGTAGCGCAGCGACCCGAGACAAATTTTCACGGGGCTTTTCTAAACTCGAAATTTTACTTCATGCGCCACGCGTATAAAACACTGATTTAAAGTGAAGTTAAAAACGCACTGAAAACCAACCCAACTTCGATATTTTTTCAAAATTGGATGTTTTCTTTCCTATCCATGCTGTAAACCTTTAGATATTCGTTGTTTTCTTGTAAATAAACTTCGATTCCCTGTAGTCCTTCGGTCTCCGAAGACCATGATTGGTCCTTCGAGCTGTAGCCTTTGTAAATTGGTAATAAACTTAGTAATCTAGAGTAATCCTTTAATTTGAAACTTCTAAGAACGAGTGTTGTCCACTCCCAGACTAAGCATGAAGTAAAATTTCGAGTTTAGAAAAGCCCCGCGTAGAAAATTTGTCGAGGGTCGCGCAGCGACCCGAGACAAATTCTAAACTCGAAATTTTACTTCATGCGCCAGGCGTATAAAACACAGATTCAAAATGAAGTTCAATAACACATATATCATCATTAATTAAAATCATTATATAATCAGATATTTAGTCGGTAAATGAACATGTTTGTTAATAGAAACTGATGGAATAAAATATTACTGGTTGCAAATAATAGATTCAAATTTATTTTTAAAGGATTTGTATCCGTGATTCAAAAATGAGGATTCGAATCTTTGATTCGAATCATATTTTTCACCTACGAATCCTTTATTCGAGTATTCGTGATTCGAATCATATTAGGTGATTCGGATTCGTGATTCGAATCATGTTTTTGAGGATTCATCTCAGCTCTGATACATACCCTGTATGTATTACACTCATTGATGTAAAATGTCCGGTAATTAAAAGTTGGATAACATTCTGGGTAATAATAAACTTTCTTTGATGGGAGAAACATGGTAAACAAAACTAAACTAAAATTGCAAAAAATAAGAAAAAATATGTTTTTTTTTTCAATATTAGTAAAAAAATCACGAAACTAGTGATAGGCATCATTGAGTATCTCCAGGATCGAGCAAGCGATGATCAAGCAGTTAAAGTATCGAGCAGATCGAAATGTTCGATCATTTGCAAAAATCAAGTAGACGATATTTTTCAATTAATCCCGCAAACATTACAAACGTCTCATATCGTAGCATTTTGAAGTTCACACAGAATCAGTGTTTTATACGCCTGTCGAATAATGTAAAATTTCGATTTTAGAAAAGCCTGAACATTTGGATTTGCCGGCGCGAGCGAACTTGAAATTTTACTTCATGCTTAATCTATGAGTGCAAACATTTGTTGGAAGTTTCACATTAATTGTTTGTATACACTAACATAAGTAACTGGCAACTAACTTAACCTGAAAACAGTTACATAGGCATAACTTCAAAATCGAGGTAGTGTTAGGTTATATTGCAGACTAACCTAAATTTTGCTAAACTAAGCTGGTTGTCAGTTAGTTACACAATTTAATTAAATATGAATTATCTAACCTAATCTAGATTAGGCTGGATACCAATTATTTAAGTCAGATTACTCCAGCTTGACTAGCAAAATTGGTAAACTAACCTAATCTAAAGATAGCTAGGTGCAACCTAGCCTAATAAGTATGAACGTATGTAGTGGCATTTGAAACTAACATCATGTAACTTATGTAGTAGTGTCAAATACAACTAACACAAACCTAGGCAACAGTAACTCTGATCTACCCAATTCAACTTAATACCTTTTTATCTAACCTAACCCTAGCTCAGATGCTAACTACCTAGGTTAATTTCTAGATACTTGGATTACCTAGCACTACCTTTAGCTAGCTACTAGTAATGTTAGTTGTTGATTACTTTAGTATCTGGTAATTAATACAACCAAGGTAACTGGCAATTAAACTGACGTACAAAATTGTAGGTTAGATGCAGGCTGGTTAGATTATTTGCTGAATAATTAATTTACCCAACGTAGATTAAACTTTTTAAGTGAGATTGGTTGAATTTAAGTTGTGTTTATTATTAGTTATTAAAGTTACTAATTAATATTAGGCAATTAATGTGACTTGAAATAGTTAATCGTGAACAAACCTAACTTCAGAATCTTTTATCTAGCTAACCCTTTCAGCCCTGAAATTTTTCTGGTGACCAAAAAAATGTTTGTTACACTGATTATTATTTATTACTATCTCAGATATACTTTTTCTTTTAAGCATACATATCTCAACATATTGTATACGCTGTAAATCTTCAGATATTCGTTGTTTTTACAAATACTTCAAATTGAACTTTCACTCCCAGATTAAGCATCAAGTAAAATTTCGAGTTTAGAAAAGCCTAACAATTTGGTTTGGTCGCGTAGCGCTACGCGACCAAACTAAATTTTCAGGCTTTTCTAAACTCGAAATGTTACCTTATGCTTAATCTAGGAGTGGACAACACTCGTTTAAGACTTTAAATTAAACAATTTTAGAAAACAAACGATAATCGGAAAATCGTATGTATGAAAAAATGCCCAGTATGTTTACCATTTTTAGTGGTGGCAAATGCCACCGTCAGGGTCGAAAGGGTTAAATTAATTGTCGAACGCTTGGTTTATTTAGCCAAAGCTAACTAATAAGTAAGCCATCCTAACTTATGAAATTGCCAACTAACCTAAAATACTATATTGTTTCTCAGAATTCAGCAACTCTAGTAACTGTTAACCAACTTACTCGTAATGTTAGTAAGCCCAAGCTAGTATTAGTTTAGATATTTGGTAACTAACCTAAGACTAACTCAAGTCCCGATTAGGCTAATTACTATAAGTAACTGGAAAGTTCCCCAACCCAAGATTATATTTCATATCCAACTTAAATACTCTACCACTAATCTAAGTAGCCAGCCATTCATGTAATTAACTGATCGAGCTGCTTGAAAAGATCGAGCGGCTTGATCACTCGCAATAATCGAGTAGTCGATCTTTTTTGATCGATCTTGCCCACCAAACCTCTAATTTTGATAAAATCAACAGACATTATCTAGAAATGAATAAACTTTATTTTGGTAAAAGAAAAAACGAAATTGAACCATTGGAAGTAACGTTACAGACAGTCAAAATTGATGGAAATTCTCAAATTCTTAAAAAGTACAATTATATTAACGTTTCTATGTTAAAATATCAAATAAGTTAATTTTATCAAAATATGATTTTGATAAAATTAACAGAAATTGTTATTCAATGAATTAACTTTGTTTATATACGAGGAAAAATAAAAATAAAATTGAGTGATTAAAAAGCGAATTACATATTTATATTCAAAGTTGACTAAAATTTGAACAAATACTGGAGATATCTATTATATCTCCAGTATTTGTTCAAATTTTAGTCAACTTTGAATATAAATATGTAATTCGCTTTTTAATCACTCAATTTTATTTTTATTTTTCCTCGTATATAAACAAAGTTAATTCATTGAATAACAATTTTTGTTAATTTTATTAAAATCATATTTTGATAAAATTAACTTATTTGATAAGTCGCCGCTGAATTAATGTAGAATTATATGACAAAAGGGTTAAATGAAAATTCATATTTCTCGCTGCTAAATGTATTACGCTTTTAGTCTCATTAGTCCATTCTAACCAAGATAATTGAATTATACAGGTTTTATCTGTATATAATTGAGTTATACAGATTTTATTTCTATATAATTGAATAATACAGGTTTTATTAGATGATTCATCCAAAAACTTAAAAAAAATGATAATTTTTTATTTAACGCTAACTGCTATACCCACGTAGCACACTTCGTTCACGGTACTTACATCTTTAGTCCATGGACGTAATTTGTACGTACAGTGTACGTATGTTACTAAACGTACACTTTACGTGCTAAAATATACGTCCATGGTACGTACATCACTTTACATAATTAATATACGTTCACAGTACGTACATACATCGACGAAAATACGATTTAACTTTCTTTTGAGGATATAGATGGAGTAGTTGTAGAATTTTTTTAAGTGTATTCACAAATAGGCTTACATAGTTGGAAATGTTTAGTATTCCTCAGCGCTTAGTCGGTTTCATACTGACAAGGACCTCGAAATCCAATTGAACACAACTTCAATTTTTTAAGTAACTCTCCTCTATTTATATAAATAGAGAGTTACATCAAAAATTGAATTAGTGTTCATATATACAGGGAATTTTTATTTCAGGTATAAATTTTATGACATTCGTTGGTTTTTTTAAAGATTTCAATTTGAATCTTTAAACGAGGGTTTTCCACTCCCAGACTAAGCATGAAGTAAAATTTCGAGTTTAGAAAAGCCTGAAAATTTGGATTGGCCGCGTAGCGAAGCGGAGCGGCCAATCCAAATTAGGCTTTTCTAAACTCGAAATTTTACTTTATGCGCCACACGTATAAAACACTAAAATATCGTAAAGTTTAAAATATACGGCTTTAGCAATCTAATATGCAGATGTGAATAAAATGTGAATCAAATTCTGCGCTGAACAAATTGTTTAAAACAGTGATTATAGGCAACCCAATGCGTCTAACGTATATTAGGTTGCCTATAATCGTTGTTGTATGTGTGTGTTTTTTGAACTTCACTGTAAATCAGTGTTTTTAGGCGTGGCGCATGAAGTAAAATTTCGAGTTTAGAAAAGCCTAATTTGGATTGGCCGCTCCGCTTCGCTACGCGGCCAATCTAAATTCTTAGGCTTTTCTAAACTCGAAATTTTACTTCATGCTTAGTCTGGGAGTGGAAAACACTCGTTAAAAACGCTGTAATTAACGGGATATGTATACTCAAAAGAAACATGCCCGTGATGTTGGAATATGAAATGAAATTTTATAGGAATTTTTATAGTTGTATTATTGCGTGGACACAAATGTAAGGAAAAATATATTTATTATTTACGGCTGTAATACGTACATAGGGCGTACATACATATCTACGTAACTTTGCGTGCGTCCTGAATTAGTACAATGTTGTGACAAATGGACGTACTGTGTATGTACATAGAACGAAAACGACGAAGCTGTACTTACATAGGACGTGACTATGTACTAAACTCTACGTTGACAGTACGTACATACGATGCACTTGTGTTATGTGGGTATATTACATAAATAAGTAAAGAATAAAATATAACAATCAGGTAAAACTACTATAAACTAAATAAATAAATGACTAGTTATTTGATATGACTGAGCTGGGCATTAACAACGAAATCCCAACAAAATCCAGTGAGGATGCCGCGCTGTTAACATTTCTGGCGATCCGCGTCATGGAACCATGCATTTTATAATTAGTCCTGTGTTGACTTACGTGCAAGAAGTTGTTGGATCTCAAATCTCGGTTTGGTACGTTAATGTTAACTAGGTTTAATAGATGGTCAGAGTTAATCCCCCCATTTAGTAATTTGAACAGAAATGAAATGTCCATTCTCTTCCTCCTAGAATTCAGCGAAGCAAGACTAACGTTTAAACCAGATTGCTGAGGTGTAAGGTTTATTCCCGCAATACTTAGTTTTAACCTTGGTAAATTTATGTTGTACTATCTCCACTTGAGTTTTGTATACCTGTGACCATATGAGGCAACAATATTGCAGATGTGATGTGAGACGTATGTTGCTAAAATCAATCGTACTCCGCTTTACCAACCCTAGCATTTTATTGGCCTTATTTATTCATGAATATATAAAAGTATAGCATTTGAGTCGCGGAAAATGGGTATGTAATAAAGCCTGCGGTTGGTGTTGTAAATGCCAACCTTTTATAATATAACCAATTGTTGAGGATCAGTCTGTCAAATCATGCTTTGTGTATAATCTTTCAAGTTGTTTAGTTTTGCAGTCAGGGAATGAGTCGACTTCTTACCAACAACCGACGTGGTCAGTCTTATTGTAAATAACAGTCTCAGCGACCCATGGTTGTTTAAACAAATATTTTTAAATACGAATTTTGTATAAAATATGAATAATAAATGTATTTAAAACGGTAACTTTAGATAAAAATAAATGTTGCGAGCTGCACAATATTTTCTATGCGACTCTGCAGGTTACTCATCACTGATTTCACTATAAATAGAGGTGATTTTTCACTCGTAAAAAATGCTCGATTTAAAAGTCTCCTCCTAATTGTTTTCGTTTATCAAATATTACAGTATGTAACAAAAAATAAAAATATCGGTATCGTTCTTAATTGTTTAAGAATAATAAATGTAATTTACCAGTATAATGTGTTAAAAATGCACTTATGTATATGTCGGTTTTCTTAATACCACAGATAATAATATGTTGACGCTATTAGTCTTCTTAATCTAAACAATAGCTTTTAGCCAGCCGAAAAGGATATCTCAGTGACGTGATTCTTAAAGAAGTAAAAGCTAAAAGGTTTCACATGCGGTGGCGTGTAATGGAGAATTTGTGAAAGCAACGGGTATCACTTTCTGTTTCCACTCAAACAACTTTTTAATTGTTTAACTTTGTCATCCACTAAAAAATTTAAACAAATAAGTTGACATTAAAATTGAATGTAATACTAATAATAATGCATGCAGGGAGTTATTCGTTTAAGTATACATATCTCGATGTATACGCTGTAAATTTTCAAGTATTCGTTTTTTTTTGTAAAAGCGTTAAATTTAAAAATTTAAAGCTTCTAAAGATTGTTTCCACTGTTTGATTAAGCATGAAGTAAAATTTCGAGTTTATGAAAACCAATTATATACTCATGGGTGCCATGATGTAATAAATATACCGAATGGTCGATACAAAACGCCCAACGCCATAACTCTGTTATTTATTGACCGATTTTATTGAACTAAAAACCAAAGTCAATAGTCGTTTAAATATTAGGAAATGGCGTCAATGTTGATCCAATAATACCCAATATATTGTTTTTCTTTTAATATTTTGTCTAAAGAAACTTAAATCTTCTATTTAAAATAAATTGTAAAAAATTGTAATTAGTGTGCCTTATAAAAAAAATGACGAATGTAATTTATTATTGTATTGTATCAAACATAACAAACAAACAAAACAAATAAGTACCTACATTACAACTTAATGTAGAATAAAACAAATAAGCCGTGCAAGTATTAATTTAATATTCTATTTCTAAGAAATTAAGTATTTAGTGAATATTAAAGTTGTATTTAAAATAATAACAAACTGAATGTATAATAAATTAGTTAACGAAACACACGAATTAGATATAAACCAATAAACAAATGGTTGGTATTACTTTACAATAAATGACATTTGTCGATTCGATTGAAAAAAATAAAAATACGTTTTAAAAGGCAAGAGTTCAGCTTTCTTGTAGAATAATTACATTTTACCATAGATGAAGTCAAATTCTACATATCTGTTAATTATATAAACGCTCCGAGGTTATGGCGGTCTATTACGATTTTCCACATATTAATAAAATGTATTAGTCGCATTGAAAAATCCATATGGAATATTAATTCTGACGGTATAAACTTCAATACCTGTAACATAAACATTCGATTTCGAGTTTCAGGAAAAAATATGAGAACTTTGAATTATCCCTAAAAACGCGGAATTTACGAGTTTTAGGAAAGGGAATTTAGCGAACAAATATTTAACATTAATTATTTTCCAGAAAGTTATGTTAAATATATTAAATTTTCATGTTAAATACTTTTGTTCCTAAAATGTCTCTTCGTTTTTGTTTTACCCTTTAGTCTACACTTGTGGCCTGTAAAAAAATATACAAAAACCAATATTTTCTCGCCAGTTTGTAAACCAACGCATTTTGGAAAGAAGCCAAATGCGCCCATATTTCAGTGGCGCCAAAGTTGACCTTCCATACCTACTAGAAAACGTAAACTGTTTTAAAAAAGTATTTACCATGTTAAATTTCTGTCTTATTAAACAGGGTGACCGACGGGAATCGGACGTTCTTCAAATGGTCAGTACTCACTTGTTTGTTAATGAAAAGGCAATTTTATTATACAAACATCTTCGTAATTGCATGCCATTTCAATTGCATATAATGCATGCATGATAATCAGACACGTGGTGTCCACAGAAACGGCCCTAGTCTAGTAGGCACGCCCCCAATTGTAAAAATAATTGTAATTTTGACATTTTTTCGCCTAAATTTGTAAACCACATTGTTATTAGTGCCCAAATGCCATGCAGTCTTTACTTCATGCTACGAGCCGGCCCTGGTTGTACACTCTCTTGAAAACAGTGTTTGAGCCTTTTCTTAAAGTTGGTGTATGCGCTTTCCAACATCTCAAAACTTGGTTTGGTCGCTCCGCTTCGCTACGCGACCAAACCAAATAATCAGACTGTTCTAAACTCGAAATTTTACATCATGCTTAATCTGGGATTGGAAACACTTGTTAGAGGCTTAAAATTAACAGTTTTTAATAAAACAACGAATGTCTGAAAATGTACATAAAAAATCCTGATATATATATACCTACAAGACAAATTCCCAGTATCTTTTCATTTTATTGATTTATATGCTGAAATCAATAAAATGAAAAGATGTACTTTATTTATTAATATTTTTTTAATTCTAATACCCATTTTCAATAAAATTGTGGTATTTTATATTGTAAATAGATCTCGTAAATAAATAAATAAATTTAATTTGATCGATTTGTATGGAAAATACAAACATCGAAAAAATTATAACTACATTTTCTTTGTGGTTGAAATTGTCAATATGTACGAATATTATTCATTGGTAAATTTGTGTATTTGCTGCTTTTGCCGGTTTCATTTAAAATTTTATGTTTTTTAACAATGTTCAGAAAATGTATTATAATTGATTTTGATTACTTTTTACTATTTTTATTAAAATTCATTATTTGTTTATCAATTCTACGAGTTAATCGATTTATAAAAGTACACCTTTTTTTTCTTTAAATTTTGAGGATTTTTCCAGTCTTGATTTTATAAATCAATTTGAGTCGTTTCTTTGTTGAAATTCCAATTTAGCTATTTTTTGCTATATTTGGGCCTGGCCATATACAAATTATTTTTACTTTCCCCTGTATGTAATACAAAGGGAAAGAAAGTATTGTTTTCGTGAAAATTTTCGAATCAAAAATTTTAGCGGAAATATCCGTTTTGAGGTCCCCTGAGTCGAATAAGACCATCTTTGAAAAATGTCTGTCTGTCTGTCTGTCTTTCTGTCTGTCTGTCTGTCTGTCTGTCTGTGTGTCTGTGGTGCGCTGTACCGTAAAAACCACCAAAGATATCGAGATAAAACTTGAAACTTAAGCTTTTTGTTACAATCGGAAGAACTGAAAAGCTTTTGGTAAAAATCGGAAAACCGGAAGTGGTACTTTACTCTTAGCGTTTTTCAGTTTTCTCAGATTTTTTCAATAAATGTTCATCAAACAAAAAATTCTTTCAAATAAAAATTGTAGATAATAACAAAATGAAGATGTATTGTTCATTTACTTTTTGTCATAGCACTCTTAGTTTTTGAGAAATTTCAAAAGTTGTGTGTTTTATCTAGTTATTGATGTGTGACAGTGTATGTGTCGATACAATTGAAAAATGTTTCAAATAAAAGTTGTAGGAAATAAAAAAACTAAAGATTTTTTGTGGACTCACTTTTTGTCATAGCACTCTTAGTTTTTGAGATATTTAATAAATAGTGTTTTTTATCTAGTCATTGATTTGTGTCAGTGTGTGTGTTGATACAATTGGAAAATGTTTCAAATAAAAGTTGTAGGTAATAAAATATTAAAGATTTTTTGTATCTTTACTTTTTGTCATAGCACTCTTAGTTTTTGAGATATTCAATAAATAGTGTTTTTTATCTAGTCATTGGTTTGTGTCAGTATGTGTTGATCCAATTGAAAAAAAAATGTTTCAAATAAAAGTTGTAGTTATCAAAAAGTTGAAGACATTTTGAAAATAATAATGCTACAAATATTTTAAAAGTGATTTAATACGCAATTTACGGGGGAAAGTACTATGATGGACACATCACCATTTTTTATTTTTTATATCACGATTTTTTTATGTAAATTTTCAAACATTCGTTGTCTTTATAAATGCTTTTAATATGAAGCTTCTTACGAGTGTTTACAATCCCAGATTGAGCATGAAGTAAAATTTCTAAACTTGAAATTTTACTTCATGCTCAAGCCTGAAAATGTTGGCAAAGTACATATTTGCCATCAGATGTTTTCATTGTTTGCAGCACCCCCATCGTTAACTTGAGAGGCCATTATACAATATTCTACAATTATTCACTTATTTAATACTTAAGTACAGGGTGAACCAAAAGTTCGTTTACATTTCAAATGATGATTTAAAAGAAACTAGTTATGTAAGATAAAAACTTTCTATTTATTATTAAAGTACACAAATAGGGATTTTATTTTTTTTTAAATTACCTCATTCATATGTGATGCTTGACTATTTTGACACTGTCCAGTGGGGATAAGTCCGGGCTTTGTGAAGAATACGAATCAAAGATGTTCTGGGCACACCTAAGGCGTTAGACCGCTTCCGAGTAGAGTCCATGATTTTCACGAATAGACGCTCTTACACGCTCGACGTTTTCGGGATCTCTTGATGTTCTAGGTCGGCCGGATCGTGGTTGATTCATTGTTGAACCTGTCTCCTCGAACTTCTGTACCCATTTTCGAATCAATTTGAATCGATGGACCTTCATTTTTACGCCGTATGTTGTAATGAGCGCAATATTTTCGTTGCGCTAGAGCAAAAGAATCGTTGTTGCGGTAGTACTCGCGTACACAGAACGCACGTTGTTTATCGCTGAACGACGCCATGGTACTGAATTCCCATTGGCCGCTCTTGCGCTTCGAACCCTTCCGCCTCACCCCGTCGTCGCTGCTCGTCTCAGCTACCGATTCAAATTTAAACGGACTTTTGGTCCACCCTGTACTTGTAAAACTAAAATATACTATTCCAGAAGTTAATTTCAAAACGTATAATTGCAAAAGTTAATTCCGAAATTCTCTTTTGTATAAGTTGGTTTTAAAAATCTCTTTTGTAGAAGTTTAATAATTATCAATTATTTTTAATTTTTTACGTGGGTCGATCAAATATAAACTGGGCATTGGGAATGGTATTTTCCGTGATTGGGCTGTTGAGGTCTTTAGGTTACGATGCCTAGATCTGGGAAATCACACCAGTTGGCTTGCTCTGTCCTTTATTTAGTAGCCCTAGTAATATATGCGCAGAGTGGTTTTGCCTCTTTTGCACAACTCGTAATTCTAAAGTTCCTCCTCTGTGCAAACGTAAAACTATTCGGAATTTACATCAGACTACAGGTCCCGTTTAGGAAAGATACCGTTTTATGGAAAAAGTTTGAGAAGATTTGGTGCATCAAAGTCAAATAATAAGCAAAGGGAAACCTGTGAAAGCCAAACTTTGATTGTTTGAGTTGGCCACGGTTTTTTTGGGATTCAAGATACCTATCTTCAGGAGGACCGACAACTATGTTACCTCCTAAATCAGGTATGGGCAACGACATGTTGAGGGCCAAACTTTAGCGTGCAAATACGTTCGCGGGCCGCGTTTAAAAGTACTTAGTGCATTTTAAAGTAGTGATAATATTTTTTGCGATAGATATGAAATAATACGACAATGTTATTATAGTACAATTTATTAAAATAACAAAATGAAATTTTAAAAAATGGTACATTATAATTAAATCGTTAAATTTGCAATTGTTACAAACTACGAAAGTTAAATACACCGAAATCAATGAGACACTTGAGCTTGAATTTGGAAAACTAATCCATCGATATTTGGATTAATTCCACTGACACAAAGACGTAAAGATTTTTCCAAATTATCGTCAGTCAGTCTTGTACGATGTGTTGATTTATTAACTTTCATCAATGAAAAGAACTGTTCGAATTTATAAGTACTGCCAAACGCACAAATCAATCTTCTTGCGAATTTTCTAAGCTGCGGAAAATTGTCTTCTTCTAGGTATTTTTTGTAGAAATCGCACAACTCTACGTCTTTAAATTTGGATTTTAGAAGTGAGTTTTCTTGAATCTCGATCAACTCCATTTGTAAGTGTATTGGAGAATTTGTACAATATATGTTGTAGGAGTAGCAAATAAACTGAAACAGTCTTCCATGTTTTTGAAGTCGCAAAATCTGTTCGAAAATTGTTCCGACAGTAACTTGAGTTCTTCAGCATATTGAGCATAAGCAATATTTTCATACGCAGAGAGCGTGTTGAAATGGTAACTGTTACCAGACAGCATCTGTGACTCCCACAAGCGTAGTTTGATCTGAAACGCTTTTAAATGGCTGTACAAATCATTTACTAACTGTCCTTGTTTTTGAAGTTTCAAATTTAAATCATTCAAATAGCCTGTAAGATCGACCAGAAATGCTAAGTCACATATCCATTTTGGGTCACTTAATTCAGATAGTGGTTTATCTTTTATTTTCATAAAGTCTGCTATCTCATTTCTAAGCTCGTAAAACCGTTTCAACATTTTTCCTTTGCTCAGCCATCTGACTTCACAATAATATGTTACGTCGTTATATTCAGCTCATATTTCATCCAAAAACGCCTTGAACTGACGATAGTTAAGCCCTCGGGATCGAATAAAGTTGATGGTTTTTACTACCACATTCATAACATTCTGGAGTCGAATGGACTTAGAACACAAGTTCTGTTGGTGGATAATGCAATGAAGGACTATCAAATCATCTTTTTGCACATTTAATTCTGTTGCTTTTTCATTGAAAATTCCGATGAAACCTTTACGTAAGCCGACCATAGAAGGTGCACCATCAGTGCATACTCCAATTAATTTTGACCATGGCAAGCCAAAACTTGTGAATACCTTTTGAACTTCAATAAAAATATCCTCTCCTGTAGTGGTTCCTTTTAGCGGCTGTAAAGCAAGCAATTCCTCAGTAACAGTGAACTTCTTATCAACACCTCGAATAAATATAGCCAGTTGAGCTGTGTCAGACAAATCGGTGCTCTCGTCTAATGCTATGGAAAATGATTCAAAACCAGCCATACGGTCAGTCAATGTTGTTTTTATATCATTAGCCATCATTTCTATACGTCGAACAACAGTTCGTCTTGACAAACTAATTTTTTCAAATTCTTTTCGGGACACATAATACCGCAAACTTCTAACATACACTCCTTGATAAATTCTCCTTCGGCAAATGGTTTTAATGCCTTTGCCAATTTTGAGCTAACTATAAAACTAGCTTTCACAACATTATCAAGTTGTGTTCTTTGTTTATGAAACATTTGTTGCTGTTTTTCCAAATTTGCGGTAAGCTTCTGGATTTTGTCTGTTCTTAATTGTCCTGTCAGTGAGTGCAGCGTAGCATGCTTAGTTGAGTAATGCCTCTTTATATTGAATTCTTTCATTACTGAAATGGATTCATTACACAGCTAACAAATAGGCTTACCATTGTGCAAGATAAAAAAGAATTCTTCTGTATCTACTTTTCGTTTCTTTCCACCAGACATCATTTTTGTTTACTTTTCGTTCAATAAACTTAATAACAAACTATAGTTAGTAACCACTCAAGATGCACACAAAGTCACAAAGCAAGTTGACGGCTCGAGCAGTTCGCTAGGATATCGCTTGTCCAAGTTATCACCTCGGTAGCTCAAATAGAACTGAACTAACGTTCGGGCCATCCACCCGCTTATATAGGCAAAATGAACGAATAATCTGGAATAAACTAGTTTAGAATAATTGGGAAGCAATAAATCTTTTGATGTGTCGCCCGTGAGGCGGCAAACCTCAAAGAATTTGATCGAGCAAGTCGAGTGGCGGCGATTATCAAAGAGTGAGGCGGCAAACATCAAAGAATTAATGTTTGCCGCCTCACTGTCACTCCCGTGAGTATAAGTACCTAATGTAATATTTTTTTAATTGGGTTTTTTCAAAATGTCTCGCGGGCCGGATCATATCTTACAGCGGGCCGGATCCGGCCCGAGGGCCGGGGGTTGCCCATATGTGTCCTAAATCAAGTTAGGCTTTATAATCGCCACAAAAGACGAGATTGTCGCATCCACGAAGTATTGCTCCTCCGTGACAATGCCAGACTCTGTAGAAGTTGGAGTTGTAAGGCATCAGAAAATGATAGAAACCTGGAAAAAACTTGAACATCGAGCTTTCAGTCCAGACCTGTCTCCATACGATTTCCACTTGTTTGGACTAGGGCTGGGAGTTTGAATATTCGCAAATATTCAAATACCACATTACTTATATTAGATTACTCACTTTTTCACATATTTAATTAATTTAGCTATTTGAATATTTAAATATTTCAATAAATTAGACCTCTAAAAGAAGCACTTGGAGGCAAGCGATGTGACAGCGAAAGTGAAAGCGTTTATGCGCAATTGGTTACGTACCCGCAAAGCTTTACGATAACGGAGTTAAATAAAATTTCCAAAACTTTGGGGAAAATGTATTTTACGCAGGGTTGTTATGTTTAAAATTAGAACACTGTTTTAAAACAGTGTTTTAAACATGTTTAAAAACAGCCGTCGTGTTTTAAACGGCTTTGTTTTAAAAATGTTTTAAATCTTAAGTTTGTCTAAAACATGTTTTAAAACGTTTTTTTTTTATTATCTTAAATTTGCTAAATTATATTTTACACTACTTTATTAAGATTTTTTGTTTACATTTTTAAACTTTAACTAAATTTGTGTAAATATTTCAAATTACATTGTTTTACTTAACATTTTATTACAATAAAATATCACAACTGAGTGTGCATAAATGTGATTTTTAAATACAGGGAATTTTTCTTTCAGGTATACGTATGCATACACTGTAAATTTTAAAACATTCGTTGCTTTTTTAAAAGATTTCAATTTGAATCTTTAAACGAGGGTCTTCCACTCCCAGACTAAGCATGAAGTAAAATTTCGAGTTTAGAAAAGCCCGAAAATTTGGATTGGCCGCGTAGCGAAGCGGAGCGGCCAATCCAAATTTGGCTTTTCTAAACTTGAAATTTTACTTCATGCGCCACACGTATAAAGCACTGAAATATCGGAAAGTTTGAAATATATAGTTTTAGCAATCTAATATGTAAATGTGGATAAAATGTGAGTCAAATTCTACGCTAAATAAATTGTTTAAAACAGTGATTATAGGCAACGCAAAAACTCTAACGTATATTAGGTAGCCTATAATTGTTGTTGTATGTGTGTGTTTTTTTAACTTAACCGTAAATCAGTGTTTTTAAGCGTGGCGCATGAAGTAAAATTTCGAGTTTAGAAAAGCCTAATTTGGATTGGCCGCTCCGCTTCGCTACGAAATTTTACTTCATGCTTAGTCTGGGAGTGGAAAACACTTGTTAAAAGCCCCAAATTAACCGCTTTGAAACAACGAATACCCACAAATTTAAAAAACGCTGTAATTATCGGGATATGTATACTCAAAGGAAAATGCCCTGTATGTTCTGTTTTAAACACGTTTTAAACGTGTTTTAAACATGTTTTAAACACGTTTTAAACATGTATTTAATTGCTAATGTTTTAAACGCTGTGTCAATGAAAAAAGCACGTTTTGTTATAAAAAAACTGTTTGTTTAAAATGAGAAAACGTTTTTTTACAAACCTTATTTTACGTACAGAATCCTACGTAGAAAAATAACTTATAAAAATGTTTGTTTTCTATTGTGTACGTTCTATGAAAAATAAAGGCTCGTTTATATTTGATCGACCCACGTTTATAAATGTTCGTATTCAACACAGATATTGTTTATACAGATTTTTAAGCCATTATTATTGTTGCGATAGTGTATTTTAGGTACTTCTTTAGTTTAGTACATATTTTTTCCTAACTGTTTGTAGAGGCCAATCGTATTGTATAATTTAATACTTTATGGTGCATTTTTTCGTGATATTCTATCCTTTTAGGAAAGTTAATCCAACGCAAAGATGTAAACCTCGCGAGTAAAAAAGTGAATTAAAGTTAAATTTACCGTAATGCCAGTGCCAGCGTGCGTTATAAATGAGTGGCAGCACCGGGCATATGAAGGAATAGTGTGGGCACCAAACCCAACCGAGAGAAGGAGAGGCGGCCTCTGCCTGACAGCTTGCATGCGGGCTCAGCCTCGGTAAAAGCGGATGAACGCACGTTTCGTTCATTGCCTGCTGCCGTTGTAAAATCAGTGGCCTTCTTTCGAATAGGGTTACCAACTGCAGCAGTTATTACTAAACTCAATTTGCACAACAATGCGCTGCGCCTGCATACATTATCGATGGTTTTATTGAAAATTATACCGCGAAATAACTCGAAATTTTACTTCATGCGCCACGCGTACAGAACACTGATTTAATTTGAGAATGATTTTTTACCTAAAGCGATATTATCAGACTAATGTCACGATTGTCAACTGTTCAATTGACGAGTGAAATAAGTTTAGTATGTCGATTGTCAACTGTTTAAATGGCGGGGAATGTGCTATGATAGACACATCACTATTTTTTCGAATTCCACCGAAACAATTGATGATATTTCAAATATGAAAACAGATTATTAGTAAGCAATAAAATGCGCAACTTAATCGATTCTCTATCTCGTTAAATAACCGACATTCCCATAGTGCAGCACGAAAACCGGAGACATTGTATTTAAAAAAGTGAGTTTTATTTATTATCAAACTATCACTACTTTTCGCCATTGGTTTACATCGGAATTGACCCTTTACAGATTTTTATGTAGCTTAATTCACTTATTAAATACTTAACGTAGGCCTAGATTTGATGATAGATTGTTAGTTAAATTTTGTCAGGCAGAATTTAAGAATTGCAGTAATCCAGTTAGATGTTTCATAGAAAACAAGATTTTTTTAGTTGTTTCAATGGATATTTATTGTCTTAAGTTTTCTTATTAATTAAGACACATCGTTTGCATTTTACACGAAGAACAGTTTTATAATTTTGATATAAAGAAAACACTTAACTTTTTTATACCACTTTTATTAAGAAAAAAAATACTAAAATAAAAGTGGTATAAAAAAGTCAAGTGTTTTCTTTATATCAAAATTAAAAATGTATCACGAAGTGAACGAGTCCAAAATTCAAGTTTTATAATTTTATATATTCTGTTTTATAGAAATGTTTAAAGGGTACCTCCGGTTAAGTATGGTAAAATGCCCCTATCGTTTGATTTTTAAATTTACCTTTTCAGAGGGTGTCTTAGGGTGTAAAAATAAGATCCCAATGGTTCTTGGTCCATGATCTCCCCTCTCCCCCTCGCAAAATCAAGAAAGTGTTTTTTTTCGGAATTATTTTTTTCTTGATTTCTATTAATAATTAAGATATCAAAAAATGCATGAGTATAGGTGACCTAAATACCCTTCTGTGTAATTTTTTTCAAGATCATTCAAGGTCATTTAGGTAATAAAAAAAAATCCTAAATGTTTAAAATCGATTTTTCATTGCCTATTACCCCGTGTAACCCGGTTGTTTATCTCAGCATAATATTTTATTAGCAAACATCTACAAAAATATGCGTTAAGATATATTATTTTTTTCCCGCGTCATCTTCAAAAATCAATTTTTCACGATTTTTTAGGGTTTTTATCATTTTTCATAGAATTGCCCATATATATCTCAAAAATGTATAGCATTTTAAGAAAGCATTTTTTAAAACAAACCTTTTGGCTTTTATTTTATCTCTGTAGCTTAAATATTCGCCGAGATATCACATTTTTAAGTTTTTCGAACGTTTCGTTTTAAAGCAACGACAAACGTTCTGTTTTAAATAAAAATTTAATTTTTACTGTTCTATAAGACATTTTATTAAAAATAAGGAAGTTAAATAATTAAAATTAGAAAAATATTTAAAAATATAGGAATGTAGAATGCACTTTAACATTTATATTTCAATATATGTATACTATAATCTCTTAACGCCATAATAAAGGGTCCTTGTAATACGACATTGGGATAACACAATCTCGATATATACCAGAATGCGTCGGGACGTTGTAAGCATAGAATGACAAGTGCGCACGTATTTTTCGTTTTTGAAGTGTATATCTTTATTTTATTAATATAAAAACGGACCTTTATTGGCATAATAATACATTACATCCACACTAATCGCCACCCCCTCTCTTCCTCCTGCTTTCCTTCTCTTCCCCCAACTTCTCCAGCGTTTTTGCCCCGGCCCCATCCCCTCTTATCCCTTCCGTCACTCTTCTATTCCCTTTTACTCCCACCTATTCCCCCTTCACCCCCTCGCACTCCTCCGCAAATGACTCTACGTATCCCTTCCCCGCTTACACATTACACACTTCCCATACTCTTCCTCCATCCACACCTTCACCTTCACATTTTCATGTGAATCTGAAGTTGAAGTGCGGAAATTCAAAAATTTCTGGACAATTTGTCACAAGATGTTGATAAACGTGTTTTGGATAAAATTGGAACAATGTATATGCCAGAAGAAAGAATAAAGCCACTAACGGGTCATACTTGGCAGCAGATTCGAGAATTACGTGGAATGCTTACAACAATGCGTGATTCAGAACACCGAAATGTTCTCCAGGCACTGATCATTTTTCTTTTCAAATTAAGGTTAGGCAATTCTAATAACATTATTGCGTCCGTATTAGAAGTAAGTACTAGAACTGTTAACGATTTTCTACATTCAATTTTGAATTGCTTTAAAAAATATATTTTACCAAAATATTTCGGAGTGATTGCCAAACCTAGAGTTTTTTTTGAAAGAAACAGCACCGATAGCTAAATTATTATTTGATATTGATGATAAATTAGCAATTATTTGTGACCTATTTAAGGCATGAGAAAAGTAGCAACAGTGCTTACCAACGGAAGTCCTATTCAGGACAAAAAAACATCTCTTTCTAAGCCTTTTACAATTTGTACTACAAACGGATATACCATTGACGTTCCAGGACCGTTGAATGCTAATTTAAATGATGCACAAATTCTCAAAGATGTACTTAAAGATCCTAGTGGGATAGGTACAATTTTGAAGTCAGGCGATATATTTATTTTAGATAGAGGATTCCGGGACGTTGTTGGTTATTTAGAAGAAAAAGGTTATAAAGTACTTATGCCATCTTTTAAAGGAAAAAGGAATCAATTAACAGTAAAAAAATCGAATCAATCAAGGTTTGTGACTAAACTTCGTTGGGTTGTCGAGTCAATCCATGGTATTTTGGGAAAGAAATATTTATTACTTCATAATCAATTTCACAATTAAATGCTACAAGATGCTGGTTGGTATTGTAGGATAGCATATTTTTTATAAAATACATTTGGAAAACGCCCTAATATGGAAAATGAGAGCATGAGATTGATAGTTGACAGGATGGTATGTACAAATGTCGATATCAACGTTTTAGCACAACAAGTTGAACAAGAAAATTGGAATAAGAAAACAGTTCCTTTTCAAAGTACGGTTTCACCTGAATTTCTTGATTTTCCGAAATTGACCATACGTAATCTTGAAGTCACTGTGTCCAGTGATTGAAGAAGATACTGACGAATATATCATATATTTATTTTAATTATAGATACAAATATGAAAAAAAGAATATGTTCATGAAGTTCAATATTTTTGTACAAATTACTTAGAATAGTTTTAAGAGACCTTATTTGTGTTTTAGATAGTACAAAATAAATATATTTAAATATAATAATAATTTTTATTTAATCTGACATATATAAATAAATAATTGAATAATCAAATAAGAATTGAATAAATAAAATTGATAATTCTAAAATTTTCAAAAAATTTACCATTTGCTAAAAATAATGCTTCACCAATAAAAATATTTGACAAAATGCATCTAAATATTTTTTCTTGTATTTATTTTTGATCAAACCTTAGAAAAGAGTAAAAATTACATTTTTATATAAAAAAGAACGTTTATCGTCGCTTTGATGATTAAAACGAAACGTTCGAAAAAGTTAAAAATATGACATCTCGGCGAATATTTAAGCAACAGAGATAAAAAAAACATAATGTTCGTTTTTAAAAAACCCTAAAAAATCTTGAAAAATTGATTTTTGAAGATGGCGCGGGAAAATATTAATAAATCTTAAGGCATATTTTTGTAGATGTTTGCTAAGAAAATATTATGCTGAGGTGAACAACCGGGTTACATGGGGTAATAGGCAATGAAAAATCAATTTTAAACTTTTAGGATTTTTTTTTATTACCTAAATAACCTTGAATGATTTAAAAAAAAAGACACAGAAGGGTATTTAGGTCACCTATACTCATGAATTTTTCGATATTTTAATTATTAATAGAAATGAAGAAAAAAAAATAATTCTAAAAATAACACTTTTATGACCTTGCGAGGGGGGTAGGGGAGATCATGGACCAAGAACCATTGGGATCTTATTTTTACACTGTAAGACACCCTCTTAAAAGGTAAATTTAAAAATCAAACGATAGGGGCATTTTACCATACTTAACCGGAGGTACCCTTTATCGACTTATTTAAGTTCATTGTTACCAATTATTTTTTATTATATTCTGTTAGGGTATTTTTTTTTTAAGGACATGTTAAACTCTGATATTCCTGAAAATGTAGGTCGCAGGCTTTCGTGCGGCAACAGCGCTCGCCTATTTCCTGTTATCTGGCGAGCACCAGCAGCGTTTACGAGCTCGCCGCTTTTTACTCAGCACCAAGGCACTTACCGACGACGAACACGTCGCGTCTCGACTCGCAATCAACAAAATTATCATCCGTATCCATACCTGCTTTTCAGAGACCCACTCCTAGCGCTTGAATAATCCAACGGGACGCGCTTAATTGCCTTATTTCCTTATATTTTTTTCAAATATAGTTTTAAGAATCTCTTAATTTTAAGGAACTAACAAAAAAATAAATCTTTAATGAACTATTTTAGATTTAAACATTAAAATTAAATCTAAAATAGTCTGTTAAACCAACCAAAATTTAATAATAGTATTTTACAATACTATTTTGAAGTAATGTCATTCTAAAGAATCCTTTAAATATCTTAGTTATATTTTAACTAGCCTAAGATTCTTTCAGTTAATATTCATTTCCTATCATTTAAAAAAAAATCTATTTCCTGTTTGTTCATTTAGTTTGATAAGAGAATAATGATCAAATTCTAGCAGTATGTTTTAAACTTCACTTTAAATCAATGCTTAGTACGCGTAACGCGCCCCTGCAATTAGCATATGCGTAAAAACAGTAAATCTGTTGTGTAACTTAAATATTCAATGTATAATTCAATATCTGTCGAGATATTGGCTCGGGAAGTAGTTTTTTCAATGAATATTTGGAAAAATATTGAATAGAGTAAAATATTTCCAGAAAATCAATCTTAATTCGTTTTTATATTTTTTAGAAAAACTATGGTTTTCACTTTCTTATCGCTTATCGTAGAAAGGGAAATAACTCAGGTACAGGGTGGCGCAAAACTACCGATATGGTTTAAATGTTTAATAACTTTTTTATTTAATGGTTTATTATTATTGTTATTTTTTTGTTATACAGTATATTAATGTGGAATATTTTTGGCTTAAGTATGAACAATTATATCCCGCAAGTGGTGGCCATTTTCGGCTTCGCACATTCGTGCATTTTCCAGTACATTTTCCATAACTTTTCGTAAAATTTCCGGTGTTATGGCTTGAATTTCATTGCGAATTTAGTTTTAGCGTTTTAGCTCTGGTATGGTTGCTGGACGTATACCCTTTCTTTCAAATAACCCCAAAGAAAACAGTCTGGAGCTGTTAAATCCGGTGAACGTAGGGGCCAATTGAAATCGCTTCTGCGCGAAAAGAGGTCCCGCAACAGAGCCATTGTGTCCCTTGCAGTGTGGTTTTCTACAGCTGGCCTCAAAAAATTGTCCAGCATCGTTCGATATTCAGCACCATCAACCGTAACTGAGGCGCCATGTGCATTTTCAAAAAAATATGGACCAATGATCCTTTCAGACGATACACCGCACCAAGTACACATAAGTGGGTGTAATTGTAATTGTCGCTGATGAACTGTTCTTGGATTCTCCGTAGCCCATATCCTGCAATTTTGCTTATTTACGAAACCATTCAATTGGAAATGGGCTTCATCGCTCATTATCAAATTGTTAATGAAAATCTGCTTTTTGTCGGGATGAAATGGCATAATCAAGCCGTTATTGGTAGTCTATCGGCTTCAATTCTTGCACAAGTTGAACCTTATACGGGAACATGTGCAATGTGGCCATAATCCTCTGAACTGAGCTCCGCGATAGCCCCAGTTGTGCCGAACGTATTCTTGTTGATGTTTCTGGACTGTCCTGCACACTATCCACAACACGTTGGATATTTTCTTCCGTGTGGACCGTACGTGGTCTTCCGGTACATGGAAGGTGTCGTACTGTACCATGTTGTCGAAAATTTGCAACCAGGCGGTTTATTGTTGATGCTGAAGGTCCAGTACGCACATTAAAAAAACTACGATAAGCACGCTGCGTCAAAACAATTGACCGTTGATTTTCAAAATAAAATTCAACAATTTTTGATCGCTTCTCTGTTGTGTACTGTTCCATTTTAAATTCCCCAAGTTTTCTTCACAAAATTCTGAAATAAAAATAAAAAATATAAATAAATTTAAAAAGTTATTAAACATTCAAACCATATCGGTAGTTTTGCGCCACCCTGTATATATGAATTACTTGTGTATGCCTAAAATGTTAAAACGAGGAGCGTCGTCGCGTCGCAGGCGCCCGCAGGGGGAAACCCTCGTGTCAGAGTTGTTTGCGCTAATTCGCTGAAATCCTGTGTGGTTTTCAGCAGAACTCTCTCCTTCCAACACATTGCCGCACCGTGTTGTAAATACGTTTCGCTACGTGTACGTGGAATAGGAAATTACTTATCGATGTAAAAAAGATTGAATGAACTTACTAGGAATTTAGTTTTCATTACAAATTATTTATTCAAAAAGTATTGTGTATTGATTTGTATAAGAATCATTATGTCTTCTGTCACTTCCATTCATTATGCACTTCAAAAAATATTTATTAATATCGTGTTTGATTATTCCTGTGGGAATTTTGAATAGAAGTCCGTTCTGAGGAAAGCTTTAAATTATTTTAAATAATACTTAATCGATAATACAAAAACTTGAAACGTATTCGGTTGCTCAGTGGGTCACTCGTATGCTATTAAATTGCATCAACTAATCAATCTAATACATACATATATAATTTTACTTTACACACTAGTACGAATGGAAAATGTCTGCGGATTTGAATCTACTATGTATGCATCAGAACTGGACAGAATTTGAACAAATGATTCAGCATAAAATAACATACAGAGAGTTTTATGTAACACCGAACATTTTCATAATGAGAATTTTTCTTTGAAGTATCCATATGCATTCTTTGCATATTTTCCGATGCTCGGTTTATTAAAATAATTCAATTTGAGGCTCCAAGCGAGTGTTTTCCACTCTTAGGCTCGTTTTACAAAGTAAAACTTGAAAAAGGTTAAAGTATACATTCTTAGCCGTTCTTAGTAATAATTTTTTGTTTTTTATACATAATAACTAATTAGTTTAATATATAAATAATATTTAGCTGCCCGTTTTTGTCCGTAACAATTTCTCGGAGAACATTATTCGATGTTTGGCGCGCTCAAAAAACGCTAGAACAAAAAAATAAAGCAGTCTATCTCTTTGTGATTGACATTTGAATATTGAAATTGTATCGCACACTGAAAATTTAGGTTTATTAATACATAAAATAAATAATTTTCACAATTAACAATCAAATGGCGAACCTCTCATTGAACAATTTTAAACTTTGAAAATAAATATTCTAAGTGGCTAAACGGAATGGATGAGTTCTCTACTGAAGGTTTACCAAATGGGCCCCGACCTGGATGTTCTAGTGAACACAGAGGTGTTAAAGTTATTAGTAGAACCAGAACAAGCATCTTTACCAGAGAATTTTGACTACGAATAATTTCTGGCTTTGGTGTAAATTGTTTATATGATGTACCTAGATTCTTTATACTGTATACAGGGTGTCCGTATTTCAACAGAATGTATGGGAACTTCGGTGATTTAAAGAGATAGAGTGTTGGAGCAAAGTTGTGTAATTTAGGGCCCAATAATAATCTAAAAACAAATTTAAAATACCTTTTTTCGTTTTTGAAATATTGTCAAAAAAGTGATTTTTTGGAATTTCGTTTTTATTTTTTTATTTAAAAACTATTGAATCCAGACATTTACAACTTTGACATTATGGCACTTTTTAACGATTAATCTAGTAACATATTTCATTTTAGGATAACTATAACATTTACCCAGGGACCATAGCCAACTTTTGTTTTTTTTATGAGCGCCATTTTGGATTTTCATATTTTTGAAAGACATTTTTTTTCTGCATTCAATGATGTACCACACTTATAGTTTATTGTACATTTTATATGTAAAATTTTAATCTTTTGTTTTTTGTAAAGAGTACCTTGGAAACAGTTGAGTAACTCACTCATTTGACAACTCCTAGGACCCATAATTTGCTTACATATCACCCCTGAAGACGGGCATCCGACGATACATATTTTAACGGTTGTGATGTATTTTTAAGTAACGAGTGTCTTCCACTCCCAGACTAAGAATGAAGTAAAATTTCGAGTTTAGAAAAGCCCCGCGTCGAAAATTTGTCGAGGGTCGCACAGCGACCCGGGACAAATTTTCACGGGGCTTTTTTAAACTCGAAATTTTACTTCATGCGCCACGCGTATAAAACATTTATTTAAAGTGAAGTTAAAAATGCACTGAAAACCAACCCAACTTTGATATGTTTTCAAAATTGGATGTTTTCTTTCCTATCCATGCTGTAAACCTTCAGATATTCGTTGTTTTCTTGTAAAAAAACTTCGATTCTCTGTAGTCCTTCGGTCTCCGAAGACAATGATTGGTCCTTCGAGCCGTAGCCTTTGTAAAATAGTAATAAACTTAGTAATCTAGAGGGATTCAATTTGAAACTCCTAAGAACGAGTGTTATCCACTCCCAGACTAAGCATGAAGTAAAATTTTGAGTTTAGATATTTTTTCAAAATTGGATGTTTTCTTTCCTATCCATGCTGTAAACCTTCTGATATTTGTTGTTTTCTTGTAAAAAAACTTCAATTCCCTGTCTCCGAAGACCATGAATGGTTCTTCGAGCTGTAGCCTTTGTAAAATGGTAATAAACTTAGTAATCTAGAGGGATCCTTCAATTTGAAACTCCTAATAACGAGTGTTTTCGACTCCCAGACTAAGCATGAAGTAAAATTTCGAGTTTAGAAAAGCCCAGAAAATTTGTCTCGGGTCGCTGCGCGACCCTCGACAAATTTTCACGGGGCTTTTCTAAACTCGAAATTTTACTTCATGCGCCACGCGTATAAACCACTGATTAACAGTAAAGTTAAAAATATATAACGCTTAGATGTGATTGTGATCAATATTTAGTGAGATGTAGCGAAAAAAATGCAAGAATTACCTGTTTTGTGAATAGTTTTGAAATAATAATAATAAAAGTAGAATAAATTTAGTTTGTACAACTTTTATGTGATAATCGATACTTATTTTTATTATAAAAGATTGACAGTTATTAATTAATTTTGAGTGCTAACAATGATTAACTGCTGTTGAGATTTTATTGTTTAACAGATATGACGTGATTGTTTCCAAGGCACTCTTCGCAAAAAAGAAAATATCATAATTTTAAATATCAAATCTAAAATAAATTATGAGTGTGATACATCACTGAGTTCAGAAAAAAATATTCTTTCAAAATATATAAAAATCCAAACTGGCGCCCGTAAGAAAAACAAAAGTTGGCTATGGTCCCCGGGTAAATGTCATAGTTATCAAAAAAATGCTACTAAATTCCTCATTAAAAAGTGCCTTATATTGTCAAAGTTCTAAATGTCCAGATACGGTAGTTTTTAAATAAAAAAATTAAAACGATTTTTCAACAAATCAGTTTTTTGTTGATATCTCGAAAACAAAAAAGGATATTTCAAATTTGATTTTCGATTATTGTTAGGCCCTAAAATACGCAACTTTGCCCCAATTTAACCTACTCTCTATCTCTTTAAATAACTGAGATCCCCATACTTTCTGTCGAAATACGGGCACCCTATATATTTTATACTCTTATTTATAGATATGTGTGCAATTTTGAATTTTTGTTTCTATTTGAATAATTTTATAATTAAATATAACGTAGGAAAGGGTTGTAATATAATTACTATTTTTAAATAAAAATTGTATAAAAAAAATTCTACCCTTCACCACACCCATTTAAATTTTATTTTTTTACGAAAAATTGTTAAAATAAAATTTGAAGATAATGTCATTATATCTTCAAATTTTATTTTAACAATTTTTCGTAAAAAAATAAAATTAAAATGGGGGTGGTAAAGGGTAGAAGGGAAGAATTATTTAATATTGAGTCATTTATATTTTTAATCAAATATTTTCTTCAGCTCCGAACAATTTAAAGTAGACTAAATCGCTTTAAAGCGAAATGTTCAGTTAGAATGAGCGTTTCGACCAATGTGCGCCGGTTTGAGATGTTTTGTACACTGCATATTATTTATTACTATCTCAGCTATACAGAGAGTTTTTCTTTCAAGTATACATATCTCAATATACTGTATATACTGTAAATCTTCAGATATTCCTTTGGTTTAGTCGCGTGGCGACTAAACCAAATTTTTAGGCTTTTCTAAACTCTAAATTTTACTTTATGCGCCACGCGTACTAAACACTGATGTGATGTGATGTTCAGAATACACGTTTTTAGCATACTGCTTAGTAGAATATTTTACCTTCACCTAAAATCTGTCTTTTATACGCGTGGCGCATGAAGTAAAATTTCGAGTTTAGAAAAGCCTAAAAATTTGGTTTGCTCGCGTAGCGCTACGCGACCAAACCAAATTTTCAGGCTTTTCTAAACTCGAAATTTTACTTCATGCTTAATGTGGGAGTGGAAAACACTCGTTTAACACTTGAAATTAAACGATTTAAAAAACAAATGATTATCGGAAAAGTTATATTTAAAAGAAAAATTCCCAGTATGTTTACCAAATTTGTCACCGTCACGGCCAAAAGGGTTAAGAAATATTTTTTTTACACGAAATAAAACACTTTGTTATTTATAAAATCAAAGACAATGTCTTTGTTTTTTTTTTTAGATTTAAAAAAAATATAAAATTATAAAATTCCATGGAACATACAAAAAATCGGTATGAAGCATTTTTTTTCAATTTCGGTTATATTACCGGAAACGTGGTAACAATTGAAATTTAAAGTTAAACATGAAAGATACAGTATAGCAAAAAATTATAATTATATATTCCCAAAAAATGCAAAACTCTAAATAAAAAGTAAATCAAAAAGCACCATTAATAGTAAGTTCAGTTTAGTCCTAAAATGTAAAAAATAAAATTGATAAAAATATCTCTGAGTTTATCAAGAATCTATACTTGATAAACTCAGAGATATTTTTATCAATTTTATTTTTTACATTTTAGGACTAAACTGAACTTACTATTAATGGTGCTTTTTGATTTACTTTTTATTTAGAGTTTTGCATTTTTTGGGAATATATAATTAATAATTTTTTGCTATACTGTATCTTTCATGTTTAACTTTAAATTTCAATTGTTACCACGTTTCCGGTAATATAACCGAAATTTATATTACCGGTAATTTTACATCACTAAATGTATGTAAAATAATTGTCGTTTGTATCTCTGCAGATATTTTGTTTTACACTATATTGTATTTTTTTAAGATAGCGTCCATATGCCTATTTTATTCATGGGACTTCATTTGTTATTTTGTTTTCGGGGCACCTCGACCGTGTGAGAATTGTTCTTTTGCAAGTGAATCACAGCGGTTTGGAGCTTTAACACCTATTTTTTACGCCAGATTTGGAAATCCAACGCGTATTTAGTGTGTGCAAATCACCATGAAAGTAGGTTGGGGCCGGGCCGTGCCGGCGCCGCGCGAAATTTCCACAAAATTTTCAAATTCAAGTGTTTCCACGCGTTTGTTTTTTGTTTGCCAGAAGCGGGAGCGACGGATTTATGTAATTATCTGAGTCCCGTTTGGTGCGAGCGAGAGGGACACAGCGGGGAGACGCGGCAACGTCGCAGGGGAATGTCAGACGTTGTTCGGATGTTTCGGGCGAGCAACTAATAGGGGGAAAACATCGAGGGCGCGACGACGGCGCCGCCTTCGGACACGAACGGCGAACGGGCGCACTATCGCTACAGCACGCCAGCGAAACAGTTGCCAGTTAGTGTGATTCGCCATGGCCTCTGCTAAAGATACAGCCACATTTTTCTCTCACGGCACGAGCACGCAATTCGAGCAAGTGCTCAAGCTCTATCCGCAGGCCCTTCGTCTCAAGGCGGAGAGGAAGACCAAGAAGCCCGAGGAACTAGTTAAATTGGACAATTGGTGAGTACTTTGTGCGAGAGCAGTTTTTGTGTCAATGAACCCACATTTATGTGTGCCCACAGTCACTCACCGAATGCACCACCCTCGCGATATCTTAGCGGACGGTCATTAAAATCACGACCGTCACGTGATATCGATGACAAGTGCAACTGGCTACCGCGATTTTCATTTGTTTTCCCAAATTCTCGTCGACGTTCGGTTCGCAATGGCTGTGCTCTGCCATGACGCCTCATCAACGGCCTTTTATCCACAAAACTACCTCTAAAACCAAATAAAAACCGCAAGAACCCGATACAAAACCTCTTCAAAAAACACCCCCCGACAAATTCAGCCACTTTTAAAACAAACCAGCAGCACATTATGCACAAACACGACGATCATATATCCCATACAAAATGGAGCCCGCTCAAACAAAGCTCGTCCACTTTCAAACACGAATATCTCAAAAGCCCCCATTCCCACACAAAAAACACCCCTCAATCCAACCGAAAACATAAATAAACATTCTCAAAAACGCGAAATCCCGCGCTTTTAATCCCAAACACTTGCTTTATTGCGGATTATTAACTCGATTGAACAGAGTGGGGGTATCCTTTGCGATCTTTTCAATATTTTCGGCTTTTCCGCTCGCATCGCGTTTTAGTAAATTATTATTCATTTCCCTTTATGACTTTAGGTAAGCACTGCTCGTTGGGGTTTCGTCGGAAGGAAATTATGTGCCCTTATTTTATTATGTGCAATGTAATGAGTGGAAAATTCCCGCTGTGACACATGCTGTTTTATACCTGGCAATTACTGCGAGTTCGAGTTTGTTTTAAGTTTTTCGAGATTTTTAATAGCTTTTGTATAATTTTCAAGTTCTCGTAATTAAATTAATTCTTGATATAAATAATCACAATTGCATAATTATTTTTTTTCAATTAATAATTGTTTAAAACAACAAATCGAATATTCAAAATCGTGATGTTTTCTATCTTGCAATTACTGCGAGTTCGAGTTTGTTTTAAGATTTTAACAGCTTTTGCAGAATTTTCAAGTTCTCATTATTAAATAAAATATCACAATTGCCTATTTTTTTTTCAATTAACAATTATACAAAACAACAAATAAAATATTCAAAATCAAAAAGTGTGTGTCCAAACTCTTTATTTGAAATGCTCTTTATTTGTTTTTTTTTTCTTTTAGACTTTCTTTTGTTTTCATGAATTACTTGTTTACATTAAACTTTAATTCATACTTTACACATTTTGTAGATTTTTTACAGGCGAGCATAAATTAAGAGATTTTGCTACAAAACATGCATTGAAATTATAAAAATCTGGTTCTTACAACAAATATTCTACTCTTGCAGTACATTCACATGTGCAATGAATTTTTATGAAGATTAATTACATTTACATTTTAATTTGAAATATCTTCAACAATTTAGCTAACATTTATTTTACAAATAGTATATTGTACCTATTAATCACGAGAACGATGTTTGCGAAACAAGCCGAAGGCGAGTAGAGCAAGTTGTTCGAGTGATTAATAGCCATTATATGTGAGTTATACACTATACAACAATATATAATATTATATATATTATATTAAGAGGACATAAATACTTCGAAACCAATGATTATGTTTTTTTATTTCTTATTTTTTTATTTTCCGTTTTGTTTTATAATAATTTGACAGATAAATGATGACAGATTGCTGTATCATGATTTGAATGTGTAGTAGGGCTTGTATTAAAACACGAATTAGCGTGGTTAAAAACCACATTAAATACGCCCGTGTTTGAAAACCACATTAAACATGCCTGTCTTTAATGCACCCCATTTATGTTGCCCACAACAATAAATAACGCACATATTATAAGATTGTTGTAAACAAACATTATTTACAAAACTGCAGGTAAATTTTTTGCAAAATAAAGAATTATTGATACAATTAAGGCATAATTAAATAATAACAACATAACACAAACAGAAAAAGGACAAATTTAAACTTCACATTAGATCAGTGTTTTATACACCTGGCACATGAAGTAAAATTTCGAGTTTCGAAAAGCCTGAAAATTTGGATTTGGGCGCTCGCAAATCCAAATTTTCAGGCTTTTCTAAACTCGAAATTTTACTCCATGCGCCACCGGTACAAAACACTGACTTATTACGAAGTTTAAAACACACCACTAAACTTTACATTGAATCAGTGTTTTGTACCGGTGGCGCATGAAGTAAAATTTCGAGTTTAGAAAGGCCTGAAAATTTGGTTTTTTACAGGCTTTTCTAAACTCGAAATTTTACTTCGTGCTTAGCCTGGGAGTGGAAAACACTCGTTTAAAGCTGCAAATTGAATTCTTTTAATAAACCGAGCGTCGGAAAATGTACAACGTATGCATATGTATACTTAAAAGAAAAATTCTCGTAATGAAAATGTTCGGTGTTACATAAAACTCTCTGTTTGTGTTTGTATACAAAATAAATATGATTGTTTAATATGGGCTATAAAACATATACTGTTTCCGATTTAAATTATTATTAAAATTGATTTGTAGCTCAACCGGCATTCACATAACTTAAGAACTGCTTAAAAATGTATTCTACAATACAATTTTAATTGACATTCTCTACTTGATTAAAAATTTAATATTGAAACAATTATTACCAACCACCAACTAACTTAAACCAGGTATTCAGCTACAAATTTAACTATGATCAATAATTTTAAATACTTTACTAATTACTTACTTAGGTTGCATTAATTATTAGTTATCAGTTATGTATCTAGCTTAAGCCATTTTCAGGCTTTTCTAAACTCGAAATTTTACTCCATTCTTAGTCCGGGAGTGGAACACACTCATTTTAAGTTTCAAATTAAACTCTTTTAAAAAAACAACGATTATCTAAAGATTTACGGCATATACGCTGTAATTGAGACATGTATACTAGAAATAAAAACTCCCTGTATGTACAAGTTGAGGCATTAATTGCGATTGATTGGCTACAATTTGTAATGGTCATAGGCAAACCAATTTACACATAACTTAAAAATTAAAGCTGTCAAATTGTATTGAATGAAAATGTTCGGTGTTACATAAAACTCTCTGTATGTTTATGAATTTTTGTTGTTTTATTTGTATAGATTTCAAGATAATATTAAAATTGAAATATTGACTCCAGAGTATATGTATGTAATACACACATGATTCACAACTGAAATGTTTATAAACACGTGGGGAATGCTACTATCATCAATATTACTTCTATTTTGCGCAAGTCTGATCTATGATTTCTTCATTGGATGCAATGTCGCCATTATATTTATAACTCTTCATTATTTCGTAATACATTTATAGCATAATAAAAAGTAAGCAGCTGGAAAAGAGGAAATAACCAAATGCATTTCTGTAAAATTTCCTAATACTGTTTTTTTCTGACAAATGAAACTAGTATGAATATAAATAAAAAGAAAGGTGCTAGTCGTGAATTGAAACTTTAAGTGATACATCGGAATTAAATGGCAAATCAAATGATGTCATAGTTATGAATAAAATATAACTAATAATTGGCTTTTTTAAATATACTGTGCCACTAAGGCTCCCATTAACTAAATAATTGATTAGAGAAGTGTTTCCCAAACTTTTAACATTGCGACAAACTTCAATGTTAGCTTAGATGACTTACTAAAATTAGGTTACTTGCTACTTACTAGAGTTACAAATTAATTTAATAATAATAATAATACTTTACTGTTGCTTAAAAAAATCAGATTCTCACACAAGTCAAGTCATTGTAACTAATAATCATACATAAACAGAGACACTACACATTAAAATCATGATTACAAAATTCCTCTAAACTATAAAATGCACTTTTTAAAAGTATATTTTTCACAGATTGTTTAAACTTATTTAATGAGATAAAGTTGAATCTACGAAAAAGTGGCATTCAGAAAGTATATCTCCGTCTCGCTCAGTCCCGCATTCGCCTTCCTTTCACACCCTTCTCACTTAACGACCTCGAGTGCCACTTTAGGGTAGATCGCCCTTTAGTATATTAAGTTAGGTTAGTTAGCAATTTCATTCAGGTTAAGTTATTTAGAATGGGTTACTTGCTATTTAGAATGGTCTAGGTTAGATGACAGCTTAATCAAGGATTGGCAAACAAAAAAATTGCCAAACGTAACGAAACAAATTTAAAATCAATCTAATCTAAAACAGTTCATTTTAGATTGGCAATTTAAAACCTCTAACGAGTGCTCTCTCCTCCTTGGTTAAACATGAAGTAAAATTTACATTAGGTTAGTTTAGGAATAGTGGAAATCGATAAAAAAAGATCGTCTAGTCGATTCTTACAAATTACTTCGTCTGATGGATTATCGCTTACTCGATTATTGAGATACTCGATCTTGCCATCACTCATTGATATACATTCATGATCGCGACCCACAAAAAATCGATTAAGAACCCACAGTTTAAAAAAAACCGGATTGGCGTAATTTAAAACATACCAAAATGGACCTATTTTTTAACAAAAAGGAAATACGTAGATTTTACATTGTGTTAACTTTACATTGAAAATTCGAAAACCTCAAATTTTGATTGTATTGTAACACAAAATTTTTACATAATCATAATTTTGGGGACAGAAACATGTCCATTTAATCTCAACAAAAATAAAGTAAACATACAAATCGAGTTTTAATATATAAGGGCTGCTAAGAGGTGACTGACTAACAACTAAAAATTTCATATCTCAACATCTTTATTGTTTAAAAGCCATGAATGTGCAGAAATGATCGTGAATGTTTTTGAAATAGAAATATTAATATTTGATGTAATTACTCTTAGGTATCAAAATGAGTTGCCGAAAAAGATCAAGAGCAGGGGTAAGGATGCGCACGTTGTGCACGAGGAGCTGTGCCAGACGATGAAATGGAAACAGACGAGGGGGAAGTTCTACCCGCAGCTGTCCTACTTAGTCAAAGTCAACACACCAAGGGCTGTTATGGCAGAAACCAAAAAGGCGTTCCGCAAACTACCAAACCTCGAACAGGCCATCACTGCCCTCTCGAACCTCAAAGGTGTCGGTACAACTATGGCTTCAGGTAAATAAAAAATTGCTGAATTTCAATCAAGAAACATGATATAAATATTTATCAAGACATGATATCAACATGAAATGTATATTTGCTTCTGATTCCTATTTTGGTTTTGGCTGAAGTTACAGAATAAAATATTTTAATCAGCATAACTACAAGAATTGAAAATGTTTTCCGTAGTTAGGCAATTAAATATTATTATTATTATAATACAGTAAATCAAATTATTCTTCTTTTATTTTAATTTGCAATAGTAATATTCTAAATTTCTTTTTTTTTTTTGTAAAGATCATCATACTCTTTATTAGCCTTATACTTTTATGTTGAAATTAGAGAATATCTATGTCTTGTGTATGTAGCATTACTGGCTGCGGCTTGTCCGGAAACGGCACCGTTCATGGCCGACGAGTGCCTGATGGCGATCCCGGAGATCGAAGGCATCGACTACACTACCAAGGAATACCTCAAATTTGTGAACCACATCCAATCAGCAGTTGAAAGACTTAACAAAACCAAGACGCCTGACGCCAACGTGAGCTGGTCCCCGCATAAGGTCGAGCTGGCTATCTGGACTCACTACATCGTGTCAGAGTTGAAACCAGAATTGCTCTCTAGTAAGTCATGTAATTCATTCAATTATTAACTAAACTGATTTGTAAGAGTCTAGTTTTTTCTATGAAATTGGGCGCAGCAACTGATTGATGTTTAATTCGTAGTCATAGTTTTCTCAATGCGACTGCGTTTATTGATTGCAGCAATAAGCGCAGCATTTGAATGATTTTTAAGTATTTCTCAACCTTCCTTTATTTGTGGCCCACAAAAACAAAATAATTATATCCATGGTCATAATCTACCCTAGACTTCCTCGTATACATCTTATAACTGATAAAAATTGGCAAAAATAAACTTGGATATCTTGAAGTACAAAAAGCTATAGTAAAAAGTGTTTATAAGTTGTGAATTTTTTCAATGCCAACAGACAACTAAAAATGATTCGAATGTGTCAATAATAAAAGAAATATAACTTTTTTTTCCTCTTTTGTTTTAAATACCAATATTTAGCAAAATATTTTAAAAAACTTAAAAATATCTCAAGTATACCCGCATTTCCAGTTTTCGGAATTTAGCCAAAAATTTTCCCAGATCTACACTTTTTGTAATCGTGTTAATTGCTACACATTCTCAAAAATATATTTTATATTTAATAAAATAAAAGATATGTTTCTGGAAAATAGGTAGGCGATAGAGAAAAATAGTTTGTCCCAATTCAGTAGGTCGTGTTGCATATGAAAGGTTTTATGTTACACTTTTTTTAGTCGGTTAAATTGGGACGAAGCGTGTTTTAGGGCCCAATAATTATCTGCAAACAAAAATATGTGCCTTTGTTTTGAAATATTGTTAAAAAATTAAATTTTTGGAATATCGTCCTTCGCACAAATATTATCAATTGCTAATAGTGCAGAGTGGGTCTGTCTATCAAGAGGGAGGCCGTACAACAGGCCTAAGTGGGTGTGGCTGCAGCGCCCTTCTCGCTTGTCAATCTTTAATATACAGATTCAAAGACATTTAAAACTTTGACTTTGTACAGGCGCTTTTTAAGATATTTCTCAAATTTATCTAGTAACCACCATAGCCAACTTTTGTTTTTCTTATAGGCACCATTTAGGATTTTCATATTTTTTGACAGTATCTCGAAAACAAAGAAAGTTATTTCAAATTTGTTTTTAGATTATTACTAAACCCTAAAATATCCAACTTTGCCCCAATTTAACGAACTCCTATTTCTTGAAATAACCGAGATATCCCCATGCGTTTCGAAAAAATATAGACAGGGTGAAAAATTAATAAAGTTGATCAATTTGAATCATACAGGGTGTATGATTCATTTTTGTTCAACTGTTTTGTTCTGACTGCAGTAAAACTTCATTATAACTACCCCCTTTAACATGTTAACTGTTGTCCCAGAAATTGGTAAAGGCTCCATGGGACCATACTACATTTTTATGCATTTCAAACATACAATTAATTGCATTATAATAACTATGTCGTTGCTAAAATGATTTGTCTATTGTCATGAGCTTTAACATACTGTTGTGAGGCCTCCACAAACCATGCTGCTTTAGAACCAAATTCTACCATGGAATCATATATGATTCCGAAGCCTACATACAGTACTTGTGAGCTGTATTTAACTCGAGCGGCAGTCAAAGTGTAAGGCATGTAATAATAACGCAGTTCTATGACGAATGAGCATTGAAAAACAAAATGCATATGTAGTACTTTTAACCTTTAAATCTTGGATTTGGGCCTTACATGAATTTGCTAAATTATATTTATTTTATACTACTTCATTAAGATTTCTTGTTAAGGTTTTTAAATTTTTGCTAAACTGTTGAAGATATTTCAAATTAGATTATTAAACATAACATTTTATTACAATAAAGGACAATATTACGAGATTTGTTGTTTTTTTAAAAGATTTCAATTTGAATCTTTAATCAAGGGTTTTCCACTCCCAGACTAAGCATGAAGAGTTTAGGAAAGCCTGAAAATTTGGATTGGCCGCCTAGCGAAGCGGATCAGCCAATCCAAATTAGGCTTTTCAAAACTCGAAGTTTTACTTCATGCGCCACACGTATAAAACACACAATATCGTTAAGTTTAAAATATACGGCTTTAGCAATCTAATATGTAGATGTGAATAAAACTTGAGTCAAATTCTGCGCTGAACAAATTGTTTAAAAAAGTGATTATAGACAACCCAATACTTCTAACATTTATTAGGTTGCCTATAATCGTTGTTGTATGTGCGTGTTTTTAAAACTTCACTGTAAATCAGTGTTTTCGAGTTTAGAAAAGCCTAATTTAGATTAGCCACTCCGCTTCGCTATGCGGCCAATCCAAATTCTTAGGCTTTTCTAAAATCATAAGTTTACTTCATGCTTAGTCTGGGAGCGGAAAACACTCGTTAAAAGCCTCAAATTAACCGCTTTGAAACAACAAATTCCCGCAATTTTTAAAAACGCTGTAATTATCGGGATATGTATAACCAAAAGAAAATTGCCCTGTATGTTCTGTTTTAAACACGTTTTAAATATGTTTTTAGTTGTTAATGTTTTAAACGCTGTTTCAATGAAAAAAACACGTTTTGTGAAAAAAACTGTTTGTTTTAATTAAAATGAAAAAAACCTTTGTTTAACAACCCTGCTCTTTGCACATAAAAATTAACATGGATACGCTCGTAGCGAAAGAGTTAAATAAAAATTTCATTGGTTTTTTATATATTCCAATCAATTTTAAGTACAATATCAGTAAGGATGGCAAAAATTGTTTGTCTAGTTCAGTAGCATAGTGTGAATTACTGCATCGAGTAATTTATGTGAACCTCCGGGGACATAAACATCGGCTTGCAAAATTTGCCATTCTGTATTGGCTCTCACAGATTGACAGCTTCCACTTTCTTAGTTTTGAAGCGGGGAAGATTCGATAATCCACCTGTACATTGATAAATCTTCCTAATAATAGAAGTTGATTTAGAATATTTCCCTTAAATGAGCCCCCGAACCCATGTAAAATTTGTATACACTGTGATGTTTTTTAATGTTTTAGTATTTACAAATGATATATACAGATCAAAGTGTAAAGTAATATGGACAGCCGGGATTGTTCAGTCTTCGTGCTCAGCTAGGGGCGTGGTGATGCTGTCCAGGTGTGGCTGATTGACGAGCTGCTAGGTATTCGGAAGGTGGTGATCGCTTACGTCGTGGTCTTGTGCAGATCGGAGGTGGTGGTCACGGTCGAAGCTTGCTAGGCGCAAATGCGTGTAGTTCGTACGAGTAAAACTTCTTCGTTAGATAGAGTTCGTGTGAGGTAATCTCTTCGAAGCTCTAGCAGAAGTCGTGTTCAAGGTTTGGGTGAGGTGATCTCTTTCGAAGCCATGAGCGTACTGATTTGTTTGTGGATGGGCTGCTCTTTTATATCGTTTTCAGGCTATGCATCTTTGTTTTTTGGATCTGTCTGTCCTTCCGCATTTGGAATGTTTTTCACCCAAATCGGGCCTCTTGGTAATTTATTCAAGGGTGGATGGATGGTTGGGCTGAGCCTAATTCGTAGCTGGTAGGTCCGTGCCTTCTCAGGATCCGGTATGGTCCATCCTGTTTTGATGAAAATTTTCCCGTGAATTTTTGTTTTGCATTGCTGAGTTTGTGGCTTTGTAGTAATACTAAGTCTCCAACTTCAAATTTAGGGCTTGGTCGACGGTTTTTATCGACAGTCCTTTTTGCGGTCCTGTTTTCGATCTTCAAGTTCGCGGACTTCATCTAATACTTCTGTCAAATGTAACCTTGGGGTTAAAATCAATATCTCCAATAATTGAGTCTCGTTGACTTTTCCAAATATTTATTGAAACTACTTCTCCAGCTCAAATATTCATTGTTTAAGTCAGTATCTGTCAGGATATTACTGACAGATACTGAATTAAACAATGAATATTTGAGTTAAACGATAAATCTATACATAATTTATATGCTAAATGTAACATCAGGTCAAATTATTTTCTCACTTAACTAAATGAATAATTGTAATAAGTAGAAAAAATTACAGGGAATGAATATTAATTAAGGGAATCTTAGGCTATCTTGAAGAAAAAGTCGTAAGCCATCTGTAGACGCATTTCAATCAGTGTAGCTATGCTTTAGACTTTTATTACAATTTTTTTTTTTAAATAAACAGAACACTTACAGAAATGTTAAGGTGTGTCGTTAAAACAGGTACACAAAACTGAAGCAAGTGAAAATGAAGGGATGTTGCTTATAGATAAAGGTATTAAGTTATTAATACGTACGAACAATTTGATATCTGAGAGAATGGCATAGCGCCAGTAACAATAACCAATGTCATTTGAATTATTCTGTTTGTTTTGAAGGCATCAATGATGGGTTTCAATTGGACACGTCTAGAATGTAGACTGTCAAAATACACCAGTCAGTTGCATTAATAGGAATAGAGTGAAACTCCATATTAACAGTTAAAATAGATACAACTGAGTTGGGAGGTTTCATTTCATTGTTGAATTATTATTCATCTGCCTGACGAAGTAGTGTGCTGAAACACGTTGCAGTGTTCAACAATAAAGTGAAACCACTCTCCTAACTCAGTTGGTTTTATTTCAAGTGCTTTATTTCAAACTATTGATATGTTTGAGACATAGTCAAAACTAGAGTTGCACGGCTTTCGCAAATGAAATCCGAAAGATGAAAATATTTGTCTTTCTGATTTCCGAGTTCGTTCCGTTTGTGCAAGCCAGTCGACACAATATTAAGAAACAGTTGGAGTGATTTCATTTTTAAAGAATTGTATGGTCTTTGTATTTAAGAAAATGTTTTTCTAATAATAATTCATATTAACCCTTTCGGCCCTGATAGTGGCATTTGCCACCACTAAAATTTGGTACACTTACTGGGAATTTTTCTTTTAAATATACACACATCTATGCATGAGCTGTTACTTTTCCGATAATCGTTTGTTTTTTAAAATAGTTTAATTTGAAGTCTAAAACTAGTGTTTTCCACTCCTAGATTAAGGGATTAGCGCTACGCACTACACGACCAAACCAAATTTTCAAGCTTTTTTAAACTCGAAATTTTACTTCATGCTTAATCTGGGAGTTCAATTTGAAATATTTGTAAAAACAACGAATATCGGAAGATTTACAGCGTATACAGTATATTGAGATACCGGGTGTTGACTTGGCGGATGCAACATAGGAAATCGAATGTTAATCGAAATTTTACTTCATGTTTAGTCTAGGAATGGTAAACACTTGTTTAAAGCTTTAAATTGAACTTAAAAAAAAACAGGGAATACCTGCAATTGTTGTATTAATTCCATGGCATGTCATTATTTTTATAAAATCACATTACTTTTTCTTAATTATTTTAACTTAGAGAAACATAAAGTGATAAACGTTAACACGAATGAATTCAGAATTTTTCCCTCTACAAAAAAGGTAAATACATTTTGTTTCTAAAATAAAAAGGGGAGCCAAAATTTGAACTATTCAAAATTTACATAAGATTTTCTATTTTGCGTCCGCCAAGTCAACACCCATATGTACTTAAAAGAAAAACTCTCTGTATATCTGAGATAGTAATAAATAATGTGGAGCGTACAAACATTTTTTTGGACATCAGAAAAATTCCAGGGCTGAAAGGACTAATGTCCATGAGTATATTCGTCAAATCAATAACAAATAGAAATATACTGACATTAAAATTAACCACAATTTTCTTGTACGAAAAGACTTAGCCCTAGAAAACGGCAACTCGATCCCGCCGGTGGTCCACCAGAACGGCGATTCACTAGACGCGACGACATCCGACGAGAGCAACCAGGGCCCCATCAACGGCAAGACGACCGTCCTTGACGAGGACACCACCACCTCCTTCACCGAGGACAGCATGGACAAGCCCTCAACACCGATCATCGCCAACGAGGAGACCAACGACAGCATCGTCTCCGACTCGACCAACGACTCGTCGTCGGCGCCGACGGCGGTGGCGTTCAATAAGCGACACGCCGGCGACATCGACGACGACAATTCCAACTCCAACGAGGAGGACCAGCCGAAGAGCAAGAAAGTCAAAAATGATATAGGCGACAAGTGACGGCCGCGCACCTCCGTTCCCTAATTCTATATAAGTCGTAAGGTTTACACTAATATTTTTATTTTTTTGCTCTTCTTTATATATTTTTTATTTAATTAATCAACTTTTAAAATATTTAAAAAAATCGATTAAAAAAAATCATGTACACAGTAAGTAAACAAACACCTGTTGAAACGAGAAAACAATAGAATTTTTTAAAATTAATTTTGCACAGAGCTTTCAATCGATCCCTCAATTTTTTTTGTATTACATTTATACATTTTTTTATATATACAAAACCAGTGGCATAATTATAATAAGGCATTATTAACCTTTAATTTCCCAAAAATAATTTTTTCAACAAATTTGTTAAAATTATGATCTAAATTAGGCTCGGGGATTCGAATACGAATAATTCAAAAATAAATATTTCAATTATTGAATTATCCACATATTTAAATGTTAGAATTATTTAAATATGTTTTTCAATGAATAATTGAATGCTAAAATTCGAAAAATTCCTAGCCTTAATGTATATTTTAAACTTGATTTGAAATCAGTGTATGGGTGGTGCATGAAGTAAAATTTCAAGTTTAGAAATTTTACTTCATGCTTAATCAGGGAGTGGAAAACCTTGTTACACATCTATTAGAACCTTTAGTGACAATACTGATTTCTTAAAGAAAATAAACACAAACTAGTTATTTTCATAATCTTTATGAGTTTCGGTATTTATCTTGGAGTTGATTTTTTTTTTGAGAATTCGGTGTTGTAGTTTAAGGTTCAAATCGTTTTCTAACAGGGGTTTTCCACTACTTGATTAAGCATGAAGTAAATATTTCGAGCAAAGCGGAGCGACCAAACCAAATTTTCAGGGTTTTCTAAACTCAAAATTTTTACTTCATGTGCCAGGCATATAAAACACTGATTTAATATAAACTTTAAAATCATACTTGGCTAATCTTAATCCATCACAAGTTTAAAATAAAATGAATATATTTTTTTATTAATGCTAGGAATTTTTAAAAATGAAGTAATTCGAATATCCATTCAAAAACATATTAAAATACAAATATTTTAAATTGTCGAATAAATCGATGTTTTTGAATGAATATTCAAATTAAATTTAAAAAAATTGCCAACCTTAATTTAAATCAAAGTATGTATTTTTAAGCACTGATTTTGGGGAATCATTACTCGTAAGTCGTCAAGTGCTGCTCACTTTGGAACTTTTACTTCTAAACTAATGGTGTAAAAACCTATGTTTGTATTTATATTGTAGGATTGATGAGAGCCCTGCCCATAAAAACCGCATATTTTTTTTAAATTCAATGTTTCAAAAATACAAATACACGAAAAAAACATAAATACATTAAAAAAACATGTTTACGTTAACACTATATATTTTTTTATTTAATGATAGGTAAGCTGTATAAAAATAAATCTAAAACAAACACACAACACCGAAAAAAAATACTTATACGAAATGAAAATAGTTTTTTGATAAATAGGTATTTTTATACTAGTTTGTACAAACACTACAGAACTGAGCCGATTTAACGTGTCCGATTATTCGAAAAATAAAAAAAATATTAATTTCCGTGTTGATTTTTCCTTTCTCTTTATAATTTTGTTTTTTCGGTGTTTTCTACGATTTTAGATTCACAATACTTATTTATCAAATTACATAGTTACCATTTTAAAACAAACAAACAAAAGGTGAATGAAAAAAAAACGGAGAAATAAATTCTTTCGCGTTGATTAAAAGCAGTTGTTATTTATTTTTTTTCGTTCCCGTCAAACGACAAAGTGTGTGTAAACATGGATTTTTTTTTCAAATTACCACACCTTTTTTTAAGTAGTTAAGTAAAGTCGACTAAGGAAATTAAATAATGAATGAAAAATCGTGTTGTAAGGGTAAAATTCATTAATCAAATAGGAAATCAACAGCACTTAAGTTTCCTTTCAACTGGTATGTTTTTAAAGGTAAAATTCACTAATTGCACTGGATGTCAACTGTAGTTGCTCAATTTACTTTTAAAAATACACTGGTTTAAAGGTTAAGTGAATTGATTGAAAAAAAAAATCATCAATGTTAATATTAAAGTCACTCACCAACAGCACTTAATGGTTTTTACCTTTAGATTGACGATTAGTGTGCACGTTTTAAAATTAAGTAATTTATTTGTTTCCAATGTATTTACTTTTTTTTTAAATACCTGTTCCCTGTATACAGGGTGTTCCAACTAAATGATAGAAATATTCCTCCTATAAATCACTTTTAACATATTCAAAAAAATGCTCGGCATAGAGAAATTAAGGGACACCCTGTATATGCAAAAATAACTTTACGAATACGAGATTTAGAACTAGAACTTCCGTCTTGGTTGGAATTGCTATTTGAATCAAGAGACAATTTCACTCTTGATTGGAACACCCTGTATATAGATTTATAAACAACACAAACATATTAATATATTTTGTTGAATCAGGCATTCATTTGCATTTGTACATTCCATTTTGAATATTTTTTGTTCTGTTTATTACCTTATTTAATGTGAGTATTGAGAAATGAAAAGGGGGGGTGGGGAAAAAGGGTGTGTTTATAGGTTTTGAAATTTGTACATAGTGACAAAGCGGCTTTTTTATTTCACTGTTTACTTCAAACAAAAGTTTGAGATAAATTAGAATCGATTGATTTTTTTTCTTCAAATAAATTATGATTTAAAAAAAAATTAAATTAACAAGTTTTATGATTATTCTGCAATTTTTCAATTAAAACAAAGAAATGTAAATTAAGCTGAGAGAGCCATGAACCGTCAAAAATTATCAGTTTTATGTATGCAGAACAGCAATGGCACTAAGTAAAATTGATTTTATGTTTGATCTTACGTTACATCTAAATTTTTGAATATTGAAATGATTTTGAGTGCCGAGCGCAATCTATTGTTCAAAAAAATGAAATCACATTCACTCTTTGGAGCAATAACGTGATGTCGACCCAAATAATTTTATTTATTCAGAATTAGATATTTTATTACTTGTATCTGACTTTATTGTGACGTTTTTAGTCTATCAGAGTACAACAATTTTTATTTTCAATTATAAGCTGTTTGTCTGCAGGATTTTTTATTTCCCAACCTAAAAAACCAAGTTCAACGACTTCAAAGATCTTGTTTATTTTAACCTGATCTAAAAACAATTGATTCTTTTTAAACAAATCATGATTTTTTTAAAGAAAAAAGAAACAATTTTTGATCAACCCTTTTTTTATAATAAACACCCACATATTTTTTCATATTCCAAGATTGACATTTTTTTTGACAATTCTGCTTCGCCGTTATCAAATCGTGGCGTGCAACGGAGTACAAAGACATTTAAACAAAAGAAAAACGATTTTATAATTCCGATCGTGAAACCAAACTTCATTACAAAACCGATAGAGAGAGAGAGGATGTGAAAACGAGAAACAAAGCAAGCGCTTCATTTTTATTAATGATAAATATAAAAATATATATTATATATATAAATATAGTAAGAAAAAAAGAAACAAATAACTGAATGCCTTTATGAAATAATACTGTAGAATGTATACACTTTTACAAAAACTAGTTAGTTTATTTAAACATAGTGAAGTGTTATTTTTATTACGATCGTGAGTACGTCCGCACAACTGAAACAAATTCTGATTATTGCTATAGTTTTCCCTCCGATTTTAAAAGCAGCTTGTTTATGTTTATCTGAACGTGCGTGTGTTTTAAGCGGAGGTACTCGCGATCAAAAAACGATGTACTGTAAAGAAAAAAAATCAGTTGTAGATGAGTTTGAGGTTTTTTGTAGGATATTTTCATAAATATAAATCTTTCACGGCAAAATTACTAATTATTCCAATTTATTACTTACCTTTGTCGGATGTCTTCGGTTTATTTATATCTATTATATATATATATAAAGATATATTGTTTCGTCTGGATGGACGGAAACTTATCGAAAATTGTATTTTGTTGTGGATATAATTATGTAATAAATTTGAAAGAAAAAAAATAAGTGAGAAGTGCTTAATTCTTCATGTGGTGTGTAATTTATTTCCTTAAGATTGATAATTGCAAACAATAAATTTGAAAGATGGGATAAATGCGTGATTGTTTAATTTATTTCTTTGAAACCGAAAATTAAATGATTATATTTATTATAATTTTGACAAGTATAAACTGCTTAAGTATAGAAAAATTCAATTGCCATTGGATATTCATCGATTTTTTGAGAATAAGAGGTAAGTTATTAGTGTCCGACAAAATTAAACAGGCTACTTGAAAGGTAAGATAAATTAAAACTATACCTTTTTAAATTCAAGTTGGCAATAATCAAAATCAAGTTGTCACTAATCAAACGCAATTTGAATGTGATTAGTGACAAAATTATTTTGATTAGTGCCAACTTTTACTTGATAAGGTTTAGTGTGCAAAAATCGTCAAATTGTGAAACCATTGCCAATGCCAAATGCGAGTATTCTTGAAAAAAATAAAACCACAAGATTATGATTAAAAGGTTTCATGTGGATTGAAGCAAATAGAAAAAATCTAGAAAATTCATATTTTTTCTATAAAGATTATCATTTGCTATGACAACAGAAAATCATTCATACATGTGAAAAATGGTCAAAATTAATGCAAAGCATGGGATTATATATAAAAGATTTCAGAATAATTTGAAAATAATAAATACCTACCATTATTTTTGTTGTTGCAATTAATCAATAAAAAATCATCATAATTCTTTAATTTTTCATAAATTTTATTGTTGTTTACTAAGTAAGCTTTGTGTAAATGCACAAAAGACAAAACATGTAACACTTTTCATTTTACACTTTTGTAAGACAGTTCAAGCGACATGAGAATTATAAGCATAGAGAAATAATATAATATAAATAGAGACGGGTGACTATAGCGACCTCCTTAACAGGGGGCCGTTTTTCCGCGAACTACGGGCGCGCACTTGATTTTTGAATTATTAAAATATATCTGAATGTGTTTCATTTAAATTAAAATAACTTTTAAATATTAAAATTAAATCAACATTACACAAATTTAATTTTGACACTTAATTTTATTTTAACTGATCATTATTGACAAATAATTAAGAAAAACTTGCATACTTACCAAAAATAATTTATAATAATATTTAGTTCAATTGTGAAACTGGTTAAATTAACCAATAAAAGTCGTATGTATCTATAAAATCTATAAAACTTTATTGCCACAAAAATACAAGGTTAATCTTTGAAAGTTTATGCAAAACATGACTGCAGGCTGCTTTATATGGAATCTAAGATTCTTAAACGAGAATTATATGTGACCATTCAGAGGGAAGAGTAGAACCACCTCATATTGTAGACATTGCAGCTATGTTTAAGATGATTTGGAAATAAATGAACATAATATATAAATATAAAATTTCAATTTTCTATTAGTTTTAGGTTATGTTCTGACCAGTTATATACTACTGTATATAATTAGACCTAATATGCACCAAAAATGTTGAATAATTTACGTTTATATAAACTAACGGTTGTTCTCCAGATCGAAATACTCCGATTTTTGAATTGTTTTAGATTGAGCCGGGTGTAAACATGTGTGGGATACACAAATGTTAGTATAAATTTCTTGCGCAGACTTACCGTTTAGCCGTAAATTGTATTTTAAGTTCCGATTTTGAGGTTATATACTTTGGTATTTTTGGGTGAATAAGCATATTACAGGTATAAATTGTACACATAATGAAATTATTTCCAAAATTATGACATAATTAATCGAAATTGTAATATTATCTTCATTTATACAGCCAAAATCACAATATTAATTTCACACTAAATCTGACGTCTACTGACGTTTAGTTAAACTAATGGATATATAATTCTAGATTGATTATTATTAATGTTTAGATTATGAGTATTTTAGCTTTTGGTATAAAAAAATAGATGGCGCAAAGTGTATTAAAATTTAAAAAAAGATCCGCTTACTAAAATGTTTTTCCAATGATTTAGATTATAACCTAACAAAATAATTTTGTAATTGAAATATTCTAATTTGTCTCTAACTTGTATAAACGTAATTTCTAGTTGCGTTGATGGCCAACAATTTTGTTGTTACTCCACTGCTGCAACCTGAGTTGATTTTCGTAAACGGCAAATGAGAACTTATTAAAAATTTAAAAAAATACATTAGATGGTAAGTAATATTTTAATTCTGCTTTATCTGGCATAGATCCGCTGTGTTTTGTGTAAACAGGATTACCTCGTGAAGGATATGACTTTTGCAGGGGTATAGCCAAACACTAAGAAGCGTATGTATATTTTAGATGTTTTAAGTGAAAATAATTGACCGCTGAACACCCGATATTAATCGTGGCTACCTCCCATGCACTTTCGTCGTGCACAGACGGTCTTGATTGAGAAGAGGCTTTACAATACGCATCCTCAACCCTGAGATTAAATCTCTTAATCCCAAAAATGTTGTTTAAATTTTATGTGCCAAACAAAAACACACCATGAACCTCTGCCCCATACAATACACTCCCCCTTTACTCAGTTGAATGATAAATCTGTGAGAAAAAAGAAATGAAAAATTAGATATCTCATTCAGACAGATTAGTTGGCCAGGAGCGGGCTGAGCCTACGCCCAAATTTCCTCAAGGAGGTCAGGCCGGACCCGACCTCTAATCTTACCCATCTTAAACATAAGAACAGATCTGGCCAGGCTATAGCCAAAAATTTTTAGTATTTGGACTGAGTAATGAACTGGTGCGCCAGTTTAGGATCGGGCATGGGCCTAGTCTTTAAGAAGCTGGCCTCTTCGGGCCGGGCCAGCAATCTTAAGTACAAGAACTGATCAGAATAAAACAAAATATTTTTTTAAACCAATTAAATATAATAATTTTTTTAAACGAAAAATGTTTGGCTATAGCCAGGATTTGAAACTGCACGCGCAGTTTCAAATCCTGGCTATAGCCAAACATTTTTAGAATTGGGCCTGAGTGTTTACTAGGCCTGGCTTCGCCCGGCCTGGTTAATACTCAGGCCTAGTGCGGCGGTTTAAGACCGGGCAGAGTCTACTCTTCAAATTCTTCAAAAAAAATTCTTCGAGCCGGACCACCAATCTTAAGCATAAGAACTTGTCAGAATATAAGAAAACATTTTTTTTAAACCAATTAAATTTTATAATTTTTTTTTAAACGGAATATGTTTAGCTACAGCTAGGATTTGAAAGTTCGCGTGCAGTTTCAAATCTTGGCTATAGCCAAACATTTTTAGTATTGGGCCTGAGTAATAACCAGGCCGGGCTTCGCCCAGCCTAGTCCGGCGGGTCAGAACCGGGCCGAGTCTACTCTTAAAATTCTTTAAAAAGCTGGCCTGTTCGGTCGGACCACCAATCTTAAGTATTAAGTACTGGTCAGAATATAACAAACATTTTTGGTAAATGTGTAGAACACGGCACATACTCCATTTTGACAGGTTCCCGCATGTGCAGTAGCGCCCACTCCAGTAGTCCTTAATAGGTTATTTGTGTACATGTGTGTGTTTTCTATTAAAATTTTAACGATTCTATTAATTTCTTTGATTAAAAACATTATTATTGATTCTATAAACGCCATCGATTCTATTCAACCTCTTTTTTACTCATCTAACCTAAGCATATGCATACACATCCGCCCGCTTACACCACTGAAATATAGTAATACTGGAACGCGCTCTGGCGACGCCAGCGCGAGCCGACAGAGATAGCGAGTAACGGGTCTTGTGTCTCCGTCGTACTTTTGTGCCGTGATGTACGCCGCCTGACTAGTTCTAATGCGCATGCGCGAGGAGCGTGAGACAATGACACAAGACCCGTTGGTCGCTGTCTCTCTCGGCTCGCTTTCTTAACCCAGCGATCATAGGCAGTGCGCGTTCCAGTATTACTATATTTCAGTGGCTTACACACACCCATACAAATAACCTGTTGAGAATCACTGGAGTAGGCGGTACTGAGCATGCAGGTTCGCGGATCTTAATGTGGATGTGCCGTGTTCTACACATTAGCTAATTTTTTTTAAAGCAATTAAATTTTAGAATCTATAACCATAATTTCTTGTTGCGTTGATGGCCAACAATTTTGTTGTCACTCCACTGCTGCAAGCCGAGTTGATTTTCGTAAACGGCAAATGTGAATTTATTGAAAATCAAAAGTTAAGTGTTTACTATTATTTTATACATAACTGAGTAAATGGTGATTTTATAACTACAGTATATGTGATATTGTTACGAGATCAATTTACTAAAAAGTAATGGTACAATATCATAATATTCTGGTTTTCGCGTAAAGGTAGCGCCATCTACTTTTATATATTATAAATTAAAATATTTGTAATTTTCTAATGGTTCCATTTATATATCCATTATTTCAAACAAACGTCAGTACACGTCATATTTAGTGTAAAATAAATATCGTAATTTTGGCTGTATAAATAAAGATAATACTACAATTTTGATTATTTACGTCATAATTTTGGAAATAATTTCATCCTGTGTACAATTTATACCTGTAATATACTTATTTACCCGAAAATACCAACCTATTTAACCTCAAAATCGGAACTTAAAATACAATTTGCGGCTAAGCGGTAAGTCGGCACAAGAACTTTATCTTAACATTTCTGCGTCCCACACACACTTACTTCCAGTTCCGCTGGCAAACTCTCAAAAATCTTAGTATTCCGTTCTGGAGAACATCCAAACTAACTACTCGGTTATACTAGACGAGTGGTAAATTTTATAAAATTATACTTATCTGCTGATGACAAAGCATATCACAGCGCGGTGCCTAGACAAGAATGTGCCAGGGCCCGTCGATTCTATATAAATCTGTAAGTTCACATATTTAGTTGACCGGACCACTCGATAGGAGGGCGCATATGTCGCAATTTCAAATTTCCCGCGATTTCGAACATCTGATGGCACAAAAATCAAATTTCCCGCAGTTTCGAACTCTGCGAGAAAGATATTTCAATCAGCACCTCTTCAAAAATGCTGATAAGACGAAATATTTTGAAGACGGGCGTGGACAAGTGTTAATATAAATAAACAAAACCGTAAGTATTGGAAAATTTTCAGTTTTTAAGCTATTCATTTCATTCTATCAATGCTATTAAGTCTGTACTCGTGTTTAAATTTGTAAAAATGTCTCATTTTTGTGCTATAAAATCATGCAATAATTGCGAGAAAAATATTCGTATGCATAGATTTACGAAAAGAAATGGGGTAAGCTTTAACATTTGTTATATTAGTTCATTTAAATATTAAAATAAACATAACTTTTGTTTGAATCTATCAAAATAAAACTATTAAATTTATTTCATGGAAGTTGTAAGTTCTAATTTAATGATATTCGTGCCGATTCAATAATAGAAGTATGTTATTTAAACTTGGATGGTGAAATTAAAAAGTAACATACTTTAAATTTAACATTTTGTTTTACAGATAAATAGTACATATAAAAATTTAACAAAATAGAATCTATAACTTTTGTATAAAATCCCCCCGTTTTTGTACGCGATATGTTAAGTTTACTTTTATTCGTACAAATTGGTTTTTTGTTATTAGGCTTTTGGTCTTTTATTTTTATTAAATCTTAAATTTTTGTTTCAAAATATACGAATAAGTTTATATCATTAAATGATAAAGTAATAAACAATTATTTTATTAATATTTTACATTTTATTCATAACTACTACTCTATTTTTTTAAATAATCCTATCAATTCATTAATCTAAGATTGATATTCTTTTTTAGGTGTATGAGAAGTGGTTAGAGGCTGTTGGCCAAGAAGAGCTGCGAAGAAAATCGAAATGTCAAGTCGTTAAATCCACATTTATTTGTGACAGGCATTTCGATGAGGGGACGAAATGCTTTTCCAGCAAATCTAATTTAAAGCCAGGGAGTGTCCCCACATTATATCTTGATACACCGGCTGGTAAGCTGAATATTTATTTATTACTTTTATATATTCACATATATCTCTAAGTACCAAATAAGAACAATAAATTACTTTTTTTTATATAATATTTTTTTGGGCAAGCGCGCAAGTATAGTATATCTAAATATTTATATATACATATTTTGTTCACAGCCCTCGTTGAAGATCCGGATGATCCAGACGATCCGGAAGATCCGGAGTTGATTGGACCAATCAATGAGCTGCCAAGCACATCGGACGAGTGGCCATCCATCCAGACTCTGCAGAAATCAAATGCTGGTGGAAATAAAGCCTCATACCCAAATGTAGACTCTCCCATCATGCAGGACAGCAAGAATTCCCTTTCGCCTTCTCCTGGTGCGAGCAGGAAATCCCATCGGAATAATTCTGTCGCTGGGAGCAGTTCTACACCCCTTCATATTAATCCATCTAGTCACAAAGTAGTATGATCCTTGAACATGAAGGAATGTCTGAAAGTAAAATTGTTAAAAACATTAAATGTAACACGAAAAAGAAAGCTTTCCCCTCAAGCACAGATGTTGCATTCCTATGCCCAAGATATTCAAAAGGTTGCAAGACAATTGCATGCTCAAAATGCTTCTTGATCATGCACTTGATGCTCTTGAAACTGGAGGAATGTTTTAACTTTTTCATGTCACAGATAAAGTTGCAACATTTTAAAGCTCGTGGAAGACGTTTCTCAATGGAAGATAAAACTTTTGCTTTGGCTGTGTATAAACAAAGCCCAAAATTGTATAGATTTTTGGCAAAAGTATTTGCTCTTCCATCGAGACAATGTCTTCAGAGTTTACTGAATCGCATTCTTATTGACCAGGGAATTAATAAACCCGTTATGGATTTATTAAAAAGTACTTGTGACAAGATGGATGAAGCCCAGAAGTATTATGCCCTTTTATTTGATAAAATGTCCCTAAGTACAGGAATGTATTTAAATAAATTGATTCCTCCATTGATGGTTTTGTATGTTGTGGTGAGCAAAACAAATTACGTTTCGCTGACCATGTAATGGTTTTTATGGTTCGTGGGATACAGATCAAATGGAAACAACCCGTAGCATATTTCTTTGTGGAATATGGTATGGGTGTTCCAGATCTAACCAGGAACATAAAAATCATTATTAAACAACTTCAAGACATTGGTTTGCATGTTGTTTGCACAATATGTGACCAACATGTAACTAATGTTTCAGTTATAAAAAAATTAAGGAAGGCATCAAATCGTAGACTTATTTTGGAAGGTAAAGAGAATCAAACTAGTGGTTTCCTGATAGGAAATCAGGAAATAACACCCTTATTTGATCCACCTCACCTTCTTAAATGTGTCAGAAACAATTCATTAAATTATAATGCCACATTTAAATGGAAGGGCACAAACTTCACGGCTTGCTGGTCGGATATTGTGAAACTACATGAATTAGATAATGGAGACCCTGATAGTATGTTTCTGCCTAAAATAACTGATTGCCATGTTTATGAAAATAAAATGTACAAGATGAAAGTGAAATTGGCATCTCAGGTATTTTCACAGCGAACCTCATTTTCCTTAAGATTTCTCGTGCGCTATGGCAATCAGTTATTAAAGACAGAAACAATGCTTGGCACTTCAGTTTTTGTTATTTTTTGATAAATTATTTGATAGTGTAAATGGTTCATCAGAAACAGGTGACAAACCTTTAAGATGTGCGATTCACGAAGAGAGTGAACATGTTAGATTTTATTCTGAAGCCATTGATGTTTTGAGGACAATCCAATTTAAAAGTCCTAGGGGTAATTTTACTCCACCGTGCATTGCAAACTGGATAAGTACGTTAAAAGGTTTTCAATGCATATGGAAAAAATTATCCTGTATTGGTTTTAAATATGTTTATTCTCGAAACATAAACCAAGATCCCTTGGAAAATTTCTTTGGAAGTATAAGGTGTTATGGTGCTCGTAATGTAAATCCAACATGTTCATCATTTAAGGGATCGTATAAAGCATTAATTGTTAATAATTTCACTACTTCAAATTCTCCTTATTTTAATTGCGAGACAGATGGTTGTGAAGGGGCACTAAACTTTTTACAAATATTTTTAACAAACGACTTTTTAGCTCCAATAATTACTTCTCCCCCAAATATCTCTGATATGTTTGAATTTAAAAATTCATATAATTTTTTATCTGATAATACAAATGCTTACATAGCAGGATATTTGGGAAGACATGTATTAAAGAAAGTACGGGACTGTAATTCATGTAGAAAAGAGTTAGTGTCCGACACAAAAGAGTCTTTCCATTGCTACATTGATTGTAGGGACTACTATAGAAAAGCTCTTTTGAAGCCGGGCACTAATTTTTTCAGATATATTTCCAAATCTTTTCAGATACTTAATTTCTTTTTGCCAAAAATATGTATTTTCGGTAATATTGTTGAATATTTAAAAACAAAAGTTAATTTACTAAATTCAAATATTTCATTCTCCTGCACGGACCATAATTTGATTGACATTATTGATAATTACATGATCACCTTTTACATTTATATGTGGGTACAAAACCTAAATAGGATTCTAAAAGGAACTGAACATGTAAAAATCAATGATGTCAAAAATTTGGCCTCAATAAAATATAAAAAAATAAAAGCGCGGAATTTAGCTGTTTCAAAAAAGAAACAATTGATCAAAATTTAATTTAATTTTAAATATTTGTAAAAGGTTACTTTAAGCTGTTAAAATTTGGAACAATTTATAATGAGATTATTAACAATAGTCCTTAAAATTGGAACCTGTTTTGATGAATCAATTATATTATCAGTAATTTGTTTCAAATATCCACCAATAGAATAATTTAGTTTAGGATTATGTGACTTGTTGTAAAAATATTTTATTATTTTGATAATTATAAAAAGTTTTATTAACACATTACTTTTATAAAAATTAAATTAATAATAATGTGTATTTATTATTTAGCAATGATAAATCATATTTTTCCGAGTATGGTTAAATAATGTATTTAGTGTAAAAATTAGGTTTGTACTGCACTAAGCTGAACTAAGTTTAAGTTTGTGACATCACAGTTCAAATTAGTGTATCTTTGCATTTACAATTGTAGTGGTTCGGTTCATGTAACGAACAGATTTAGTGCAAAAAGTGCTGCACTACTTTTTGTAACGAAGCTATTGCTGAATTAAGAGAAGCGTTATTATATTATTAATATTTTTACCTACTGCACACTAATATGTAAGGGAGCTATTGTGATCGGTAAATTTTGGACCCCAATTTTTTTCATGGAAATATATATTCTTATAAAATGTTGTATTTGTGAACTATTCTATAATATCTGGAAATGAAAAGCTTTTGGGTTAAGTGCGAATCTGAAAGTGGCTGTTAACTCTTAGCGTTTTCTTCGTATCGTGGAAATTATTAATATAATTGGAAAAATCTTAAAGAGAAGTTGTAGAGAATTAAGAATTAAACATTTAATGTGTTTATACGTTTTGTCATAGCTCTTTTAGTTTTAAAGTTATTTTTAAAAAATATGAATTTATGAATTGTTTCAAATTATGTTATTGCTATATTTCTGTGATAGAAATAATAGATACAATAATTCTAATTTGCGGTCGGTACCTGTGTTAACTTCAGCAGATTTTTTTCTATATTCTTAATTTTGTATAATTCTGTATATTTAAATAAAACACTTGGTTTGTTTCTCTAATTTATATTTTCTCCGACTAGTTTTATCCAATGGTCGAAACTAGTCGGAGAAAATATAAGTTAGTGAAACAAACCAAGTGTTTTATTTAAATATCCAGAATTATATTCAAAAATGTTTCACCACGGGTTAAGTGAGAAATTAATTAAACATATACTTAATTCTGTGTTTTATTAGTAATAATTTGTGTTTTATTCATAATACTTCTTGTTTTAACATTAACTACTATTTTTAAGAATTAGAAGTAATAATGAGACCATATAAGATGGAAAACAATCCACGCAGTCATCTTAATGGAAGTAAATATTGTTATTTTATTTATATTCGTAAATTATGTATAAGTTGATATTTAAAAGATATTTCAATGGTTACTAAAATTATTCGTTCACTAATTCACCGGAATTGCATTGCTTAGTAACTATGATCTTATGGTTAATAACAGTTAATTCTTGAAACATGTCTAAGAGCGAATTTTCATAAAGTGAATTCATGTAATCAGTGTTTTATTGAATGTAATTGTAAATATTTAAATTAATTAATGCAAACAATGCTTTTTTTAATGAAATTGTAAATATTTAAAATGTCATATTTTTTGTAATATACATTTTGTACTTTAATTATTTTGTTATTATTTCTCGCATCGCGCGGTGATTCAAACCCCGCGCAGTGTTCCCCGCACCGCACCTCACCTTAAATAGTATGACCCCCCGCACCGCGCGTCCCGCACAGCAAGAAGCCCCCCCGCACCGCGCGGCCCGCTCAGAAGAAGCCCCCCGCTCCCCACGCCTGTGACGTCATTAGCGATTGCAGCGCTCCGCATCGAGTGGTCCGGTCAACTAATCTTACGATACGTGAAGCCCCCTAGGAGTTATCAATCTAATTTAATCTATGAGATGTGCGACTCTCCGAGTGACAGGTTGCCACCAGTGGATTAGTACCTTACTCGAATCGCTGGGAGGGCGCTGGCGATCAGTCGGATTTTTATCTAGGGACCCCAGAATTTTACTGAACGCGGGAAATTTAAAATGCAGTTGTGTGCATATTACTACCGACAGGGGGCGCTACGACCAGAACAGAAATTAAAAAGCGGGAAAATTAAAATTTTATTAAAAAGCAGGAAAATCAATTTATATTGAAAAGCGGGAAAATCAAAATTATATTAAAAAAATAAGGATTTATTTGATTATGTATAAAATGTACAATAAGAAAAAACAAATGTATAGCTACATAATAAAAAACAAATTTCATATAAAAAATGGAATAGAAAGTATTTAATGATTATTTTTCAGCTTTTTCTAGCTTAGATCCGCTGTGTTTTACTACGACAGGATTACCGCGTGCAGGATGTGACTCTTCGTCATGCACTTCTTGATTGAAGAGAGGCATTGTCAATCAAATCTCATCTGTTCATTTTGATGTACGCATCCTCAATCCTGAGACTGAATCTCTTAATCCCAAAATTAGTTTGAATTTATTGTGCCAAACTTTAGCAACACATCTGAAATAAAAAAAGAAATATTATTCCATTATTTTATTAGTGAAAGGTACATAAACTTACTAAAAATTAGTTTATTTTAATATATTGTAACAAATTTCCTGTGGATTCGCAGAGGTGTGAATAAAAGCCCCGGTGGTAAACTTAAGAAACTGCTTATTCACAGCTATAAAATACAAAATGTTAGAACGATTATCCGTCCGTGTTTTCTTGTTTTCTGACTTCTGTCAACTGCCCCTTTTTTATTTATCCCCAAACCCCTTGATTTCCGTACTCCCTAATAAATTCGTTACACTGCCCCCTTCTTTAAGATCATTTCGTCCCGAAATTATGATTGTACTGCTCCAGTGTATGGGGTGAGGCGATTGAAATGGATTACTTTAGGTTTTCCTTTTGGCAACTTCTGGATCCTGAACAGTATGTCATTAATTTTGTCTATTACAGTTTACGGCCCCTCCCATGAGGTTTGCAGTTTCGGGGAATAACCTTGCCGCCTCTGTGGGTTGTATAACCAAACCAAGTCCCCAGGTTGGTATCCATTTTTATCGGCTTTAATATCGTAAGCCTCTTTCATCCTGTCGCTTGCTCTCTGAATGCTTATCCGTACCTGTTCATGGATTTTGTTTATCCTTCGGCGCAATTCGCTTACATAATCATCTCCTGCCTCGTCCGTTCCAGGTGGACATCGAAACTTTAAATCGCAGGGTAATCGAAGTTCCCGTCCCATAACTATTTTTGCAGGTGTTTGTCCTGTGGTCTCATGGACTGACGATCTATACGCTAGGAGGAATAGATGAAGATACTTATCCCAGTCTCGCTGTTGATCGGACACCACCTTTGATAGATACCTATTAATAGTTCGATTCATCCGTTCCACCATTCCATCAGACTGTGGGTGTAGGGCGGTTGTCCTGGTTTTATGGATGCCCAAGATGTTGCAGATACTCTGAAATAAGGTGGACTCGAAATTTCTGCCTTGATCAGAATGAAGTTCTAATGGTACGCCAAACCGACAAATCCATTCTTTTACAAGTACTTCGACAATGGTAGAAGCTTCTTGATTGGGTAACGCGTACGTGTCGACCCATTTGCTAAAATAATCCATTACTACAAGAATGTATTTGTTTCCAGCGTCGGTCTGAGGAAATGGTCCCGCAACATCAACTGCAATCCTTTCAAAGGGGCTTCCCACATTGTAGGAGCCCTCCGCCGTTGTTGTGGTCCATTACTTGCTGCACACACCATACATTGCTTGCACCACTTCTTGACATCTTCTTTGGATTTTGGCCAATAGAATCGTTCCCTTAATTTTTTCCCGACTATAATTCCTCGAGCTATTTCACCATCGTGAATTCTGGGGTCAACCATAACGATGGTACGATCTTCCGGATTATCTTCCAGATAAGCATCCAAAACCATTTCACTGCGTTGTGGTATAGACATGTCTTTAGCTAGAATTACCCGAACTGAGCTATTGTCATTCCGTTTATGCAACACTATTTCTTATCCACTAATTTTCATAACACCATGTTTAAAATTTAATTCCACTCCTTTGGTTGTCATAATGTCCATTCCGACAATTAATTCATCCTCTACGTCGGCTACCAAAGCTTGATGTACAAAGGTAGTACCTCCAATGGTCAATTTGATCTCCACTTCTCCATGGATAGCGGCCGTTTCTCCAGTTGCTGTACGTAATCGCCATTTGGTGGCTTGTATCCTTGGCGGGTACTTTAAAATATCAGGCCTGATAATTGTCTTCGTCGCACCAGTATCAATTAGTATACGACATAGATTTCCATTTACAGTACCATCTACATATACACTATCTAATTTATGTCGCAAAGATGCAATCTGGACTGTTTTTCTGGGGGCATGCTGTTTATAGGTCGACGGTCGCCCCTTCTTATCGACCCGTGCTAGTTTTCCGAACTTTTAACATTCTCTACATAATCCGGTTGACTGCATTGGTATCGTACATACCCGTACTTGCCGCATCTCCAACATTGGATCCTTTTCTTTTCATTAACTGCACCCTTCATGTTCGTTAGCCGTTGAAGAACTCGTTTCACCACCGCCTCGTCCATATCGTCAGAAGTGTCTTCCTCTATTCTGCAGATTCGGCTTTGAGTTCTGGAGGAATTCTTCGCGGCTTCGAATTCCAAAGCACGTGCTAATGCATCCACCAGCTTCGAAGGGCGTGCGAGTATTAGAGCTTGTCGGATCTCCTTGTCTCTAAGTCCGTCTAAGAACGCTTGCACAGCTAATCGTTCCATTACATTTTCTGTAACATCGGAGTAGGCAAGGCGAATCAATCGAGCAACATTGGCCTCAAACTCTTGTAAGGTTTCACTGGATCTCTGAATGCGATTTTTAAGTTGGGCTTGATAGACGTGTTCGAGGTGGGATTGCCCAAATCGCATTTCCAAATGTCTTATTATCTGCTGGTAATTTCCGAGATCAGTTATAGAAATGTTTTGTAAAATAACTGATGCATCCCCTCGTAGAGCCAGAGTCAATGCTGTGGCTTTCTCTTCTAATGTCCATCCATTGGATCTTGCAGCCGCCTCGAACTGTCGTTCATAAACGTCCCACGAGGATTTCCCATCATATGGTGGCGGTTTCATATGAACCCTCGACACATCAGTTTTATTCACTGCGAGAACGGTCTTCTCTAGTTTTTTAATTTTATCTTCAAAATTTTCTTCAATTATTTCTAGCCGTTCTTTAAATTCTTGTTGTAAATTGGACGAAGTTTCCAAAATCTTATGTTCTAATTTACCTTCAATCAGTGCAGTATTCTCCAGAACTAAGTGCTTCAATTTATCTTTCAACTTAGCAGAACTTTGCAGCATTTTACATTCAATGTTATCGAATCCATCACGAAGCGATTCGAACTTTTCGCCTAATTTTTCAATCATCTTTATTGTGTCGGATCCAATATCAAATAAATATTTGTCAGGGTCCTCGCCTTCTTGCCGTAACACTTCCTGAAGTCTCTGCTGCAACACTGATTTCTTTCCGGTAACATCACAGTCTCGTTCTTCCAGATGGTACTTTAAGTCTGCCACCTTTAATTCGGTGAGCGTTAATCGCGAAACCATTCTCACGATTAATTTAAGTCCACTATTATTCACACCCCACACCTGACACCAATGTAACAAATTTCCTGTGGATTCGCAGAGGTGTGAATAAAAGCCCCGGTGGTAAACTTAAGAAACTGTTTATTCACAGCTATAAAATACAAAATGTTAGAATGATTATCCGTCCGTGTTTTCTTGTATTCTGACTTCTGTCAACTGCCCCTTTTTTATTTATCCCCAAACCCTAATAAATTCGTTACAATATGTTTTATAATTTATTTTATTTTTCATTTTTATTCAAAAATAGAGCCGCTACACAAGGTATATGCGGGATACGCTTTGTGTCTCTGAGGTCCGTACACAGGCCATACATTTGAAATTCAAACTGTGTAAGGTTAAGCATGAAGTCTAATTTCGAGTTTAGAATAGCCTGAACATTAGTTCTGTCTAAACACGACATTTTACTTTGTGCTTAATCAAGGAGTGGAGTCACTTGGTAGACGTTCAAATTAAACTCTTATAAAAACAACAGACGCCTGAACATTTACAGAGTGTTATGCTTCAGGGGGGCTATTCACAACATCGATGCAATTTGTCGAATAGCCCCCAGGATATGTGTACTTAAAAGAAAAATTCCCTACATAAGCAAAATATGAAAGTGGGAATTTTAGTTTCTTATTGTCTACAGTCAATTTTAGAAATATTGTGGTTTGTGCGGAATAAAAGTTATGATTGACTCGACAGGCCGCGGGTTGTCCACCAATGTTGTAAACTATTATTTGCAATTATATTATTATTATATGTTAAAAATAAACACTTACCTCGCTATTTGCAGGAAAACAATGGACTTTACTTCCAGTTGGGGTTTTACACGCTAATACACAACACTTGCTAGGCATTATTATTTAATAAAAAATAAATAATCCTAGTAATAAAGTCACAAATAAAATGTATCAAATCACACTTAAAAACATTAAAAATACAATATTTCTAAAATTTACTGTAGACAATAAGAAACTAAAATTCCCACTTTCATATTTTGCTTATCCAGGGAATTTTTCTTTAAAGTATACATATCCTAGGCGCTATTTGACAAATTGCATCAGTGTTGTCAATAGCCCCCCTGAAGCATAATACTCTGTAAATGTTCAGGCTACCATTGTTTTTATAAGAGTTTAATTTGAACTTCTACCGAGTGACTCCACTCCTTGATTAAGCACAAAGTAAAATGTCCAGGCTATTCTGAACTCGAAATTAGACTTCATGCTTAACCCTTTCCTTACACAGTTTGAATTTCAAATGTGGCCTGTGTACGGACCTCGGAGACACAATGCGTATCCCCCATATACCGTGTGTAGCGGCTCTATTTTTGAATAAAAATAAAATATATTATAAAACATATATTGAAATAAACAAATTTTTAGTAAGTTTCACTAATAAAATAATGGAATAATATTTCTTTTTTATTTCAGATGTGTTGCTAAAGTTTGGCACAATAAATTCAAACTAATTTTGTTATTAAGAACTTCAGTCTCAGGATTAAGGATGCGTACAGTAAAATGAACAGATGAGATTTGACTGACATAGCCTCTCTTCAATCAAGACCGTCTGTGCGTGACGAAGAGACACATCCTGGACGAGGTAATCCTGTCGTAGCAAAACACAGCGGATCTAATCTAGAAAAAGCTGAAAAATAATCATTGAATACTTTCTATTTCATTTTTTGTATGAAATTTGTTTTTTATTATGTAGCTATACATCTGTTTTTTCTTATTGTACATTTTATACATAATCAAATAAATCCTTATTTTTTTTAATATAATTTTGATTTTCCCGCTTTTCAATATAATTTGATTTTCCCGCTTTTTACCAAAATTTTAATTTTCCCGCTTTTTAATTTCCGTTCTTGTCGTAGCGCCCTCTAACGGCAGTAATATGCACATAACTGCATTTTAAATTTCCCGCGTTCAGTAAAATTCTGGGGTCCCTAGATAAAAATTCGACTGATCGCCAGCGCCCTCCCAGCGATCCGAGTAAGATACTAATCCACTGGTGGCAACCTGTCACTCAGAGAGTCGCACATCTATTCTTGTCTAGGGGAGCATCACGCGTATTATTGGCGGTTAAAACGTAACCCACCATTTTATAGTTGTACCAACCCCAAATCAGGAAATATCTGGACATTTTCGTGCGTTTGCATTTTATTTGGTACGTTGCCGCGAGTAATGTCAGCCCACATGTCGTTCAATATGGCCGCGAGTTGCCGATCCCTGGCGCGGTGTTAGAAACGAAAATAAATAAATGTAAATAAACATGGCCGAATAATCGACTTGCGCCCACGGTTGCCAGATGTCTAATGTTTTTCCCCGCCGTCGGAGAGCTACAAATCCGCCCAACGAAGAAAAGTTAACACATGAAAGCGATAAATTTGAACTTTTGTTTAAAACATTAGATTATTTTAAACACTGCTGTTATACTAAAAAAACTGTTGTTATATTTTGTACAAATATAAATTAAATTAAATGAATGTTTAGTTTAATTAAAAAACGCACATTTAAAATATCACTTTCACGCGTTACTGAACTAGTTTTCCTTGATTGGACGTGCTCGTTTTTAATTTAGAAAAATTCAGCAAAATCAAATTTTATCCCGCGAGATGAACTTTCACATAAAAGTGCCCTGTTGTTAAATGGAACGATTTCAAGGTCACACATCTAATGCCAGGGGTCTGCAAGAGTTCATTTTTCTAGGGTCTGCAACTCGCGGCCATATTGAGCGACATGGGGGCCGCCATTACTTGCTGCAACGTACCAACTGAAATGCAAACGCACGAAAATGTCCAGACATTTCCTGATTTGTAGTTGGCAACACTACAAATTGCTGGGTAACGTTTTTACCGGCAATTATACCCAGACCCGTCGACTCCATATGATTCTGTAAGTTCACGTATTTAGCTGACCGACCCACTCGATGGGAGGGCGCATATGTCGGAATTTCAAATTTCCCGCAATTTCGAACATGTGGGTCTTAGTTTTTAATCAACAGCTGTCAGATCTGCAGGCACAAAAATGTCGGTAAGACGAAATCGTCTCGAGATGAGCGTTAATAAATATAAATAATTACAACCGCAAGTACATATATTATTTTTTAGCTATTGTGTATTATTTTTAACAAGTCTACAGTCAAACAAATTTAAAACCAGGGTGTTACTACATTATTTCTCTTTATTTCTTCGTAGTACATGTGGATGATCTTCAAGTATACAAAATACCAATGGTCGTAGATATTTTCATCATACTGGACTAGGAGCATTTTTTCATGGATTATATTCCCGTTGTTGTTGAATTAAGCAATTCTGAATCTTTGGAGATGAGCGTTAACATAAATAATTAAAACCGTAAGTTTCTATATTTCAAGTATTTAAGCTATTGTGTATTCTTTTTATTGTCTGCAGTTAAACAAATTTAAAACCAGTGTCTACATTATTTTTCTTTATTTCTTCCTAGCATTTGTGAATGATCTTCAAGTATGCAACAGCCACGGACATGGAGATTTTCTTCACACCGGGCTAGTTGCATTCTTCCATGGAGAATGTTCCCGCTGCTGTTGGTTCAAGCAATTCTGAAATTCCATCTAGTCACAAAGTACGATCCCAGAACATAAAGTAATGCCTTAAATTCAATTAATTCTTTTTAAAATATACATTTAGCATGTTCATTATGTCTTTGGTATTTCTCGCATCGTACAGTAATTTAATACCGTGCGGTGTTCCCCTCACCGCACTCTTCCTTCAATGTCATGACCCCCTGCACCGCGCACCCCGCTCAGCAAGAAGCCCGCCCGCTCCCCCGCCTAATGATGTCATTTGCGATTGCAGCGCTGCCCCGTCGAGTGGGTCGGTCAACTAAAATCATGATACGTGAAGCCCCCTAGGATTTATCAATCTAAGTTAATCTATGCCCACACCAACCCACGCTAACCTCTATTTTAAGTGTGCTTTGATATATTTTATTTGACTTTCTTGCTAGCATTATTTATATTTTATTAAATAATAATGCCCAACAAGTATTGTGTAGTAGGGTGTGAAACCCCAACTGGAAGTAAGGTTCCCAGTTTTCCTGCAAAAGCGAGGTAAGTGTTAAATTAAAACATATATGTATAAATTGCAAATAATAGTTTACAACATTGGTGGTCAACCCGCAGCCAGTCGTGTCAATTTGAAGTTTTATTCTACACAAACCACAATATTTCTGAAATTTACTGTAGACAATAAGAAAATGTACTTTTTCCAAAATGTGTAGGAACTAAAATTGCCACTGTCATATTATGTTTATGCAGGGAAATTTTATTTTAAGTATACATATCCTGGGGGGCTATTTACAGCACCCATGCAATTTCTCATCGGTGAGAAGTTGCATTAAAATGACGTCATTTTACTCCCTACAGTTTAGTAAATTATATAATTACATAATACTCTGTAAATGTTCAAGCATCTGTTGTTTTTATAAGTGTTCAATTTGAACTTCTACCGAGTGACCCCACTCCTTGAATAAAATAATGGTATTATATTTCTTTTTTTATTTCAGATGTGTGGGTAATGTTTGCCACAATAAATTTAAACTAATTTTGGAACTAAGAGATTCAGTCTCAGGATTGAAGATGCATACATCAAAATGAACAGATGAGATTTAATTGACAAAGCCCTTTTCTTAATCGAGACTGCCTGTGCGTGACAAAGAGTCACATCCTTCACGAAATAATCATGTCGTAGCAAAACAGCGGATCTAAACTAGAATAAGCTGAAAAGCAATCATTTTGTATATTAAATAATAAATTACATACTTTCTGTTTTATTTGTTTATTTTTTCTTCTGTACATTTTATACATAATCAAATACATTTTTATTTTATTTTATCAATACAATATAAATAGTGTAAATAATATATACATAAAAAATATAGAGACATTAAAAATACTTATGAATTAAAATAATAAAAAATTAACAAGTATAAAGAAAATCTAAAGAAATATAACAATAAAATATAAAATTAAGATGAAATTCGGATAAATAAATCAATCAAAAAGAATATAAATTAGAGATCAGAGAAGCACTTAACTTGTTAAAAAATCTAAACAGAATACTAATACTAATTTTTCTAAAAATAAAACTACCCTGCAAATACTCCACCCAGATGCAATGACACTGGGCGGTATGGCATGGACCACCACGTGGCCAGCCAAGACCATTTTTCCTGGAATGTCTCAAGTTGTACTGCATACATACTGCGTATTTTAAAATGAAAAAAAAAACACAAATATTTCATTTTCATAGAAGAAATTAAGCTGTATTGGCAAAAACCAAACTATACATGTATAATTACACAACATTAAACATTATTCTCACTTGTATTTCATATTTATTATAATTTTTATAGACATATTATAGGTATAAATACCTTTATTGAACATTTCACATTTAAGTAATATTTAATTAACATTACTACATTGTATGTTGTTGTGATGTTCTAGAAATGTTATTTTTCTTTGCTTAATCAGATATACATTGATCATAATATCGAAATGTTACATATTTTAAATTTAAAATACGCTGCGCGCCGGCAACTTGACGAACACTCATTGGTGCTTGGCGGTGCGTTCGTCCATGCGCAGTTTGATCGTTTCACTCTATTATTTACTGTAACATATCCCATATCTGGCCTATGCAGTGGATAGGGAGTTAGCGGTATAGACTAATAAGTATATGCTTACTAACCACGAAAAACGCAATGTATCAAAATAAAATATTACAATAACCGAAACAAATAATTAATACAATACTGTCAAATAATGCCAATTTATATGTCGAAAATGACATTCCATTTCAGTCAAAGAAGTTCATTATTAACATAGATTGATGATATTTCAGTTAATGCCAATAATGAAAATATAGAATAATTATAAACAATACTGTCAAGAATTCCAATCCACATGTCGAAAATGATATTCCATTATAGTCACAGAAAGCCATTATTGGCAGTATATGAGATATTATAATTGTCAAAGACTTTCCAAAACTATCATAACTGTCACAGAAGATCAATAAAAAACTCGTAAACTCAGGATTGTTAATGGTTACATTAGGTATTGATAGCCATTTGACTATACTGACTGCCTATATCTTGGCAGCGGACACTGTCGCGTTATATGAACGACAATTTTACACACTACAAAAAAATATCAACCAACGTCAAAAAGTTACCAATGCTATGGTATGTGTGTATCTGTAAAAACTGTCCAAATAGAAAAACAAATAAGTTTTAAAATGGTCATCATTTTATTAAATATATCAACTGTCAATACTGACTGGGTAAACTCTACTTTCATTGTTGTTGTTGACAAGTTTTGACTTTTGCTTTTGACATGGTATTTAAGAGCGTCAATTAAATAGATTGCTTATAAAGTGAAGTTACAGTTAAAGTCGTTGTGTTTTGTTTTACATTTTCGCTAAATTTTCTTTTTGTGTTAAGATTGTGACGTGCGCACAAATCTGACATTTTTACCCATGTTTCGTATTTTTTGCATATTTTTGACAGCTGACACTTTTGACAGTTTATGTTTATTGGGCATACGTCGGCGTCGACGTATGTCCAATAGCATTTGTCACTAGTGACAGTTAACATTAGTTGACATTTATTTTAAAATGACACATGATATTTGTTCTAGCTGTCAAGTTGGGGGGCGCTAATTGGATTTTTTTCCCCGGGCGCAAGTTTCTCTTACTGCGGTGCTGTATAGAAATACATGCAGTTTAACACAAGTAAATAATTGCTGACGTTGTTTCTAACGCCATAAAACTTATCAATACTAAAAACAATGTTAGCTACTCATTTTATCCTAGGTTATTTTTTTCATGAACTTTAAGCGCTCAAAATTTATAATCTTTAAAAATTGTATTTTTCTAAGATTGAAATTATACTTCATGCGTCACGCGTATAAAACACTGAAATATTGTGAAGTTCACAATATGCTATTATAGCAGTATGATAAAGATGTATATTTTAAACTTTACTTAAAACTCTTGTTTTGTACGCGTGACGCATGAAGTAAAATTTCGAGTTTAATAAAGCCTGTCTGGTCGCCCCGATTTGCGGATCGACCAAACCTAATTTTCAGGCTTTTTAAACTCGAAAATTTACTTCATGGTTAATCTGGGAGTAGAAAATACTCCTTTAAAGCTTTAAATTAATTTAAAAAAAAAATCGAATGTGGAAAATTTACAGGGTATGCATATGTACAGTTAAAAGAAGAATTCTCTGTATTCACTAACATTTTTAATTTGAAAATTTCACGAAAACAATACTTTCTTTTTGTATTACACATGGAGGAAAGAAAAAGAAAATAATATAATAACATGTTTTTTTCTAAATTATAGCAATATTAACTTTTTAAAGTTACAGGAAAATACTGTTTATAATTTCCATTATTAATAATCGCGTGTATCCTTCGGAATGCCAATTATTTTCCTTTATTTGTTTACATTTCAAGCCTATTTGCTCTACGAGCAATGTAAAGGAAGTAGCTAAGTATTCCATTTAAATAGTTTATGAAAGATTTCCCAACTTCTTTAATACATACGCTGAATAATAAACGTGAAAAACACAACATTGAAACTGGTTTGTAACGATGGCGGTCGTCGCCGTCTCCAGTTGAGATTGCTCAATAACCAACTCTACTTGGAAACAAACTTTCCATAATGTGTTAGGTATATTTTTTCGTTTCGTTTGTTTTAATTAGCTTAATGTTTTTTCCAGTACAATAAAATATAGAATTAATAGGAATGCATACAATAAAAGTTAATAGTAATAGGAATTTATGGAAATGAGTGTTACAGTGTTAGGTTTGAACAAGTAGTTTATTTTTGTCTGAATTATACATGGAAACTGTTTCGTAGATTTTGTTTGTGTTAAGTATTTTTATGAATGTTATTAAATAATTTGAATTGGAGTTTATTACTAGGTTTTCCATATGATTTGCTCACTGGTATCAGGTATTATATGTTCTTTAAAGTAAAATAATTATATCACAAGTCTGCGTTCAACCCGCACTGTCGTTTATAATTGTTTTTAAATATGAAGGCCATGGGCGAGCCAGGATTTTCACTAAGGAGGTGCTAAGAAATAAAAAAATCATGTATACATTTTGGAAAACATCAGAAATAGTTAATTATGAATATAAAGAAATTATTTAACGTTGAAATTATATTCATACATTTTGTTACAACAACATCAAACAATCTTTATTAGCAACAACTAATTACATAACATGTGCGTACGCATAATATCGGCTATCGCCCCTTCGTCTTTAGCGTTAACGTCAAGTTAAGGTCAATTCTGATATTTCTCATCAACTTTGTTAGCTATCTATCTCCCATTAGGTCCATTCTTAATGAAAGAGGAGTACTTAATAAGGGATTGTAATACCAGAATCCCGATTTACTATGAAACCACAAAAAATGCCTAATAAATTACCGGTCATTTGCGTGTTTGTGTATTAAACCAACTATTTAAAACAGTGATTATAGGCAACAGATTTGACAGTAGCAACCCAATACACATTTAGGCTATTGTGTTAACTATAATTATTGCAAACAATCGGTTTAGATATCTAATTAAGTGCTATTCTAATTAAAGGCTAAGTATGTATGGGGTTGTGAACCAAACTTAAAATCAGTGTTTTATATGCGCGGCGCATGAAGTAATATTTCGAGTTTAAGAAAATCTGATAATTTGGTAAAACTAAATTAAATTACGAGTATAGATCAGGGTTGTTATGTTTAAAACACTTTGTTATAAAACAGTGTTTTAAACATGTTTAAAAACAGCCGTCGTGTTTTAAACGGTTTTGTTTTGAACATGTTTTAAATCTTAAATTTGTTTTAAGCATGTTTTAAACGTTAAATTTGTTTAAAAAGTTTTTTTATTATCTTAAATTTGCTAAATTATAACTACTTCATTAAGATTTTTTGTTTCCGTTTTTAGATGTTAGCTAAATTGTTGAAGATAATTCAAATTACATTTTTCAACATAACATTTTATTATAATATAAAATATCACAACTATGTGTGCATAACTGTAATTTTTAAATACAGGAAATTTTTCTTTTAGGTATTCATATGCATACACTGTAAATTTTATGACATTCGTTGTTTTTTTAGAAGATTTCAAGTTGAATCTTTAAACGAGGGTTTTCCACTCCCAGACTAAGCATGAAGTAAAATTTCGAGTTTAGAAAAGCCTGAAAATTTGGATTGGCCCCGTAGCGAAGCGGAGCGGCCAATCTAAATTAGCCTTTTCTAAACTCGAAACTTTACTTCATGCGCCACACGTATATAAATGTTTAAAACAGTAATTATAGGCAACCCAATAACTCTAACGTATATTAGGTTGTCTATAATCGTTGTTGTATGTGTGTTATTTTTGAACTTCACTGTAAATTAGTGTTTTTAAGCGTGGTGCATGAAGTAAAATTTCGAGTTTAGAAAAGCCTAATTTGGATTGGCCGCTCCGTTTCGCCAAAAAATTAATTAAAACTGTTTGTTTTAATTAAAATGAAAAAAAAAACGTTTTTTTCACAACCCTGGTATAGATACAACATTACCAAAATTTTAGGTTGTTCTAAACTCACAATTCTACTTCACGAAAGGAAACACTCGTTAGGAGTTTCAAATAGAACGCTTTTAAAAACAACGAATGCCTGACGATTTACAACTATGCATCGGAATACGTATACTTAAAAGGAACATTTCCTTTATATAAATATCGAAAAAAAGTCAAACATGTCACTCTCATTATTCCAGAACCAGAATGGATTGACCCCTAGGAATAAAAAAGACGATAATTTATGTACTGGTGGATGTGGGGGTAATGTAAATCGAGAAATATGTAAGCAACCATGTTACAATACAAATCATGTCGCAAAAGACATGAAATCAATTGTCATCAACGACAAGCTGAGGACGATTCACCAATTATATACTCATTACTACAAAAAAGAATCAATGACCTCAAATTATTAAATAAAATACTGTTGGAGATCAAGAGACTTTTGGATGAAAAAGTTACAAAGATGGAATGTGAAATAACACAATTGAAAATATATAAAGGAGCAGCTAATTATGTAGCTGTTGGTAAGGAAACTTCTAAGGTCCTACCTTAAAACCTTAGAATTTTCCTTACCAACAGCTCGAACAGCATCGACAAATTCTGGCTCCAGTGAATCAGAAATAAATGAAGAAATATAATATATAAAATTACGAAAAAACTATTCGTGAAAATGCAAACAGTGTCTTAATTAATAAGACAATTTAAGACGATAAATATCCATTGAAACAACTACTTCCCGTGCAAATACACCTACATCAAATTAAATAAGATTTTAAATATTTCATTGTATAATTCAATATCCGGAGGTGTATTTGCACGGGAAGTAGTTGTTTCAATGGATATTTATCGTCTTAAATTGTCTTATTAATTAAGACACTGTTTGCATTTTCACGAATAGTTTTTTTCGTAATTTTATATATTATGTTTAAAGTATGCAAACTATAAGAAGCGTAAGCTTATTTTCTCGAATTCAAATAGTTTTGAATTTGAATTTATCTTAAATGAAGAAACTAAACAATTTACAAAAAAAATATCCATCAACTACTTCCGAAACCTCCTAAGTCCCGATTTTACAAAAATGTTCTCGTAATTCAGATATTATTAATTTACCAATATTAGTTAACATCTACTCAAAATACATTATAAAAATCGCCAAAGATGAAGGTATACGTAGCATAAAAAAAATCAGAAGCATTACGCAGCTCATATAATAATGAACTAATATTTTGTGCTCTTGTCAAATTTCACATTTTGCACTTACGAGGTTTTGGAAGTAATTGACCTATATGAATAATAATATTCAGAAGATATCATTTAGTGATGCGGTAAATGGAAACAAGAAAGAGGACCCGATAGTCTCATCCACAATCCCTGTGAAATTAGTCATAAAGTTTCCAGCCATAAAGTATATTCCGTAGTTTTTGATCGTCGATATCTCCATAGTTACTTACCAGATGTTAATAAAAATACACACAATAACAGAAGAAGAGTTGCATTTTTAATTAGTGGTAACTACAATAGATACAATGGATACTTTACGAGTAAATCGCGTAATTAGATTTTTTCATTTCTCTTAATTACAGGTTAATTACAATTCCGTTTTTGATTAAACTAATACAGTCCACGTAGAATTTAATGCTATATCCAAGTATGTAAAAACAAATTGCTGTCAAGTTAAACTGCAAAAGTTATACACAGAAAACCACAAAACAATAGAGTTTTAAATGTAGTCCGATTTAGATGATATATAAAATTACGAAAGTGCAAACAATGTCTTAATTAATAAGACAACTTAAGACGATAAATATCTATTGAAACAACTACTTCCCGTGCAAATACACCTCCGGATATTGAATTATACAATGAAATATTTAAAATCTTATTCATTTGATTTGTTATAACGCTCTATTAAAGTATATGTAACGTTTAGGTCAAATTCTCTTCAAACTAACTAACAAATACAAATTAAAAATGAAAGGAGAAATAACAAAAAATTAGAAGAAATTATAGACGCGTTTCGAGATTGATCTCTCTTGAGTATAGCTTTGCTTATGACGTTTTAACAATATTTAGGAATAAATTTAAAATAAACTTACTTGGAATAAGTGTTGTGTGTGGAATGAACAGGTACACAGAAATGGAATGAGTGAAAAATATGGTCGGTATTTATAGGTAAAAAGGGATTATGTCATTAGCAGGTATGAAGAATGTGAGACCTTATTATTTACCTTACGGTACAGTTCAAACAAGATAAATTCAAATTTAAAGCTATTTGAATTCGAGAAAATAAGCTTACGCTTCTTATAGTTTGCACACTTTAAACGTAATATATAAAATTACGTAATTTTATATATTATGTTTAAAGTGTGCAAACTATAAGAAGCGTAAGCTTATTTTCTCGAATTCAAATAGCTTTGAATTTGAATTTATCTTCTTCGATTTAGATGAAATGAGCATATTAAACTCGCAATTTTATGCTAATTACGAATATATAATTATTTTTCGATCAGTTATAGCATATTAATCGATGCTAGATAAACACTTTTACCCCCGAAAATGGTCATAAACCCCCCGAACAAAAGCGTACTCCTGACAGATTTATGACTGTTCGTGTTCGGAAAGGGTCTTTTCAATGGAAAGTACCTTTAATTTCTTCTCTCCGCGTAATCTAAATAATTGATCGAGAATGTTACTCAATTTATTTAAGTAATATTCACTACAACAAATATTTCACATATGGCATCCGTCAACTCAATTATTAATATCAATAGATATAAAACGATTAACAAATTACATTTTTGAATTATCTCCTCATTTATTCTTTTTTTGTTTAGAATTTTATGAAATTTAGCATGCTTATACTCCTGGATACACTAAATAAAAATATCAAAAAAGTTATCACTGTCAAGTAAAATTGCAATAATTAATAACAATTGTTTGCCAGCAATAAACTTTCAACATTTTTTATTTTTGCTCTAATTTAAATTGAATTTGATAATCTTACATTCCTAAACACACTGATTACAAATTTCAAAAAAGTTTTCACTGTCAAGTAAAATTGCAATAATTATTTACAATTTTTTGCCAGCAATAAACTTCCAACATTTTTTATTTTTACTCTGATTTTAATGAAACTTGCCAATCTTATAGTCTTAGGCATACAAATTACAATTAAAAAAAGTTTTCACTGTCAAATAAAATTGCGATAATTACACAGACCAACAAAAATGTCCATCCATAAATGGAAATGTTTTAGATAATTTTACACTAAATAATAAAATGTTATCAGTTTTTTTTATCGACATTAGTTTTCTAGATATAACACAAACTTGCATTTTTGTTAAATTGAAACCATAGTTGGCTATGTCATCATTACAAATTATTATTTACAAAACTAACTTGGTTATTAACTATTTTCTATTTCATTTACAAAAAAAATAGTTAGCCGGGAAATAATGACTATAATAAAACAATTGCGATTGTTTGTAACAGTTAATTCTATTGTATTTTAGTCAATCAATTTAATGTTAAAAACAACTGTTATTTTATGGACATTATTTCCTACCAATTTCCATTTCTTCCTACACATAACTTTCAAATAAACTTATTTGACAAAAATTGAACAAACTACTATATTACAAAAAGCTGAAATTGTTTTATATTTGTCATTTTTTCATTTGAACCTATTTTTTTGTTATAACAAAATGATACAACTGTCGAAATACTCTCTAATATATTTGAACCACACATTTCACACCAATGAGTCATAGGACATCTCTCTTGAATTCTACTATAAATACATGACATGTTAAAGTAATCATTTGACAGTCAAATTAACCCTGGTCAGTGGGCTTCCTCTGTGATACCGATGCCACAAAGTCCGCCACGGTGTCTCGCTGAGTTGCAGAAGTTGAAGTAGCGCATCGGCCGGGCAGCGCCATTTCTTACGTAATTTGAGCATCAATCCGGAATCGTCCGGAATTTTGTTGAGTATTGCGATTACGTTATTGAAATGAATAGTGCAATCGCAACTGAATGATTAATTTACATGATATTATGTCTAACTTAGAGATTGGACATACTTTAAATGTTATTTTTATTATAAATATTGTGTAAATACGAATCGATAATATTAATAAAACCCATTTGGTCTAAAAATGGGTTTTATTAATATTACACTTATTTTTATGAGGAATTCAAAAACAACAAAAAATTACAGGGGGGGTCCATTTAAAATAAATAGTTGCTTTCGCTACTATTTTTATGGCGCACCCTGTATGTATTTAGATATGTTTAGGTTATGCTGTTTCTAAAACCAAGCAACTTTGGTGGATTCAATTTTATTCTATCCTCATTAAAAGCTGAGATATCGTACGAGTTCAAAATAATGTGACATCCTGTATACAGGGTGTCTCACTTTGAAATGGGTATAGTATAGGTAAATTCTTATTAAGTTGTGTGTGCCTTATTTATTTGTGTGTATTTTGAAAATCTCTAAAAGCATTGCAAAAGTAAATGCTATGACGCAGCAGATTGTGGTTAATTTTAATTTATTTACTATTGTTTCATTAATACCAACCTACATTTTCAAATGTAAGCAAATGGCGATATACGTATCATTGAACTGCATTTTTTGCGCTAATCTCAATAACGTTATAACACGATTTTCATTTTCTTAATGTATTAAAATAAAATTTAATCGTTCATATCGTCCTTATTGTAAAAACATGCTAGTAAATTTAATAGTGCATCAGATGGTGCTTTATTTAATTGTGTGTTAGACGATTCATATGAGGATATGCATATTATTAAATTACATTTTTTACAAACAACACTTTTTTTTAAAAGTGCTTGGAGACATAACAACTTGTAACTAATCCATAGTAGTGTTTTTTAATAATAATGTTTCACAATTGTAATGTTTGAAAACAATCGAATAACTAAAACTAGTAAAAATACATGTGTGACATATCAATAAAAGCAGGGTGGAAAATGCACAAATTTTATAAATTTCAATTAGTATTTTGTGAGTTATTTATTTTTTTAATTATTTATGTCACGGGTCGGCAACGCGATGCTAGAGTGCCTACGAAGTACTTTTAAAGTGCCCGACGTTCAAATATCTAAATACTAAGTCTTAGATATTTGAACAACAAACACTCGAGGTAAAAAGGTAAAAAACATACTGGATTTTCTAAGCATCCCAAAACAAGAATTAGGTTCGTATTACTTCTGTTGTAAAATTTATTAACACGTGGTCAAACATAAGCAGTATCACAATACGTCAGAGAAAGTACAAAGATTGATCGTTTTAGAAAATTCCAGCAATACGGCCTCCTAAAACTTAAAAATCTTCCCCTGTGACAGACTTTCACAGGAATAATTTTGGTTTTACTTTCAAATTTTTTAGGTGTCCCATAAAAATACTAAGACAATTTAAGTTGACGAACATTTTTAATCTAACGAAAACTCATTCTTGAAAATTCACAAAAAGGAAAATGTTTAATAATAATGATAATGATGGAAATTGATGAAAACTGCCAACATTCGAATTTTTATAAATCAATTAGAAACTTGAAAAAATTATCTAACAAGTGTTTTCCACTCCCAGACTAAGCATGAAGTAAAATTTCGAGATGAGAAAAGCCCTAAGAATTTTGATTTGGATTAGCGCCGTGCGAATGAATAATTGGGTATTGAATTACAGAAGACACAAGTAAACTGGATAAATATTCACGATTTTAATTTTTGTCGACATACATACAACTGTACAACGAAATAGATGCCGTTTTAGTTTGATATTCCATATAAGTATATACAGGGTTTTTCTCTTTAAAGTATACGTATTCTAAATTCAGATTATTTTCTTCAAATATTTATATATTCTTTGTTTGTTTAAATGAATTCAATTTTAGGTTTTAAATGAGTGTTTTCCATTCCCAGACTAAGCATGAAGTAAAATTTCGAGTTTAGAAAAGCCCCGAGACAAATTTTCTGGGCTTTTCTAAACTCGAAATTTTACTTCATGCGCCACGCGTATAAAACACTAAAATACTGTGAAATTTATGTATATTTGAACCTCACTTGAAATCACTGTTTTATACGCGTGGCGCATGAAGTAAAATTTCGAGTTTAGAAAAGCCCAGAAAATGTATTTCATGTTTAGTCTGGAAGTGGAAAACACTCGTTTAAAGCTTCAAATTGAACTCTTTTAAAAAACAACGCATGTCTGAAAATTGACAGCCTATGCACGTGTTTACCTAAAAGAAAACATTCCTATATTTATATTGTAGACAAACACTTAAATTTTGGCAACATAAAATATATATTCATGTTATTTGCAACTACATAAGTGATTTAAATGATTACTATCAAATATCGTACATGACTGTCGCGTGCTGCATTCCTTAATTTGGTAAATTGCAATGAAGCACAAAGGAATAGATGCGAACACGAAAGGAGGTCTACCCTTAAGTTGGGTAGGCGAAACTTCAAGCTGAGTAGGCTACGCCGTACAAAAAATCAGAAATTATAATAACCCAATTCGAACTCTAGACGCTAAGCTGACTAAGTGCCTCGGTAATCAAATCGCCGAGTGTCGCACATTCAATTTGGTAAATAAACGAAAAATGATTTTTTCCGACTCATCACTTGAATCAACATATGCCGGCATTCCACATTCCTATTCAAAACATGAATCCAGAAATGCACTTATATTTGAAGAATGTATTGGGAAATATTTTAATAATGCTTTCTTGGTTGTCTATCAACAAAATAATCAATGAATAGTCCGCGGCAGAAAAATTACATTCGCAATTCAAGGCCGCGCACCGGAAACCCGTGCCGTGACAAATTCCGTACACAAATTCTACATATCAAACCCAATTTGTTTTCACATGTTTTTGGAAATTACAGTATAATTTTAAGATATTACTAAAATAGCACGATGCTGTCCCCTATTTATTGAAAGCATAATCAAAATTTACATTGCTATTATGGAGATTTCTAAGCAACGATTAATTTTATTTATCATTTATTTTAGAATAATCTATTTAATACAACATGTTTATAATAATTAATTTAATAAATTAAAGCATTATGAAGAAGAAATAATGTTTTCTATGGAAGTATTGCACAAATTTATGTGATCATTTAAGTGTTTCATTAGTTGATTTATATATAATTTAAGAAACATTTAAAAAAAAATAGTGTCAATTTATTCGCAAAGCTTCAATGTGCAATATGTATAAGTTTCAAAGATCTATTTTCATTATTGTAGAAGATTAATCGTTGTTTGTTCTTATAGCCAAATAGCATGTGAATTTCCGACCTTAACAAGATTTTTTTATATGATCAATATTAAAGAAAAATCCTAAAAAATGCAAAAAGTAAACTAGCACATCCAGTTTTCGCATTTTAACCAAAAGTTGATCGGATACTACTATTGTAATAAAGAGCTTAAGTTTATAGTGTCATCTTAGCAGCTTAATTATTATGGCGACAGTACAGACATTTTTCAAAAATGGTCTTAATCAACTCGTGGGACCTCAAAATAGATATATATTCACTAACGTTTTTGATTTAAAAATTTTCTCGACAACAATACTTTCCCTTTGTTCTGCATATAGGGAAAAGTAAATATTATGGCTTTTACCATGAAAACTTTCTTCGTTAGTATAATTCTTTTTTTTTTTCGTAAATAAATCTTGATATAAGCCTGAACGTCAAAATGATTTAAAAAATGATGTCGCAATTTAAAATCAAGGCAACTCATATTTAAAAACTATCAAATTTGAAATTAGTATTCTACAATAAAAATTAAATTTTTAATCTTGTTAGTAGTGTCGTTGTATGCGCAATAATTTATTCTTTCTATTGATAAAAAACGTCTAATACCATGTTCAATCCCTATGTTCGTGTTTGAGAACGAACAGGCGGTATACATTGTACATTTTTGTCATTCGTGGTTTTTGAACAACAATTTGAAGCTTCTAAAGAGTGTTTCCACTCTCAGATTAGCCAGGAAGTAAAATTTAGAGTTTAGAAAAGCCTGAAAATTTGGTTTGGTCGCGTAATTATCATCATTTACACAAGCCAAATGTTCCTTTTCCTCTTGATTTAGGGAGATTGTCTTAAATGAATGAGGGATGAGAGTCGAATGCCAGACAATCCAAGCTTCTTCAAATATGTTTTCTTAGTTCTTTGACTCACTCGTTTTAGAGCTTAATTTTCAATGTTTAATAAAAAATGACAATATGGCAGCATGGTGTGAAAGACGACACATATTGCAATACCTACTCTATTATTATTATTCTTTATTTTCAGGAATTAAAAGAAAAAATCTCTGAAGAAATTACCAATATTTCATTTGAAATGTTACATCGAGCTATGCAAAATTGTACCAATCGATTTCAAGAGTGCATACAGGGTGACCACGAGGAGTATTTACATTTTTCAAAAAGCAAAACAATATTAATTAATTAAAAAAATATATTCTATCTATATAGCATGTTTTTGGAGATATGCCATTTACTTTATGTACAAACAATTAGGTCAGAAAGGTGACGTCCGTTTTCCCTAAAGCAATTTTAATTCTGTCCTAGAAGCTCCGCCACACTTGTTTCAGTGTCTCATCTGTAATCAATTCCACCTCTCTATGAATCGTCGCCTTCAAGTCGTTTAAAATACGGGGTTTATGATTAAAGTCACTCATATTGAAGTCAGGAGATCGAGGAGACCAGGCCACATTTTCAAATCTGGAAATCAGGTGACCTGGAAACAAGTTCCGCAGTAGGTTAATCGAATTCCTTGCTGAGTGAGCCCCATCTTGCTGAAACCATGTGACTTTTTGTAAGTTTAGGCTCTACAGTTGTGGGAGAAAAACATGTTGATCATATCCATACGCGCGTATGTAAACACCCCCTGCTCGACCGACCACTGCTATAATGCGACTAAAACACGACTGTAAACATAATGGCCACCCATCGGTAGACAAATGATCTAAATGCTCCTCGTGGTCACCCTGTAGCTATATTATTAATATTATATGTTACTTTAAATAAATTTCTAAATTATGACGTTTCTAATATTTTCTCTTTTCAAGGACCGCCTTATATTATATGAGACAACGTTTTACTTTATTATCATAGACAATTTCATAAAAGGTCATAGACGATTTTGTGAGTTAGTTATTGTTTGAAAATTTCATTTAAAAATGCATATAATCTAATTTATTTTAAACATATCAGTTTGGAACTCGTTAGCACCGCGAAAATATAAAACCGTTTAGTGGGAGACTTCAAATTGCACACGCTCGTCTCTCAAAATTAAATATTTGCGCCACAAACAAGAAAGGACCTTGCCAGCATATTATTTGTATCAACAGAGAGGTTAAACTCTATTCAAATAGGTTCATTAAAATTTCCATTATATAATCTCTGCAGAGCGTTAATTGCCGCATTTCGATGATTATTTAGGTCAATGGAGTGAATTTGTTAATACAAAGTTAAAAACTACAACAGAATTTCCGAAAACTATTGTATTATGTCATTGTATTGTTTTTCACGAAATAGTTCACTTAATTTTATGAATATCATATGTAGATAATAGTAAATAATGAAGTTATACTTTTTCCAATATGTAAACTTTAACTTTGATGATTAGTAGTAGTTATGTTTATTTATCTTCACTATTTTATTTAAATTCTATATATGTGCCTAAAATGTGGATATAGAATACTAATCTTTAACTAATACTTCACAAATCTGGATTTGCCGGGGAGCGACTCGCTTCGCCAAATTTCAAAGCTTTTCTAATCCAAATTTTCAGGCTTTTCTAAACTCGAAATTTTACTTCATGCTCAATCAAGGATTATAAACCTATGTTACAAATGAAAACAAAACATAAATAATTGACATTTTTTAAGATTCTACAAGTAAAAGTTACTCACACGGAGAAATTAAAACTTTACGCCACTTTATCTAAAATAGATTATTACAGTACTCTTATATATTTTGATTCTAACTCTCAAAACGACACAGCATCACAATTGTTACAAAATGTCCAAAAAGGTCATGAATGTCAAAATATATAATTGTTGTCAAAAAAAACACAATGTGAAAAAAGTTGAAATAGTCAAATTTTTAAAAAATCAAAGTTCTGTCACAAATACCAATCTATATGTCGAAAATAACATTCTATTATAGTTAAAGAATGTCATCTCTAACATAAATTGGCGATATATGAGCAAAATGCTAATTTATATCAATAAACATTTAAAAAAAAAACTGTGTTTTTGAAAGTGATGAGTTTTATTACTTAAACTAAATCAAAGTGAAAATAAACATTTAGCTATTATCTGCCTTAACAATTAAGTTATAAAAAAACGATAATTAAAATAAATAATAATAAATCAAATAACTAACAAACATTAATCGGGTTTTTCTATTTTTTCTATTACATTATTATTTATTGTTATATTTCTTATTATATTAGTATTCTGAAAGAACAATATTTGCTTGATATCTACACAAAATGTTTAACGATATTTAAAAAATTGCTTATGACTGTTTTAGTTTTTAAATCCTCTCTAAATTAGATAAAGTTAGACTTTTCGACATTTAATTGCAAATTAGTCAAAAACTATCAATGTAGTGATTTATAATTATTATATTTCATAAAAGTATTTACAAAATTGTCTAACTTAAAAAAATATTCACAGGATATTTCTGATTTTGAGATAATAACAATAATTATAATATTTTGTGAGAGATATTTGAAAAAATATACTCGTTTTAAAAAAGAAACACAATTATTCAATGTTTGCTTAACATCTACACAAAATATCATTAACAATAACAAAATAATTTCCATGTTATGATTTTTTTAAGAAAAAAATAAATTGTTTAAATTCAGTTTCCCAAAAACTTTTGTTCACCACAATTTTTTAATATGTGCATTATTTAAATTTGTGGGCAGCATAAATGGGGTGCATTAAACACTCAATTGCATTAAACACGGCATTTGTGTGTTTAATATGGTTTTTAAACCACGCTAATTCGCGTTTTGATTGGTTTGCAGAACGCAATTTATGATGACGTCAGTTACAAGCCCTATTACACAAAAAATTAAAAATAGAACATTTCAGGGAATCAGTGACTCGGCGAATCAGTAAATGTGTAAATCTGGGAATCAGTGACTCGGAGAATCTGTGAATCAGGGAATCAGTGACTCGGCGAATCAGTGAATCAGTAAATCTGTGAATCAGGGTATCAGTGAATCAGTGAATAGGGCAGGAGGTAATTCAAAAATAGCGCCTACATTGGCCAACACAGACGAGAACACAGAACTTCCTACAAATGTAAATAAAACAGAAACATAATCATTGATTTTAAAACTGGTTTAAAATTATAAAACGTTTTATTCGCTAAATAAAATTTACTTTAGGAATAAATCAATTTATTCCAAAGATTTCGGTATTATAAACACAAAATAACTTTATTTGGCTAATAAATCTCTCCAGTAAATTATTTGTTTGTTTTTCTACCTAGTAAATTTTATTCTCTAAATAATTTGACAGTTAAAAGTCAAAAGTGTTTTATATTATTATAATTACTTTAGATTCTACTACTTGTATTTATTAATTTCATTACGGTTATCATGTCTACCATATCATCCGTGTCAGATTAAGGTTCGCTTATAGTATCTTCCCTGACAGTGATTTATTCGAACCACAAGACAATCTAAGGAGTCGAAGACCTAGAGTTATTCAAATCAGACATAACCAGGGATTTTTATACTTATGCATACGCTTTTTTAAAATTAGTTCCATTTAAAGTTTTAAACGAGTGTTTTCCACTCCCAGACTAAGCATGAAGTAAAATTTCGAGTTTAGAGAAGCCTGAAAATTTGGTCGCGTAGCGCGAAGCGACCAAACCAAATTTTCAGGCTTTTCTAAACTCGAAATTTTACTTCATGCGCCACGCGTATTTAACACTGAAAGCACTGAAATATTGTGATCAAGTGAACTTCACTTGAAATCAGTGTCTTGTACGGGTGGCGCATGAAGTAAAATTTCGAGTTTCGAAAAGCCTGAAAATTTGGTTTGGCCAGAAACCAGAACCAGAAAATTTGTCTCGACAAATTTTCACGGGGCTTTTCTAAACTCGAAATTTTACTTCATGCTTAGTCTGGGAGTGGAAAACACTTGTTTAAAGCTTTAAACTAAAAAAAAAAAACAGGGAATATCCGCAATTGTTGTATCAATTCCATGGTATGTCATTATTTGTATAAAGTCACATTACTTTTTCTTAATTATTTTAACTTAGAGAAACGTAGTGTTAAGTGTGACCATTCATAAATTTAAAATGTTTCCCTCTATAAAAAAAGTGAAATACATGTTGTCTCTAAAATAAATAGGGAAGCCAATATTTGAACACTTTAAAATTAACATGCGATTTCCTATGTTGCGTCCGCCGAGTCAACACCCGGTATACTAGATAAATCGGAGAAACGCAAAATACATAAATTGATATTAACGAAATAAGAAATTACCGGTGGTTGTTCTCCACATCGAAATACTCCGATTTTTGAATTGTTTTAGATTGAGCCGGGTGTAAACATGTGTGGGATACACAAATGTTAGTATACATTTCTTGCGCAGACTTACCGTTTAGCCGTAAATTGTATTTTAAGTTCCGATTTTGAGGTTATATACTTTGGTATTTTTGGGCGAATGAGCATATTACAGGTATAAATTGTACACATAATGAAATTATTTCCAAAATTATGACATAATTAATCGAAATTGTAATATTATCTTCATTTATACAGCCAAAATCACAATATTAATTTCACACTAAATCTGACGTCTACTGACGTTTATTTAAACTAATGGATTGATTATTATTAATGTTTAGATTATGAGTATTTTAGCTTTTGGTATAAAAAAATAGATGGCGCAAGTGTATTAAAATTTAAAAAAAGATCCGCTTACTAAAATGTTTCCCCAATGATTTAGATTATAACGTAACAAAATAATTTTGTAATTCAAATATTCTAATTTGTCTCTAACTTGTATAAACGTAATTTCTAGTTGCGTTGATGGCCAACAATTTTGTTGTTACTCCACTGCTGCAACCTGAGTTGATTTTCGTAAACGGCAAATGAGAATTTATTAAAAATCAAAAGATTAGTGTTTACTGTAATTTTATACATAACTGAGTACATAGTGATTTTATTGTTACTGTGATATTGTTACGAGATTAATTTACTAAAAAGTTATAGTATAGTAAAGTAAAATTAATAGCATAACCTAAAAAAGTATTTAACAATTATAATTTAATTTTGTATTCGCGTTAAGGAGGTACTAATAAAACCACCTGTTATATGCCGTGTTAATTAAATGGAACTTAATATATTCCATTTTATTATTGTTGAAAAAGTTTCTTATTACCTATTAATAATAAAGTATAATAGGAATAATAAATTTTATTTTTATTAAATACATTAGATGGTAAGTAATATTTTAATTCTGCTTTATCTGGCATAGATCCTCTGTGTTTTGTGTAAACAGGATTACCTCGTGAAGGATATGACTTTTGCAGGGGTATAGCCAAACACTAAGAAGCGTATGTATATTTTAGATGTTTTAAGTGAAAATAATTGACCGCTGAACACCCGATATTAATCGCGGCTACCTCCCATGCACTTTCGTCGTGCACAGACGGTCTTGATTGAGAAGAGGCTTTACAATACGCATCCTCAACCCTGAGATTAAATCTCTTAATCCCCCCTTTACTCAGTTGAATGATAAATCTGTGAGAAAAAAGAAATGAAAAATTAGATATCTCATTCAGACAGATTAGTCGGCCAGGAGCGGGCTGAGCCTACGCCCAAATTTCCTCAAGGAGGTCAGGCCGGACCCGACCTCTAATCTTACCCATCTTAAACATAAGAACAGATCTGGCCAGGCTATAGCCAAAAATTTTTAGTATTTGGACTGAGTAATGAACTGGTGCGCCAGTTTAGGATCGGGCATGGGCCTAGTCTTTAAGAAGCTGGCCTGTTCGGGCCGGGCCAGCAATCTTAAGTACAAGAACTGATTAGAATAAAACAAAATATTTTTTTAAACCAATTAAATATAATAATTTTTTTAAACGAAAAATGTTTGGCTATAGCCAGGATTTGAAACTGCGCGCGCAGTTTCAAATCCTGGCTATAGCCAAACATTTTTAGAATTGGGCCTGAGTGTTTACTAGGCCTGGCTTTGCCCGGCCTGGTTAATACTCAGGCCTAGTGTGGCGGTTCAAGACCGGGCAGAGTCTACTCTTCAAATTCTTCAAAAAGCTGGCTTGTTCGAGCCGGACCACCAATCTTAAGCATAAGAACTTGTCAGAATATAAGAAAACATTTTTTTTAAACCAATTAAATTTTATAATTTTTTTTTAAACGGAATATGTTTAGCTACAGCTAGGATTTGAAAGTTTAAAAGTGCAGTTTTAAATCTTGGCTATAGCCAAACATTTTTAGTATTGGGCCTGAGTAATAACCAGGCCGGGCTTCGCCCAGCCTAGTCCGGCAGGTCAGAACCGGGCCGAGTCTACTCTTAAAATTCTTTAAAAAGCTGGCCTGTTCGGTCGGACCACCAATCTTAAGTATTAAGTACTGGTCAGAATATAACAAACATTTTTGGTAAATGTGTAGAACATGGCACATACTCCATTTTGACAGGTTCCCGCATGTGCAGTAGCGCCCACTCCAGTAGTCCTTAATAGGTTATTTGTGTACATGTGTGTGTTTTCTATTAAAATTTTAACGATTCTATTAATTTCTTTGATTAAAAACATTATTATTGATTCTATAAACGCCATCGATTCTATTCAACCTCTTTTTTACTCATCTAACCTAAGCATATGCATACACATCCGCCCGCTTACACACACCCATACAAATAACCTGTTGAGAATCACTGGAGTAGGCGCTACTGAGCATGCAGGTTCGCGGATCTTAATGTGGATGTGCCGTGTTCTACACATTAGCTAATTTTTTTTAAAGCAATTAAATTTTAGAATCTATAACCATAATTTCTTGTTGCGTTGGTGGCCAACAATTTTGTTGTCACTCCACTGCTGCAAGCCGAGTTGATTTTCGTAAACGGCAAATGTGAATTTATTGAAAATCAAAAGTTAAGTGTTTACTATTATTTTATACATAACTGAGTAATTGGTGATTTTATAATTACAGTATATGTGATATTGTTACGAGATCAATTTACTAAAAAGTAATGGTACAATAATACCAATATTCTGGTTTTCTACTTTTTTATATCATAAATTAAAATATTTGTAATTTTCTAATGGATCCAATTTATATATCCATTATTTCAAACAAACGTCAGTACACGTCATATTTAGTGTAAAATAAATATCGTGATTTTGGCTGTATAAATAAAGATAATACTACAATTTTGATTATTTACGTCATAATTTTGGAAATAATTTCATCATGTGTACAATTTATACCTGTAATATACTTATTTACCCGAAAATACCAACCTATTTAACCTCAAAATCGGAACTTAAAATACAATTTGCTGCTAAACGGTAAGTCGGCGCAAGAACTTTATCTTAACATTTCTGCGTCCCACACACACTTACTTCTAGTTCCGCTGGCAAACTCTCAAAAATCTTAGTATTCCGTTCTGGAGAACATCCTTACCGGTTACTGCCACTCCCAAACAGCGCCGCAGTAAGGAAAACTTGCGCCTGAGGCCAAATATCCGATTTGCGCCCTTAACTCGACAGCTATAATAATCAAACATTAACTGTTACTATTGACAAATGTCAATGTCGGCTGTCAACGCCGATTTACGTCCGAGTGTCTCGATAAACAGCAAATGTCAAAAGTGGCGCCAAACATGTAAAAAATATGAAAAATGCTTTATAAGGTCAGGCTAGTTCTTGTAAAATATTTGTGAAATACTGTTGAAATTTGTCAATTGAATTTAATAACTTATAATTCAATACTTTAAAGGAATCAAAAGCAGATAGACATATTTGCAGTAAATAAATATTTTTGCACTTGGAGGTTCATTATTCACATGAATTGTCGTTTTTGTCTCCCTTAATAAAAACGTTAATGCAGTGGGGATCCGAGAAGGCTGCGATTCGGTCGCCTTGGCAACCACTTTTACATTGCTCTTATGGGAGAAAATTTTCGAGAGGCCTTAAAAAATCGAAAAATTCATTACATCCACCTGTAATTCCAACTGAGCACAGATTCCGTCGCCCCTCGCACGGCCCACCGATTCCCCTCTCGATACGACCCTTTTTTCTATTTTTTTACATTTTTTGAAATTCTGACTTTTTAAACGTCAGGCAAAAACTCACCAACCTCAATACTTTATACGCTGGTCTTGCTTCACACGGCACTTTTCGGGGTCGCGCATACCATCATTTCGATGGGATTTGACCTGGCCTTTCCAACGCGACACATCCGAGCGCTCAAATCGCCCGATTAAAAAAGATATCGATTTTTAAAGATTTTCAAAAAAAATAAATTGATTCTCAAAAGTTTGGGTGCGCCGGGTTCACAATTACATTAGAAACACAACCCATCTATCGGGCATTTTTTTCATCCACGAAAAGTATTTTTTTTTTAAATCAAAAGTTTAAAAGGATAAATACCGGGTGTCGAAATCCTGATTTTATTCATAATTTATTTTTTTCATCCAAATTTTTTTGTTTTACCACAGGATGATAGGATTATACTTGGTGATGTTGGGACCATTTTTTCTTTTTTTTTTAATGGCCGCCTTCACCGGCTGTCAGCACTTTTTCGGTCAAAAAATTGCCATCGACAAATTTTGTTTCCACAGTTCGATTTCGAATATTTATCCGCAACCGGCAAGACAAAACAAAACTATAAAAACAACAAAAAAAAATTATGTACCCTTATGGAACAGATTGTACTGATGGAACACGAAAAACACGCGGGGCATGAGCCATAGTAGTTTTCATTTTAGCGATCTGAAATTTTTACTGGGCATAGAACCGAACCGCGAAATTCCGATAGGCTATACGGCGTTAAAATCCAAAATCGTTTTCTATTTTTAAAAAAAATTTGAAATTTTGAATTTAGTGGATCTTTGCGAAAAATTGCGATAGAGAAATTTGGATTTCAGATTTAGATTTAGACCACTTATCGGCTCCTGGGAAAAATACAAAATCAAAAATCTAATTTTTTGACCCAAGGTAATATACCTTTGAATTTTTTTTTTCGTCTCAAAAAACATGAAAATCACCGGGGCATAAACCATAGTAATTTTCAAGTTAGCAATCTGAAATTTTGAATGGACAGAGAACCGATCGTCCAGAGTGCACATACCTATTCGGATTTAAAATCAAAAATCGTTTTCTATTTCGAAAAAAATTTTGAAATTTTGATTTTCTTTTTTTTTGGTCGAAAAATTTAGATAGAGAAATTTAGATTTGACATTTGCATTTCCACTAATTATCCGCAACCGATAAGAAGAAAAAAATCAAAAAAACCATTGGATTTTTTAATTTTTTTTTTTTTTTTCTGAAAAAATGGTCACCCTATAACCGGGGCATACAATATCGAAATATTCATTTTAGCGATTTGAAATTTTTACAGGGCAGAGAACAGACCGTCGCGAGTGCGCAAGGCAATTTGGCGTAAAAACCCAACCCTTTTATCTAAAGTCAGACTACATACATCACCCCCGACAAGCTTGCGAGCGAAGCGAGCTCTATCGAACAAAGTCCTGGAGCTACCTTAATTAAGCGAAGCGAGCAGTAACCGGGTCAGTATGCGAGCGAAGCGAGCAGTAACCGGGCTTAGCAACAGCAGCACGAGGCGATAGCCGAGTGCTGCTCTACATCGACCCAACAACAGCAGCACGAAGCGATAGCCGAGTGCTGCTCCATATCGACCACACAATAGTAAAAAAATCCAATCTATGGAAATTTTGACTTTTTAGTGATTTTTTAAATATCGAATCAAGCAACGAGACATTTCAAAAAATCACCGCTTCGTTTCTGTTTATCGTGGAACGTTGACATTCTGCAAAACTTTAGTCCACTATGGACCCTTTAATCAGTGCGAGTTTCGTTTGTTCATCTCATCATCGAACCGAGATATGATTTTTTTTCAATATTTATTATGCAATTCGCATTTCATTGAAAAATTTCGATTTTTTATAGTGCGTATTTTTCCAACACATGAGGTTTTTGTATCTTTGCGCTCTCTCCCACTCATTGAAAATTTCGATCACAGGGGTACATATGGAAATTTTTTTTGGTAAAAATAATATTTTTTAATTCATACCAAAAAACGTTTCTCTTTGTTTTTCACGCGTGCGCTTTTGTTTTTTTATTAATTTTTGGCGAATGCGGCACCACCCAACGATTGTATAATATTATTTTAAATTCCATCGTGTGCAGAATTTAATGCGACAAATCACCGTTTTTTTCCGAGTTCGATCCGATTATTAAAAGTATTTTTTTTTAATTTTAAAGTTTAATGTGCATATACAGGGTGGTCTAAGACCATGATTTTCTTCATAATTTTTTATCGAAGTCAGACTACATACATCGCCCAGGACAAACTTGCGAGCGAAGCTAGCCAACTAATGTCGTGACCTCTATTAAATTCTCGCGAAGCGAGCTCTATCGAAATTAGACTACATACATCGCCCAGGACGAGCATGCGAGCGAAGCGAGCCTACCAAAGTCCTGGAGCTACCTCAATTAAGCGAAGCGAGCAGTAACCGGGTCAGTATGCGAGCGAAGCGAGCAGTAACCGGGCCTAGCAACAGCAGCACGAGGCGATAGCCGAGTGCTGCTCTACATCGACCCAACAACAGCAGCACGAAGCGATAGCCGAGTGCTGCTCTATATCGACCACACAATAGTAAAAAAATCCAATCTATGGAAATTTTGACTTTTTAGTGATTTTTTAAATATCGAATCAAGCAACGAGACATTTCAAAAAATCACCGCTTCGTTTCTGTTTATCGTGGAATGTTGACATTTTGCAAAACTTTAGTCCACTATGGACCCTTTAATCGGTGCGAGTTTCATTTGTTCATCTCATCATCGAACCGAGATATAATTTTTTTTCAATATTTATTATGCAATTCGCATTTCACTGAAAAATTTCGATTTTTTATAGTGCGTATTTTTCCGAAACATGAGGTTTTTGTATCTTTGCGCTCTCTTCCACTCATTGAAAATTTCGATCACAGGGGTACATATGAAAATTTTTTTTGATAAAAATAATATTTTTTAATTCATACCAAAAAAACGTTTCTCTTTGTTTTTCACGCGTGCGCTTTTGTTTTTTTATTAATTTTTGGCGAATGCGGCACCACCCAACGATTGTATAATATTATTTTAAATTCCATCGTGTGCAGAATTTAATGCGACAAATCACCGTTCTTTTCCGAGATCGATCCGATTATTAAAAGTATTTTTTTTTTAATTTTAAAGTTTAATGTGCATATACAGGGTGGTCTAAAACCATGATTTTCTTCATTATTTTTCATCGAAGTCGGACTACATACATCGCCCAGGACAAACTTGCGAGCGAAGCTAGCCAACTAATGTCGTGAAGCTACCTCTATTAAATTCTCGCGAAGCGAGCTCTATCGAAATCAGACTACATACATCGCCCAGGACGAGCATGCGAGCGAAGCGAGCCTACCAAAGTCCTGGAGCTACCTCAATTAAGCGAAGCGAGCAGTAACCGGGTCAGTATGCGAGCGAAGCGAGCAGTATCCGGGCCTAGCAACAGCAGCACGAGGCGATAGCCGAGTGCTGCTCTACATCGACCCAACAACAGCAGCACGAAGCGATAGCCGAGTGCTGCTCCATATCGACCACACAATAGTAAAAAAATCCAATCTATGGAAATTTTGACTTTTTAGTGATTTTTTAAATATCGAATCAAGCAATCAGACATTTCAAAAAATCACCGCTTCGTTTCTGTTTATCGTGGAACGTTGAAATTTTGCAAAACTATAGTCCACTATAAACCCTTTAATCGGTGCGAGTTTCGTTTGTTCATCTCATCATCGAACCAAAATATGATTTTTTTTCAATATTTATTATGCAATTCGCATTTCACTGAAAAATTTCGATTTTTTATAGTGCGTATTTTTCCAACACATGAGGTTTTTGTATCTTTGCGCTCTCTCCCACTCATTGAAAATTTCGATCACAGGGCATATGGAAATTTTTTTTGGTAAAAATAATATTTTTTTAATTCATACCAAAAAACGTTTCTCTTTGTTTTTCACGCGTGCGCTTTTGTTATTTTATTAATTTTTGGCGAATGCGGCACCCCCCAACGATTGTATAATATTATTTTAAATTCCATCGTGTGCAGAATTTAATGCGACAAATCACCGTTCTTTTCCGAGTTCGATCCGATTATTAAAAGTATTTTTTTTTAATTTTAAAGTTTAATGTGCATATACATGGTGGTCTAAAACCATGATTTTCTTCATTATTTTTTTTGACCTACTTAAAATGCTCCAAAATGATATGTTTAAACGCAGGATGGTATGGTTTGACCTCGCAGTGCTCAGCAAATTATTTTCGATTCAGAAAATGGCCGTTTTCACGGGATTTCAACAAATGTTCGGTCCAAAAATTGCGCTAGAGACAATTTGTTTTCGTGGAAATTAAGGAACAACCACCCTCTCAGTGTGCGAGCGAAGCGAGCACCCTAGCGAGTGAAGCGAGCAAGGCAAGCGAGCGAAGCGAGCGGCTGGAGCGAAGCGACCATCTCTTCCAACCTTATTTACGGACCTTTACATCCATCCACTCCATAACCACTACACAACAACGATCTATCTTGCAACCACCACCATTCAGCTTATGCATCATTTCCTCTCCCCCTCCCTTTCCCTTTGCTACTATTATACATATATTTTTCTTCAACATCTTTTTTTTTTTTTTAATTATGCAATTCTCTTTACATTTCTACATTTCCTTGATTCGGTCCACGGCTCCCCGGTTGGTAAACCGGGCTAAATGCTAAATGTTTTTTGACCGACTTAAAATGCTCCAAAACGATTTGTTTAAACGTAGGGTGGTATGGTTTGACCTCGCGGTGCTCAGCAAATTATTTTCGAGCCAACAAATGGCCGCCTTCTCGGTGTTTCAGCAAATTTTCGGTCCAAAAATTGCGCTAGAGAAAATTTGTTTTCGGGGGGATAAAGAAGCAACTACCCTCTCTATGTGCGAGCGAAGCGAGCACCCTAGCGAGCAAAGCAAGCGAGCGAAGCGAGCGGCTGGAGCGAAGCGACCATCTCTCCCAACCTTTTCACGGACCTTTACATCCATCCACTCCATAACCACTACAAAACAACGATTTACCTTGCAGTCACCACCGTTCGGCTCATGCACCAACGCCTCTCCCCCTCCCTTTCCCCTTGCTACTATTATACATATATTTTTCTTCAAAATCATTTATTTTTTTTAATTATGCAAATCTCTTTACATTTCTACATTTCCTTGATTCGGCCGTCGGCTCCCCGGTTGGTAAACCGGGCTAAATGCTAAGTTCAATGATAGCAACAATCGAGTGATGACGGAGGGAAAGGAGGAGGGTACGTAAGCCGAGTGTTGTGGTTGGAGAATGATGTGTTGTTGAGGTTGTGAGAATGCGATGCACGGAGAAAGCAGTTCGTATGGACTCTGCTTGCAAACTGAATCGGGCTTAGCTTTGATTTTTACACTTTTTAAATCGCTAAAATATCGTTACTCTTGCTATTTGTATTTATTTCGATTAAAATTATATTATTTTTAAATTTAAATTAATAAAAAAAACACTTCCGATTGAAAAAAATAAAACACTTGCTACAAAAACATCAAAGAAAAAAATAAGAAAGGGTACCCCTTGATTCGAAATTTAACATAGAAACCTGCATAAGTCTGGCCTTCTTCCACTCATGGCATTTAATAGCAAGCACATCAAAATATTCCGGAATTGCTAAAAACTAAAAAATATTTATTGCTCCAGTCCTACTTGAGCTAGATAATTGAAATTTTCAGCATTTATACAAATTTATATTTCATATCTACTGGTATAATTTCCATTATTGTACTATATCAAATACAGAAACAAAAAAAAATAAATTTGTTTATTTAACTAATATGAAAAATAAAAAAAAATCTTTCTCCTATCCAAATTAAGCTGGATGAATGAAATTTTCAGCATTTATACATATTTGTATTTTCTATTTATTGGTATAATTGCAGTTGTTTCACTGTTTTAAATACTATAGCAAAAAAAAAAATTGTTTTTTAAATAATTTAAAAAGCAAAAAAAATTCTATTTCCGATCTGAATTGAGCTAGATCAATGATATCTTTAGCATTTTTAGAGATTAGTATTACCTAATTATTGATCTAATTCCCATTGTTGTACCATAAATAATAGCGGAGCTAAAAAATAAAAATTGTATTTTTAATTCGCTGTTTTATCCTGAAAGTCGGTTTTGAAGCGCAGAAAAAATTACCAATTTCTGTTATAATAGAGCTGGAACGATGAAATTTTCAGCATTTATGCAGATTCGTAATGCTCATTTAAGGTTTAACTCCCATCGGTCTACTATTATTATGATAAAAGTAAGAAAAATAAAATTGTAATTTTTCGATATTTTCACGACTGTGCCAATGTAAACATAAATACTTTAGCTAATATCTAAAAGATAAGAAAGATAAGATCCGGGGCATATAAAAGGTACTACCCTAGAGTACATTCGATAAAAATTTCAGCCCTTTACGGTAAACTCACAGAGAATGGTGAATTTTTTTCTTCGATTTTTCGTTAAAAAATGGTATTTTAAAAAATTCGAAAATTATTGAACTTTGTGAATTTTTGACGTGCCCCATTGGCCCTTTAGTAAGGGCGCATAAGGCACACCTTAATAAGTGACCTTTAGGCTATCTGTGAGTATTTATTTTAATCGGATAAGTCATTGCGACAGCCTTTACGGGCTGTCAGCACATTTTCGGTCCAAAAATTGCGATAGAGGAGTTTTGGCGAATGCGGCACCACCCAACGATTGTATAATATTATTTTAAATTCCATCATGTGCAGAATTGAATGCGACAAATTACCGTTCTTTTCCGAGTTTGATTCGATTATTAAAAGTATTTTTTCTTTAATTTTTAAGTTTAACGTGTATATACAGGGTGGTCTAAAACCGTGATTTTCTTGATTATTTTTTTTTACCGACTTAAAATGCTCCAAAACGATCTGTTTAGACGTAGGGTGGTATGGTTTGACCTCGCGGTGCTCAGCAAATTATTTTCGAGCCAACAAATGGCCGCCTTCCCGGTGTTTCAGCAAATTTTCGCTAGAGAAAATTTGTTTTCGCGGGGATAAAGGAGCAACTACCCTCTGTATGTGAGAGTGTAGCAAGCACTCTAGCGAGCGAAGCGAGCAAGGCAAGCGACCGAAGCGAGCGGCTGGAGCGAAGCGACCATCTCTTCCAACCTTTTCACGGACCTTTACATCCATCCACTCCATAACGACAAAAAAAACATTTTTTTTCAAAAAATCCAAGGGGATCCTTGATTCGAAATTTAACATAGAAACCTGCATAAGTCTGTCCTTCTTCCACTCATGGTATTTAATAGCAAGCACATCAAAATATTCCGGAATTGCTAAAAACTAAAAAATATTTATTGCTCCGGTCCTACTTGAGCTAGATAATTGAAATTTGCAGAATTTATACAAATTTATATTTCCTAACTACTGGTATAATTTCCATCATTGTACTATATCAAATACTGAAACAAAATAAATTAAATTTATTTAGTTAACTAATATAAAAAATAAAAAAAAATCTATCTCCTATCCAAATTGAGCTGGATGAATGAAATTTTTAGCATTCATACATATTTGTATTTCCTATTTATTGGTATAATTGCAGTTGTTTCACTGTTTTAAATACTATTGCAAAAAAAATAAAAATTGTTTATTTAAATAATTTAAAAAGCAAACAAAAATTCTATTTCCGATCTGAATTGAGCCAGATCAATGAAATCTTTAGCATTTTTAGAGATTACTGTTACCTATTTATTGATTTAATTCCCGTTGTTGTACTAGAAATAATAGCGGAGCTAAAAAATAAAAATTGTATTTTTAATTCGCCGTTTTATCCTGAAAATCGGTTTTGAAGCGCAGAAAAAATTACAAATTTCCGTCCTAATAGAGCTGGAACGATGAAATTTTCAGCATTTATGCAGATTCGTAATGTCCATTTATGGTTTAACTCCCATCGGTATACTATTATTATGATAAAAGTAAGAAAAATAAAATTGTTATTTTTCGTTATTTTCACGACTGCGCCAATGTAAACTTAAATATTTTAGCAAATATCTAAAAGATAAGAAGCGATCCGGGGCATATAAAAGGTACTACCCTAGAGTACATTCGATAAAAATTTCAGCCCTCCACGGTAAACTCACAGAGAATGGTGAATTTTTTTCTTCGATTTTTCGTTAAATGGTATTTTAAAAATTTCGAAAATTATTGAACTTTGTGAATTTTTGACGAGCCCCACTAGAACTTTAGTAAGGGTGCATGAGGCACACCTTAATACGTGACCTTTTGGCTATCTGTAAGTATTTTTTTCAATCGGATAAGTCATTGCGACAGCCCTCACGGGCTGTCAGCACATTTTCGGTCGAAAAATTGCGATAGAGGAGTTTTAGCGAATGCGGCACCACCCAACGATTGTATAATATTATTTTAAATTCCATCGTGTGCAGAATTGAATGCGACAAATTACCGTTCTTTTCCGAGTTTGATTTGATTATTAAAAGTATTTTTTTTTAATTTTTAAGTTTAACGTGTATATACAGGGTGGTCTAAAACCGTGATTTTCTTGAATATTTTTTTTGACTGACTAAAAATGCTCCAAAAAAATTTGTTTAAAGGTAGGGTGGTATGGTTTGATCTCGCTGTGCTCAGCAAATTATTTTCGAGCCAACAAATGGCCGCCTTCCCGGTGTTTCAGCAAATTTTCGGTCCAATAATTGCGCTAGAGAAAATTTGTCTTCGCGGGGACTAAGGAGCAACTACCCTCTCTATGTGCGAGCGAAGCGAGCACCCTAGCGAGCGAAGCGAGCCAGGCAAGCGAGCGAAGCGAGCGGCTGGAGCGAAGCGACCATCTCTTCCAACCTTTTCGCGGACCTATACATCTATCCACTCCATAACCACTACAAAACAACGAATTACCTTGCAGTCACCACCATTCGGCCCATGCACCAACGCCTCTTCCCCTCCCTTTCCCCTTGCTACTATTATACATATATTTTTCTTTAACATCATTTATTTTTTTTTTTAATTATGCAACTCTCTTTACATTTCTACATTTCCTTGATTCGGCCCTCGGCTCCCCGGTTGGTAAACCGGGCTAAATGCTAGTCTCCCTTAATAAAAACGTTAATGCAGTGGGGATCCGAGAAGGCTGCGATTCCGTCGCCTTGGCAACCACTTTTACATTGCTCTTATGGGAGAAAATTTTCGAGAGGCCTTAAAAAATCGAAAAATTCATTACATCCACCTGTAATTCGAACTGAGCACAGATTCCGTCGCCCCTCGCACGGCCCACCAATTCCCCTCTCGATACGACCCTTTTTTCTATTTTTTAACATTTTTTGAAATTCTGACTTTTTAAACGTCAGGCAAAAATTTACTAACCTCAATACTTTATACGCTGGTCTTGCTTCACACGGCACTTTTCGGGGTCGCGCATAGCATCATTTCGATGGGATTTGACCTGGCCTTTCCAACGCGACACATCCGAGCGCTCAAATCGCCCGATTAAAAAAGATATCGATTTTTAAAGATTTTCAAAAAAAATAAATTGATTCTCAAAATTTTGGGTGCGCCGGGTTCACAATTACATTAGAAACACAACCCATTTATCGGGCATTTTTTTCATCCACGAAAAGTATTTTTTTTTTTAAATCAAAAGTTTAAAAGGATAAATACCGGGTGTCGAAATCCTGATTTTATTCATTATTTTTTTTTCATCCAAATATTTTTGTTTTACCACAGGATGATAGGATTATACTTGGTGATGTTGGGACCATTTTTTTTTTTTTTTTAATGGCCGCCTTCACCGGCTGTCAGCACTTTTTCGGTCAAAAAATTGCCATCGACAAATTTTGTTTCCACAGTTCGATTTCGAATATTTATCCGCAACCGGCAAGACAAAACAAAACTATGAAAACAACAAAAAAAAATTATGTACCCTTATGGAACAGATTGTACTGATGGAACACGAAAAACACGCGGGGCATGAGCCATAGTAGTTTTCATTTTAGCGATCTGAAATTTTTACTGGGCATAGAACCGAACCGCGAAATTCCGATAGGCTATACGGCGTTAAAATCCAAATTCGTTTTCTATTTTTAAAAATTTTTTGAAATTTTGAATTTAGTGGATCTTTGCGAAAAATTGCGATAGAGAAATTTCGATTTCAGATTTGGATTTAGACCACTTATCGACTCCTGGGAAAAATACAAAATCAAAAATCTAATTTTTTGACCCAAGGTATATATATACCTTTGAATTTTTTTTTCATCTCAAAAAACATGAAAATCACCGGGGCATAAACCATAGTAATTTTCAAGTTAGCAATCTGAAATTTTGAATGGACAGAGAACCGATCGTCCAGAGTGCACATAGCTATTCGGATTTAAAATCAAAAATCGTTTTCTATTTCGAAAAAAATTTTGAAATTTTGATTTTCTTTTTTTTTGGTCGAAAAATTTAGATAGAGAAATTTAGATTTCACATTTGCATTTCCACTAATTATCCGCAACCGATAAGAAGAAAAAAATCAAAAAAACCATTGGATTTATTAATTTTTTTTTTTTTCTGAAAAAAAGGTCACCCTATAACCGGGGCATACAATATCGAAATATTCATTTTAGCGATTTGAAATTTTTACAGGGCAGAGAACAGACCGTCGCGAGTGCGCAAGGCAATTCGGCGTAAAAACCCAACCCTTTTATCTAAAGTCAGACTACATACATCACCCCCGACAAGCTTGCGAGCGAAGCGAGCTCTATCGAACAAAGTCCTGGAGCTACCTCAATTAAGCGAAGCGAGCAGTAACCGGGTCAGTATGCGAGCGAAGCGAGCAGTAACCGGGCCTAGCAACAGCAGCACGAGGCGATAGCCGAGTGCTGCTCTACATCGACCCAACAACAGCAGCACGAAGCGATAGCCGAGTGCTGCTCCATATCGACCACACAATAGTAAAAAAATCCAATCTATGGAAATTTTGACTTTTTAGTGATTTTTTAAATATCGAATCAAGCAACGAGACATTTCAAAAAATCACCGCTTCGTTTCTGTTTATCGTGGAACGTTGACATTTTGCAAAACTTTAGTCCACTATGGACCCTTTAATCGGTGCGAGTTTCGTTTGTTCATCTCATCATCGAACCGAGATATGATTTTTTTTCAATATTTATTATGCAATTCGCATTTCATTGAAAAATTTCGATTTTTTATAGTGCGTATTTTTCCAACACATGAGGTTTTTGTATATTTGCGCTCTCTCCCACTCATTGAAAATTTCGATCACAGGGGTACATATGGAAATTTTTTTTGGTAAAAATAATATTTTTTAATTCATACCAAAAAACGTTTCTCTTTGTTTTTCACGCGTGCGCTTTTGTTTTTTTATTAATTTTTGGCGAATGCGGCACCACCCAACGATTGTATAATATTATTTTAAATTCCATCGTGTGCAGAATTTAATGCGACAAATCACCGTTCTTTTCCGAGTTCGATCCGATTATTAAAAGTATTTTTTTTTTAATTTTAAAGTTTAATGTGCATATACAGGGTGGTCTAAAACCATGATTTTCTTCATTATTTTTCATCGAAGTCGGACTACATACATCGCCCAGGACAAACTTGCGAGCGAAGCTAGCCAACTAATGTCGTGAAGCTACCTCTATTAAATTCTCGCGAAGCGAGCTCTATCGAAATCAGACTACATACATCGCCCAGGACGAGCATGCGAGCGAAGCGAGCCTACCAAAGTCCTGGAGCTACCTCAATTAAGCGAAGCGAGCAGTAACCGGGCCTAGCAACAGCAGCACGAGGCGATAGCCGAGTGCTGCTCTACATCGACCCAACAACAGCAGCACGAAGCGATAGCTGAGTGCTGCTCCATATCGACCACACAATAGTAAAAAAATCCAATCTATGGAAATTTTGACTTTTTAGTGATTTTTTAAATATCGAATCAAGCAACGAGACATTTCAAAAAATCACCGCTTCGTTTCGTTTGTTCATCTCATCATCGAACCGAGATATGATTTTTTTTCAATATTTATTATGCAATTCGCATTTCACTGAAAAATTTCGATTTTTTATAGTGCGTATTTTTCCAACACATGAGGTTTTTGTATCTTTGCGCTCTCTCCCACTCATTGAAAATTTCGATCACAGGGGTACATATGGAAATTTTTTTTGGTAAAAATAATATTTTTTAATTCATACCAAAAAACGTTCCTCTTTGTTTTTCACGCGTGCGCTTTTGTTTTTTTATTAATTTTTGGCGAATGCGGCACCACCCAACGATTGTATAATATTATTTTAAATTCCATCGTGTGCAGTGGTTTGGGAGTCGAAAAGATTTTTTGAGGTTGAACTCATGTGAGAAAATTCCACCCCCTACTCTGTTTTCGGACTTGGAGCCATCCGTGAAGAGCCAGACTTCATTTCCCTGAACAATCTTGCCCTCTACCCATTCGGTTTTGTCCGGGATGGAAATGGAGAACTTGTTCCCAAAGGTAAGTTCTGGAAGACAACTATCAGTCCTCAGTGGGATATCGACAAGCTTATTCAGGATCCTTCCATGGCCCTGTTTGCTACTATTCCATATCCCGACCGAGTTGATCCTGATCGCTGTGGTAGCTGCAGCATACCTGCAGTAAAGGTCAACAGGAGCTAGATTTAGTATTACATCTAGCGCTTTGGAGGGGGTAGATCTAACCGCGCCTGTTATGAGCAGTTCGGCTGATCTTTGTACCTTACCCAGTGCGGTCCGGTGAATTTTCTTATCAAGAGCAGTCCATCAGACTGCAACGCCGTAGAACAGAATGGGTCTCACCACAGTCGTGTACATCCAGTGGACAACGCTTGGTTTCAGTCCCCAGTTCTTGCTCACAGCTCTTTTACACGAGTACAGCGCGACCTGCGCTTTCCGTACTCTCTCCTGGATATTGGGCTTCCAACTTAACTTCCTATCGACTAAGGTGCCCAAATATTTGGCTTGCTCCTTTACCACCAGTCCCGTGCCGTTTAGGACGGGACCTTTGAAGTTTGGTATCCTATGCATTCTGGTGAAGAGTACAAGCTCAGTTTTGAGGGGATTTACCCCCAGTCCACATTCCTCACACCAGCGGGTTACCTTGCGGAGTGCCCTCTCCATGAGTTCAGATAGGATACCTACGTGTTTACCAGAGACCGCGAGGGTCACGTCATCAGCATAGGCAATTGTTTTACACCCCGTAGACTCTAGTCCTTTCAGTAGTTCGTTCATAACTATATTCCATAGTAGTGGAGAGAGGACACCCCCTTGAGGGGTACCTCTACTGACCTCTCTTCTTGAGCGAAGAGGCATATCGACTCATCCATGTGCAGATTGCCAAGGGCCGACAAAATCGCCCCTGGGCGCACGAAGTTGAAGGCTTCTTCGATATCCAGGAATACCGCCAACGTGAACTCTTTCTTGCACATGGAATTTTCAACCTGACTTAGGAGGGCGTGCAGAGCTGTGTCTACTGATCTGCCCCTAGTGTATGCGTGTTGGCTAGTCGACCAGAGGTCTGGATTTATGCGCTCTTTTATGTACGCCTCCACTAACCTCTCCAGTGTCTTGAGTAGGAAGGAGGATAAGTTAATCGGCCTATAGTCCTTCGGTGTTGAGTGAGATATTTTTCCCGCTTTGGGTATAAACACCACATTAGTCTCTTTTCACCTCTGCGGGATGTACAAAAGAGTTAAGCAGGCTTCGAATATTATTTCCAACCAGGGATTGATAATATCCGCAGCCATCTGTAATTCAGCAGGAATAATCCCGTCCGGGCCTGCGGTTTTGAAGGGCTTGAAGCTGTTCACACTCCAAGCCAATTTATCCTTGCTCAGGATATCCCCCGTCGGGCAGCTCCTCCTGGGTGTCCGGAGAGCCCCTCTCCCACCAGCGTCGGAGGGAAAGTGAGTCTCCAATAGCACCTCTAGGGTCTCTTCCCAGGCTAAGTAAAATTTCGAGTTTAGAAAAGCCTGAAAATTTGGTTTGGTCGCGTAGCGCGAAGCGCGGAGCGGCAGAACCAAATTTTCAGGCTTTTCTAAACTCGAAATTTTACTTCATGCGCCACCCGTACAAAACACTGATTTCAAGTGAAGTTCACTTGATCACAATATTTCAGTGTTAAATAGTGGCGTTAAATAGTGGCGCATGAAGTAAAATTTCCAGTTTAGAAAAGCCCAGAAAATTTACTTCATGCTTAGTCTGGGATTGGAAAACACTCGTTTAAAGCTTCAAATTGAACTCTTTTAAAAATCAACGAATGTCAGAAAATTTACAGCTAAAATAATTACGAAAAAGTAATATGATTTTATAAAAATAATGACATACCATGGAATTGATACAACAATTGCAGATGTCAAAATAGCACAAGATATTGCTGTTACTTAATTAACGACAAAAAACATAACGCAAACATCGTGATAACTGTGGTCTGCATAATACCACTTTATTGGGAGGATTTTTTCTTGTATAGTGTAAATCATTTCGAAAACATTTACTTAAATCAACTGACTGCAATCTCTTTTGCCATTTTGACATCCGCAATTGTTGATTCAATTTTTATAAAATCACATTACTTTTTCTTCTTTATTTTAACTTAGAGAAACGTAAAGTGATAAACGTTAACGCGAATGAATTCAAAATTGTTCCCTCTACAAGAAAGGTAAATACATTTTGTTTCTCAAATAGATAGGGGAGCCAAAATTTGAACATTTCAAAATTTACATGGGATTTCCTATGTTGCGTCCGCCAAGTCAACACCCAGTATAAGATTAAACATAACTTGCAATGTTTTTGCGCGTTATTCGAAAACTTTCGATCATTTATGCAGGTTCTGTATAATTTATACAGAAATTAACTACTAAAGCGTACACAAAACTAGTTCTGTTACAAAGTAATGAACATTAATTGCTTTATTCAATCGTCGCATGTAAACTTTGCTCCCGTCTTAATTATAATTACTACCTGTGTAATTAGCTCAGTTCAGTAAACATGAAACTGACATAACACCTCAAAAGTATATGATATTAAATTTTACCAAGACTCTTTAATTATAGGTGTTCGTAACACGATCAGATGCATTGTCGTAAATATTAATTATTAAATGACTGCAATCCGTGCATAATCGTAACACAATTGATCATGTTTGCACGAACGTGATCGTTGATTAATACATTCGATTTGTTATTGTATCACATTTGCTAGTGAATTAATTACGGATTACAGTTTTGTGTTGCGTATAATTGTATGTGATTAATGACGGTTGAAATCATTTTTTGTTGAATTATAGATTTTGTAATTAGTATTTAAATAAATCCTCATTATATCGTCGGTTCGAAAAAGGATCATTAAACAATAAATACTAATGATTTTTACCTTTAAGCCGATGATTTTTAAAGCCAAAAGTATAGATATTCGCGAAATAGCTGAATAGAAAATACAGTTTTATTTTATAAATTTTAATTCAATTACTTAAATATATTGTTGAATAAGTTCCTCATCTTTTACGCAGTGAAATATTTTTAACTATGAGGCGAATACAATAGTCATTTAAAATGTAATTTTACCGAAGTTTTCGATTTTAAACTTGTTGGTATAGAAGATGTTACGTTGTTATGATGGATTAAATCTTAAACTATTAAAATTGAGTTATATACTGCCTTTCAAAAAAATCAGAACACAAAGTATTTATTGGACGATTTTAATGAAATTTACAGAATTTGATCATGTAAATGAACTGCATCGATGATCAAAAAATCAATTGTTTTGGTTACTATTTAATGGTATTTTTCCTTGATTTCACCATTATGAAGAGCTGCTGATTTTTTAATGTAATTGCTTCTTATATCCAAGTAGCCTCTGAGTAGTTTGACGTTTCAGTTTGTAAAACATAAAAAGATGCCCCGTGTTCGTCGGCGTGCACAATATCATCATCTAAGTGAATTTGAAAGGGGTCGCATTATTGGAATGCGAGAAGCGGGTTTTTCGGTTCGTGCTATTGCTGAATGGGTAGGCCGTAGTGTATCGGTGATCGTACGCTGCTGGTCTAGATGGTCCGAAGCTGGGGAGAATCGACGTAGACTTGGATCAGGACGTCCAAGAAGCACCACTGAGCGTGAAGATCGAGCTCTTCGTCTTACAACTTTAAGGGACAGATATATAACGTCGCGGGCATTGGGAAATGACTGGTCGGCTCTAAATGGCCAAAGAGTATCCATGGCTACTGTTTACAGAAGAATCCGCAGTTTTAGTATAAGATCCTACCGTCCACAATTGTGTCTACCTCTTACTCCGCAGCATCGCAGAGCAAGACTTGATTGGTGCAGGGAAAGACAACATTGGACCCATGAATGGAATAACATTATCTTCAGCGATGAGTCTCGGTTCTGTTTATGGGCTCATGATGGTCGCAGAAGAGTGAGACGTCGACGCGGTGAACGCAGAATTTTACAATTTGCTGTTGAAAGACATACGGCTCTTACACAGGGAGTTATGGTTTGGGGGGCGATAGCATATGGTAGTCGGTCTCCTCTAGTTTTATTAGAAGCAAGTCTTAACGCGATTCGGTATATTGACAACATTTTACGGCCAGTGTTAGTGCCCTATGTAAATGGCTTGCAGAACCCCATTTTTCAGCAAGATAATGCTCGACCTCACACAGCGGCCATTACAAGACAGTTTTTTGATATTGCCGAAATCAATTTGTTACCTTGGCCATCTCGTTCTCTAGATGTATCGCCAATAGAACATGTTTGGGATATGATAGGTGTTAGAATAAGTAACTTACAGCGCCCCGCTAACACTGTAATGGAACTTAGAGGTCAAATTATCGAAGTTTGGAATGAAATACCCCAAGTCGATATTCACAGCCTGATTTCTAGCATGCCTCGACGTGTTAATGAGTGTTTGGGAAATCGTGGAGGCCCACCACATTATTAATTTTTATTCATTTGTTTTTTTTGTTTTTCAAGTTTTTTGATCATCGATACAGTTCGTTTACATGATCAAATTGTGTAAATTTTATTAAAATCGTGCAATAAATACTTGGTGTTCTGATTTTTTTAAAAGGCAGTATATATAGTTCCATTTGTCACAAATATAATAAATAGTTATTTCTTAGAAAACACATTTCCAAGTAGCTGGAAAAGGGCATTGATCCTGCCTCTACCAAAAATTAAAAATCCTACTGAGTTAGGACACCTGCGGCCTGTAAGTATTTTATCCACTCTCTCTAAGATAATAGAAATGTTAATACTTAATAAAATTAAAGAACACTTAGCTACTTACAACATTTTGCCAAAATTACAATCAGTATTTAGAGAAGGGTAAGGTTGTAACACTGTACTTTTAAAAGTCACTGATGATATTCTTAAAAGTTGTGACAAGGGTAAGGTAACTGCATTGGTGCTCCTCGACTATAGCAAAGCTTTTGACACACTAAACCATCAAGTTTTATTTGCAATTTTAAAATATATAAGCTTTAATTAATCATCAATACTTCTATTAAATAGTTATTTAAATAATCGGTATCAGGCAGTTAAACTAGAATCTTCTGTCTCTGATTTTGTAGCAGTATCATCAGGTGTCCCTCAGGGGTCAATTGTAGGGCCATTATTATATACTATATGTATAAATGAAATTGCCAATTCTTGGTTGCAGAATACTTCAAACATTAAAAGTGCGATTCTTTTCGCAATCTACAACAAGTTAGTCTTACAAAGACTATATCAAACACTCATTGAAACAACTACTTCCCGGGCTAATACCCCGACGGACATTGAATTATACAACAAGTGTTTGCTGTTACATACAGTAACCTACTGCAAATGTAACAATTTGGGTCAAATTATTCAGGCCATCTATAGACGCGTTTCGAGATTTATCTCTCATCAGTATAGCTTTGCCATTCCCTCTAAACAATTTGACACCTTAGACTGGCGGTCACGTTACCGTTCAAACATAAGTATAAATGAAATTGCTAATTCTTGGTTGCAGAATACTTCAAACATTAAAAGTGCGATTCTTTTCGCAATCTACAACAAGTTAGTCTTACAAAGACTATATCAAACACTCATTAAAAAAACTACTTCCCGGGCTAATACCCCGACGGACATCAATCTATCAAAAAAAACTTATTTGTTGTTTGGGCCAAAAATAAAATGCGCTGAAGTGTTACTTACCTTTAAATCTTTAATTAATAACGAGGCGATCCCATTCAGCGCGAATGGAAAAAATTTAGGTATTGTGATGGATAATACTTTTAGATATCGCATCTTCACATTAAAATGCATAAATACAGCTTTCTGCAATTTAAGACGTATTTACCATAACCACGAATTTTTGAATAAAAATATTAAAATCTTGCTCTGTGAAACGACAGTTTTATCACAATTCACCTACTGCTCTTCTCTAATCAATTCATGTCTTGACCAAGCTACTAAGTCACGGATTCAAAGAGTTCAAAACGCGTGTATCAGACTGATTTATGGATTGCGCAGGCGTGATAGAATAAGTCATAAACTCGGGGATTTAAAATGGCTAAACATTCAGAACAGCCGAAAACTGCAAAGCTATTGTTTATATTATAATATAGTCAAACAAAAAACACCTATTTATTTATTTGAAAAACTGTGTTATAGAAGTGATGTTCATAATATTAATATTAGAAGTCGAGGAAGATTATCGCCACCAGCACACAAAACAACATTATATGAGAGATCGTTCCATTTTACAATTGTCAACTTCTTAAATAAATTGCCTTTATTCTGGACTAACATCGATTCCAGAGTTTATTTTAAAAAGCGTTTATTTAATATGTTATTTTTAGAATAGTCCAATTAAGTTTAATATATTCAATATTGTTCCCTCTTTTCTTTTTAATAATACATGTGTGTTCGTTGTATTATTTGGTAGTATTATTTAGTAGTATATGTAATATTTCAAGGTGTAATGGAAGATCAGAGTGTACATTTTGTACACATCTGAATTACATCTTATGTTTTCTTTAACAGAATGTTATAATCATGTATAATTTATATTGTATAATGTATCTTCTGTTGGAAAAATAAAATTATTATTATAAAAGAAAACACTTGGTTAAATTTCACTAATATTAATATTATTGAAATTTGCTACAAACAAATCTTATTATATAATAAATATAAAATTAACCAAAGTTTCTCAGAAACTTTAACAATCTTCAAATAAAATAAAAACATCTTGAATGTTATTTTATAAAAATTGAAGTTAATTTCAAATTTTACAAAGAAAGATCGTACCTGTGGTTTTTAAACATTGTTGTCAACAATATTACAAAAAAAAAACAATAAATTGTTCAATTAACATAAAATTCGCTAAATGTATACAGAACCTTTAAGCTTATTTTCTTAAACATTTACTACATTTTTCTTCATTTTCTTTATAATATTGTATTAAGTTTAATAAATGGTCGTATTTATTTAATTTACCGAAACACCGAGAAATCGCCAAATTGCCGGCCAATTTTGGAGAAATTTTTTACCATTTACTGATAAATCGGTATAACATTACAAGATAGAATTTACAATCGAAACTATGTTTTTGTTATAATCGAAACTATGTTTTTGTTATAAATATAAAATTTCTATTTTCTAAAATGTTGGTTGTGCTTTTGGGCCCCACGGGCTCCTAAGGTCCGAAGCCCGGGTTTCGCGAAACCCACGGAACCCCTATGGATACGCCACTGTTATTTATTTATTTTTCGAAAGTTGTAGCATTTTTTACTAGACGATTATGATATTTTCAAACACTTAACGCACAGCCCCGTGTCTGACACTGGCTACTGTTTGTATATTTTAAACGTGACATTCTTTTCTTGCGCGTGGGAGACATGGAAATAATTTTAAATAGATACTTTATTGTTTTAGAGTATAGTAGGTATGATGTTGGTCATTATAGTTTACCTACGTTAAAAAAGCGAATTTTACTTCACGCTTATCAGTAATGAACATTTAAATCCACAACATTTAGTCTCTAATGCCTATACAGGGTGTCCGTATTTCGACAGAAAGTATAGGGATCTCAGTTATTTGAAGAGATAGAGAGTCGGTTAAATTGGGACAACGTTGCGTATTTTACGGCCAAACAATAATATGAAAACAATTTTGAAACATCTTTTTTTGTTTTCGAGATATTAACAAAACTGTTTTTTTTGCAAAACGTTTTTGTTTTTTTATTGAAAAACTACTGAATCTGTAAATTTAGAACTTTGACAATATACAGGCACTTTTTAATGAGGAATCTAGTAGCATATATTTTTTTTAAGATAACTATAACAGTTACCCCGGGACCATAGGCAACTTTTGTTTTTCTTATGGGCGCTATTTTTGATTTTCATATTTTTCGAAACAATATTTTTTTCTGAACTCAGTGATGTACAACACTAATAATTTATTTTAGATTTTATATTTAAAATTATAATATTTTCTTTTTTTCTTAGAGTGCCTTGGAAACAATGAAGTCATGTCCAATAAAATATTGAGAGCAGTCAATCATTGTTAGCAGTTAAAATGAATAATTAACTGTCAATGTTTTGTAACAATAATAATAAGTATCGATTATCACACAAAAAATAAAGTAAACAAATGGTGATGTGTCCATCATAGATAGCATTTTCCCCGTTTAAAATATGATGACTTAAATATCAACAGTATGGAAAAGTTGTGCAAACTAAATTTATTCTATTTTTATTATTATTATTTCAAAACTATTCACAAAAAAGTAATTCTAGCATTTTTCGCTGCATCTTAATAAATATTGTTTACTATCACACCTACGCGCTATATATTTTTAACTTTACTATAAATCAGTGGTTTCTACGCGTGGCGCATGAAGTAAAATTTCGAGTTTAGAAAAGCCCCGTGAAAACTTGTCTCGGGTCGCTGCGCGCCCCTTGACAAATTTACTACGCGAGGCTTTTCTAAACTCGAAATTTTTCTTCATGATTAGTCTGGAAGTGGAAGACACTCGTTACTTTAAAATATATCACAACTGTTAAAAATATGTATTATATTGACTGTATTTAATATGATGACTTACAATAATAACACAATAGCCGAAATACAGTCCATAGAGAGAGATAGACAATATCTTAGCATAGTCAAAAGATAGTCAATCAAGCCACTTACAGTCACAATAGTCAAAACACGGTCAATGACAAAATCCTATAATGGTCCAAAGACAGTCAAGCAATTTATTAACATTCAAAATGTCACACCAGTATTTCCTTAGTGAACAAATACCTTTTCTATCAGTACAGTAACTAATCAGCTGGATGTATGTCTTCAGGGGTGATATGTAAACAAATTATTGGTCCTAGGAGTTGTCAAATGAGTAAGTTACTTAACTGTTTCCAAGGCACTTTTTACAAAAAACAAAATAATAAAATTTTACATATAAAATGTACAATAAACTATAAGTGTGATACATCATTGAATTTAGATATAAATATTTTTCCAACAAATATAATAATCCAAAATGGCGCCCGTAAGAAAAACAAAATTTGGCTATGGTTCCTGGGTAAATGTTGTAGTTACCTTAAAATAAAATATGTTACTAGATTTCTCGTCAAAAAGTGCCTCTATAAAGTCAAAGTTGTAAATTCAATAGTTTTTGAATACAAAAATAAAAACGAAATTTCAAAAAATCCATTTTTGACCATATCTCAAAAACCAAAGAAGATATTTCAAATTTGTTTGTAGATTATTATTGGGCCCTAAAATACGCAACTTTGTGCCGATTTAATCGACTCTTTATCTCTTCAAATAACCGAGATCCCCATATATTCTTTTGAAATACGGGCACCCTGTATATATACAGAGAGTTTTATGTAACACCGAACATTTTCTTAACGAGACATTTTCTTTTAAATATACATAAGCATACGTTGTTCATTTGCCGGCGGTAGGTTTATTAATAGAATTTAATTTGAAGCTTTAAACGAGTGTTTTCCACTCCCAGGCTAAGTATAAAGTAAAATTTCGAGTTTAGAAATGCCGGAAAATTTGGTTTGGTCGCGTAGCGCGAAGCGCGGAGCGCGGAGCGGCCAAACCAAATTTTCAGGCTTTTCTAAACTCGAAATTTTACTTCATGTGCCACCGGTACAAAACACTGATGCAATGTAAAGTTTAGCGGTGTGTTTTAAACTTCGTAATATGTCAGTGTTTTGTACCGGTGGCGCATGAAGTAAAATTTCGAGTTTAGAAAAGCCTGAAAATTTGGCTTGGCCGCTCCGCGCTTCGCGCTACGCGACCAAACCAAATTTTCAGGCTTTTCTAAACTCGAAATTTTACTTCATGCTTAGAACGAGTATCTAAAGGTTTACGACATATACGGTGTAATTGGGACATGTAAACTTGAAAGAAAAACTCCCTGTGTGTACAAGTTGAGGCATTAATTGCGATTCATTGGCTACAATTTTTAATGGTCATATAGGCAATCCAATTTACACATAACCTAAAATATAAAGGTGTCAAATTGTATTGGATGAACATTTTCGGTGTTACATAAAACTCTCTGTATGTTACAAAATAATCTAAATTTTTCGCTAATTTTTCCATTAATTTAATGTCAATTTCAATACAATTTGATAGATTTTTTTAACTGTAAAATTTAAGTCTAATTTTGTCCGTGTATATTACCTTTTTTTATAATTTCTTTATTTTTTATTTTTAAATTATTAGTAAAAAATGTTTGTTTTAAGAATTTTATTATAAATATCTTCATCGTTTTAACAATTTCACTTTATACACAAAAATAATTAGTGCTGATTTGTTTTTTAGTTATGAACGATAGTTATTAATTATGCAAACATGTTTAGTGTTTATCATGAGATTTATAAACAATACACTTTTTTGAGTTAAGTTTTACTATTAATCAACTCTTCTTGTTACTTTAATAAAAAATTGCGGTTTAAGTGTTAGTTAAATAAAATATTGATTTTTTGTATTTTCCATAATTTTAGTTACCTGTGAGTTTTTGTAATTTGATTTGGAATCGATTAATTTTGGTTTTTTTTTTTAAATTGAAACAAAGATTATTCATGGCTTAATTATTTCTGTTGGTTATATCAAATATTGATTTTCTTTATTTTTAATTTTATTGTTTCTAAGTTCATTGTCAATCCATCGATTTATTTTTTATTAAATTAAAATAATATTGATCTATTTCAATTTCTATTATCAACATACAATAATAAATTACACAGTGAATTTTTCTTTTAAGTATACATAATTTTCAGGCATTTGTTCATTTTTTAAAAGAGTTCAATTTAAAGTTTATAACGAGTGTCTCTACTCCCAGTTTAAGCATGAAGTAAAATTTCGAGTTTAGAAAAGCCTGAAAATTTAGTTTGGGCGCGTAGCGAAGCGGAGCGACTAAACCAAATTTTCATGCTTTTTTAAACTCGAAATTTTACTTCATGCTTAACCTGGGAGTGAAAAACACTCGTTTAAAGCTTTCTGTTAACCTTTTTAAAAAAATCAACGAATGTGGGAAAATTTACAAATTTACGTACAAATTTAGGTATTCATATGTATACATTAAAATAAAAATTCGCTGTATATACTTAAAAGAAAAATTCGCTGTATATACTTAAAAGAAACATTTCCTGTATATTTAAATTAATTACATCATTAAATACATTTTGGTCTTATAAACACTTATCTCTAAGGCCAAAATTCAACTCACTTCTTTTATAAGCTTGTAAGCTATTCACGAGATCAATATTTCAAGATTTTCATCAATTTATAAAAATGTTCATGAAGATTTTCGATATTTCGAGATTTTTGTAAACTTTTCAATTTTTATCGATTTATAAAATTTTAATAACATTTGTAATATTTCGAGATTTGCACAAGATTTTCGATATTTTGAGATTTTTATCAATTTATAAAATGTTCATCAAATTTTAGTAAAATGTTCAATTATTGTCGATTTATAAAATATTAATGAAATTTTCAAAATCTCGAGATTTTTATCGAATATTCTCAATCAAATCGAATAAGGATACCGGTTTCCAAGTGGAAACTTAAAACTACTTGAGTATTTTAAAAAATGTATTAGTAAACATAGAACGGGGTTTGTTGCCGCAGGCCGCATAATAGCGCGCCAGGGGCCGCATGCGGCTCGCGGGCCGCGGGTTGGCCGGTCACTTGAAGTTCGCTATACACGATTTTTACTGTAGTTGACTACTATAACATTTTTCCTATCTTAAACAAACATAAAAATAGCTAAATTGTATCCTCTTTTAGAACCAACTCGCTAAAATAATCTATTTTAATCTTCTAGCAAAATCACTATTACAAACATAAGCCCCCATCAATTCTCAATTACATAACATCTTTAACGACGATACTTTAATTGCACACTGGTGGGCACTAATGAAAACTGGACAAACACAGAAGCCAGTGGGAGGTAATGAGCAAGAATATCTCGTTCGAAAATATGAAAAACGTTAATTAGTCTCCTTATCGCTACCGTTGGATATTGTTGGATATTGTTCTTGAACAAATATTTGACCCCCTATTGTCAACGAGATTAAATAAAGCACGTGTATAATACAAACGACGTCGCTGTTGTTGTTGTTTTTCCTCTCGTTTCTCGTATAAATTTCGTTTTCGGTGGAAGGGAATTACAAATTTCTGGATTGTACTTGTTAGAGCCAGAAATCGCCCGCGACCCATCGACGACTCGCGAGCTGGTATCTCTTGGTGCTCGGGTTTTACTTTAGTCTGGCGCGCAGCCTGCTCCTAGATATACTGTTTACAAATAACAAGTTCAGCGATAAAACTCACTTTATCAATAAACGCTCCCATTTTTTTTCTTATATATTTTTATTAAAACTAAATTTTGTGGATTGCAGTGCGGGATTTAATTAAATTACATTCAAAATGAACACGGAGAAGTTTATAAGAAATATTTTCGTTCCTGCTTTCGTGCTGTTTGCTTTTTGCATGTTTAGGGGTGAGTTTTTTGTGTTTATATATATTTAATTATTTTTATTCTTGCGCACATTTTGTTAATAATAAAGTGCATTGAACTATAAGGTCCTATGCAATAGTTTTGGAAGGAACGTAGTCGCGACCAGTTCGACGAGAACATTTAATGAACCCACGCTATGGAAATGACCTACCTAATGCTTATCGACAGAAATGCACGTTTGCAGGACCGGACTTTAAACGTGCGCTTCCTTTCGATTTTTAAGCACGATTAATAAAGTAAAGGAAAATATGTACATAAATAAAAATTTATTTCTGTTGAGTGTTCCCACGTGATGTACTTCGCATAATGCCACTAATATTGCTCCCCCAGTGAGAAAACTCATTGAAGTAATATTTTATCAGCATTATGACAATGTTGCATGTTGTAGTAATGTCGATTCAACTTAATTTGTTTGTTTTTTTGCTCTGTAGGCTGATTTTAACGCAATAGAAATACAATTCAATTTTTGTTAGCGTTATATTTTTCTGTGTATTCATTTCTAGTATCAATTAACTCATTAAGCGCCATTGATGCAATAACGCACCTTTATTAATTTTTTGTTAATAATTAACTAAATAAGTTCATTTTATATATTGTGTCATTTGATCTGACTTGAGAATGTGTGAAGAAAAATTTAAATATTTTGTTATTTAGATATTTTGATTATTACTAATTTAAAAAAAATATCATTTTAGTGTGTTTCTAACTTCACAATATTTCAGTGTTTTATACACATGGCGCATGAAGTAAAATTTCGAGTTTAGAAAAGCCTGCACATTTGGTTTGGTTTTCTAAACTCAAACTTTTACTTCATGCTGTAAAGTTTCAGCATGAAGTAAAAGTTTGAGTTTGAACGCTTTTATAAAATCAACGAATACCTAAAAATTTACAGCGTATGATTTATTTTGTATTTAAAAGAAAATTTCACAGTATGTAATATAATAAGTCATTTATAGAAATCATAAAAAGAAGTGCAAAATTTTACCTTAAATCAACCTTTTAAATTAACTCTACAAGTACTCGGCTGTTAATGGGTTAATATAAAATAAGTAACAAAGAATTTATTTTCGTTGAAAGCGCTCTTTTTTTACATAGCATAAAGTATTTATAAATATAAAGAATTATGACCAATAATAACAGGAGTATTTCATAAATTATTAAAGACGTTTATCTCATACGTATTTTATAGTTGAGGTGTTAATATTGCAAAAATAAGAAAGTTCCCAATGAGAATAAATAGGTTTACATAATGATTGGTCAATATTTCAACAACACGAAATGTAATGTTTAATTTTGAGAAATGTCTTATAGTTGAACAATGTTTCTTATAATAATCTAAGGTTACACTTGTTTAAAATTTCAGGTTTTTTTAATTCCAATTGCTTTGGTGTAGAAGTATTATAACTTGTCAGACATTTTTTAAGTGTGGTATTGTTTTTTAACCCTCTATCACATGCATTTTCATAACATGATAAAATAATATTTTTAACTACTGAACTGAAGTTTAATAATAAGAAATAAACAAAAATAACACACATTTATTTACTTTCCATAAGTGCAAACTTGGAAAGACAAATTCTAAATAATAAAAAATAAATATTATTGTATAAATTATACACAAATGAAACACGATTTTAATATAATGGTTGATTATAAATTTAAATAAACAAAGAACTGGACGGATTTAATTTTTTTCTTTGAAAGTTAGTATTGTAATCAGTTTATGTAAATCTTTAGATATAAGATACTTCATAGAATTATTAGCACAATCGAAGTTCCATTCTACAAAAGAAATAAAAAGGAGAGAGAAGAGAGAAAATATTAGTGATGGGCAAGATCGATAAAAAAAGATCGATCCTTGCAAGTGATCGAGCCGCTCGATCTCGTGCCGCTCGATCTTTTTGATCGGCTCGATCTTTTTGATCAGCTCGATCTTTTTGATCAGCTCGATCTGTCGATCGGCTCGATCTTTCTGATAGGCTCGATCTCTTTGATCAACTCGACCTTTTTGATCGGCTCGATCTTCTTGATCGGCTTGATCTTCTTGATCGGCTCGATCTTTTCGATCGGCTCGATCTCTCCGGGCGGCTTAATGGTTTCGGGCCGCTCGATCTTTTCGAATTTGTCGAGCTAGTCGATTGATCAATCGGCTCGAGCAGTTTGATCAAATCGATAAGCTCGAGACAATTGATCAAGTTATACGGTTTGAGGTACTCTAGCTGCATGCTATAGAGCTATTTTCGAGCGGATCGATCGACCTAGGAGGTATCATTGAACGATTACACTATTTAATTTATTTTAATTTGATTGATTAGGCAATTCTTAAACTTTTAAAGTAAATAAATTACTTTTATTTTGCTTCTATTATTTAACATTTGCAGGCAAAATGTATTAAGAAATTCACATAAAAAGTTATTCTGTATTAAATAATTCATAAAATAAACAATGAAAGTAAAAAAATAGTAAAATAATAATAGTTGTATAAAAATTTAACCATCACTACTAACAAACATCACACCCGGAGAAAATATAATTTTTAAGAGGTTTAATTTCTAATTACGATTAAAATAAAAAATGACTTGTTCAAAAAGTAACTCGGTAAAGAGTAAGATGTTTGTGCATTTCTTTAATTTTTTCTAAAATTAAAAAAAAATAAATTATGTTTATGCTAATTAACCCCCCAACCCCCTCCACAAAAACAATAATTCTACCGTTTTCTCGTCAACTAAATCATGATAACATATAAATTCTTATAACCACCGACAATTTTTTTACTTTCCCCCGTATGTAATACAAAGGGAAAGTATTGTTTTCGTGAAAATTTTCAAATCAAAAATTTTAGCGGAAATATCCGTTTTGAGGTCCCCTGAGTCGAATAAGACCATTTTTGAAAAATGTCTGTCTGTCTGTCTGTCTGTCTGTCTGTGTGCGCTGTACCGCAAAAACCGCTAAAGATATCGAGATGAAACTTGAAACTTAAGCTTTTTGTTACAATCGGAAGAACTGAAAAGCTTTTGGTGAAAATCGGAAAACCGGAAGTGGTACTTTACTCTTAGCGTTTTTCAGTTTTTTCAGATTTTTTCAATAAATGTTCATCAAACAAAAAATTCTTTCAAATAAAAGTTGTAGATAATAACAAAATGAAGATGTATTGTTCATTTACTTTTTGTCATAGCACTCTTAGTTTTTGAGATATTTAATAAATAGTGTTTTTTATCTAGTCATTGATTTATGTCAGTGTGTGTGTTGATACAATTGGAAAATGTTTCAAATAAAAGTTGTAGGTAATGAAATATTAAAGATTTTTTGTATCTTCACTTTTTGTCATAGCACTCTTAGTTTTTGAGATATTCAATAAATAGTGTTTTTTATCTAGTCATTGGTTTGTGTCAGTATGTGTTGATCCAATTGAAAAATGTTTCAAATAAAAGTTATAGTTATCAAAAAGTTGAAGATATTTTGAATGCTAAAAATATTTTAAAAGTGATTTAATACGCAATTTACGGGGGAAAGTACTATGATGGACACATCACCATTTTTTTAACTTGTGCTGAGGAGATTTTGTTAATTTTCTAACGAGACATTAAATTATTGTAAAAATAATCGCCATTTATAATTAGGAACTTTTTGTTTTCTTTTTTACTAAGTTATTTGCATTTAGTTTTATAAAATATTGATAGGAATTTTAGGAGAATTATTTTGTAAAATTTCTAAAATTCCTATTAATATTTTAGAAAACTAAATACCAATTACTTAGTAAAAAAAAACACCATCACCTATGACTAAAACTTCGTAAAATAAATAAAAAGTTCTTAATTATAAATGGCGATTATTTTTACAATTATTTAATGTATCGTTAGAAAATTAATAAAAAACTCTACAGCACAAGTTTAAAAAAAAATTCGGTAGTTATAAGAATTTATATGTTATCATGATTAACTGTAATTTACGCAAAAAAATTAAATTTAGTGGTATGTGTATATTATTTTTATTTTATAGAAACAGAAATTAATGTACAAGGAGTTTTCTTTTAAATATTCGTATTCCAAGTTCAGCCCATTTTCTGTAAATCTTTAGATATTCTGTATTATGGAGGCTTCTACTTCGTTATACATGTTAATTACACAATGAAACACTTTTAACTTTGTTTGTATAACACGATTTATTTTTAGATATTCCTTGTTTTTTTAAAAGAGTTCAATTTTACTTCATGCGCCGCTCGTATAAAACACTAAAATATTGTGAAATTTATGTATATTCGAACTTCACTTGAAATCTGTGTTTTATACGCGTGGCGAGTTTAGAAAAGCCCAGAAAATTTGTCTCGGGAAAATTTGTCACGGGGCTTTTCTAAACTCGAAATTTTACTTCATGCTTAGCCTGGGAGTGGAAATCACTCGTTTAAAGCTTCAAATTGAACTCTTTTAAAAACAACGTATGCCAGAAAATTTACAGCTTATGCATATGTTTACCTAAAAAAAATCACTGTGTACAGGGAGTTTATCTTTTAACTATACATACAAGAAGAATATACAAGAATTCAATCTGAAGCTTTAAACAAGTGTTTTCCACTCCTAGATTAAGCATGAAGTAAAATTTCTAGTTTAAAAAAGCCTGAAAATTTGCATTGATCGCGTAGCGAAGCGAAGCGATCAATCCAAATTTTCAGGCTTTTCTCTACTCGAAATTTTACTTCATGCGCCATGCGTACAAAACACTAATTTAAAGTGAAGTTCAAAATATACTACTTATTTCATATGTGAATCATGCTTGAACATTTTTTAGCATATGCGCAGGGATATCTATACGGAACAGAAAAATTCCCTGTACAAAATAAAACAATCAAAACGGAATTTTAGATTTCTGAACTTTTAAAAATGTTAAAAATGCTAAAATAAGTCTTTAAAGTTTCTGAATGAAAAATGAAATATCAAAAAATCTTGATTTTGCAAAAGAAAATCTGTAATGCGGCCCTTGAAACATTCTAAGTCTTAATTTTGACCCTCGAAGTAATTTGGGTAGGCCAACCCTGATGAAAATATTGTATAGTGGCAGGTCGGGAAAATTCTAGTCTGCAATTAATAATCCACACTTTTTTGTATCTGTACAGTTTTTGATCTTTTTGTTCGGCTCGATCTTTCCGATCGGCTCGATCTTTGCGAGCGGCTCGATCTTTCCGAGCGGCTCGATCTCTTTGATCGGCTCGATCTTTTTGATGGGCTCGATCTTTACGAGCGGCTCGATCTTTTTGATTAGATCGATCTTTTGATCGATCTGCTTGATCGATCCTTGAGATACTCGATCTTGCCCATCACTAGAAAATATACTGCTTTCAATTTTGACGTTTGAAGTCTGGAGCAATTAATAGTACACTGAAAAAGAAAAGCCCTGTACGTTTTTTAAACGTATTTTGCAATCGTAAGTCAAGGGATTGAAAAAAAATGTCACCTTTTATCAAAATAAAATTACATGTTTTCCAAAGAACAAAAAAAAAACAATCATTCACTAAATTAAATTAACTGACACACGTAATCAATAGTACAAATATAGATGAAGTATAAAAATTAACATATAAAACTTCTCTAATCTCTAACAAAATAATAGTAATAATGCAATTAAACCAATATTATAACTAATATAAGTAACACCCGTAAAAAAGACATAATAAAAGATACAATAAACTAAATAAAAGAATATAATTTCCTAAATAAAATAGTTTTTTAATCAACATACAATTCAGTTAATTTACTTAAAATTAAATTAACTTTGGTATTCTTGAAATAAAATTAAAATATATTAGCCCGTTTTCATACATTATTAATACAAATTTGATATTTGAAGAAAAACGAATAAACTTATACAAGATTTTCCTTGGAAAATTTCAAAAGAATTTTTCGCTTTAGATAACATTTTCAAAATTTAATTACACTTGAATAAACATTGACGCAATTATAACAAAATTAAAGTAACTTAAGATTTTCATTGGAAATTGTAAAAAATGAAAGAATTTCTGAATCAACACAAACTTTCTATATTGATACCACTTATTAATATTATCAAAAATTATCACTTTATCCTACTTTTTATCAATAGATTTAGTTGAAAATTGCCTTAAAAATTTTTAAAAACATTAAAGAAAATTTTTAAAATGTATAATTCTCTGAACATTGAAAACTTATGACTTGTAACATTGAGAATAAAACACCGTGTGTATTTTGGTACATTGATAAAAATCATGAAAACTGACGGAAGTCATCAGTATTTTTAGTGAATTAACAAGTTTTTATTCCTTCACTCTTATTTTTATTCATTAGATGTACATTTCGAGTCCTAAGCACTCATTATCAATAACTATATACAAAACATATCCAGTTTAGTTATTGATAATGAGTGCTTAGCACTCGAATGTACATCTAACGAATAAAAATAAAAGTGAAGTAAAGAATAAACAGTTTTTCATTGTGATTAAATACTCCACATAACTCAATTAAACAAGTAGTGATTTAGTGAATTGAAAAACATCTTAAAACTTTGAAAATAATGAGCACTGTGTACGCATGTATAATGACATATACAAATGTTTCTTTTAAGTATATACACCGTGATTTCTACTCTGTGAATATTCAGGCCGTCGTTGTCTTTTTAAAGTGTTCAATTTGAAGCTTTTAACGAGTGTTCGAGTTTAGAAAAGCTAGAAAATTTAGTTTGGTCGCGTAGCGAAGCGGAGCGACCAAACTAAATTTTCAGGTATTTCTATATTCGAAATTCTAAACAAGAATAATTCCAATTCAATAATATTTGAATTCGAGAAAATAAGCTTACGCTTCTTATAGTTTGTACACTTTTAAGATAATATAAAAACATTTTTATAATTTTAGTTATTATGTTTAAAGTATTCAAACTATTGAGAAGCGTAAGCTTATTTTCTCGAATTCAAATATTTTTGATTTGGAATTATTTTTGTTTGAACTGTACCTTAAGGTAAATAATCAGGTCTCACATTCTTCATACCTGGTAATGACATAATCCCCTTTTTACCCTATAAATACCGACCATATTTTTCACTCAATCCATTTTTGTGTTCCAGTTCATTCCACACACAACACTTTTTCCAAGTAAGTTTATTTCAATTATATTCCTAATTTTTTGTTTAAGTCTTAAGCAAAGCTATACTAAAGAAAGGTGAATCTCGAAACGCGTCTATAGATGGCCTAAGACATTAGGTTTAATCCAAGTTCTTTCATTTCTAATTTCTTTTAATTCTCCTTCCATTTTTCATTTTCATTTGTTAGTTGGTTTGAAGAGAATTTGCCCTAAATGTTACATATACTTTGATAGAGCGTTGTAACAAATCAAATAAAATAAGATTTTAAATATTCCATTGTATTATTCAATATCCGGACGTGTATTTGCACGAGATTAGTTTTATTGGATATTTATTGTCTTAACTTGTCTTAATTATTAAGACACATTGTTGGCATTTTACAAGAAAAACATTTTCGAAATTTTACTTCATGCGTCACCCGTATTAAACACTAAAATATTGTGAATTTCAAAATATATTGCTGAAACAATATGCGAAAGCAGTACATTTTGAACTTAACATTGCGCTGCCTAGCGCTTGATGAAACATTTCGAGTTTAGAAAAGCCTACAAATTTGGGTTGGTTGCTCCGCTTCGCTACGCGTCTAAACTAAATTTTTAGGCTTTTCTAAACTCGAAATTTTACAAGGAGTGGAACCACTCATTAGAAGTTTCAAATTTAACTTTTATAAAAACAACGAATGCTTGATCAGTTACAGAGTAATGCCTGGATTTTTTTCTTGTAAATTGTTTATGTAATAGTGAAATAACGCTGCTTTTTAGACTTTTAAATAACCTAGAAAATAACTGGGAAACTTTCAAATTAGTTTTTCCACTGCCCCAAGTGACCTAAACTTTAAGTAAAGAATTTAACTGATTTTTTGTAAATTTTATTTTATTAGGTAATACATTATTTTGTACTAGTTTTAAAACAATGTAATAGTACAAAATAGTTTTCTAATAATGTAGTGACTAGTGACATAGAGTGTAAAATCAGGTAATGATTTTCACTGCCTCGTGAGCTGCTAATAATAAATAGTTATATTTTTAAGTTTTCTTTTGTTTCTATTTATTTTCTAATTAAGCAAAACACATATATTAAAAACTAATAGTTAAAGAAGCATTTGCTACCAATTTAACACATGTCTCGAAACTTAAACTATCGCTTATACAGCCTGAACATTTGTTTTGTCGCTCTGCGGAGCAGAGCGATTAAACCAAATTTGCAGGCTTTTCTAAACTCGAAATTGTACTTCATGCGTCATGTATATTGAACACTAAATCACAGAAATATTTTGACCAAGTAAACTTCACTTGAAATCACTGTCGTATACGCGTGGCGCATGAAGTAAAATTTCGCCTTTAGAAAAGCCGAAAAAATTGTTTTTTTTAGTGCTGTGGACCGGCATCGGTGAGACCCCACTTTAGGTAGCACTGTCCTAAATTTATATCAAAATTTGTGAAACAAACACTTGTTATCTTCTTTAATTTAAAATTAAATCATGAAGTATTACTGCTTTAAATGTATCCAACATAATTGAGTGGTTGTGAGAAAATAATAATAACACTAAGTTTTAAAAAGAAGCTAATGAACTAATTGTTGATAACGGATTTATCATTTTTAGGTAAAAACTCGTTTCCTGTTAATGTTGTTTAGTTTAAATTGTAGTAATAATTTGACCTTGACATAAATCGAAATAAACATTCTCCTAGAATTTTTTCCGTATGGAAATTTTTATATAATACTTTATTGACATACGGGAAACTATTTAAAAACATCCAGTTATACCTAATTTAAATTAACATAAGTTTTGGAATACATTTCCAAAAGAAATGCTTATTGATAAAAAAGTACTGTACAAAAACGTAATTGGAAAACAAAATCCACCAAAAAGACGATTTATGAAAAAGGTAAAGATGAGATGAAGATTTAAAAATATCCGATTTTCATGGTTACGGGACACGAGCACTGCGGCCTAGGCCTTGGCTACTAATGGACCGGTAGGAAGGTATTGTTCCCGGACCGGTCTCATATTAGGTCAAGTATATATTTTAAAGTATTTAAAACCAAAAAGTGAAATTTTATATCTAATTTTGCACTTGTTACAGAAATTTAAAATTATAAGTTGTCAATAGTGGACAATTTTGCAGATTTATTTAGATTTAGCAGTACCTCATATATTTTATTTATCAATAACGTAATGTATTTTATATATTAATTACTTTGATCAAATGTTCGTAATGCATTTTTTGTGCGTCTCACTACTAATAAAAGTAAGATATAGAACTAAAAATTATGTTTGTCTTAATTAAACGACCATATGATTTACCCGAAAAATATACATGAGACATAATAAATTATAATTTCAATGCCGGAGTAGAATTAACAAAAATATAAAACTCACGTGCTAATGAGATAGAAAGAGGTCAAGTTTGTTTTACAGATGTAAACATTTACAGCTTAATAACATTGAATTTTATCAGTGGCGCTGCCAGGATTTCGGCTAGTGCGGTGGGGAGAGCCAATTAAAATCACAAATGAAATATGTAATGTAACGTAAACACGAGATACAGGAATTTTTTTTTAAGTATACATATCATATTTTTATCCCCACAAGTGAAGTACCGCGGGGGTCAAATTTGGGCCCCTTAATATTTATTTGCTTTATGACGGATATAGTAGATAGCATTGAATCAAATATCTTGTTGTATGCTGACGACATTAAAATATACCGTGAGATTAATTCAGCGGCTGATAGTATCGCATTAACTAACGACCTTAATCGTATTCAAGATTGGTGCATCCCCAACGACCTATACCTGAATTTTAATAAATGCAACATCGTGAGTTTTAACAGAAAATTATATCCAATAAATTTTGATGACTCTATCCAGTGGCGTAGCTAGGGCGGTTGGTGATGGGGTGATTTATGGGATCAACCCCTCCCCTCCCATGATTCTTGAAAAATATAAATATAAAATAAATTGCCCTATTTTTTTTAACTTTGACTCAAACTTACAGATAAAAACAGCTCATATATTTTAAATATAATAATAACTGATTATAAGAGTGATCTTAAGTAATTAATGTTTCATTACTTTAAAAATTAACCGATTAACCGCCATTGATGCAGTTTTTGCTTATTAAATTACTAAATAAGTTAATTTGATACCTTGTTTTATTTGACCTGACTTGAGAATGTGTGTAGAAAAATGTAAATATTTTGATTATTACTCATAAAAAAGTAATTTTAAGTGTATTTGTAACTTAACAATATTTCATTGTTTTGAATGCGTGGCGCATGAAGTAACATTTCGAGTTTAGAAAAGCCTGAAAATTTGGTTTGGTCGCGTAGCGCTACGCCTAAAATCAACTTTTAAAGTTAACTCTATAATTGGTCGACTGTTAATGGGTTAATATCTTCTAAGCAGGGTGGCGACCAACGGGGAAAACTGGGAAAGTCAAAGTTTTATTTGTCGGGAAAAGTCAGGGAAATTCGGCCTTTTAAGCGGAAAGTCAGGGAATTTTTAAACTAATAATAATAAATATGCAAACAATACGATTAAAGAATTGACAAGTTGTTAGTTCTGTTCGGAGCACGAATTTGACATATTAAATAATATTAAACATAATAAAAAAAATGGTGAAGTGTCCATTACAGCACTTTGAACAATTGATAATTGACATACTAAATTTATTTCACTCCAACCAATTAGTTGAGGATTTCACTTGAAGTAAGTAATTTATACGCATGGCGCATGAAGTATAATTTAGAGTTTAGAAAAGCCTGAAAATTGGGATTTGCCAAATGGGGCTCACGAAATTCGAAATTAAGCATGAAGTAAGATCCCAGATTCGCTCGCGCGCCCCAGCAAATCCAAATGTTCAGGCTTTTTAAACTCGAAATTTTACTTTATGCTTAATCTGGGAGTGGAAACCCTCGTTAGACGATTAATCAGATTCTTATTTTGCAGTTTGTTTTGTGGTGAAGTTTATGAGATAAAAAAATAGAGTTGATGTTTTTTTTTGTTCAAATTTAGGACAAAAACAAATTAGTGTGCATTATTTATGCGTTCTAAACTTTGACGATCGAATTGGAAAAGCCTAAATTGGTTATTTGAAGAGATAAAGAAACGGTTAAATTCGAGCAAAGATGCATATTTTAGAGCCCACCAATAATCTGAAAACAAATTTTAAATATCTTTTTTGTTTTCGAGATATCACCAAAAAACTGATTTTTTTAAAATTTTGTTTTTATTTTTTTTATTCTACATCTATTTAATCTACATTTTTATAACTTTGATATTATAGAGGCACTTTTTATTGAAAAATCTAGTAGTATATTATATTTTAAGATAACTTAAACATTTACCGAAGAACCATAGGCATCTTTTGTTTTTTCTTATGGGTTCCATTTTGGATTGTTATATTTTTTAAAAGAGTATTTTTTCTAGACTCAGTAATCTATCACACCCATAGTTTATTTTAGATTTGATATTTAAAATAATACTATTTCCTTTTTTGTAAAGAGTGCCTTGGAAACAATGACGTCATATTTATTAATTAACAAAATCTTGACAGTAGTCATTCAGTTTACCAGTCAAAATTAATGTATAACTGTCAATCTTCTGTAATAATAATAATAAGTAACAATTATCACACATAACATAAACTAAAAAGCGTCGTGTTCAAATCCACAGCAACGATAACAGTTTATTATTCTTCATACAGGAAAGGGCGAATTTTATTTGAAGTATATCTATGTATCAGAATTAGGTTATAGCGCTACCCATTTCAGACAAATTTTGGTAAATAATTGTTAACCATTTTTGACTTTGTGTCTAATTTCTGGATATACGTTGCAAATCTAACGTATACATTTTATGTCAATTAACATGAATTTCTTAAATTTGGTATTAATCTTTATTGAAAAATCTAGCTTTTATAGTTATGAGTGACACTAACGCATAATTATTATGAGGATTTCGTTTATAAACAAATACGTTTTCTATCAGTACACTAACGAATCAGCTGGATGCCAGTCCTCAAGAGTGGCATGTAAGCAAATTATGGGCACTAGGAGTTGTCAAATGAGTGTTACTCAATTGTTTCCAAGGCACTCTTTTTTTTAATTTTGAGTTTAGGAAAGCCTGAAAATTTGGATTTGCTGGAGCGCGCGAGCGAATATGGGATTTTATTTCATGCTTAATTTCGAATTTCGTTTCCCCACGTGACCTATTTGTATAAACCAAGTAACTTAAAGTGAAATATACAACAAACTGATTAGAGTAAAATAAATTTACTATGTCAATTATCAATTGTTTAAATATCAGGGAAAGTTTTTTATTATTTATTTTGTCAAATTTATTAAAATTTGACGAATTTACTCAATTTTGAGGATTTTTGTTTTTTAATATATAAATTATATTGTTATTTGTATTGTTTTGTTTTTAAGGAATTTGCCAAATTTGTATGTTTTTATTGATTTAAAATAAAATAAGAATATAATTTTTATCATGTTTATTTAAAAGAATAATAATCATTATTATTAAAAATTGATTTCAGCAGTTTTTCTTTGCTATTTATAATTGATTTTGACGTTTTGTTTGTTTTCAATTTAAGTTTATAAAATTATACAAAAAATTACATAAATCGAAAAATTATAATTGTAAAAACAATGTTTATCCGAAGTCTTGTGCAAAACTCAGTTTTCTGACACGAATAAATTGAAAGTTGAAAATTGTCAAAATCAACAAATATAATAATTTAATCAGTCAACAATATTTGTAATAATTGATAATTTAAAAAATACAATTATAATTAATACATTAAAAGTGCGTATTAACTTGTTTCTCATTATTCACTTGGTAAAACATTTCTACTAAATATAGGTGTTTAATTGAATTCGCTTGGTTTGTTTTACTAAAAATATTTTTTATTTCAACTAGTTTCGGCTTGATGCCATTTTCAAGAATGATGAAAATGAAAATGATGAAAATTCTTGAAAATGGCATTAGGCCGAAACTAGTTGAAATAAAAAATATTTTTAGTAAAACAAACCAAGTGAATTTAATTAAACACCTATATTCATTAAAAGTGCATCAAAATGTTCAGGCTTTTCTTAATTCAAAATTTTACTTCATGCGCCAGACGTATAAAACACTAAAATACTCTGACTTGTGTAAAACTATGTTTTCTGACACGAATAAATTGAAAGTTGAAAATTGTCAAAATCAACAAACATGATAATTTAATCAGTCAACAATATTTGTAATAATTGATATTTTAAAAAATATAATTACAATTAATACATTAAAAGTGCAACTATTTTTGCATGCAAATGTTCAGGCTTTTTTTAATTCAAAATTTTACCTCATGCGACAGGCGTATAAAACACTAAAATACTCTGAACTTCAAAATATACTGTTTTAACATATTGATTTAGAAATATATTTTGAATTTCTCTATATTTCAGTGTTTTATGCAAATTATGTTGATAATATTAAAAGTTAAAAATTAAAGTACCTTTTCTAACTAATATTTTAATTATAATTTAAGGAAATTATTATGTAACTATGTTTAAAATTAAATGTCTATAATGTTAAATTTATAAATATGAATCAGACTATACAGTTTGTAATTATACTGCTCTTATTAAGCTGTTGTTGTAATATTGTATTAACATTTTAAATAATTATTTTTATTGTTTCAGCTGACGCAATTTCGTGTTTCCAGTGTTCTTCATTAAATCCAGGCTGTACAAATTTAACAGTAAACGACACAACTAGTCCATACTATGTACAATGTTCTAGCAATCAAACATTTTGTAGGAAAACCGTCCATACAAGTAAGTTAACTTATACATGTAGTTTATTAATTGAATAGAGATACAAATCTCAATTTTATTGATATTTAGTTAAAAAATAAATTAAAACTTCATAACTAAAACTTCATGAATAAAATTTTAATATTCAAGTAAATGAAAAACACACATGGATTTTTAACACAGTCAATGGCGGATCCAAAGGCTTTCTAAAGGGGGGGGGGCACTCGAAACAAATATGACGTAGCTGTATTTAATGAAAAAAATAAGAATAACCATTTTATTTTTTAATATAATTAAAATAAGTCAATAAATATGCTTTCAAACACAAATATATACCGGGTGTTGACTTGGCGGACGCAACATAGAAAATCGCATGTTAATTTTAAAGTGTTCAAATATTGGCTTCCCTATTTATTTTGGAGACAAAATGTATTTTACTTTTTTGTAGAGGGAAAAATTCTAAATTTATGAATGTTCACACTTAACACTTTACGCTTCTCTAAGTTAAAATAATTAAGAAAAAGTAATGTGATTTTATAAAAATAATGACATACCATAGAACTGATACAACAATTACGGATATTTCCTGTTTTTTTTAAGTTTAAATAAGTGTTTTCCACTCCCAGACTAAGCATGAAGTAAGATTTCGAGTTTAGAAAAGCCCCGTGAAAATTTGACAAATTTTCTGGGCTTTTCTAAACTCGAAATTTTACTTCATGCGCCACGTGTATAAAATACTATAATATTGTCAAATTAATGTATATTTGAACTTCACTTAAAATCTGTATTTTATACGCGTGGCGCATGATGTAAAATTTCGAATTTGGAAAAGCCCCGTGAAGATTTGTCTCGGGTCGCTGCGCGACCCTCGACAAATTTTCACGGGGCTTTTCCAAACTCGAAATTTTACTTCATGCTTAGTCTGGGAGTGGAAAACACTCGTTTAAAGCTTCAAATTAAACTCTTTTAAAAATCAACGAATATCAGAAAATGTACAGCTAAAATAATTAGGAAAAAGTAATGTGATTTTATAAAAATAATGACATACCATGGAATTGATACAACAATTACGGATATTCCCTGTTTTTTTAAGTTCAATTTGAAGCTTTAAATAAGTGTTTTCCACTCCCAGACTAAGCATGAAGTAAAATTTCGAGTTTAGAAAAGCCCCGTGAAAATTTGTCTCGGGTCGAGCAGCGACCCGAGACAAATTTTCACGCGTATTAAATACTATAATATGGTCAAATTTATGTATATTTGAACTTCATTTAAAATCTTTGTTTTATACGCGTGGCGCATGAAGTAAAATTTCGAGTTTAGAAAAGCCCAGAAAATGTCTTCCTGCGCCACGCGTATAAAACACTAATTTTAAGTGAAGTACAAAACATACTGATAAGGTTTATACATTTATGATTTATTGCATTATCAAATAAATTCTAAATAACCCTATTTTGTTATGTCAGTTGAGGTTATGTAAAAGACTTAAACTAGGGCTATTAAATTATTAGTTGTAAACTAACAATAGTAATCTACTAAAACGTTTTATTAATCCGAAAATGTTAATATGACCTTAGAACTGTGTTAAAGCTGTATGCTAAGGACTATTAATAAGACTGGTCATGTTTAAAACACGTTTTAAACATGTTTTAAACACGTTTTAAACATGTTTTAAGCACGTTTTAAACATGTTTTAAGCACGTTTTAAACATGTTCTAATTGCTAATGTTTTAAACACTATTTCATTTAAAAAAAAACACGTTTTGTTTTATTGGTGTATAAAGTAGCCAATTATATTTGTCTCAATAACTTGGAAAAGTGTAATTTTTTTGAAGGAATGCACGGGTTTTCCAACAGTTCCTTTTTTTTAAATCACTAACGTTTCTGCTTGCATCAATGTTAGTCCCCAAATCTCTAGAATTTCCAGAGAAATGCTCAATAACGGTTTGTGCCCAAGAAAGTTATTGAATTTTATAAATTATCATAGATAGCATGACACAAATGTTACTGTTTCTTAAAGTGATCTTTTATTTATTAAAATCAACTGCGTAATTAATAGATGTTAACACATGTACACAATTCTAACTTTTATTAATAATATGTATGGAACTTATATCGTATGTTCAATAAAAAAAAATCTAGAGTGCCATGGAAAATATTGTAGGTTGGCAACTTTGAATTTATGTATTATGATTATTATGTTTGACGTTTTATATGTCAATTTCTAAAGCGCATAGCCAACTTAAATTTAAAAAAAGTAAAAATCGTAACACTCTAGAGGTTTTTTTTTTTATTGAACAACGATATATATTATTGTACTATTAAAACTAATTAATAAATTTTTTATATTGTTATTTTAAACAATGATAATTACCTATAATTTTATATTTTAGTTCTAAACAATGATATTTAATTAATTTTTGATATTTTAGTTTTAAACAATGACAATTAATTAATTTTTGATATTTTAGTTTCAAACAATAATAAATTATTAATTTTTGATATTTTAGTTTTAGACAATGATAAATACGTAAGGATCACAAGGGCTTGTGCATGGGAGGTGTTCAAAGAACGAGCAGACAATTGTTACGAAAACGATGACGATTTCAAGTTCGAGAGAAGTTGCCAGTGCTTTACAGACGGATGCAATTCGGCCAGTTCGTCGACGATATCGATATTTTTAGTGGCCATTGCGTCCATTTTCGCTTTAAAACTTTGTTGAGACTATTTTAATGTAATTCCAGTGGATATGTGCTTACCTCGAATTTCTTTATGAAGTATTGACGTATATTATGTTGATATTATTATTATTTGTAAATATGTTATAACGTTAAGTAATTTTAAGTTTGGAATAAAGGATTTAATCATTTTGTTAAATAATTAGTTACTGTTGAATTATTTATATAGCTGGAATGTCGTTAAGTAATGTTAAATAACAATTAGGAAATTGGTATTTTCCGTCTTAAGCAAGCATCTACAAGTTTTTTTTTGCAGGAGGTTCAAATAAAACACAGTACACTTGATTATTTAAAAATAGTGAAAAGAAAATTGATCTATCTCTAACCGTTTTCGCTCTATAACCGGATGTTGATAAAATATCGTTTTTATAAAGTAATTGTAACTCATTTGTTTTTTTTGTTGGTTATAACCAAACTGTAAAAACTTTCTTATGGCAACTTTTTACGCCCATTAAAATGACGTACGTTTTTTATTTCAAGGACGTTTCCTTTTTGTTTTTTTATATTAAAATCACATTTTTCTTATCAGCGCATATGGAGATATGCATATCATTGAACAGCATTTTAAACCCTGATTTCAATAATGTGCCACATGCATACTTTTGTCAAAAAAAGTCATTGGCATTGGCCATGACAACCGGTAAACAATTTCATCACTAGGTGATGCTTGCAGTTTGTTTGAAAATATGATTACTATCGATTTGGTGTATTTTGTTTTGTAAATAAGCACTCTTAATTTACATAAACTGCTACTTTGCTTTTCGTATACCGGGTGTTCGATAAAAAACGCCTAACGTCATAACTCTGTTATTTATTGACCGAATTCAATGAACTAAAGAACAAAGTCAATGACCGTCTTATTACTATAAATTGAGAGTAATTATATATTTTTTTAAAATAAACTTCATTGCTAAATAATAGTCAACTTTATATTTTTAAACGGCTTCATATACTTTTCTTGTTTTATTATATTGGACAAATCTGAATCCAATTATGTTCGATATGTTGATTTTAGTTTTATATTTATACCAGAAAATATAAAAATAAATCAGTCACACATACAAAGACTGTTATTACTTACTTCATTTTTGAATTTAACAAAAAGTGAAGTAAGGAATAACAGTATTTTTAAGTGTAATAATCACTTCACGTAAACTCAAAACATACAGTTATAAATAAATCAATCAATCAATTTATTGGACTATTAGATCGTATAATATAATATTGGACAAGTCATGCAAACATAATAATAAAAATCTTGTTCACATGATTTTTTGGCAATAAATGTAGTGTATTTTGAAATGAAAAAAAAAATGCAACTCACGATGTTGCTAAGAGACGCAATTTATCTATTCAACAAAAATATTGTCAAATATTATTTATTGTAAAGTAATGTCGACCAAAAATGAACAACATTTGTAAATTATCCTTTTAATATTGTTTAAATTGTTTATTGGTTTATATTAAATCCGCGTGTTTCGCTAACTTATTTATTATACATTCACAGTTTGTTATTATTTGAATCGCAACTTTAATATATAATAAATACTTTATTTCTTAGAAAGAATATTAATTTATCACTTGTACTACTTATTTATTTTATACTACATAAAGTATCCAAATAAACAAGATTCAACCAACTTTCTTCCAAATTTCATGTAAACAAACAACATTTAACTAACCCAAGCTTCAAATTTGATGTAAACCAACAAGAGTTAGCCAACATAATCTACAAATTTGATGTAAACAAACAAGATTTAACAAACCTAAAGTCCGAATTCAATGTAAACAAACAGGGTTCAACAAACATAACCTTAAAGATTATTTGTTTACATTAACCTCTAAGGTTATGTTTGTTGAATCCTGTTTTACAAATGTATCCTTCAAATTTGATTTCAACACTGGATATTTTAACGGTGTAAGCTCTAAAAATAATGTGTAATGATAAAACAAGTGTTTTCCACTCCCAGACTAAGCATGAAGTAAAATTTCGAGTTTAGAAAAGCCCCGTGTAGAAAATTTGTCAAGGGTCGCGCCAGCGACCCGAGACAAATTTTCAAGGGGCTTTTCTAAACTCGAAATTTTACTTCATGCGCCACGGGTCAAAAACACTGGTTCAAAGTAAAGTCTGAATTTTTAAAATTTATGTATTCGAAAAATGTTTTCAAGACACACAAATTTTTTTTTTTTAATATAGTTTTAAACAAATGATTTATTTTAATTTATTTTCAACGACAATATTGGGCATTACAGGATTAAAAAAAATAAGTTCTAATGTAATAAACATTTTAATTACAGGCAGTAGTTTACAAATTTTACGTTGGCTATTATTTTGGAATGAAGCTATTATCAAAAATAAATAATAATGTAATTTCTTAGTATTTAAACGGCCATTGACTTTGGTTTCTAGTTCAATAAAGTCGGTCAATAAATAACGGAGTTATCGCGTTGGGCGTTTTTTATCGAACACCTCGTATAACATAAAACATATACTCCTATAATTTATGTAGTTATTAATTCAAAATTGAATATCATTTCAAATTCGAATTTGCTTAGTTAAGAATTTAAAATGATAAAATATAATCTTTAATAAAGCACTAAAATTCAAGCGTAGATTGTTAGAACAAGTTAAAGATCATCAGTTCATACATTTTTATGATGTTGTATTATTTAAATTCAAATTTTGGTTCTAGACACAGAGCACCAAAATTTGAATCCTTTTAGAGAATTCAGAAGAGGTATTCGAATACTTAAGTAAAAAAAGATTTGTGATCCGGATTAGTTACATTTTTTTAAAAGCATTCGTACTCGAATAAAAAAGTATGTGATTCCAATCCGTATAAAAGAAATCGAATTCTTATAAAAGGAATTGAATCTTTATAAAAGGATTCAAATACTTATAAAAGGGTTCGAATCATACAAAGGGAATCAAATCTTTAAAAATATTTCGAATTCATTGTGAGGATTCGCATGTAAATTTGATTTTTTTGTGTTTTGGAACTTTACGTTAAACCAGTATTTTATAGACCTAGCGCATGAAGTAAATTTGAGTTATAAGGCACCTGCTTTACCAATTACCTAATTGAACATTAAAAGAATAGCTATAATCATTAAAAGAAGCTAAATGCAAGCAAATCGACCAAATATCATAACAAAAATCAGTAAATTCTTATTATTAAAATGAGCCAAATCATAACATTTGCAAACAAATATTGAATACTTACAAACTTTAAGGTTTCTTTTGTTTCATTAAGTCTGTAATTTTTTGTTATTAGAATAAACAAGACTTTTCATGGAACGATATTTCATGAAAACTGTAAATTTATTATTACAATAAAATAAAAACTGCCAATAAAAATGTTATTGGTTGCAAAAAATTATAAATTAAAATTTATTAACGTGGAATAAAAACACTAACACTTTCTTCACAATATTTTTTATTTTTGCTAGATGTAAATTTCGAGTACTATGTACTCATTGTCAATGGCTTACTGTATAACTGTAAATTGTTATCAATAAATCATAAAAGTTTAGGTTCACGGAATATTTACACCTCCGGGTATTCGTGAAAATCAGCATACATTTTTTCATATGCAAATTTAGATTTGGCTGGAAGCAAACATTCACGGGCTTTCGCCGCTTGCGTTAGCAAGTAAGATATTTCAAATTATGAATTAATGAAAAAGTGAGACCACTCAACTATGTAATTACAAACATGGCCCTTAGCAACGTTATTAATAAATCCAAAAAATGTATCCAATATTTTCGTTTTATTAAAAAGATATTGCTCTAATAAAAAACAAACTATTGATTACAACACGGGAAATATGAATGTAACTAGCCAACTTCGGGAAATATTCTCTTCATATATCCTTAGATGTAATAATAATTATTAATGACACAACAAATTTCAAACACTCGTTTTTCAGTAAAATATTTATTTATTTTATAACACAACTAAAAATTAATTCGTTAATTAAAATTCTTAATAATTCTTATTTCCCTATAGTCAGGTTTGGTGGTTAACTCGGTATATGTATGATTAATAAATATTCTAGATATATTATTTCAGCTTCAGTTGTTATATTATTAAATATTTTAGATTGAAATAATTAATTCAGAAATGGTGAAAGCGCCGGGCAAACATGATCGAAGTTAACAAATTAATGAATTAGTTTCAAACATATATACACATGTATATTCATTATCCTACTAAAATTATAATCAGTCCAATACTAATTAAAATTGAATACAGAAATGCATTTATACACGGTCTATAGATCTCGTATTTTCATATTCGGAAATGTTATTTAGAGATTAATTTAAATTATATTATTACAACGATCCAAATTTCGTCATAAAATTTAATTTATTTTATTTAATATTTAATTTATATATTTTAATTTATTTGTATTCTATATGTAGGATACCAGATTCACAAAAATCAGTATAACATAGCAGTGACGTTTTTTTTACTAATTATTAGAAAAGCCTGTAGATTTGGTTCATGCGTCTATTGTTATCAAAATCAACCAATTTATTAATTTAGCTTCAGGCAAAAAGTTTTTTTTAAGTAAACATATCCCAATTATATTCTCTAAATTTTCAGATATTCGTTGCTTTTAAAAAATTAATTTAAAGCTATAAACGGATGTTTTCCACTCCCAGACTAAGCATGGATTAAAATTTCGAGTTTAGAAAAGCCTGTAGATTCGGTTCATGCGCTACGCGTATAAAACACTGATTTAGAGTGAAGTTCTAAATATACTGCTTCAGAATTCTGCTTGGAAGTATATTTTGAACTTTATGATATTTCGCTGTTCTATGCGTGTGGCGCATGAAGTAAAATTTCGAGTTTAGAAAAGCCTGAAAATTTGGTTTGGTCGCTCCGCTTTGCTACGGGACTAATCCAAATTTTCAGGCTTTTCTAAACTCGAAATTTTACTAATTGCTTAGTCTGGGAGTGGAAAACATCCGTTTATAGCTTTAAATTGATTTTTTTTAAAGCAACGAATATCTGAAGATTTACAGAATATAATTAGGATATGTATACTTAAAAAAAAAATTCTGTATGAAGCTAAATTAATAAATTTTCAGGCATTTCTAAACTTTAAATTTTACTTCATGCGCCATACGTATAGAAAACCGAAATATCATGAAGTTCAAAATATACTACTAAGCAGAATTCTCAAGCAGTATATTTAGAACTTCACTTTAAATCAGTGTTTTATACGCGGGGCGCATGAAGTAAAATTTCGAGATTACAAAAGCCCCGAAAAAAAATTATCATGCTTAGTCTGGAAGTGGAAAACAGTAGGGGTACAGTTTTACCACTCCAAATTTACCAATCCATTTTTACCACCGCATTTTTACCACCATACTTTTTTACCGCTATACAGTTTTACCACTAATATTTGTACCAATAATTATACAATAAAACACTTTTTTACAAATAAAATCAGTTTTATTCAAAATTGTATGTTGTGACCGATCGCCCTTAAGTATTCTGCAATTTCCCCTTCTTCTTTTTTGACATCGAAATCTGGGACTATATTTGTAATCCTATCCTCAGTTTTAATTCTGGCAAGGTTTTCCGTACGTTTAATTTTTCGCCCAAGGTCCAATTCCCGGAACTTTGCCTCGGTGTCTCCCTGTTCTTTTTGAAGCTCGACGATAAAAGCATATAGGCTAGGATGATCCCGGCCGACGACTACAGAAAAACGGTTATGCCATCCTTCAGACATGTTGTTCGTGCGTGCCGTATTCTGCAGAACTGCCTGATACATGTTCCACAGCATTGGCGGATATCGCGGGGATGTGGCACGTCGTCTTCCTCTTGCTGGTTTGCCTCGTACGTAAATGTTCTCGAAGTAGTCGGCAATATCAGCAAAGGCATCTGGAACATCCTCCAGATTTAGGCGAATGACAAACCGATAATGACATTGACAGGTTACGAATTGAAGTTGTCAGTTGTTATTCTAATTCGATTTTAAATAGCGGTAAAATATTGGTGGTAAAAAGAATACGGTGGTAAATACGTTGGTGGTAAAAAGAATTGGTGGTAAAAAAGGGACGGTGGTAAAAATGGAAGCCAGTCGTGGAAAACACTCGTTTAAAGCTTCAAATTTCCCTTAAGAAAAAGAAGGAATATCTAAAGATTTACAGGAAATATGCTCAATTTGAAATACGTATACTTGAAAGAAAAACTCGCTGTATGTATTTATACAAATAAAATATTTCTAGAAGAAAGCTATTGTTACTGCAATAATGTTCAGCAAAAACTCATTTGGGATATAGTGAATCTCATTTGATCAATAGTGACATGCAATAGAAAAACCGGCCGATGTGAAGTTTACGGGATGTTCTCGAAAATTGATTTTTTATATTGATACTTGTAGAATCGTGTATGGAATGGCCGAAAATGACGAAAAAAAAGTGCGGAAACCACGTTTAGCCCCATTTGGGGGCTCCGAAAGGGTGAAAATTGGTGTATTTCAACAGTGTTTTTTGGTGTGTACAAAATAAAATGTGGTGATTATATGTATTCGTTTCACAAAACTAAATGGTTTAAATGTGTTTTTATAAGGATAGGACTTACAGTTTGCTTAAAACTTTCACTTAAATATTACGATTTTTGACAGGTTATGTGTGTCAACAAAAATCAACAAAAGAAGTAATTGTCAACAACTTAACCTGCCAAAAATCGTAATCTTTAAGTAGAAGTTTTAAGCAATCCGTAAGTCCTATCTTTATAAAAACACATTTAAACAATTGAGTTTTGTGAAACGAATACATATTATCACCACATTTTATTTTTTTCCGGCTAAAAAACACATTTTAAGTAAACGGATTTCCAACCTTTCGGGGCCCCAAAATGGGGCTAAACGTTGTTTCCGCACTTTTTTTTCGTCATTTTCGGCCATTCCATCCGCGATTCTACAAGTATCAATATAAAAAATCAATTTTCGAGAACATCCCGTAAACTTCACATTAGCCGAAAAACCCTGTAAGTTGTGTAATTTTAAAAATAATAAAGCTCTTTATTAATACTAAAAAATATTGTAAAAAGGAGTCATATGATATCGCAAGAAACAATTAACTGTAAATACTGTTGCTCAACAGCTTTATTTAATTACTTATCCTTTAAAACTGAATTTTGGTCAAATCGATTTCAGGTCAACATGCGTTTCTCCCAAATTTTAAATTCCGCGCCCAAAAATGTCACTAGATTCTGCGATTTTAGCCGTATAAACCAGGCTTTAGTTACATTAATCTTAAAATGAATGGAGTTTAAGTCGAACACACGGTATAATTATAGATTTTATCTATCTCACTTTGTAGCAACAAGAATTAATGTTTATGCCGATATTTAGATATATTTTTAAAGAAATTACATCGATTCTTAACAACAATTTCTAAAAGTAAAGTGAACAAACCAACGCTCAAGCCTATAAAAAGTAGTGAAAATAATCCTTGAATATGCTGTATAGTAATTATTGTCAATCCATCATTATTATCGACGAATTTCTCATTCGCTTCATTTTCTATTTGAAAATCGGGTGTTGTAAACCTATACATCGGATAATTATTAGCTGAATAAACAGCATCAAATGTTGGTATGAGCGATTCTTCTACAATGTAAAAAGGGTTGTGAATGTTCTGTTCCGCCATGATTTGAAAAATTCCCAAAATATGATGATGCATCAATGCATACCCCACGGAAGTGTTTTGGTTTAGAATACCTTTATTAATCTGATCGCTGTTGGTAAAAAGGAATTTGCTTCGAATTGTTTTCGGAATGAATTTTTCGAGTTCGGTTTGGATCAATATTTTCGTATTGAGCTTGTTTAAATCTTCTATATTTTCCAGCAATGCGAATGTTTTTGATGAGAATATGCATTTTAAAATGAACGCGTTGAGGAAATAGTTGAAAAACATGGATAAGCACATCCATGCGGTTAAAACTACAACACTAATTCTTTGCAAATTTTGGTTGTCGATGGAGCCATTGTTAATTAAAATTTGTGTTAAATGTAGTGAAGAATTATAAGGGGATATTTTTTCTACGATTAATAGAGCGGTAATTATGACAATCGCGACCGCAAAATATAGAAACCAAACGTGCAGGCTTAAAATTTCAATAATTTTAATCAATAGCGGTTTCATTTCCGGCCTTGTTAAAATAATTTTAACATCGTTTCTCTTTATGGGTTTTGAGTATATCACGTTTTTGTATAGATTTATAAAAGAGCTAACGATGCATATATGTATTTCATACGAGTTGATTTTTTCGTGAATTTCCTCAATTGTGTCGTATAAAATAATGTGTTTGTTCCCATCTATAAATTTTTGAAAAATATCACTGTAATAGTCTAACTTAACCTTCAGATTTCCTACGTAGTGTATTTTTAGTAATAACGTTTCCAAATTCACTCTCTTTTTGTACGTGTAATTGGGAAAAACTGCATCAACCGGCGAGAAGTGTCTTAACTGCGGCTTGATCGTTGTTTTTATTTCCGTCCAGTTGTAACCATCCCCCATACGTTGCAAGAAAATATCTTGAACATCGGCCTTTCTTTTCGACGTGCTGTATTTCCTCACGTAGTCCATTAATCCGTTTACGTCATCAGCGCAAATCACCCATTTCACGAAGTCACTCTGTGGATTTGGCGGTGCTCTGTTAAAGTCATAACTGGAGTAATAACTCGGAAACATATTTCTACTGTTGAGAATTAAATTGGTCATGACGCTGCAATTAATGTGAGTGTGAAGTATATACTTCTTAAATTTCGATATTCTAAAATAAATTACGTCGATCAAACCGACGCGTGCGAGATTTGCGGTTAAATGTCCGGAATCCTTTTCGAATGAATCGTCATGGATGAGCAGTTTCGTCTCAGCGAAAACTCTCTGTGATATCAGTAATGATAATAAGACTTCGCCAATATTCATTATTTGAATGCTGTTAATTGTTTATATGAAATTAATATACTACAGAACTGTAGGGCAGGGATTGACAAAGTGAGTTTTATTTGTAAATATTCGTCGCTTTATAATGTACTATTCTTTGTTATAATGATGCAATAAATAATGATGATAATGATTGTAATAATTCAATAAAATTGAATTCGTTAGAATAATGATGTTATTTTGCAAAAAAAGTAAACTGAATTGAGTATTAGAATTTAAATAATGTCTATATTATAACGTTGATTAAATTATTAGTAATACTTTAATCAAGGGTATAATACCATACAGGGCGATTAAGTATACCGGGTGAGCTTTTTCAATCCGAAACATATAATATAATTAAGTGTGAGCATTTTCATATTGGAAAATATAATATAATTAAGGGGAATATAACAGTGGTCTGAAATTTAATGTTAGGTTTATTTAAAAACTAAAGGTCCTAGAAAGTTGAAATTTTGACAGCGTATATTAAGCCCAATTATCTAGTAAAATATCGAAGTACTTTTTTTTTAACAATTTGCTTTCAGAGGTATGAAAAAAATAATGTAAAATTTTTCAAAATTAAAAAAAATATTCCCATATCTTACTAGTTTATACTATAAGGAATATAATGTGAACATTTCATAAGGATACGATAGCTCATGCCCGAGTCAGGTTAAAATAAAAATCTTGAAAAATAAGACCGTAAAATACCGCCGCCTTGCGGATCTTCTCTTAGTTGAACGCGTTGTACACTCATCTGCACAATTATTGGAGGGGCGAGCAGCATGCGGCCAGCGTTTATCCCAGGGCCGGTGAACGGCGGCTTCGCGTTTGTTTTTCTTTTCTTTTTTCAATCATAGTTAACAAAAACGGCTCGCGTCGTTAGCATTTATTCTCGTAAAATTAATATTTCGCAATTATAATCGATATTTTATTGTACTAGTGTTTTATTTTCATGCTTTCTGACTACTAATGGAATAAGTATTTTTTTATACTGCATGTTCACTAATATAGAAAACACGAAATGTTTCACTAATTTAAATAAAGATGTATAATATACCTTTAATATTGGCTTTCCTTATTATTTGACAGTGTCGGTATTATTAAATTATTTTTAAAGTTTTTTAAGCTGATTAATTAGCCAGAAGCAATCGAATAACAATCAGTCTTGTTCAAATCATTATTTCGTCTTAAATCTTTCGTTGTTAAAGCAGTTGTTAAATGCCATTAAACTTCGTGCAATAAAACTATTAAAGTAAATTGTAAAGTTTCTAGCAATCGGACCTATTTGAAGCAACTGCGACCTCATCAACGAACCAATGATATTAAAACTATAAGAATAGTAAGAATAACACCAATATGACGTTGTCGTAGATTAATGTTACAAATCAACTATTTTTTACTGAGCACAGGTAATATTTGTATGACGAATGTTTAAAAAAATGTAGGGTTTAACTGCGTGCATATTCATTGTTAATTATTTTAGAAAAAAAATAGAACTATAATAATAATAAGGTAGTTATTATAATGCATTTCAAATAACAAGCTCCTTGCTCAACATTGCACCGAGCCCAATATATTTTTCTCAAATTTGGCTGATTTATGATGAGTCATATTTTGATAGTAAGTAAATAAGGAATAAATGAATTGTAATTGAATGTTATTGCAATCCTCTATTTATACGGCTCAGTCAACTTAGCCCCTCGAAGTTCGACTTTTTAAAAAATAACTGTTGCGCTAGACGGGCCTTAGCTAGCGCCACAAAAATTAGAGCTAGCGCCGTTTAGACAAGAAAGTTACGCGGGTTTGAACTTTCGGGGGGCTAGGTTGATGCTAGCCCCCCGAGATTGGATTTTTCAAGTTTTCTTACAGTATTCGGATTCCTCAGAGCTAGCGCTACCAATTTAAAAGCTAGCGCCACCCCCACAACCCCAAAAGATTATAAAACATTTTAAACCCTAGCCCCCCGAAATGAGATTTTTTTAATCAAATTGGGTGCAAAAGATTGCTTAGAGCTAGCGCCAGCAGAATATGAAAAAATATTCTCTTAAAAATATCAGGTAAAAAAAAGTTCACATCCAAACTTTGATGTGAGAGCTTTCAGCTCCTGTATGCGTATTACCATTTACTTGCTAAATTTCAATACAAAATCATGATTGGCATATAACATACCGCTTCCAAGAAATATGTTGGCGTAATTACTTTATGTATGTTCAAAGACACTGGCTATTACAAAGATGATGCCTAGAAAACAGTAGCCTAACTGACTAGTTTTTTTCAACAAAGTCGTACTTCGGGGGGCTAAGTTGACTGAGCCGTATAATGTAAGCAACAACTATCAAAACATTTAAGCTAAATATTTGATATGTAACATGGATTAGATATTTAGGTTTGCTTAGAGAGTTGCTCCTTCATCAGGCAAGAAATGAATCTTAAACTTAATATGAGTAATAACCTAATAATATTTAAGTTGAATACAACATAATAACATACAGGGAGTTTTTCTTTAAAGTATACGTTTTCCAAATTTAGCTTATTTTCTTTAAATCTTTAGATATTCCTTGTTTTTTTACAAAAAGTTCAATTCAAGGCTTTAAACGAGTGTTTTCACTCCCAGACTAAGCATGAAGTAAAATTTCGAGTTTAGAAAAGCCTCGACAAATTTTCACGGGGCTTTTCTAAACTCGAAATTTTACTTCATGCTTAGTCTGGGAGTGGAAAACACTCGCTTAAAGCTTCAAATTGAATTCCTGTAAAAACAGCATATATCTAAAGATTTGAAGAAAATAAAGTGAATCTGTAATACGTATACTTTAAAGAAAAACTCCCTGTATATTGTAGAATTAGGATATTGAGATAGATTGTGTTAGAATGAAAATAAAGTCAATTGAATAGCAACGAAAGGAGCTTAATCACAATTTTGTTGCATCGAAAAGATACCCATGTTTTGATTAGGTACATACATAACCCGATGTGTACTAGGTAAATTTTCAGGCATTCATTGTTTTTGAAAAGCGTTCAGTTTAAAACTCCCAACGAGTGTTTTCCAACGAGTAATAACGATTTAAGTTATCACGTAAAAAAAAAACAACCGTGAGGTACGCCACTGTCTTGCTAGTACTAGCTATCTCTTGAATAACTTTTTCATTTATCACTTGGTGAAACATTTTGAAATAATAATAAAGGATAAATTAAAAACACTTGGTTTGTTTCACTATTTGTTTCTATTTACTTGACAAGTTTCGCTTTTTACGACATTATCAAGAGTGAACTTTGATAATGCCGTAAAAAGCGAAACTAGTCGACTAAATAGAAACAAATAGTAATACAAACCAAGTGATTTTAATTTATCCTTTAATATTACTAGCTATTTCGTTGTTAGTGTTTATAGACTTCAGTATAGCAATTACAATGCCAAAAAATTTTTTGAAATCGTACGGTTAGTTTCCGAGTTATAACGATTTGAATTATCAAAAACAATCGTCAGTTACGCCACTGTCTTACTAGCGCAAGCTATCTCGTTACCAGTGTTTATAAACATTAGTATAGTAATTACAATGCCAAAAGAGTTTTTTAAATCGTACGGTAAGTTCTTCAGTTATAACGATTTAAATTAGCTAGGAGTGAAAACACAATTGTCAGTTACGCTACTGTCTTCTAGGCATCATGTTTCTAATAGCCAGTGTCTATGAACATAAATAAAGTAATTACAACGCCGAAATATTTGTTGTAAGCGGTATATTATATGCCAAACATCATTTTGTATTAAAATTCAGGAAGTAAATGGTAATTCGCACACAGGATCTGAAAGATCTCGCATCAAAATTTGGATGTGAACTTTTTTTTACCTGATATTTTTGAGAGAATATTTTTGTCATATTCTGTTGGCGCTAGCTCTAAGTTTATATTTTCCGCCCAATTAGATTAAAAACATCTCATTTTAGGGGGCCAGGGTTAAAAATGTTTTATCATTTTTTGGGGTTGTGGGAGTGGCGTTGGCTTTTAAATTGGTAGCGCTAGCTGGCGCTAGCTCTGAGGAATCCGAATAGTGTACAAAAACTTAAAAAATCCAAACTCGGGGGGCTAGCATCAACCTAGCCCCCCGAAAGTTCAAATCCCCGTGGTTTTCTTGTCTAAATGGCGCTAGCTCTAATTTTTGTGGCGCTAGCTAAGGCCGGTCTAGCGCAATCGCTTTTTTAAAAAAAGTCGAACTTCGGGGGGCTAAGTTGACTGAGCCTATTTATACACATCATCATTTTGTAAACCCTGTACTAAACATAAAAAAAAACAGGGCAGCTTTCCGTTTAATTTTTTTCAATAGAATAGAAGATAATATTCCCATTTAAAAAATATCATTGAAAATCCTATGTTCCGTTTTTTTCATATATATCCGGCATATAAATATTCACAATGAGCTTATGAACATGAATTATTTTATTATTATATTTTTAAGAAATAATCTATAATTTAATAAAATAAAACATATAGTTTGTTCGGCTGTCGAAACTGGAGTCTTAAAAGTAAAAATAATGTGTTATAATGACAAGAATAAGAATCATCAGTTTTGTAAATACCGAAAAATAACACAGGATCCGATAACGCTTTCTAACGAATTGAAAACAATACATAGCTTGTATGTATTATAAGCGTGTTTAAATAATACGAATCGACACTTTCCTTCGATCCGTCTTTTTTATACGCTTTTTTTTTCGTCTATTCCACGCAACGCGAGACCCCATCCGTTCATGCCAAGGAGCAATGCACAAATGCACAGCGAACTGCCGCTTTTCTTTCTGACTGTATTCGCCCCACTTGTGCTGTAAATTTGGCATTGGATGAGCTACTCTAAACTATGTGGGTCTTTCCAACACTGTCGGCGTGTTACACTGCAATAATCCCCTTAAGGGTGAGCACTTTCAGTCCGGAACATGTAACAACATTAATTATATAAAAATACAACTTTTATTGGCATATGCTCGGCTGCAGAAACGACATTCAAATCTATCATCCTGTGATGAACCATCAAAAATTGATGATCATCAAAATTAAATTGCGTTGCACAAAGCAAATTGAACTCTCGTCAAACTTTCATCACAGGATGTATCATTGATGATTGTTTGATTTGACAACGTCGCAAAATATCCCCGCGCAAGCCCGCGATTGAGGTTAGAAACATTCGTTGTTTGTATTTTTATTACTGTCAGTGGCGTTTGGATTTATTCTTGCGGTGTTGTGTGTGGTTATACTGTGGAGTTTGATTAGAAAATGTAAGTTTTGTTAACGATTTACGAAAATATATAAATCTAATGGGCAATCTCAACCTTTTAGGAGTACAAGAAAAAATTATACTGCCACGGAGAAGAATCTTCTTCTAGCTCTAGTTGAACAGTGAGTATCTTAAAACTGCGAAGTAAAATAAGAGTCACATTATTTTAGCCTGTTAAGAATCATTATTATTAGTACTTGAATGCGGTTATTATCTTAAAAGTGCTCTTCTGAAAATTTATAATATTGTGAGCTTCATCGTTTTTCCCGTCGACTCTTCATATGTAAAATATATTTGAGATATGTTGTAAATAATATGTGGAAAGTAATATTTTAATTTATCCTGCACATAAATTTATGTAATTTATTCCTGCATCGGTGTGTTTTCCATTCGATGAATTGTTAGTCGTTGAATTTTCCATTCGACCATTCTCCATTCTCTTAATTACAAGTCGGTGAAATACTGTCGGTGAGTTGCAGTCGGTGAACTTTCCGGATACGGTTTCATATAGTATTTTTTAATCCTTTCCTACTTTCTATTCCTTAGAAATATAGACATTCTAGAAAACAAATCTACCAAAGCTATTTATGTGGAGAAAAAAACTTCTACATGGGATAACATCACAACACTTTTCAATAGTTCGGCAGAATCCAATAATAGGAGTGCCAAACAATTGAAAAGTCTGTATGACAACATAAAACGGGACGTCCGAAAGAATGTAGCGATGGAACATGTATGGTTTTCCTTTATTCAATTAAACATTTTGAGTACTTATCTCAAACTATTTTTTTAGCAAAAAGAATATTCAGATACATTAAAATTGGCTGAATGTATAGCCTCAGCATCTAAGGTATTTGTTACAACAGTGCACTTTGTAATAATTAATATTTTAATTAATTATATTATGTTGTTTTAAGCAAGAAACATTGAAAACTGGAGGAAGGAGATCAGTATGTACACTGTCACAAGAGCAGGAAAGGTTTTTAGCGAAGCTGCAGGGTCAAGTACAACCCCTATCCAATTCCTATGACTCGGCTGCCATATACTTTTGTAATGCTTTATATTTATAATTGCACTTATATTTTTATACTAATTTTGATCTTCATAGCTCAAGATATTCCTGTCGCTGAAATTCCCGACACAAACTCCACACCCGATCCTGAACCTGATACTTTATCCGTGTTGCCGGTTATTTCTGAGGCGCCGCAAAAATTACCAGAACGTGCCAGAGCTCTTAAGGCAAAGAGAGTGATAAAAAAAAGAAATTATTGTCGGCTGACCAATATAGACAATTATATTTTAAACAAAAATTTTTCAATGCACGTAGAGAGGGAATATATCAAAAAAAAAATTATGATTTGACAATAAATAAGTTACAAATAGAATTAGATAATTTAAAATAAATTTTGTATTGCTTTAAACACTAGTTTTATTGTCAGACGTGAAAAGTGGTATTTATTAGTGTATTTCTTGTGGCGTAATTGGGATTGTTGGGCTGAATATTCTGTTCTACAATTTCTTCCTCTTCTTCCTGTCCTTCATCGTAATCAATTTCTTCTAACATTATATCGTTATGGCTGTTGCAGATGTTATGTAAAACTCCACAAGCAACTATAACATCCAGAACAGTTTCTAACTTGAGACGCAGGCCCAATTGCAGACACGGAAACCTTCTTTTCAGGACTCCAAAGAAACGTTCTATTGGATTTCTTGTGGCTATGTGAGCGCGATTATAAGCTTCTTTACTGGGACTTGCTGGGCGAAGCAATGGAGTTAATAAATAGTTCTTGCACGCATAGCCACTATCTCCCAACAAAAAAAAACATTTCCATACTGGCCCATTTCAAATTCAACTGGAAGTGGTGAATCATTAAAGATAGTGCTGTCATGAACTGATCCTGGCCACCGAGCTATTAAATGTTGCAAATTTAAATACGAATCACAAATAGCTTGAACATTTATGCTAAAATACTGTTTGCGGTTCCTAAATAATTCCGCTCTTTCCCCACCAGGAGACTGTATTTTAATATGTGTGCAGTCAATGGCACCGATCACACGTGGAAATCCAGCAATTTTATAAAATCCAGCCTTTACGTGTGTTAAATTATCCTGAGTAACAGGCATTTTAATATATTCCCGGGATAAAGAGGCAATATGTGTAGTCACTCTCTTGATAATGCGGCAGACAGTGGACTTATTTACATAGATAAGATCACCATTAACGATATGGAAACTTCCCGAAAGGTAGAAAATTATTATTTGATTGATTGAATCAATAGAGTTATTGCGTTGAGTAAATGGTCTAATTCTCCTACCAAATAAATGCAATAAATCTGTGACCGTTTCTTTATTCAATCTGTATCGACTTTTAAATTCATGTTCATCCAGTGTTAGAAATGGATTGTTTCGATCGGGAATGTGCCTGATTCTACGGGGATGGTAGTCATCATCGGACAAATCAGACAGATCAGACAGACCCGACATTTTCTAAAATATGAAATGTGAATTTAAGGTACTATTTGCAATCTTACTTACAAATTTACTTACCCAATTTATTTAGCTTATATGTATTTTTAGGTTAGTTTGTGAATTTTATTAAGGTTATGTTATGTAGAGCACTGAAATTAATTTATGATGGTTCATTAACTGGAGATATTTGTCATTCAAATGTAACAATTCGTTAACGAAGCATCTGTACCTGAATGTTGTTTCTGCAACATAATATTCAATTATTGATCCGTTAACGAGCCATCAATGTGACATTTCATCAAAAATTGATGAAAGACTGATGCTCCATTAACGAGTCATTAACAAACCATTGACAGTTCATAAAATGTTTGATGGTTCGTTAACGATCCATCAAACTAACATCATTTTTGATGAGTGTTTCTGCAACTGGGCAATAATGTATTACATATTTACACAACAACTAATTCGTCCTGTTTTTCTCCTCTTCCCCCAACTTCTCCAGCATCCTTACCTCGGCCTAATTATATAGATGACTTTAAATTAAATTTTAGCACAAGGACGCAGTTTCCTCAAAAAATCAATATTTGGGCGGTATTTTTCAATAATAAAATTATTGGACCGATTAAAATTATCGGAAATCTAAATTCGAGATCATATTTAGAACTTTTATTTAACAATGTTGGCCTTGCAGTAGAAAAAGTAACACTCGACAATCAGGAGGTTTGGTTTCAACGAGACGGCTGCTCAGCGCATTTTGGAGTAGATGCTCGGGAATATTTAGAAAAAACCTTTCCAAATCGCTGGATTATTGCTCGTGGTGGAATAATTAATTGGCTCGCCAGATCTCTTGATCACCATGTAATTATTTTCTGTGGGATCATATGAAAAGCAAAATTTATCAAATACGTCACTTAAAATTTTAATTCTTTCAGAAATGCAATTTTTGAAGAATGGCGCGTATTAACGCTGAAACATTAACGAATGCGATTAATGGATTTTATAATGGGCTAGGGCAGGAGTCTCCAAACTTTTTTCTTTTAAGGCCGTATATACAATTCTACATCTTCAAATGGGTCAAGATTCAAATATTTGTACAAGCATTTTTAGAAACTTGTATTTGTATTTACTGTTACAAAATAATAATATTTAATAAAGTAATTTATTTAAAAATAATTAATAACAGCCTATTTTGAACTTCACATCAAATCGGTGTTTTATATGCGTGGCGCATGAAGTAAAATTTCGAATTTAAAAAAGCCTGAAAGTTTGGATTTGGTCGCTACCGTGACCAAATCCAAATTTTTACTTTATGCTTAACCACGGAGTGTGAAAACACTCTTTTGTATCATATTGACAACTTTGATAAACACTCGCCCTCTTGATTTAGAAAAAAAAAACAATTAACATTTTCTTTCAGATACTTAATGGATCACCCTGTATAAAAACGAATACGCCTATTTTGCAGATCTCGTCGAAATGGCGGAAAAGCATGTATTATACTTTTCTGCAGCTCAAGTAGTTTTTGAGTTATAACGTTTTTCGTCAAAATTGAATAATGTTAAGAATTTACGCGAGTGCGCTCGCTTTTTTTTGTATTTCATAAACGTTGCGAACAACTCAATAACTAATGGGAATACAGAAAAATTCTTAGAATAAAAGTTTTAGGTAATATGATTCTAGACAATCTTCAAGTTTTTTCGTAGCTATCTTTTTTCGAAAAACGACAGTTTCTTGAAAGATTCGTATAAACTTATAATTTTTACAAAATCATGGAATAACTTCTTAGAACTATTCATTGAAATTTATGAGATTCGGGATAAATCAGCGTTTTAGGCGCGTGGCGCATGAAGTAAAATTTCGAGTTTAGAAAAGCGTAACCAAACCAAATTTTAAGGCTTTTCTAAACTCGAAATTTTACTTCATGCTTAGCCTGGGAGTGGAAATATTGATAACTTTGATAAACACTCGCCTTCTTGATTTAGAAAAAAACAATTGACATTTTGCTTTAGATACTTTATGGATTGTCCTATATAAAAACAAATACGCTTTTAGACCTCGTCAAAATAGCTAAAATGCATGTATTATACTTTTCTGTAGCCCTAGTAGTTTTTGAGTTATTACGTTTTTTGTCAACATTGAAAAATGTCGAGATTTTACGCGAGTCCGCTCGTTCATTTTGTATTTCGCAAACGTTGCAAATAAATCAATAACTTGTGGGATTACAAAAAAAAGTTAAAATAATATTTTGGACAATTTTTCTATTTTCGTTTTTTCGTAGCTATCTTTTTTTTTGGAGAAAAACGACAGTTTGTTGGAAGATTCGTAACAACTTATCAGTTTTACAAAATCATGGAATAACTTTAAACTATTTATTGGAATTTGTGTGTGTTTTTAAACTTTGAGATAAATCAACGTTTTACGCGCCTGGCGCATGAAGTAAAATTTCGAGTTAAGAAAAGCCTGAAAATCAAAACCAAATTTTAAGGTTTTTCTAAACTCGAAATTTTATTTCAAGCTTAACCAAGGAGTGAAAAAAAAAACACTCTTTTGTATAATATTGACAACTTTGATAAACACTCGCCCTCTTGATTTAGAAAAAACAATTGACATTTACTCTTAGATACTTTATGGATTACCCTGTATAAGATCAAATATACCCAGATCTCGTCGAAATAGCCAAAATGCATGTATTATACTTTTCTGTAGCTCAAGTAGTTTTTGAGTTGTAGCGTTTTTTTGTGAAAATTGAAAAATGTCGAGTATTTACGCAAGTACGCTCGCTTTTTTTGTATTTTGCAAAAGTTGGGAATAACTAAATAATTAATGGGAATACAGAAAAATAGTTCAAACAAAAGTTTTAGATAAAAAACTGTTGGACAATTTTTCTATTTTCAAGTATTTTCTTAACTATCTTCTTTCGTAGAGAACAATGACAGTTTGTTAAAAGATTCTTAAAAACACATAATTTTTACAAAAACATGGAATAACTTATTATTTATTGAAATTTTTGTGTGCTTTATGTCTAACTTTAAATTAACAATTGTGACTAAGTTTTCAGTAATATTACCGAAACCGGTAATTTTACATCACTAATTGCATATTAATTTGAAAAAATTCTTATAAAATATTTCATTTACGCAAAATAATCTCTGGTCGCGGGCCAGCTTCATGATGGCGCGGGCAGTAAATTGGAGACCCCTGGGCTAGGGTACTGTTTGGCGCAAAATGGGGGGTTATTTCAATTTTTACTATTATTTTTAAGAGACCTTCAATTTGTTTGGAATTAATATACAATTAAATTAAATAATTTCCCCTTCTGTGTGGTGCATAATTACCGTCGCTATGTTTCAAAAATATTTCTAATCATCAGTGGCGAGCCGTACTCCAGTGGCGTACCAAACCAGTGTTTTTTTAAATGGAATGCCCTATTTTTTATTGCAGATTTGGAAAGTGCTCGAAGAGTACTTATTTTTTTATCTAACATGTTATACCCTTCACTTTAGCGGTTTCGCTGTTATAACCCCTTCTTTCAAAATTGCGCCCCATTTTTGAGATTGTTTTGTAGAGAAACTAATTGACGCCGGCTCCTAAATTTTGAATTGAGGTACAGGTTAAGACCTCGTATACCTTCACATAATTTTTTTCGGGTAATTTATGGAAAAAAAATAATTTTTGATTGAACTTCGCATGCTGTCATTTTTTTCGAAAATTTCAAATGGCACCCCCCTAAAAAAATTATGGCGTTGTACAGCCAAAACTCTAAATTTTTCATTGGTACAAAAGAAATTACACATTGCATAACAAAATTTCGGAGAAAAAAGGAATTTCATCGCAAATGTCGGGAAACGTTTTCCGTTCCCAAGAGTGCCATGAGAAAACAAAAGATTGGTAATTGTCAAAGTAAATTATTAGACGCCAGTAGCAGCCATAAGTCATGTTTGATAAACGTTCTAAAAATGTTCCGAACTCAAGAGAAAATGGTTGACATGATATTTATTCTTGGAGAATGTAACAAGAATTGTTTGTTGGCGTCACGAGTGTACGCTGCGAGATATCCGCACAGGGCACATCCAAATGAACGTGCGTTTCAAAAAGTGTTGGAGGGATTTACTACTACGGGAAGTGTGAAACCGCCAAGGAGAGTTAGAAAGAAGACAGTTTTTACCGAAAATAATGAACTGCAGGTTCTGGAGGCAGTTATTGAAGATCCTCATACCAGTATCCGTGATATTAGTAGGAATCACGATTTAAGATTCAACTGCACCAAAAATTGCAACCTCAAGATTTTCATGCGAGGCAAGATTTCTGCTTGTGGGCTATCAACAAAATTCAGCAGGAGGAATCATTTCTTATGCGCGTATTATTTTCTGATGAAGCGACGTTCCATAGAAATGGGCATGTCAATCGCCACAACTACCATTATTACGCCGATGAAAACCCACACGCCATGCGAATGATAAACCACCAGCAAAGATGGTCGCTGAATGTTTGGGGAGGTATACTTGGAGAACACCTTTTGGGTCCTTATTCCATCGAGGGGCACCTGAACGGCAACAGTTATTTGAGGTTCCTTCGCGACGACTTTGATGATCTCTTGGAAAATGTCCCTCTAGCCGCTCTACGACAGATAGTTTTCCAGCACGATGGAGCTCCTGCACATAATAGCCGTGTCGTTCGGGAACTTCTCGATGAAACGTTTTCGGACTCCTGGATTGGTCGTGGGGGTCCTGTGAGGTGGCCGCCAAGATCACCAGACCTCACTCCCCTTGACTTCTTCCTTTGGGGCCATATCAAAGACGAGGTTTACAGGACGGTACCAACTACTGTCGAGGATATGAGGGAGAGAATCCGCGCAGCTTTCCGCGGTATATCACCAGAAGTCCTTAGGGCAGTGTCTAGAGCCTGTGAGTCGAAGTTGCGGTTATGCCTCCAGCAGGACGGTCGTCATTTCGAACATTTAGTTTAAGTTGTTCAATTTTCTTTATCTGCATTTTTCATATCATGTTGAATAAATAGGTACATACTATTATGCTGACCGTATTTGTGTTTTTGTTTTCTCATGGCACTCATGAATTTCTTAGATTTATGTAATTTTCAAAATTTTGACGGTTTTCGGTGATGTCGGTGGATTTTCGTTAATTTAAAAAACATGTTGATACTATTCGTGAATTTTCAAGGTTGTGAATTTCCTAAATTTTCGTTTATGAATTTCCAATTGTAACAGTTTTTCTAAATCTAAATTTCCGATAATTTTTAAGTTTGCCGTTAATTTTAATTTAAAAATCCTGACGGTTTTTTTAGTGGATTTCTAAAATTTCTGTTAATTTTTAAAATATCGATGCTTTTGATAACTTTCACATTCTTGACAGTTTTCATGAACTTCCTCAATTTTTGTTAATTTTAATAATCCTGACGATTTACGTTTATTTTTATTTTCTGCGAATTTCCAAGATTTCCGTTCACTCAATATTGCATTTTTACTCTCAGAGTAAGCATGAAGTAACATTTCGAGTTGAGAAAAGCCCGAAGAATTCGGCTTTCTGGCTTTTTTATTTCATGCGCTACGCTGATTTAAAGTGAAGTTCAAAATGTACTGCCCATTTAAGAAAAAGTAATTACAATTGTTGATAATTCTTTATAAATTTTGAGAATTCTAGTATTTTTACTTTCCCCCGTATGTAAATACAAAGGGAAAGTATTGTTTTCGTGAAAATTTTCGAATCAAAAATTTTAGCGGAAATATCCGTTTTGAGGTCCCCCGAGTCGAATACAACCATTTTTGAAAAATGTCTGTCCGTCTGTGTGTCTGTGTGTGTGTTTGTGTGTGTGCCTGTGTGCGCTGTACCACAAAAACCGCTAGAGATATCGAGATGAAACTTGAAACTTAAGCTTTTTGGTGAAAATCGGAAAACCGGAAGTGGTACTTTACTCTTAGCGTTTTTCAGTTTTTTCAATTTTTTTTAATAAATATTCATCAAACAAAAATTCTTTTCAAATAAAAGTTGTAGATAATAACAAAATGAAGATGTATTGTTCACTTACTTTTTGTCATAGCACTCTTAGTTTTTGAGATATTTCAAAAGTTGTGTGTTTTATCTAGTTATTGGTGTGTGACAGTGTATGTGTCGATACAATTAAAAAATGTTTCAAATAAAAGTTGTAGAAAATGAAAAACTAAAGATTTTTTGTAGATTCACTTTTTGTCATAGCACTCTTAGTTTTTGAAAGATTCAATAAATAGTGTTTTTTATCTAGTCATTGGTTTGTGTCAGTATGTGTTGATCCAATTGAAAAATGTTTCAAATAAAAGTTGTAGTTATCAAAAATTTGAAGACATTTTGAAAATAATTATGCTACAAATATTTCAAAAGTGATTTAATACGCAATTTACGGGGGAAAGTACTATGATGGACACATCACCATTTTTTAACATTTTCTTTTATCTTATCATGTTCGACATTTTCAAAAATTTTGTCATTTTCGACAATATTGAAAGTTTTTCACACTTTTTGATAATTCTCATTTTGTTACATTTTAGAATTTTCTGACATTTTCAATAATTTTAACATTACCGACAATTTAAACAGTTTCGACACTCGATGTGTCATATTTTTTCTTAATTTATAATAACTCGACAGTTTTCGAGAGTTTCGGTAATTGTTAATTTAAAAATATTAACGCTTTTAATGAAATTTTAAGATTTGTGTTCATTTTCAAACTCATAGCAATATTCGTTAATTTTAATAATGTTAAAGTTTTCCATGAAATGCTAATATTTCCTTTGATTTTCAAAATTTTAACGATTTTTCTGAACGTAAATTTTCGTCAATTTTTTAAATCTTAATCAGTTTTTATAATTTTCCTAAATTTTTAATAATGCTAAGGATTTTCATAATTTTTTAAAGTATTATTAAATTTTCAAAATCTCGACTATTTTTCGTGAATATCTAAGTTTTTCATTTCTTTTTCTTTAATTATCAAAATTCTGACGGTTTTCCTGAATTTCCGTTAATTTAACAAAATCTTAACGGTTTTCGTAAAATAAAGATATTGTTAATTTTTAAAAATCTGGAATTTTTTTAAAATTCTTATTTTTTATTTAAAATCTAGACGCTTTTTATAAATGTCTAAGACTTTCGCTGATTTTAAAAATTCTTACTCCTTTTGTAAATTTCTAAAATTATTGTTAATCTTAACAGAAATAAAGATGATGCAGAAGAAAGCAAACTCCGCAAATCAACACGAAGTGCTAATCGCATGTATTGTGAATATCTGCAATTCTGTTTCATTTGGACTGCAAATATTGCCTTGCTATGGTGGTGCCCGCTAAATTAAATTTTTTATCCATACAGAAAAGCTACTTCAAAAGGCAACCTCTTAACCCCCCTCCTATATACGCCACTGAATGTTAAGAATGTACGATGAAAACGAAAGTTAAACATGTACAAATTGTTTAAAAATGAATGCCAATGACTTCATTTTATTTTTGTTCTGCACAAACCCTACTTCTCACAAGAGTCACCTTAATATCCATTGTAATTGCACTTATAAATTTATAAATATTTTATTTAAATTAGATTGAATGATTTATGTATTATGTGCACATTACATAGGGTGTTAAACAATAGAGCTCATTGCTGTGTGCGTGTGTGTTAATGTAAAAATTTTGCAAGAACAATTTACCAAGTTGGAGTACTGTGAAACGACATAATGGACCCTCGACCTTTATTAAGGTACAAAGGTATGCAAAGTTCGAAACGTGCCTGGAACAGTTTAATGAAATAATGACACAATTTGTAATTTGGGTCTCCCCACTTTGAGCCTGGACGGAGGCTTTCAGGAGATCGGCGCAAACGCATTCCTGCTGGCAGCACCCGAACCGCACCATACAAAATATTCCGCTCCTCTCTTTCCTGCTCTTTCCTGCGGGGGAAAAAACTCCGATAACTAAACATAATCTTTCCCGAAATAATCCACAGTGATACACAAAAGTGCGTTTTTGTTTCGAAATAATGGCATATCAACACCTTATCTTCGCTTCGGTCCTCGTGGTGTTATTGTGTGTGCAAAACGGTACGTATTTTCTTGAACCAGCGCCAAAAATTGTTTTCCTCCCATTTATTTATTTTCAGTGAGCGCATGTTTATCGGAAACATTTTCAATATCTCTAAAATCGTTGAGGAATGCGTGTTTTTTAAATGTTTAAATAAACGAGTGAAAGGAGGAACAATGCCGCTGAGTATTCACTTCCTGCCAATTTAGTGTGGTCCTCGTGTATGTATGTTACATAAGGGCCATGTAGTAACATTTAATGTTCAACGTGATGCATTCAATTCGGTAATCCCTCTCTGGGATATTCCTCATTACATAATAATAATAGAGGAAGCAAGGAGTAGGTCGAAATGGGAACGCTTGCTACACAAACTATTGATTTTTACGCGTTTGTCGATTCTTCCTAAATATAGAAGTGCAAAATGTTTGATCAATATTCTAATTTTGAGATTTATTATCGCCTGCTTTCGTGAACAGGTCGTGTTTGTGTTTTGCGGGCGTGTTTGCTTAATTTCACTATAAATAGTGTGAAGTTGCGAAAAACATGCTACGCCATGCCAAAAATTTATAAAATACTGACGACATTTTTAATAAATATTGAGAATGACCATCCAAAAAACTCTGTTAACAAGTTACAAAGTAATAAGGAATTTGTATATCGATTTGTCAACTTTAAAATACTATCTAATGTTTACATTAGATTTGTGAACCATAACCTATTTATTTTGTTATCACTTATAAGTAAGAATACCATTATATCAATCCCAAGATCAAGATAAGTTGGGCGTAGATAAGAGAAGTAGGGGAAGACCCCATAGTCGTGTCCACACAGTTCTTTTTTCTCCTCGATAGCGGGTCGTGTACCTACTTCAAAGCAAATACTTTACGCATAATTTATATAGATTCAGAAAACACCCTAATATTGCTAGTTTTGAGTTGTTGCAAATAATATTCAATGGGTACTTGTTAAAAGGTCTTAGGTCAGTTTTTTTTCTTCGACAATTTAGTTTGGTTTTATTTCTAAAAATATATAAAATTCTATAAATAAAATACAGTTAATTTACTTAATTAGGTATCATTTTTATGAGTTGGTAACGTATTTTACAAAAATTATAAAATATTTAGTAACTTTAGAACTAAAGTTTCAAGTTTCTGACTTGCGCCGTTTTAACAATATCTTATTCAATTTTACGTCGGAGTCGTAATTTTTCATTATTGACATAAATTGTTGTTTTTGTCATACATTTTTTTGTTCTGTATTTTCATTCTAAATTACCATTTTTCACATAGAAAGTCAATAATGACATTAATGACTATAATAGAATGTCATTTGTGTGATATTTATTCGCATTTTTGACAGTATTGTGATGTTTTTTGGTAAATTTTTGACTATTACAGTTATGACGTTTTTGGATATTTTTTCGACATTAATGAGTATACATAAAATATATTAGAGTATTGCAAATTTTGAGAAATGTTAATTATTAGTGTTATTTTCTAATTTAACATAAATTTCAACTTCCAGATTAAGCATAAAGTAAAATTTCGAGTTTAAAAAAGCCTGAAAATTTGGATTTGCCAGGGCGCACACTGGTCGAAATGCTCATTCTAGCTGAACATTTCGCCGAAAATCAACTGTTTAAAAAACAGTTTTTTTCTTAGAATATAGGCAGTTTAATGTCCAGAGAGTGCGCAGGTATAGCCATAAACCCCTCCGACCTTTGGTCCAGTGGTTATCAGTACTCAAAGTGCACGCATCGTTTACGTCGTTCAGTTGTGGATTTTACGCGCTCCAAACGCCCAAGTTTAATTTCTTTTTTTGCATTTGTGTTTCGTGTAAAATATAATTTAAAGATGAAAATATATTCTAGTGGTATATATACAACATAGTTTTAAATATTTTTCATATAACTTTAGTCAACATATAGATTAGACTGTGCCAAAAAAAATCGACATTTTTTGATTTCGCTCTTCCTCTAGTATATGATTCCCCGTTCAAAATCCGGCGGGTTCCCAAAATCTGAAGTCAATCGGTTGATATTTAGAGGTGCATCAAGTCTAAAACGTGTTTTTAAAATTTTTTCCTCGATTTTCGAGAGGTTTTAGCTTACTGTTCCAAAATAACGGGATGTTTGACACCTGAGACACATTATTACATTCCAATACAAAGTATTCAATGCGTTTCAGTCGCCAGATCTACTTTCGGAAAGATATATTGGCCAAAAAACCCATTTTTTTAAGGCCTAAAAACCGTGACTTCAACTTTCAAGTTCAATAACTTCATATTTTTAGGTCCGCGATGCGTCAATTGTTGTTTGAACATAGTCTAGTATCACATAGCATTATTTGAATTCAAAATTCCAGAGAAAATCGGCCATCAGTTGAAATAATCTTCACTCGAGGGAAAACACGCACTACTTGAAAATGGACCAAAATGACAAAAATTCAGATTGCAATAACTCAGCTGTGTTTAGTCGAAATTGTATGAATCTTTGAGTTCTAAATAGGTTGGGATCTTCCGTTTAATGGAATGCATATAGCGAAATCCATTCCACCACCTCCCACTCCGATAAGAAAAAACTTTTTCATGATTTTAACTTACAAAAAACAGCTAGTAGGTAGTGCCAACAAAATCGTGGTTTCAATCAAACAACAAAGTAATAAGTTTCAGTCATTTTCCTTTCAGTTCCCTAAAATGTCTAGTTTCTAAGATGATTTGGTGCAAAGTTATGAATTTTTTCAAAAAAAGCTGCATCTTGCTCTTTTTTGGCCACAATTTTACCAATTTTGCACCATAATTGTTGATTTTTAATAACAATAATCGACAAATAATCAAATCAATAAAATGTATTGAACACAGAATTTATTCGAGTATTTACAAGTATATTACAGGAACGCTTTTTTGTAACGCTTGGCATTCGCCGCCTGTGCTCCGCGACAACTTTCAAAAGTTACTGCCTTTGTTCTTCGCTCGTTGTCAATTCGGAATTATATTTTGTTATTAAAGCTATACCCCTTTCCGCGGTATCGTTCGTAACGCGTAAAAATGAAAGTTTATGTTTTGCCTCTATGTAAGACTCGTTGGATTCCCACGCAGATGGATCTTCAGTTAAGAACTCGCAGTTCACATCAAATCTTTCCAACAACTTACGTGTATGTTGAGAGAATAGTTCAACGATAGAACGCGTTTTCCACATCTCTAATTCGGTGTCAGAATTTGGATTTAATAATAACCTTTTAACCGGTTCGTCGGACTCGTTACAACTGTCTAATGACAAAACCATTTTACATTTTATGTCCGCGGGAATACTGTTGTCAAACAAAGATCAACCTATCGCTTCGTCTGCAAGGTACCAGAGGTGGTTCGCAAGTTTCCGTATAGCGGCTAAAGCAACAATTTCGTTCTCTTCTTTGTACTTAATCAGGCTCTGAAGGAGTCGCAGATCATTCCACGGGCTGGAAATAGCGTACGGCGCGGTAAACCAATATTTTACATAAAAACGCACTATAAAAATACAAACTTGGCGCAAACCCCTTAATTCGCTTTTAGTTAGCTGAAACAGGTTTCTGAACATAAATATCTTGAGGGCGTACAGCGCTTTCGACATCCACCTTGCGTGATGGATTGCCCCTGGAACTCGAAACTTGGAATCGCCGACTTGCGTTTCCCCCAGAAACAGAATGGTCAGGTCTAAAAACTCCTTGTAATCACAGTGATATGCATGATATTTAAAGGGAAGATCCCAACCTATTTAGAACTCAAAGATTCATACAATTTCGACTAAACACAGCTGGGTTATGGCTATCTGAATTTTTGCCATTTTGGTCCATTTTCAAGTAGTGCGTGTTTTCCCTCGAGTGAAGATTATTTCAACTGATGACCGATTTTCTCTGGAATTTTGAATTCAAGTAATGCTATGTGATACTAGACTATGTTCAAACAACAATTGACGCATCGCGGACCTAAAAATATGAAGTTATTGAACTTGAAAGTTGAAGTCACGGTTTTTAGGCCTTAAAAAAATGGGTTTTTTGGCTAATATATCTTTCCGAAAGTAGATCTGGCGACTGAAACGCATTGAATACTTTGTATTGGAATGTAATAATGTGTCTCAGTCGTCAAACATCCCGTTATTTTGGAACAGTAAGCTAAAACCTCTCGAAAATCGAGGAAAAATTTTTAAAAACACGTTCTAGACTTGATGCACCTCTAAATATCAACCGATTGGCTTCAGATTTTGGGAACCCGCCGGATTTTGAACGGGGAATCATATACTAGAGGAAGAGCGTAATAAAAAAATGTCGATTTTTTTGGCACAGTCTAATATAGATATACTAATTTAAAATAAGTAAAGAATCCTATAGTGAAATTTTACAAAGTTGAACTTGAAAAAGGTTAAAGTATACATTCTTAGCCGTTCTTAGTAATGAATCTTTGTTTTTTATACATAATAACTAATTAGTTTAATATATAAATAATATTTAGCTGCCCGTTTTTGCCCGTTTACAAGCAGTGATTTTTTTTTTAGGTAGCGTAACAATTTCTCGGAGAACATTATTCGATGTTTGGCGCGCTTGAAAAACGCTAAAACAAAAAATAAAGCAATCTATATCTTTGTGATTGACATTATGAATATTGAAATTGTATCGCACACTGAAAATTTAGGTTTATTAATACATAAAATAAATAATTTTCACAATTGGCAATCAAATGGCGAACCTCTCATAGAACAATTTCATATTTTGAAAATAAATATTTTAAGTGGCTATACGGAATGGATGTGTTCTCTACTGAAGGTTTACCAAATGGGCCCCAGCCTGGTTCTAGTGGTAAATCCAGAGCTTTCTCGACCGCTTACCATTCAAAAACTGAACACAGAGGTGTTAAAGTTATTAGTAGAACTAGAACAAACATCTTTACCAGAGGATTTTGACTCCGAATAATTTCTGGCTTTGGTGTAAATTGTTTATATGATGTACCTAGATTCTTTATACAGTATACAGGGTGTCCGTATTTCAACAGAATGTATAGGAATTTCGGTTATTTGAAGAGATAGAGTGGGGCAAAGTTGTGTAATTTAGGGCCCAATAATAATCTAAAAACAGATTTAAAATGCCTTTTTTCGTTTTTAAAATATTGTGGAAAAACTTTTTTTTTGAAATTTTGTTTTTATTTTTTTATTCATAAACTATTGAATCCAGACATTTACAACAGGCACTTTTTAACGATTAATCTAGTAACATATTTCATTTTAAGATAACTATAACATTTACCCAGGGACCATAGCCAACTTTTGTCTTTCTTATGGGCGCCATTTTTCATTTTCATATTTTTGAAAGAATATTTTTTTCTGAATTCAATGATGGATCACACTTATACTTTATTGTACATTTTATTTGTAAAATTTAAATCTATTGTTTTTTGTAAAGAGTACCTGGGAAACAGTTAAGTAACTCACTCATTTGACAACTCCTAGGACCCATAATTTGCTTACATATCACTCCTGAAGACGGGCATCTGACGATACATATTTTAACGGTTGTGGTGTATGTTAAAGGAACGAGTGTCTTCCACTCCCAGATAAGCATGAAGTTAAATTTCGAGTTTAGAAAAGCCCCGCGTAGAAAATTTGTCGAGAGTCGCGCAGCGACCCGGGACAAATTTTCACGGGGCTTTTCTAAACTCAAAATTTTACTTCATGCGCCACGCGTATAAGACACTGATTTAAAGTAACGTTGAAAATGCACTGAAAACCAACCCAACTTCGATATTTTTTCAAAATTGGATGTTTTCTTTCCTATCCATGCTGTAAACCTTCTGATATTCGTTGAATTCCTGTAAAATAACTTCAATTCCCTGTAGTCTTTCGGTCTCCGAAGACCATGATTTGTCCTTCGAGCTGTAGCCATTGTAAAATGGTAATCAACTTAGTAATCTAGAGGGATCCTTCAATTTGAAACTCCTAAGAACGAGTGTTGTCCACTCCCAGACTAAGCATGAAGTAAAATTTCGAGTTTAGAAAAGCCCCGCGTAGAAAATTTGTCGAATGTCGGGAAGCGACCCGAGACAAATTTTCACGGGGCTTTTCTAAACTCGAAATTTTACTTTATGCGCCACGCGTATAAAACACTGATTTAAAGTAAAGTTGAAAATTCACTGAAAACCAACCCAAATTCGATATTTTTTCAAAATTGGATGTTTTCTTTCCTATCCGTGCTGTAAACCTTCTGATATTCGTTGATTTCTTGTAAAAAAAAACTTCAATTCCCTGTAGTCCTTCGGTCTCGGAAGACCATCATTGGTCCTTCGAGCTGTAGCCTTTGTAAAATGGTAATAAACTCAGTAATCTAGAGGGATCTTTCAATTTGAAACTCCCAAGAACGAGTGTTGTCCACTCCCAGACTAAGCATGAAGTAAAATTTCGAGTTTAGAAAAGCCCCGCGTAGAAAATTTGTCGAGGGTCGCGCAGCGACCCTCGACAAATTTTCACGGGGCTTTTCTAAACTCGAAATTTTACTTCATGCGCCACGCGTATAAACCACTGATTAACAGTAAAGTTAAAAATATATAACGCTTAGATGTGATAGTGATCAATATTTAGTGAGATGTAGCGAAAAAATGCAAGCATTACTTGTTCTGTGAATAGTTTTGAAATAATAATAATAATAAAAGTAGAATAAATTTAGTTTGTACAACTTTTATCTGATAATCGATACTTATTTTTATTATAAAAGATAGGCAGTTATTAATTAATTCTTGAGTGCTAACAATGATTAACTGCTATTGAGATTTTATTGATTAATAGGTATGACGTGATTCACTCTTTGCAAAGAAGAAAATATCATAATTTTAAATATGAAATCTAACATAAATTATGAGTGTGGTACATCAATAAGTTCAGAAAAAAATATTTTTTCAACATATATGAAAATCCAAAATGGCGCCCACAAAAAAAACAAAAGTTGGCTATGGTCCCCGGGTTAATGTGATGTTATAAAAAAAATGCTACTAAATTCCTCATTAAAAAGTGCCTGTATATTGTCAAAGTTCTAAATGTCCAAAATCAGTAGTTTTTGAATAAAAAATTAAAAACGATTTTTCAACAAATCAGTTTTTTGTTATATCTCGAAAACAAAAAAGATATTTCAAATTTGTTTTTCGATTATTGTTAGGCCCTAAAATACGCAACTTTGCCCCAATTTAACCGACTCTCTATCTCTTTAAATAACTGAGATCCCCATACATTCTGTCGAAATACGGGCACCCTGTATATCTTATTCTTATTTATAGATATGTGTGCAATTTTGAATTTTTGTTTCTATTTGAATAATTTTATAATTAAATATTACATGGGAAAGGGTTGTAAGATAATGACTATTTTTAGATAAAAATTGTATAACAAAAATTCGAATAATGACTTTATCTTCAAACTTTATTTTAACAATTTTTCGTAAAAAAATAAAATTAACATGGGGGTGGTGAAGGGTAGGAGGGAAGAATTATTTAATATTGAGTAATTTATATTTTTAATCAAATATTTTCTTCGACTTCTAATAATCTAAAGTAGACTAAATCGCTTTATAGCGAAATGTTCAGCTAGAATGTGCGTTTCGACCAGTGTGGGGCGCCCCGGCAAATCCAAATTTTCAGGCTTTCCTAAACTCAAAATTTTACTTCTTGCGCCACGCGTATAAATCACTAATTTAAAGTGAAGTTCAAAACTTAGATTACTTGTATAATTAAAAACGCCTGATTTAAATTTATAAGCATTCTCGTGTCTGGCTTTTATGGCGCCTGGAGCCGTCGCTTCCTAGGTAATTTTTCGGTAAAAGATGTAGTTTCTGCTCTTTCAACGGTTTTTTTTTATTTCGGGGCTGGTTTTAAGCTCTGCAGATGCGGCCTCTTTTATGATTTATAGAAAATCATTATTTTATAAGTATATATGAAATTGCCAATTCTTGGTTGCAGAATACTTCAAACATTAAAAGTGCGATCCTTTTCGCAATCTACAACAAGTTAGTCTTACAAAGACCATATCAAACACTCATTGAAACAACTACTTCCCGGGCTAATACCCCGACGGACATTGAATTATACAACAAGTGTTTGCTGTTACATACAGTAACCTACTGCAAATGTAACAATTTGGGTCAAATTATTAACAGCAAACAGCAAACACTTGTTGTATAATTCAATGTCCGTCGGGGTATTAGCCCGGGAAGTAGTTGTTTCAATGAGTGTTTGATATAGTCTTTGTAAGACTAACTTGTTGTAGATTGCGAAAAGAATCGCACTTTTAATGTTTGAAGTATTCTGCAACCAAGAATTGGCAATTTCATTTATACTTATGTTTGAACGGTAACGTGACCGCCAGTCTAAGGTGTCAAATTGTTTAGAGGGAATGGCAAAGCTATACTGATGAGAGATAAATCTCGAAACGCGTCTATAGATGGCCTAAATAATTTGACCCAAATCGTTACATTTGCAGTAGGTTACTGTATGTAACAGCAAACACTTGTTGTATAATTCAATGTCCGTCGGGGTATTAGCCCGGGAAGTAGTTGTTTCAATGAGTGTTTGATATAGTCTTTGTAAGACTAACTTGTTGTAGATTGCGAAAAGAATCGCACTTTTAATGTTTCATTATTTTATGTCATTTTCTCTCACTTTATTTCAAAACCTTTAAATATTGGTACTGAATTTATTTTAAAAAAAAAAACTTGTCTGATGTGGGTATTTTTCTTTAATTTCAGGTGTTAGTTTAAAATGTTACGATTGCAACAGCCACAATGACACGCGGTGTTCGATGGAAGAGCTCCCAGACGAATTAATCAAGGACTGTCCGCACAGGGAAGATAAGCCGTTTATCTTATGCAGGAAAATCAAGCAAATTATCGACTTCGAAGTTAACGGACGTAAGTTTTACAATTAATTTCATTGCACGTGTGCAGTTTCATGGTACCACGAACATTAATTAAAAACAGTATAAACGATTACAGAAATGTAGTTTTAAAACGCAGTACAATATCTTTATGATATTTTGTGTGGATATTGAACAAATATTGCTCGTTTCAAATATGTGAAAATATAAAAATATCCTGTTTGTAGTTCTTAGGATTTTCAATTGAAAATAAGAAAAAAATGTAATTCTATAAAAGTTTTTACGAAATTGAGATTTCAAATAATTTTAGTTTAAAGGCGCAATAAAATATTTTCATGAAATCGTGATATTTAGCAAACATCACTGTATCAAAATATGTGAAAGTTCAAAAATACTTTATTCGTAGTTTTTGAGCGTATAATTGAAAATTTCAACACCATTCTGTAAACATGGGCTTCACTAGTGAGGGGCACGAGATAAAAAATATGTCAAACCTAGATAAAAACGTAACGTCAATAAGTAATTTTATGTGAAAATATCACATAAAATTACTTTATTCGTAGTTTTTGCCTTATTTTTTATTGAACGCATAAAAAAGTGTGATTCTTTCCAAGTTTTCGGAAAATATTGATTTAAAAAAAATCTAGCCTGAAAAAGCCTTGGAATTAAATTTTTTCAGTTTTATCATCGCTGTCTTACTGGTAAACTTATTAAATACCAAATATTTGTTTAAACAAGCAAAAGCAAAACCAACATTCATATACTTTCCCCCGTATGTAATACAAAGGGAAAGTATTGTTTTCGTGAAAATTTTCGAATCAAAAATTTTAGCGGAAATATCCGTTTTGAGGTCCACTGAGTCGAATAAGACCATTTTTGAAAAATGTCTGTCTGTCTGTCTGTCTGTCTGTGTGTGTGGCTGTGTGCGCTGTACCGCAAAAACCGCTAAAGATATCGAGATGAAACTTGAAACTTAAGCTTTTTGTTACAATCGGAAGAACTGAAAAGCTTTTGGTGAAAATCGGAAAACCGGAAGTGGTACTTTACTCTTAGCGTTTTTCAGTTTTTTCAGATTTTTTCAATAAATGTTCATCAAACAAAAAATTCTTTCAAATAAAAGTTGTAGATAATAACAAAATGAAGATGTATTGTTCATTTACTTTTTGTCATAGCACTCTTAGTTTTTGAGATATTTAATAAATAGTGTTTTTTATCTAGTCATTGATTTGTGTCAGTGTGTGTGTTGATACAATTGAAAAATGTTTCAAATAAAAGTTGTAGGTAATAAAATATTAAAGATTTTTTGTATCTTCACTTTTTGTCATAGCACTCTTAGTTTTTGAGATATTCAATAAATAGTGTTTTTTATCTAGTCATTGGTTTGTGTCAGTATGTGTTGATCCAATTGAAAAATGTTTCAAATAAAAGTTGTAGTTATCAAAAAGTTGAAGACATTTTGAAAATAATAATGCTACAAATATTTTAAAAGTGATTTAATACGCAATTTACGTGATGGACACATCACCATTTTTTTACCTAACGCAATTTTTATTAAAAGAATACATCGTTTCGTAAATTGTACAAACTTTGTACAAAGTGTCGCATTTTTTTTTTAGATCTCTTTATTCAACATATACAGGGTGTCCCGATTAAGCAGTCGAAACATGGGTATTTTCTAAACGGAGATAGAGAATCGGTTAAATTCGAGAAAATATGTGGGACAATGAGTACTATTTATGACCGGTATAAAATCAATAAAAAAAAAGTTGAACGTTCAGAGCACACTGCGAAAAAATCGATTTTGGTGATTTTTTATTTTCCTCTATAACTTTTTTCTTGGTTTTACACCGGACATAGAAAGTCCTCATTGTACTGCATATTTTCTTCCATTTAACCGATTCTCTATCTCTTGCCGCTTAGAAGATACCCATGCATCGACTGCTTAATCGGGACACCCTGTATATGACGCAGGATTTATAGCTCCAATTTCTTGCGCTTTTCGATGGTATAAAAATCAAATATGGCTGCCATAAGTAACATTGCCCATTTGTGGGGGTGCCCATGCACGTCACAACATGTTTATTTCATTTTTTAATTTGTTTTATTTAAAATTATGATAGTCGATGGTATTTATTTAAACAAAAATTAATGATCTTAAAAAGGATTTGTATTTGTGATTCGAAAACTAGAATTAAAATCATTTGATTCGAATCATATTTGATCGTTTTTTGATTCGGAAATTCATAACTCGAATTATATTAAATAAAAAGATTCAGATTCGTGATTCGAATCCTTTTTCGATTATTCTGCCCAGCTCAGGGGAGGTTTATTTGAAATTATTATAAAGATTCGCATACGTAAATTTCAATTCAATTCAATTACCCAAACACCACTCGTAAATTGACAGCGATTGTCAGATTCTCGTTTAACTTGTGCTTTTTGAAAATGATATTACAATATGTTTCCAAATAGACAAATTATAATCAGAATTAACAGAAGAGTAAGTGGAATGATTAAGAACACGAATTAATTAATTTGTAGAATGTTTACAAAATGTTAAATGGCTGAAAACGTCCGGATAAGTACTATTTTATGTAGAGGGATCGTCAGTTTCTAAACATATGAAAGCAATGTTGTTTTACATACAATGAATGTATCTTTTAAGTAAACATATCCCAATGTATACGCTGTTGATCGTTTTGTAATTTCAAGCTTCTAACGAGTTTTTCTAGTCCTTGATGCATGAAGCATGAAGTAACATTTCTAGTTTAAAAAAGCCTGAAAATGTCGGTTAGAAATAATTTATTACGTGAATCAAACATAAAATCACGCGGGGTCTATTAATCTGAACTTCGCACCGAATCAGTGTTTTATATGCGTGGCGCGTGAAGTAAAATTTCGAGTTTAGAAAAGCCCAAAAAATTTGTCTCGGGTCGCTGCGCGACCCTCGACAAATTTTCACGGGGCTTTTCTAAACTCGAAATTTTACTTCATGCTTAGTCTGGGAATGGACAACACTCGTTGTAAGTTACAAATTTAACGATTCTATAATAACAGCGAATGTCGAAATTTTTTTATTTAGGTATTTATTACTCAAAGGATTTAATTTTTATGTTCATTCATTAATAATTTTATTATTTTTAGAATTTTTGTTAACTTTTTCATTCCGTTTTTGTTTCGATTTTGCGGTTTATCAATTCAATTTTCATTTTAATTTTAATTGCTCACCTTTTCTACACTGGATAGATAATTTTTATTTTCTGTATTGGATAATCGAAAATGATTATAGTTAGGCAAATTATAAAAGTATAAAGTCATTTTGGCTATAAGTAAACTTTAGATAATTTTTTTATTTTTATTTTATTTATTTATTTATTTATCATAAACGGTAAACCCCTTTTACACTTGAAATATTTAATAATAACAATAAAATTAATTTTAAAAGTACGATTCTTTTCGCAATCTACAACAAGTTAGTCTTACAAAGACTATATCAAACACTCATTGAAACAACTACCTCCCGGGCTAATACCCCGACGGACATTGAATTATACACCAAGTGTTTGCTGTTACATACAGTAACCTACTGCAAATGTAACAATTTGGGTCAAATTATTCAGGCCATCTATAGACGCGTTTCGAGATTTATCTCTCATCAGTATAGCTTTGCCATTCCCTCTAAACAATTTGACAATTTGGCAAAGCTATACTGATGAGAGATAAATCTGTGGCTCCTATGACACTGAGACATGCTAGACTTTGTGTGCTGTTCAGGAGTCTTATTACCCCCTGCTGCTCCGTCCTTGTCCACCACACTACTGCCCCGTAGGTTATCTGATGATCTGATCTCCCTTGTATATAACCAGAGGGTCATTTTGGAGTTGAGACCCAAGTTTTTCCCGCACATTCTTCGACACCTTCAAAATGCCATTGAGGCTTTTTTGACGGTTTTTGTGATGTGCGTTCTCTACGTCATTTTGTCGTCGAAGATTACCTCTAGGTATTTCGCCTCCTTGGCGAAGGGAATTTTTGTGCCCTCGAGCGTTGGTGGCCTTAGGCCTTCTAGCACTCTTCCTTTTGTAAACACGACAATCTGTGTTTTTTCGGGATTGATCGTCAGTCGTTCCCGTCGACACCAATTGTCTACTATGTTTAGAGCCCTTTGTGTTCGCTGTGAGATAACTCCTGCGAACCGGCGTCTGATGACTATGGCCAAGTCATCCGCATACCCTAGGCAATGGATGCCTACTTCAGACAGTTTTCTTAGTAGGTCGTCCACTAGAGTTGTCCATAACAGTGGAGATAGAACCCCTCTCTGCGGGCAGCCTCCGCCAGCTCTAGCTTCAATGGTGTGCCCTCCTAGAGTGGATATACTTGTCCTTTCCTCCAGGCTAGCCCTTATCCATTGGTAGAGGCTTGGCGGGACGCCTTTTCTTGCTTGTGCCTCTATAAGCGAGTTGGTTGTGACATTGTTGAACGCCCCTTCTATATCTAAGAATGTGACCATAGCTATCTCTTTGTTCTCCACTGACTTTGTGATGAGCGTGTTTAGGTCGTCCAGCACCGAGTCCGTAGACTTTCCTGGCTGGTAAGCGTACTGAGGGGATCTTTCCCCAGTATCTCGTCTCGTAGGTATCTGTCGACCAGTCTGTCCATTGTTTTCAATAGGAATGAAAGATCTGCTATTCTACCTTTCTTAGGCAAGTAGATTACCCTTACACTTTACCACGCCCTTGGTACGTGTTCCCATGCCAGACAGGCTTTGAAGATTTTTGACAGATGCGACACCAGCTCCTCTATGCCCTTCTGTAGCAGGATGGGATAAATCCCATCCATCCCAGCGGACTTATAAGGTTCGAACCTGTTTATGGCCCATCTGATTCTGCTTGGTCTTGTAACCTCTGTGGCGACCCTCAATCATTTCGGTCTGGCTTTTTTCGCCTTTGGTCGGGATTGTCACGTATGCCCTCCTCTGACAGGATTGCTGAGGGGGGAAAGTGGACTTTTAGTTATTCCTTGAGACTCTCCTTTGTTTCAGTATAGGTCCCGTCAGATTTTCTGAGGAAACCTAACTCTTTTGCAGCACTTCCATCTTTTGCCAGGACTTTGTGGATTCTCGAACATGCCGGAGTGTCGATTAACTCTTCGCAGAACTTTCTCCATTAGTCTCTTTTGGCTTTTTGGATTTCTTTGTTGTACTGCGTAAGCTTTTCCTTATAGGTGTCCCAATTCTGTGTGTTTTTGGCCCTATTGAATAGCCTTCGAACCTAGGCTCTTAGCTTTTCAAGGTTCTTGTTCCACCAGATTGTACGGCAGCCCCGTCGGGTTGTTTTTTCCGGGCAGTTTTCCAAGTATGCCGTCTTAATCGCGTCATTTACTTCTTCCACTGCTAGTTCTAGCCCCTTCACCTCACTCACCGGTGCTGTTTCTTTCCGAAGAGCCTCCCTGAGGGATTCTTTATATCCTTCCCAGTTTGTCTCTCTGGGGCTGAAGCGGATTTGCCTGTGGTCTGAGCATGATGGCTCTTCAATGTCGTTAACAAACAATACAAATAATATTGATCCAGAGTGGGTTCCTTGTGGTGCCCCAGAAGTGACAGAAATGGGCTGTATAATTAAATAAAAAATTATAAGAAGTCTAAACAAAGATCAAATTAATTTATGAATACTTGAGATATTCATAATATAAATGTAGGGTAGATAATTGAGCTATTTATATTAAAAGTGGTCTAACTCCATTTCTCAATTTTTGTTGTTGACTGTAATAATCTTCATAATTTGAGGTTTTCTATAATAAGCAACGATTTGTGGCTAAGCATATTTATTATATACTCAATGACATTAGAAGCGTAACACCCAGAAGGAGTTATTATTTTAACTTGATTTTTTGCCAGTATGGTAGTCTTACATCAAGAATAAAATGATTACATGTTCAAGAAATTTTATTAAAAAACAATCTAAAAAAAATTAATAATGTGTTTGGCGACCCCTTTGCTGTATACACTCCTGTAGACGTCTGGGCATCGACAAAATGAGATGGTCGATGTCTTCTTGAGGCATCTCGTTCCAAGCAACTTGAATTTCATCGATCAACTGTGCTAGAGTCTGTTGAGGATGGTGCAAAGAGAATATTCTTCTTCCCATGATATCCCACACATGTTCAATGGGATTTATATCCGGCGAACGGGGCGGCCACGCCAAAACATTAACACCAGCTTCATTAAGAAAGTTCATAGTTCGACGAGCAATATGGGGACGTGCGTTATCTTGTTGAAAAAGTACGTCTGGGCTGCCATCTAAATAAGGCAACAAAGTCGGTCGTATGACGTCTTCAACATAACGCGCAGCTGTCATACTGCCTCGAATGAATACAAGAGGTGATCGACTACCATAAGCAATAGCCCCCCAAACCATTACTCCAGCAGTCCTGTGTACATGCCTCTCAATAGCAAACCTAAGATCAGGTCGTTCTCCACGGTAGCGTCGTACCCTTCTACGGCCATCATGCGTGCCTAGACAAAATCGTGATTCATCGCTGAATACGACATCGTGCCATTCTGCCTCCCAATGCTGCCGTTCTCTGCACCAGTCCAACCTTTGGCGACAGTGTCTCGCTGTTAAAGGAAGCACTAATCTTGGACGGTACGAAAGAAGCCCAAAGGATTGAATGCGGCGATATAAGGTTCGCATACTAACGGGCCTACCTTCTTCTCCAATCCATTGATCACCGATTTGACGCGTAGTAGCGAAACGGTCTCGCAGGGCTATTTGTCTTAAGCGCCGATCTTGACGTTCTGTGGTACGCCTTGGTTGACCAATTGGTCTTCTTCTTGCTCCTCTACCTTCTTCTGTCCATACCTGATACACACGTATTACAGTTGCTGCAGTGGAATCAATACGGCGGGCAATTTCGCGATAGGACATACCGACATCTTGATAAGCAACAACTCGACCCCGGTCAAAATCGCTCAAATGGTGATATTGTGGACGTCTTCGGACTCGAGGCATTTTATTTAAGCTTAACACACTCAACGGAAACACGAAAACTAAAAACATCTGTACTAAACAGCTCATATAAATAGTTTTATCAAAAAAGAAAGAGTGAAATATTTTTTTTTCACAATAAATATAAAAGGCACAAGGTTGAAATTGTTATCAATGTATGCTTTAAATATAGTCACTCTGTTGCTAAAATATGAATTTAAGAAAATCATTCCCTCTTGGTGTTACGCTTCTAATGTCATTGAGTATATATATTTTTAATATACTTAACCACAAATTGTGGTCGATGAATAAAAAGCTTAAATTATAAAGGTTTTTACAGTCAACAATAATAAATTGAGAAATGGAGTTAGGCCACTTTCAAAATGAACGACTCAATTGTTGTTTGTGTATTTAATAAATAAAAAATTAGGTTATTTTTGAGAATTTATGACTTCACTTCTGATGAATTCTTTATGACGCTTTTGATAGAGTTTTTTGTTTCATATGAAGTTCTATAAAAATATGAAAACAACGCCAAAGTTTAATTACATGGTAAACAGGATTTTATATGACAAATAACAATATTAATAATAAAAAATAAAAAAAAACTGAAGAAGCTGAGAATTGAATATAATCAGATGCAAGAACCTTGTATAAGATATTTATTTATTTTATTTATTTTTTTTGAAATTGTATCAGTATTGGGAGTGTTATTCACATTTTTATTATTTTTGTAGTATTTAACGTTTTCCTTTTTAACGTTCCTCCAGAAAATTTACCATGTTTATTTGTACTTTTGTTTTGATGTTTATTAAACTTTGATGTGTATTAATATTTTAAATATCATTAGACAGAGTTACATTTTTTAAGTCCTAAGCAACATTAAGTAAATTGCTAAAAAAATTATTACTTTTCCGACTCGTTAAACAAGTCAATTTTTGAGAATGTTCGTGTTATGTGTACAAATGCGTTTTTATTTCGCGATAATAAATTCAACAAGCTCTTTCTTATAAAAGTGATCAATTTGAAGCTTTAAAAGAGTATTTTCCACTCCCAGATTAAGCAAAGATTAAGTAAAATTTCGAGTTTAGAAAAGCCTGAAAATTTGGTTTGGTCGCATACACGCGAGGTAACGGGTTTTACTGGCTCCAGAATGTGACTGACTCGTCTTCAACTCGTCAGTCATACCCTTCTGCCCGTCAGTAAAAACCCTTTTGACCTTGCTAGTAATGTTACATACTATTCCATTATATCTAAACTGTGAACTGAAAAATATCACTATCGATATGTTTTTTTTACAGTTCCTCCAGACACCCGTGTGATCCGCTCTTGTGGATGGGATGATTCCACCTACAAAAATCGCTGTTACCACCGTTCTGGATTCGGAGGACGTCAAGAAGTCTGCGCTTGCGAGAAAGACGTATGTAACGGCTCAACCACGGTCCAAACATCGTTAGCCCTTTTACTGGGTGCATTAGCCTTACTAAAAATATCTCTGTGAGACCACTAGACACAAATTGTTTAAAAAATAACCTATAGGCTCATTTTATGGTTGTTTCAAACTAAGATAATTTAATTTAACAAAAGGATAAACTATACGCGTGTTAGAACTGTACTATATAGAAAAATATTCAACTAAATTATTAAGAAAAGAACTCACATGCACAGACTTAAAATATAATCACCTATCATATTATTTGAATAGAAAATAAATAAACTGTAGAACTGACACCTGGCTCACGATGAAACGGATCATGTCTCTTTGACTTTTAGTGCCACTAGCTCTTGATGAGACAATATTAAGTTTGATTAAGGATTAGATGGTAATTTGACAATTTAAAACTTTTAATCAGCTTAGAAAATTGCCTTACTTCAGCTTTAATAGTGCTCACCAGGTGGTGAATGAACTGTAAAAATTATTCAAAAAAGTGCTCATACTGAAAATGCCTTATCTACAAATGGCTGGTAGCCAAAAATAAGAACAATTTTTTAAATTAAATTGGACTTAGCTTTACAAGTCTTCAATTAACACTTTAACATCGTACGGTTCATTTTGTGAAATAAATTGTTTTATTTCTATTCTAAACGATTTCAATCAAACAATTGAAAATATATTAATTCATTATATTTTTCCTCTGTGCTATAAGCTACATTCTTTTATAATTTCTACATGCAGCCCATCAAATGCAGGATGATTTTTTAACAACTACCTTGGAACACCAACACACACTCACGTCAAATTATTGATTTCCTGGCGATAGAACATTTCGTGACACATTTAATTATAGGTATTCTAAACGCCAGACGCTTTATTTTAGATGTATATATGAGGACGAACAAAGAGCAATCGTGAACTGCCAATAATTCTAAAAAGTGTAAAACGTAACAGTGTTTTTTTCATATTGTTTTTTTAACGTTTTTATTGCGCTAAAGCAGAAATTTTAAAACGCAACATCGATACGTTATTAAAGTTGTTTATTACTTTTATCAGTGTTTCATTCATCCATTTCAATTTTATCTGTTATCCTCGTGTCCCTGTATTCTTGACCTTTTCAGAGATTGTGAGTTGTTTCTTTTTTTTTCAACAATTTCATCGAGATAAATGTATTTATAGTTACTTAATTGTTTTCTTTCTGTAAATAAATCGTTACTTTTATAATAAATAAAGCTTACCAATTAAGCAACAACTTTTCTTCTTAACTAGCAGAGCTGAGCAGGATTCGATTCTATTAAGAGGATTCAAAAGAGGTATTCGTATTCAAATCCAAATTTAGGCGATTCGAATCCTTACAAAATGTTGTTTTTTTTTGTTTTTTTTTTTGAAAGTTTGAATTTGGACGCTACGCTTCGCTCCGTGCCCAGATGCACATTTCTGGCTTTTCTAAACTCGAAATTTTACTTCAGCCGTATAAAATACTTAAAAATCGGAAAAACGCTAAGAATAAACTAGCACTTTCGGTTGCCGGAATTTTACTAAAAACTTCTTAAATATTAGGAGTGTAATGAAAGAATGAAGTTAAAGTCTCATATCAATATCTTTAGCGGTTTTTGTTGTAGCGTGGTGATAGGCACACACAGAGAGACAGGGCTGCAGTAAGGAGGGGGCCAAGGGGGCGACGGACACAGGCGCATCAAGCAGAGGGGCGCTATCGAAGTCCGAGATCAGAAATTTCATAAATTCTAATCAGAACTTTAAAATTATATAAGGACTCTATATTTTAAACTTTGTATATTGAAATACGACATTATTAAATCACTCACTTTTTCACATATTTAATTAATTCACCTATTTGAATATTTAAATTTTTCAATAAATTAGTTTTGGAAAATTTCTTAAATATTCTCTATAACTAAACAATTTATAAATTCAAATAGTTTATTTTTTTAAATATTTGACTAATTTGAACGTTTCATATTTGAATATACACAAATATTCAAATTCCTAGCCCTATTGTAAACTTCACATTAAATCGGTGTTGTATACGCGGGCGCATGAAGTAAAATTTCGAGTTTAGAGAAGCCTGAAAATTTGGATTTGCCGGGGCGCGAGTCGCTTCGCTCGCGCGCCCCGGCAAATCCAAATTTTCAGGCTTTTCTAAACTCGAAATTTTACTTCATGCTTAGTCTGGGAGTGGAAACCTACGTTAAAAAGTATAATATCAATTATTCGTAAAATTTGATTGTTAAGATTAGAAGGAAACGTTACTCACACAGGCATAATTTTAAACTTTTCGATACGTTTGCCAAAAATAGACTATTTCCTACAAGGTTGTTAAAAAAACGTATATTTTTTCATTTTAATTAAAACAAAGAGTATTTTTTACAAAACGTGTTTTTTTTCATTAAAACAGCGTTTAAAACATTAACAATTAAAAACACGTTTAAAGCGTGTTCAAAACATAACATGTATAAACGGTTAAAATCCCATTTATGCTGTTTTAAAAAAAATGTGAAAAATTACGAAAACTTCGGATTTTCGTGAAATTTTCATGCGTTTTACTGTCACGTAGAAATAAACCAAATTCAATACTTAAGAAATAAACTACAGGTGGTTTAAGTTAATTAATAAGTGATTGAACGTTGGGATAAAAGTGAACATTTTTGTTGCGTTTTGAAAACATTGTGAAAAATTACCTAAACTTCGGATTATCAAGAACTTTTCAAGAATCACGAGAACAAAGAATGCGCTTTACTATCACGTGGGAATAAATAACAATCATTACTTGGGAAATAAATTACAAGAGGTTAAAGTTACGACCGATTGATTCAAGCCAATTTTAATTCTAAAACATTAACTTACAATTTAAGCTTCCGCTTAAGTTCGAAACGTTCAATTCTCGGTTAATCTCAAAGTGTCCATCTTTAGCAATTGTTTTCATTCGGTTTCGTAAAATAAAAATTTAATTTTTTTTGAGAAAGCAAAAAACAACCGTCTCACCAAACAAATATTGACAAATAGAAAGACTGTTATTCCTTACTTCACTTTTTTTTTTTGAGTAAAAAGTGAAGTAAGGAATAACAGTCTTTCTATTTGTGATTAATCACTTCACGTAAACTCGAAACAATACAGTTATAAACAAATATTGAATGATTAAATGAATAATAATAAGAAGAATCTAGAAAAGTACAAATACATTTATTTGTAGTTTTTTTTGTCTCGTAAAAAGGCCGAGTTTTTGAAAAAAGTTATGCTCGATTTTTGTAAAATCTAGACATTTTTGTTTTTAAATAATGAAAACGCAGCTCAAAACTAAAACATTGATTTAAGCGTAAAAACAATTGAACGTTGCGGTAAATCAAACTTTTATTCTTTGGTGGTCGTTTGCCGTTTGTTTCATGAAATTTACAGTTATCAAAAACGTTGGGCTTAGTTATTTGAGCCATTCATTTTTTGTTTGTTGGCTGTATTAAATATAATTCACTCGGCGAAAAAGCAGCAATTTTGATTTAATTTTAAGCCTTAAGATAAGCGTGAAAAAAATTGAGCCTTACTTCAATTCAAAGCCATATTCTTCGGCTATTGTCTGCCTTTCGTTTAATGAAAATATCAAATCCGTGGACAAAGTTACGCTTAATTGTTTGAGCAAGCCTTTTTTATTTACTAATTATTAAACCACGGACCTAGACTTAAAATGTAAGCCTTGATTTAAGTTTCAAATCAATCGAACGTTACGTCATTTCAAAGCCACATTCTTCGGCTGTCGTTTGCCTTTTGTTTTGAGAAAATATTAAGTTCAAAAGAGTTGCGCTTAATTATGTGAGCGACTATTTCTTGAGAATTTATTGATCATTAAAACCCGGACTTTGACTTGAAACTTAGTTGATATTTTTGGAATATCTAGTAAAGATATTCAAATTTCAACTATAACCAATCAAAGTTTATTAGTTTCTGTGTAGGTTTTTAGAATGTTATGTTAATTTGATAATTTGTTAAATTTTTTACAATTGCTTAAATAAAAAACATGCACCTAAAATCTTTGATTTTATTGCATAATTTTAACTTTGGGTGAATATTCTCGAAAACTTGGCGAGATAATTTAATTTTCGTTCTATAAGATGTAAGAGCAATCAATTCTAAGTAAATTCTGTCAATGTAATTTTAATAGTATAGATTTTTATGTTTTTTACAATTTTTTCAAAGAAAACATTCTCTCAAAATTGTTAATTTTATTGCACAATTTTAACTTTGAATATTTTTAGAAAATGTGGTAAGATAGTATGATTTTCTTTCTATAAGATGTAAGTGCAATTAATTCTAATTAAATTTTGTGAATTTCACGTTGATGGTGTGAAATTTTGGTTTTGTACAATTTTTTCAAAGAAAACATTCTCCAATAATTGTCAATGTTATTGCATAATTTCAACTTAAGCTGAATGTTTTAAGAAAACATGGCAAGATAATTTTATTTTATTTTTATAATATATAAATACATTTAATTCTAAGTAAATTCTCTAAATGTTACGTTGATGGTATAAAATGTGTTTTTGCAATAAAAAAAAAACATTGTCCCAAAATTGTTAATTTTATTGCATAATTTTAACTTCAGCTGAATATTTTCGGAAAATACGTTAAGATAATTATATTTTCTTTTTATAAGATGTAAGTCCAATAAATTCTTAGTAAATTGTGTGAATTTCAAGTTGAATTTTAATTTTTTATAATTTTTTCAAAGAAAACATTCTCCCAAAATGGTCAATGTTATCGCATAATTTCAACTTTGGGTTGATATTTTGGAAAATCCAGTAGAGATATTTAAATTTCTATTACGGCCAATCAAAGTTTATTCGTTTCTGTGTAAATTCAATGAATTTTAGGTTGATTTCATAATTCGTTGAATTTTTACAATTCACTCAAAATAAACATTCTCCTAAAATCGTCGAATTAAGGCATTCGTTATTTGTTGTAAAAGTTCAAATTGAAGCTTTAAACAGTGTTTTCCACTCCCAGGCTAAGCATGAAGTAAAATTTCGAGTTTAGAAGAGCCTGAAAATTTGGTTTGGTCGCGTAGCGCGAAGCGCGGAGCGGCCAAACCAAATTTTCAGGCATTTCTAAACTCGAAATTTTACTTCATGCGCCACGAGCGTAAATCACTGAAATAATCTAAAGTTCAAAATACACTTTTTCAGCAGCATACTGATTTAGAAGTATATTTTAAACATCACAATACGTCAGTATATTATACGCCTGTCGCATGAAGTAAAACTTCTAGTTTAGAAAAGCCTGAAAATTTGGTTTAGTTGCTTCGCTTCGCGACCAAACCAAATTTTCCGGCTTTTCTAAACTCAAAATTTTACTTCATGCTTAATTAAGGAGTGGAAAACACTCGTTAAAAGCCTCAAATTAAACTTGAAAGAAAAATTGCACAATTTCAACTTTGGCTTAATGTTTTGGAAAAATGCGCTGTCATAATTTAATTTTTTGTAAAGTACATGCAACTACAATTGATTCTACGAATTTTATGTTGATTGTATAAAACTTGATTTTTTTAACGCATACAAATTTGTGTTTGTTCTAAAATAGAACAACGAATTTATTTTACCTGTTTAAGTTTACACTTTTAATGTTTATGAACATTTTTTGTTCATTATAATTTTTTTGGTGACAGTAATGATATGTTTAACTAGTTACGACGTTTTTGGATATTTTTTGACAATTATATTAAAATACTTCTTCAATTTCCCTTAATATTTCCATAACATTCAACTTTTTCGACTTTCAAATAAAAATAATTCGAAAACTGCCGATGGCGTATTTTTGTGTTTTTCGCATATTCTAAATGAACAATGTCTTCTTAACATACACGAAACTTCATGAACATTTGTTAAAGAATTTTCATGTTATGAATGTTTAAAACTTGAATTTCCCTAAATATTTCTTAAGTTTTAAGTTTTTACCTTTAAATTTAAAATAACTCGAAAATTTAGAAACGTAAACAAGAAATCCAAATAAATAGTATAAAATATAGTTTAGATAATTTAAGACAATAACAAAACGTTTTTAACAAATTCAACGTTTAAAGCATGTTTTAAACGAATTTAGCATTTAAACATGTTTAAAACAAAACGGTTTAAAATACGATGGCTGTTTTCAAACATGTTTAAAACACTGTTTTAAAACAAAGTGTTTTAAACATAACAACCTTGATTTCCTATTATTACAACACTTTGTTATATTTTATTTCTAACTACCAACAAAATGTGGAAAATGTATTATAATTGTATAATGTATAATATTATAAGATTACTTACCACGAAAATCGTAACGTATCAAAATAAAATATCACAATAACCAAAACAAATCATAATTGATACAATACTGTCAAATAATGCCAATTTATATGTCGAAAATGACATTCCATTTCATTCAAAGAAGTTCATTATTACCATAGATAAATGATATTTCAGTGAATGTCAATAATGGAAATATAGAATAGTTAAGCACAATACTGCCAAGAATTCCAATTCATATGTCGAAAATGATATTATAGTCCATTATAGTCACAGAAAGTCATTATTGTCAGTATATGAGATATTATAACTGTCAAAGACTTTCCAAAACTATCGTACCCGTCACAGAAGATCTATAAAAGCTCCTAAGCTGAGGATTGTTAATAATTACATTAGCTATTGATAGCCATTTGACTATACTGACTGCCTATATCTTCACAACTGACACTGTTGCGTTATATCAACCACAATTTTACACACTACAAAAAAACTATCAACCAACATCAAAAAGATACCAATTTTTATATAAATCATCATCATCCTGATGTGTGTGCTATGGTATGTGTGATCTGTAAAAACTGTCAAAATAGGAAACAAGTTTTAAAATGGTCATTATTTTGTTAAATATATCATTGTCAATAGTGACTCGGAATACTCTTCTTTCGTTGTTGTTGTTGTTGTTTCCACAATTTTTGCGTGTTTTTTTTTTCAAGACAAGTTTTAACTCATCATGTTACTTTTGATATGGTATTTAAGAGCGTCAATTACATGCATTGCGTATAAAGTAAAGTTAAAGTGAAAGTCATTGTGTTTCGTTTGACATTTATGACAATTTTTCTTTGTATTTGTCAAGATTGTGACGTGCGCACAAACCTGATATTTTTACACATGTTTCGTATTTTTTTTTACATATTTTTGACAGCTGACACTTTTGACAGTTGTCGTTTATTGAATAAAAGTCGGCGTCGACGTATGTCCAATAGCATTTGTCAATAGTGACAGGGGGCGCCAATTGGATTTTTGGCCCTGGGCGCAAGTTATCGTTACTGCGGCGCCGCAGACAGACATTTTCACGAAAATATTACTTTCCCTTTGTCTTACATACGCTGAAGTAAAAAAATTAATGAAAATATCAAAGACCTTCATTATAAAAACTAATTTTAAAATGATTGTAAAACTGACTCTTAATAACATTTTTAAGTTAATTTGGAGTTAAACACAGTTCAAAATATTTTAATGTATATATAGTAATATTTTACAAGATATTGTAATATATTTATAGTTATAATTAAACGTTATTAAAAAAAAACAGAAGCTTAACATCATTTTGAACGTAGTTCAAATACAAACTCAGTTCAAAATGTGTTTTCGTTTTCATGTATTCGAATTTATATTTATTTTATATTTTAATAAAGACGCGCATAGGAATGCGCATATGTTTTTTGTGTATCTTTTGTGTGTGTGAATCAACGAGAATAAAGTGAACTGTTGAAAGGTCAACGTGTGTTTTCATTGTGTGAGCCTTATCATAATATAAGCGAAAATACACACCAAAAATTGGCGACGAGGAATAGAAAAACCCACCTACGATGGCGGAAACGGCAGAGACCAGTGCTGGCAGTAGTCTAATTGGATGTTTGAGGGAGTTTCATCACGAGAAGAACGATATTACAGTTTTCAAGGTAAAACTTCAACAATTTATCGTGGCGAATAACTTCGAAAAAAACGCAACCAAAAAGCGTGCTATTCTATTAAATATTTTACACGAAGACATATATGTATTGTTACGAAACTTATGTGTACCTGAAGATATCGTAGAACAATCCTATGAAGAATTACTAGAGAAATTAGTGAAGCATTTCACTCCGGTACAATCATATTTTGCGGCAAGAATAAAATTCTACAGCGCACGCCGAGATGAAGAGGAGTCCGTAGCGGTCTGGGCAGCGCGCGTCAAGAGTTTATCAGCGGGATGCGGCTTTGATACGGAAATCAGCACCGTCATGAGGGACCTGTTCGTCGTGGGAATTGGAAACGGCCCCATATTGGATCGTCTTCTGGAAGTCGACCCCACTTCGAAGCCAACCCCTACGCTGGAGACAATGATGCAAATAGCTCAAAATAAGGAGGCGGCGGCAAAAGAGCGGCGTATTCAAGTGAAATCGGAAGTTCATCAAATTACAAGGTATAAAAAACAATTTCATTCTAATATACAGAAAGCCAGTGGCGCCAATGCTCAAGAAAAACAGTTTTCGCATAAAAGTAAGTGCAAGGTTTGCGGAAGAATGAACCATCAGACTTTTGAATGTAGATATAAATCATTTACTTGTAATAATTGCGGAAAACAAGGTCATTTAGCAAATGTGTGTAAAATTAAAAATAATAAAAACTCACACAAGTTTTTGTCGCACCAGATGGTTAATCAGGAAAATTTAAACCAAACAGATCTTTTTAATATCAATGAAATTAATAATATCAATCCATTTTACGTTAAATTGCTGGTTGAAAATGTTCCTATCAATTTTCAAATTGATACGGGTGCTACACATACTGTGATATCCGAAAGAATTTATCGCAGACATTTTGAAAAATATCCACTTCTAGAAAATGATTTAATTTTTAAAGATTATATTGGATTCAGTTTTCAACCCCTTGGTAAATTAAATTTAAATGTAATATTCAATCAAATTAAATATAATATGGAAATGTACATTATTAAAAATGGAGGAGTTCCATTAGTTGGAAGAAATGCTTTAAGGTTATTTAACATTGGCATGAATAGCAATATGGTTGAAAATAATTTTTATAATTCAAGCGTACCTCGCAAAGTTGATATATTAAGCAAAAAATATTACAAAATTTTTGAAGATGGCTTGGGAACGTTTACAAAAGATAAAATGACTTTAATTATGAAAGAAAATTGTGAACCTAAATTTTTTAAAGCACGCCCTATTGCATTTTCATTAAAAAAAAAGGGTAGAAAATGAAATAGAACGTTTAGTTAAATTAAAGGTTTTAGAACCAGTTACCTATTCTAACTGGGGTACTCCAATAGTACCAATTTTAAAACCTAATGGTTCCGTCAGAATTTGTGGTGATTACAAATTAACTGTTAATCCAAATTTAGAAATTCTAAGGTTCCCGTTGCCACGAATTGAATACTTGTTTAATAAATTAACGGGAGGAAATACATTTTCTAAGATTGATTTGTCAGAAGCTTATCAGCAAGTGCTATTGTCAGAAGATTCACGAGATTATGTAACAGTATCTACTCATATGGGTCTTTTTAGATATACTCGACTTCCGTACGGCATTACCAATGGTCCCGCCTATTTTCAAAAAATGATGGAACAGTTGCTAGCCGATATACCGGGTGTTGCATGTTACTTAGATGACATCATAATCACAGGGGATACTGATGACGAACACTTAAGGCGTCTGGAATTTGTATTTAGAAGATTAGCTGATAGTGGACTCAAGGTAAAATTAAGCAAATGTCAGTTCATGCAATCATCAATACAGTACTTAGGTCACATAATTGACAAAAAAGGGTTGCACACTACTACTGAACGGGTAGATGATATAAAAAATTGCCCACGTCCTAGAAACGTTACTGAATTAAAATCATTTCTAGGAATGGTAAATTTTTATTATAAATTTATAAAAAATGGTGGTACTTTATTGCACCCCTTATATAAATTATTGAAAAAAGAGGTACAATTTAATTGGAATGATGAGTGTGAACAGTCATTTAAGTCGTGTAAGGAATTATTAATTTCTAAACCAATTTTGAGTCATTTTGATGCAAATATTCCATTAAAATTAACAGTAGATGCTTCATCGGTAGGAGTGGGTGCAGTTTTAGCACATATTATAGATGGTAAAGTTGAAAAACCTATTGCTTACGCCTCTCGTGTTTTAAACAAAGCAGAATTAAACTACTCCCAAATCGACAAAGAAGCCCTGTCAATAGTATTTGGAGTCTCAAAATTTTATCAATACTTATTTGGAAATAAATTTATATTGGCAACAGATCATAAGCTTTTACTTGCTATTTTTGGTCCTAAAAGAGGCATACCAGTAATGGCAACAAGCAGGTTACAAAGATGGGCACATTTTTTGTCATCATTTAGTTTTGAAATTTGTTATGTTAAATCTCAAAATAATGCTGCTGACTGTTTGTCAAGATTACCGATAACTAATAAAGAAAATGCAATTTCTAGAGTAAATTTTTATGAAAACGATACAAGTTACATTAACCTATTAGATAATAAAGTAAAATTGCCAATTAATTGTAAAGATATTAAAAGAGAATCTAGTAGAGATATTATTTTAAGTAAAGTTATTGATTACACTTTAAAAGGATGGCCTAATAAATGCCCAAATGATGAATTTAAACCGTATTTTATCAGAAAACATGAGTTAAGTGTAGAACAAGAAATTTTAATGTGGGGATATCGATTAATAATTCCTAAAAAATTCCAAAATGCAATTTTAGCAGAAATTCACGAAAATCATATGGGAATTGTAAAATCTAAATTATTTGCCCGTGGATATATTTGGTGGCCAAACTTAAATCAAGACATTGAACATCTATGTAAGCAGTGTACATTATGTAATAATTTTAAAGATGCCCCTCCCAAGACACAAATAAGTCCTTGGATTTGGCATGAAAAAGTATGGACTAGAATCCATATTGATTATTTAGGTCCATTGAATAATAAAAGTTATTTAGTAATTGTAGATTCTACGTCTAAGTGGTTAGAGTGTTTTAAAATGAACAGTACTGATTCCACAGCTACAGTCACTAAATTAATTGAAATTTTTGCGAGATTTGGTTTACCAAAGGAAATTGTTTCGGATAATGGAACGCAATTCACCAGCGATATTTTTCAAAATTTTTGCACACAATACTGTATAAAACATATGACCAGTGCCCCGTACCATCCATCTAGCAATGGTGCGGCTGAAAGTTGTGTGAAACAAATTAAACATATTTTAATTAAAGCTAACGCTAAAAGCGATATAGAAATAAACAATGTATTGAGCAAATTTTTATTTCAATATAGGAATACACCCCATACTGTTACAAATGAGTCACCTGCGAAATTAATGTTAGGACGTAATTTAAGATGTAAGTTAGATTTGTTAAGAAATTCTACAGATGAGGTAGTAAGACAAAAACAAATGAAACAAATTGAGAATGCGGGAGGAAGCAGAAACGTGCAGTTCGAAATTAACGAAAAAGTGAACGTGCGCGATTTTCGCGGTTTAAATAAAGTGAAGCGAAAATGGTGCGAAGCGCGAATATTACGAAGATTGGGAAAAACACATTACGAAGTGAAAACAATAGAGGGTTTAGTCTGGAAGAGGCATGTTAATCAAATTATTAAAAACCTTAGCTTATCTTCCAGTACTCAACCTCCGCATGAAGTCAATTTAGAAAATAAGAACGACATTGTAAATAATAGCGTATCGCAATCCTCACAAATTGGAAATGCCGAAACTTCGGGTACTACTCGATGTTTAAGACGTAGAAGTCAATTAAAGAAACCCGATCGATTCGACAACTCCAATATTTAAAAAAAGGGGGGTTATGTAATGTATTCGAATTTATATTTATTTTATATTTTAATAAAGACGCGCATAGGAATGCGCATATGTTTTTTGTGTATCTTTTGTGTGTGTGAATCGACGAGAATAAAGTGAACTGTTGAAAGGTCAACGTGTGTTTTCATTGTGTGAGCCTTATCATAATATAAGCGAAAATACACACCAATTTTTACAAAGTATTTTTATTTTAAATAATCATGAATGTATAAATACAATTATCAAACACAATAAATGAACTAAACATTTTTAAATCTCAATTTCAATATAGAATAAACTTAGAACTATAAAAAGCTAATAATTTTTTTTTTGGTTTGTAAACATTAAACGTACTTGCTCACTTGTTCTTCAATCTTGCATTTTTGAATCCAACGAGATTCCTAGTTAAATTGAATGTGGTGAGAAGCTTAACCATTAACTTATCGCTAGTCCAAACCATCCAAATCGTAACCAATCTCCCTCACGTTCACGTCGGTGAACAGTCTCTCGAAACAATTGTCCACGATTGCGCAAAAATCGGAAATTATTATCAATAGTTCGACGTCATTCTGAAAAGTAAGTAGGTATTAATTGTGTTTATGAGCATAGAATTGAAAATTTTAACGCCATTTTGTAAATAATATTGCATCTGTAAACATGGGCTTCACAAGGGAGGTACACGAGATAAAAAAAGATTTCAAACTTAGATAAAAACTTTACGTCAATTATTTTCACATAAAATGACACCCAATGATAATTGTAATAACTTAACCCCTTTCGGCCCTGACGGTGGCATTTGCCACCACTAAAATTTGGTAAACATACTGGGAATTTTTCTTTTAAATATACATACATGCATGCATGAGCTGTGAAAAACACTCGTTTGAAAGTTCAATTTGAAATATTTGTAAAAACAACGAAAATCTGAAGATTCACAGCGTATACAGTATATTGAGATATGTATACTTAAAAGAAAAACTCTCTGTATATCTGAGATAGTAATAAATAATATGCAGTGTACAAAACATTTTTTGGGCACCAGGAAAAATGTCAGAGCTGAAAGGGTTAATATTCTATTTGATAAGACTTAGTTATCGAATAGAATATTACCAAAATAAATATATTTATATTTCCAAAAACCCCTAAATCCATTGTTTTCAAATGAATTTAGGGATTTTTGGAAATATGAGATTCAATTGTTCTGCTACTTTCTTTATGGAACCAGAATTTTACATTGTATTTGTATATATATATTGTAACATTTGTCAAATCAACATTATCTACACATGCACGTAATAGCTTTGACAAGTATATTACATGCTGACAGCTGAACAGCTGATAGATTACCGCACAACCAAATGACATTTCTTTGATGTAGATTAATCAAGTAGTAATTTAGTTTTCATCAATGTCATGTTACTATCAAAAATTATTGAATAAGTTGTTCTTTCATGCTCATTGTTTATTTTGTTAGGGCGTAGGTAAAGTATCGTACGTTTCTCGAGTGGTATGGCAATTACATACTCGCGGAATAATGCACTTGCCGCTGCGCGGCTCGTGCGCAACATATCCGCTCATATGTAATTTGCTGCATACCATTCTCGTGACGTAATATATTATTAACTTTAAAAATGATCGTAACGGATCGAAACACGTGTCAGGCAACTGAAAATAAAAACATGGAACAATACAAGTCTTTAACTTTACCCAATGTGAAAATCTGTTTTTTTAAGAAAGTAGCAGAACAAGTATCGAATATACAGAGAGTTTTATGTAACACCGAACATACATAAGCATACGTTGTGCATGCTCCGACGCTCGGTTTATTAAAAGATTTGAAGCTTCAAACGAGTGTTTTCCACTCCCAGGCTAAGTATGAAGTAAAATTTCGAGTTTAGAAAAGCCTGAAAATTTGGTTTGGTCGCGTAGCGCGAAGCGCGGAGCGGCCAAACCAAATTTTCAGGCTTTTCTAAACTCGAAATTTTACTTTATGCGCCACCGGTACAAAACACTGATGCAATGTAAAGTTTAGCGGTGTGTTTTAAACTTTGTAGTATGTCAGCTATTCTAAACTCGAAATTTTAGTTTATGCTTAGTCTGGGAGTGGAACACAGTCATTTCAAGTTTCAAATTGAACTCTGTTAAAAAACAACGAGTATCTTAAGATTTATGTCATATACGCTGTAATTGGGACATGTACACTTGAAAGAAAAACTCCTTGCATGTACAAGTTGAGGAATTAATTGCGATTGATTGGCTACAATTTTTAATGGTCATATAGGCAACTCAATTTACACACAACTTAAAAATTAAGGTTGTGAAATTGTATTAGATGCAAATGTTCTGTTACATAAAACTCTCTGTATTAAAAACATAAGTGATGTAAAATTAGCTACGTTATATAGAAAAACTAAGTTGAAGATGAAAACATGTTCAAATCATATATATTTTAACAATGAGTGTCTCAAATTCAAAATAACACCTAAATTCATGAAAATTAAGTGCTGCAATAAATCAATAGAAGCGACACGGACATTAATAAAACCATCCACATACTGGATCAAATTTGAATACTTGAAGGTTATGCAAATGGAGCTCACAAAACGACTAGATAACATCACTCTAGATTTCTTTCTCGCTGGCACTAAAGAACACGTCAACGAATTGTCACACCAACATTACACAGCTTAAAATCAAAAACTGGAGAAACTGAAAGAAGCCAGTAAGAACAAACGATCGCAACATTCAACCACGACTCACGTGTTTTACCCCAGATTTAAAAACTTTTCAGACACAACATTCATTGAGAAGGTGATCAAGTTAATGGAAAAGGGAATTTAATATTTACCTGCCCCAACCACTCTAAAAAACAACTTCGAAGAACTTGCAGTAGAAACAGAAATTGCATTAAACAGAGCTGGTGTAACGAATAAAATAAACAAAATACCATTTTCTAATATAATAATTCATGATAGTAAAAAAGCAATTAAGTCTAAGCCAACAAAAGACGGTGAAGAGAACACTATCAAACAAATAAAACAGAAGTGTAGCGAACACAACCTAATAATATGCAAGGCAGACAAAAGGTACACAATTACAATACTCAAAAAAACGAAATACATAGGAAACATTCATAGCTGAGAACAGCTTCCAAGTAGTCAACAAAGATCCAATCCCAAAATTCAAAAAACAAATAATTGAATCAATAAAACAAACAATCATTCAGGAACAGGAGACGTTTAAATTAAAAGAAATAAACCCGAGAGCCTCCATTCTATACGGAATGCCTAAAATCCACAAGGAGAATATTCCCATCCGACCTGTGGTATCTTATTGTCAAGCTTCAACATATAAAGTGTGTTCATACATAAACAACAAATTACCACAATTGATACCACGCAGATCAAAATATTCAATTAAGAATTCAGTGGAATTCGTCAACTTAACAAAACACCTGAGGTTGGACAGAAAAATAACATTGGTATCATTTGACGTTAAAAGTTTGTTCACATCCTACCAGTCCCGGAATTAAAAGACATAATTAAAACATCATAACAACAACATCGTCCGCAAGAAACCGAGATCTGCGACACCATTGATATTTGCCTAGAACGACAAATTTTACATCCAAAAACATGCTCTACCAATGGGCTTCCCGACTTCGCCATTGTTTGCAAACATTTTCATGAAGTCATTTGAAGAAAAAGTGCTAAATAACAACAATCCATTGAGGAATAATATCATCCACTAGCGTCGATACGTGGACGACGTGTTTTGTCTATGGGGAGGATCAGATCGACAAGTGAATACTTTTTTACAATTATGCGATCTTGCGGTTTCTTGCAACTTGTTTATAGATTCATGCACTATAAAAAAATAATTTTAATTCTTTTCAATCGTCCTGCTTGACCTCTAAATCTGGCCTCAAATAACGATGTGTCCGCCGTGTTTTTCCTCATGGCCGGAAAGATTTTTTCAATTCTGTGATTTGAAACGTAAAATGAAGTAGCCATTAAGCTGTATTAAATTATCTGGAGTTTGAACCACCGACAATAAAAAATCTCGATAAATAACAAAATCGAAAATCGAATCGAATGGCCTCTATTCGAAAAAAGTGGTTGCTTTTTGCCCCCCTTTTTCTGACTTTAAGGCTCTATGAAAAATATCAAATATTAATATATTTGAATGACGGTGGTTCAAACTCCAGAGGAAAATGTGGAGAACCGAAAACTAAAAGTTCAAGTCGATCCGTTTCATAGTTTGAAAAGAAAGTTTCCGGCCAACGAAAAAAGAAGTGGTTTCGGGAAAAACGCGTTTAAAGTTTTGACACAAGTTTTAACTATTTTTTTAGATTTTTGGCTTTAGTCAGCTATGCCAGCTCCGTACAATAGGCCCTCCTCTTCCTCTAAAAACTGGGTTTGAATGATTTGCTTCTGCCAGAGTTGTGGCTGGTTGTGGCCTTCTGAGCTACTGGAGTCAGGCAAAATTCGTCCCACGTCTCGCGCTCTGCGTCGGTCCGCACCGGAAGGCGTTGGCTTGCAGGCCGATATGGATTCCTAGTGTCTCCATCGTCTTAAAAACTGCCAAATATTCGTCGTTCAAGATGCTGGTAGCTATAAAGGACGCAATAGCGACGGTTTTTGCACCACAGTTGAGGTGCTTTGAAGTCAGCTTCCAGACACAAGCATTCAAACTTTCGTTTGAGTTCTGCGTATTTTCACCCAGCCACCTACTTAGCATTGTTTACTTCAGCAAAAAACTAACTAACGAATTCGCGTATTGTAAAACGGCTTTGGAGCATGAAACTAGATACTATCAAGTATCAATATATGCAAACAAATAAAATCAATTTTGTAAAACCTCCGAATGGTAATACCCCCTTAAGATCACACAATGTAAAGGCCATAGCAATCAATAGAACAAATTTAGGTCTCAAAATTATTAATAACAAAATAGAAACAAAAAAAACTAAAAAGATCAGGGATTTATAAAATAAATTGTTTAAATTGTGATGGCAAATACATAGGCCAAACGGGGAGAAATTTCAAAACAAGACAACGCGAACATAGAAAATAAATAATTAATAGGACAACACAGAATTAGCGGACCATTGCACAACCAGAGGACACCACATGGGGCAGATCGAACCAATCCATACTTGTAGAAAAGGTCGGAAGCTGAACCTATTAGAGGGATTAAAGATCAAACGAGCCATCAGCAGGGGGGATTATCTACTAATTAACCAAAACGAAATCAACAACATTGACATTATCATTAGCGCCGGATTATCCATAAATTAGTTTTCATAGATTTGCATATTTAATCTGTTTTTTCTTTAATATAACTAATCAAATAAGACATTTGAAGAATTTAGTGGTGTGATGCAGGTTTTGTTAGGACAAGATTCATCACATGTTGTAAATCAACTTTAAATTTGTAGGTTATGTGAAGGGAAATCTGCCATTAATATGACAATTCAATTAACACGCAACTATTACGATTACAAATGTATTTACCTATCACCGCCTCAAATTATTTGCATCTACTACCAATTTAATTAAATATCAGAGAATCAGGTAGGGTTACAGGATCAGGTATTATTCCTTGCTCAGGAATATCTGTCTTCCTTATTATCTGCCCATTTATATGTTCAAATTTTAAAAAAGTTCTAAATTCAAGGAATTTTTCTTTTAGGTATACATGTTACGATTTTTTAGTGTTAATTTTCAGACATTCGTGATCTTATTAAAAACTTTCAATTCAAAAACTCTAACAAGCGTTTTCCACTCCCAGACTAAGCATGAAGTAAAATTTCGAGTTTAGAAAAGCCTGAAAAGTTCGCTTGGTCGCGTAGCACAGCGGAGCGACCAACCCAAATCAGGCTTTTCTAAACTCGAAATTTTACTTCATGCGCCACGCATATAAAACACTGAGTTAAAGTGAAGTTCAAAATATACTGCTTAGTTCTGATCACATGTTCATTAATTTTACAAATAATTATATAGAATACGTGAAAGTATACTTAAAAGGAAAAATCCCTGTACGTGTTGTAAAGTTGCAAGTTGTAGCGTTCTCTTTTTTAAAAATCTCTGCATCGTGACAAATTATGATTTATTTGTCGCATTGATAATCATTTACCAACATCTCAAAGTTTGATGTTTAAAATACCCTACTGTTAAAGCAGGACTGCAACTGTTCGCAGTAAATACACCCTAAGTTTGGTCATATTAAAAAAGAAACAGAGTTTATATTATAACATTTGTCAAATTAGTTTTAACTTTGAAAATGATCGTAACGGATCGAAACACGTGTCAGGCAACTGAAAATAAAAACAAGGAACAATGCAAGTGTTTAACTTTACCAAATGGGTTAATATTCTGCTCTATTAAGTTTATTCAAGTTGACATATGTTAAACTAAGAACATTTTAATATCTTAAAATCCCAACAAAATGTTTCGTTCTGTTTTCCACATGAAATCATCCAAACTATTCGATTTATTAAGAGGAAATAATTTGTTTTAGTTTTGAACGCGCTGACTGTCCCATTGTTTCGCATGGAGATTTCCATATAGTGTAAATCGTACTTAATTATTTAAGTTTTCTCAGTTTAAGTTAAACGTAATTAAGTTCTGTTGTACTTAATGATTTTTACTATGAAAACTAAGCCTATTTAAGACGTTGGCTGTCGTAATTTTCGTGATAAGTAATTAAGTTGAACAGAATTTAATTACATTTAGCTTAAACCGAGGAAACTCGTATATCTTTAAATCGCAACGAAAAGTTTCATGGAGTTTTCTGCGTGAGATGTTCCAAAGTGGGTGCATTTTTTAGAGGATATAATTGATTTTAAATACATTGCACTGTATTTAAAATCAATTATATCCTCTAAAAATGCATCCACTTTAGAACATCTGACGCAGAAACTCCATGAAACGTTTCGTTGCGATTTAAAGGTTTAAAACATGATATAGAGTAGGCCTTGAGTTTTAAATTAGATTGGCACTACTGACTGTTAACACACAGTTTAGCATAACCTCAAATTTATTCCATCATTTAATTAGCAATTAGCAATTACTCTAAATCATAATTCAAATGATCGCACAGTAAAATTATTCAAGAATAATATGAAAACGCTTACTTTATATATGAATTGAGCATGGGTAGTTATTTTCTTCAAATCATGTAACACAGACAGCCGGTCTTTGTAAATTTTGCAATTGCACTTATATATGATGTTCGGGATCGATTCAGGAAACTCTTGCAGAACAATCTAATAAAATAAAAGTATGCATTAACAATCTTAAAGGACATTTTTGATTTTTTTCATCATAAGGATACAAATGCGAACAAACAATTTGGGTCTATAATTGCAAGCATTTATATGGACTAATGAGCACTTGGGACATAACAAAACTGCCATTACTTGAAATATAAAAACGAATTAAAATTAATATCGACTTTCTGCAAAAATGTAGTCTCATTGAGACAAGTCTCCAAATATTCATTGAAACAACTACTTCTTGAGCTAATACCCCGATAGATATTGAATTATACAATGAATATTTAAGTTACACGACAGATTTACTGTTCTATGCATAATTTATATGCAAAATGCAACATCAGGTCAAATTATTTTCTCATCAAACGAAATGAACCAACTGGAAATTGAAATAAATTGAAAAAACTAAAGGGAATGAATATTAATTGAAAGAATCTTAGACGATCTTGAAGAAAAGTCTTAAGTTATCTTATATTTTATAAGTTTTCTGCAAACTATTGGCAAACTCAATTCATCTTTATGTATTACTTCAAAAATCAATAGAACATCCATACAATAGAGAGTCGGTTAAATGGGGGCAAAGTTGCGTATTTTAAGGCCCAATAATAATCTAAAAAGACATTTGAAATTGTTTTTGATATATTGTAAAATTTTTTTTTTAAATTCGATTTTATTTTTTATTCAAAAACTATTGAATCAAGACATTTACAAGTTTAACATTACACAAGCACTTTTTAACGAAAAATCTAGTAACATATTTTATTTTGAGAAAAATATAACATTTACCCAGGGACCATAGCAAACTTTTGTTTTTCTTATAAGCGACATTTTGGATTTTTATTTTTTCTAAACTCAACGATGTATCACACTTATAGTTTATTGTGCATTTTATATGTAAAATTATAATCTTTTGTTTTTTGTAAAGAGTGCTTTTGTAAACAGTTGAGTAACTCACTCATTTGACAACTCCTAGGACCCATAATTTTCTTACACATCACCCCTGAAGACAGGCATCCAGCTGATTAATTACTGTACTAATAGAAAATGTATTTGTTTATAAACAAAATACTGGTGTGACATTTTAAATCTTAATAAATTGCTTAACTGTCTTTGGACTATCATAGGATTTTGTCAAATTATATCTTTATTAACTGTTTTGACTATTGTAACTGTAAGTGGCTTGATTGACTGTCTTTTGACTATGCTAGGATTTTGTCTGATTATGTCGTTTTATGGACGTTATTTCGGCTATTGTTATGTTATGATTGTAAGTCATTTAAATCACTATATCAAATACAGTCAATATAGTGATTTAATGACAAAATACTAATACGATTCATATTTTAATAGTTGTGATGTATTTTAAACTAACGAGTGTTTTATACTCCCAGACTAAGCATGAAGTAAAATTTCGAGTTTAGAAAAGCCCCGCGTAGAAAATTTGTAAATAAGTAAATAAAGTAAAAAAATGGTGATGCACTTTTCCCGTTTAAGCTATGATGACTTAAATATGAACGGTATGCTCGAACTAAATTTATTCTACTTTTATTAATATTATTCCAAAACTATTCACAAAAAAGTAGTTCTTGCATTTTACGCTACATCTCAATAAATATTGATTACCATCACATCTAAGCGGTTTATATTTTTAACTTTACAGTAAATCAGTGTTTTATACGCGTGACATTTCAAGTAACATTTCTAGTTTAGAAAGGCCTGAAAATTTGGTTTAGTCGTTCTGCGATTTGCGGAGCGACCAAACCAAATTTTTAGGCTTTTCTAAACTCAAAATTTTATTTCATGCTTAATCTGGGTGTGGAGAACACACGCTTCAAGTTGATCTCTTAAATAAAAAACATAAATCTGCAGATAGATTTACAGCATATATGCTGTAATTGGAACATGTACATTAAAAAGAAAAACTCCCCGTATTACAGTAAAATTACCAGAAAATAAAAATTGTGTAATACTTTCGGTAATATTACCGGCAACGTGGTAATAATAGGCAATTTAAAGGTAAAAATAATATTATTGTACATAAAAAAAGTCGATTTGTTTACACAAAACATACTTTGTTTAAAGTCGGCCGAAATTATTAAAAATCTAAGAACATTTAAAAATCATGAAAATCTATTAATAAATACTTGTTTTTTTACACAGTTTCGAAGTTTTTCTTTCCAATATTTCAATTTTGTTGTTTTTCACATTTAAACAAAATCTGTTTTAAAAATACTAGGCAAGACTGAGTATTTTTTCATTTTAGTTGTAAAGGAAGTGTTAATGTTTTTTTGTAAGTACAAAAGTATTAATTTCTTTTTAATTTTTTAATTTGTTTTTATCAGAATCTAGCAGTTCTTAAATTTTCTTTGCGAGTGTCAACGCAAAAAAAAATTAAGTAGTATTAAACCTCTTAAAACACACGAAGCCCCTAAAATATTAAATTTACGTAAATACATTTTAACGTATTTAAACAAAAGTCATAGGAATATTACTAAACTACAGTTTTCACTTATTTTCTATCCATAAATGTAGCATGTACAGAAATATTCATGAATATCATAATAGACTAACATAAAGCGAGAATTAATAGAAAATCTCAATTTAAATAGAAATAATAAAGGCCCATTTGTATCCCCACTTTAACCATCCACTAATAATTTATACAAAAAAAACAATTGAAATTTTCTTCTAGAGACTTTATTGATCCCCCTGTATAAAAACAAATTTTTGCCAAAATTGAAAAATGTTGACAATTTTCGTGAGTGCGCTTGCTTTTTTTTGTATTTCGCACAAGTTGCGAATAACTCAATAACTAATGAGAATACAGATTGTTACAACAAAAATTTTAGATAATAAAATTTTGGATTATATTTCTATCTTCAAGTTTTTTCGTAGCTACCTTTTTTCTTGGAGAAAAACGACAGTTTGTTCAAACATTCGTAAAAACTTATAATTTTCACAAAATCATGAAATAACTGCTTAGAACTATTTATTGAAAAATGTGTGGCGCCTGAAGTAAAATTTCGGGTTTAGAAAAGCCTGAACATTTGGTTTGGACGCGTAGCGCGAAGCGCGGAGCGACCAAACCAAATTTTAAGGCTTTTTTAAACTCGAAATTTTACTTCATGCTTAGTCTGGGAGTGGAAAACAATCTTGTATATCATATTAATAACTTTGCTAAACACTCGCCTTCTTGATTTAGAAAAAAAAATTGATATTTTCTCTTAGATACTTTATGGATCACCCTATACAAAAACAAATACACTCATCTTGTAGATTATTATAATTATACAATGAAATATTTAAAATCTTATTTAATTTGATTTGTTACAACGCTCTATTAAAGTATATGTAACGTTTAGGTCAAATTCTCTTCAAACCAACTAACAATACAATTTAAAATGAATGGAGAGATAGCAAAAAATTAGAAGTGAAAGGACTTGGATTAAAACTAATGTCTTAGGCCTAGACCTAGACCTAAACGTTACATATACTATAATAGAGTGTTGTAACAAATCAAATTAAATAAGATTTTAAATATTTCATTGTAAAATTGAATATCCGGAGGTGTATTTGCACGGGAAGTAGTTGTTTCAATGAATATTTATCGTCTTAAATTGTCTTATTAATTAAGACACTGTTTGCATTTTCACGAATAGTTTTTTCGTAATTTTTTATATTATGTTTAAAGTGTGCAAACTATAAGAAGCGTAAGCTTATTTTCTCGAATTGAAATAGTTTTGAATTTGAATTTTTCTTAAAATATGTTTCGTTTCTTTTGAACCAACATCAACTTTCTTATTTCTTATGGATGCCATATTGATTTTTTATCATATCTAATTGCTTCATTTGTTGTGATGACAACGATAAAACACACCATACATTTATTTCCATAAATGAACATAAAATCGGTAAAAATAATTTTATTACTGCTAACTAAAAAACGTCCTTGCCGTGGAATTGAAAACAATAAAAAAATGTGAATAAGTCGTTGTTATTATTATCATTTATCAATAATTCATTCAATAATTCCAAAAAGCCAGATATTTCTTAGGTACTTTTGGAATCGCACAACTCAGTGATGGAAATCGTATTAAATTTCCAGAAGTGTTTATAGGAAGTTAAATAATGTAAATAAAATTGATGTATACGATTGAACAAAAATTATAATTTATAATTTTCAAAACTTCATTTTAATCAGTTTTGCACGGGCGCTTGAGTGTCTACCGTGGTAAGTTATTCAAGAAATATTAATAGATTAAAAAATCTATCAATGTATCTTGAATACTTTGAATATTTCACTCACAACTTGTTAAAACTATAGTGCTTTGATTAAACATAGTGGCGACAACTGTGGTATTCTTTTTGATTGGTTGTTTCTCAGTAAGCAAAGACATTGAAAAAATGTTTTGTGAACATTAAAACAACGTTTAATGTTGCTACAATGTTGATACAACGTTATTTGTTTGATTTTTGCTCAGTGGGTTGTGATTTAGACGCAATATAGCGGACACACAGCGGCTTAATCTGAGGTCTAAAGTTTATCACAGCAATTCAGTTTAATGTTTGTGATTTATTTCACTTACTTTAAAATTGTACCTCATAAATTCACAACAGTAGATAAAATCAACCTAAACCCGTCAATTTGAGGTATTTACCATCATTCTTCCTGTAACAGCGTGTTATTGTCATCTTTCACTTGAAGCGTCATCTATAGACGGAGGTTATTCACTTTATTTTAGTGAATAACCTCCGTCTATGGATGACGCTTCAAGTGAAAGATGACAATAACACGCTGTCACAATTGAGTATCAGATGTTATATTATAACCTATTTTCTTGATTCATTTTGACCACGCAAGGCGGATGACAGGGAGTTGTCGCCCCTGTGTTTAATTAAGTCACTGTAGGTAAAACATTTTAAAAATAATAAAGATAAAGTATTAATTTATAAAATACCGTTTGCTCAGTGAGAATCCGATTGAAAGCCGTCTTCTCCAACTCATCCAGAAGCAACAAAATAACTTCATAATCCATCTCCAGCTTATTTACAAACAATTTCCTAGGTTCAACCCCAAATTTTCTCACAAATTTATTTTTAACCTCAGCCACTATCGCAGTGGAAACCTCCTCAACCGGATCATCATTCACATCATTCCTTTGGAAAAGAAGAGTCGGCCTTTCCTGGGTGACTATACGCAAATCAGACAAGGGGTAGGAAAGATTCTGCTGTGCAAAATGATCGTGCAGCAACCAACGCTTGACGTGATCAATATCGTTCTTGACTACAGTTGAGGTTGAAAAGCGCGAGTCGACAGAGTCGTCGAATAAACCGTTTTGATTCATTAGGTTGGAGGAAGCGCAAACGGCGCTTTTCCATTCATTTTCCTCAGATTTCTTTTTGGCTTCCATCCTTTTTAGATGTGCGGAGATGTTTTTTACGTTTTCGAAAAATTCGATTGCAGGAGGGCTGTCTTCATGTGAATTATTTTTCTTGGGAACGTTGTAGCTGCCTGGTTTCATGTAAATCCTGGTTCCGTAGTCAAATTCTTCCTCCCTTGGGGAGGGTTCTGTGGGGGATTCAGAAAATTGGTTGGTTTCATCACTTGCAACAGCAGTCATGTCCACAAGGGGAGTTTCTAGTAAAACATTCGGAACAACGCGCGAAATCCTGGTGGTGCGATTGGCGAAATTTGGATTACCGTTTGGGTAGCAGACGTTGTTGTCCAAGCTAGAGAAAATCCTAATCATGTGGTCGGCGAGGTCTTTGGTGTTCTGCTCCCAGGCGGTGTAGCAAGTTTTGAATTCTGATGTTAGCTCCCGGTCGATGTTTCCTAAAGTTCCGTTTTTCGCTTCTAAGTAGCCCTTCAACATGTGCCAGCAGTTAATTAATCTCACATAAGCGTAGATGAAATCCTTCGTGGCCCATGGGACTCCTTGCGAGTGGATGTTTGAAACGGTATGGCTGGGCTTTAATATTTCATTCTTCGTGCGGTTGCATAAATTTTGTATGTTTTTGAAGCAAGGCCGGTGTTGGTTTCTAATTGCGATCTTCTCCGCAATTAAACATCCTTGCTCCAAGAATTTGGTAAAATCCTCAACACTGGGATCTGGTAGACCGTCTTCAAATTCCTCACTACATTTCAATCCTGATGTATCCACACTATCCCTAACCTCAACTCCTGCTGTTGCTGCTGGATTATTATTGCAAGCACTGTTTACACCTGGGTGGATTAAAGCTGCATTCGGATTGAAGACTGGAACGTTGTATGGGATGTTGTAGGATGTGTATTGATAGTGTGCCAAATTGTAAGGTCTTGCTACTGGGGGTGCTGCTACGTACGGGGCTATCAACGGCTGTCTGTAGGGGTTGTACAAGGGGCTAGTGCAGACGCACTGGTGGACGTGAAAATGCATGCCTTGGTTGCAGTCTGGTCGGGCGTGCTCTTGCTGATACATTCTACAGACACATTGCTTCACTGACGTCTCGTTGGAAAGGGTGTGTCGATGTAGAATCAAATGTTTTCCCCAAAAAAATTGGCAACTGAAAGTTATTATTAAGGACTAGTATAAAAAATCAAGTTATTTCATATCTGGAATAAGTTTTGCTCTCATTAGTAATGATTCTTTAAATTTAAATAGTCAGAAATTCTAAAATAGTGTCGCTAATTAGGTTAGGAGCAGATCCAGATAGATTTTTTTTGAGGGGGCAATTATCTTTTAAAGACAGTTTTAAAATTTAGTTTAAGTTCCATTAATCAATTACGCGTTTGCAATTTTACTTGTTTTTTGATTTGCTAGATTTTTACATTTTTATCAATTTGTCCTAATTTTTAAGGTTATGATGTGTGTTGGTTTTGATGATTTTATTTAAAATAGTAGTAGATAATTATTTAAAATTTGTGGTTTTTGTTAAATATTGACGACATTCAATATATTCCATATAAACATTTTGAAAAGTAATGAACATGTGATTAAACCTAAGCTGTACAGGGTGTCCCCGAATGGTCTGTACAACGCTCTACCACATATTCTCTGAAACAAAATAAGACGATTTAACTAAACTTATCTCTATCCAAAAGTGGTTCCTAAGCCATCTACGAGGCCTCAAAGATATTATTTTTTTCATTATTTTTCAAATATTTTTATTTTGGGCTGAGGTAAGAAAACCTAATTTGGCACATTTAATTACATTGATGCCATGCACTTTTTGCGATATGTTTCTTTATCCTACGTTTAAAGTAAGTGGTCAAACTAGGACCATCGACTTCTTAAGATACCTAAATATTTTTATTCAACAGGTCAAATCATAAGGAATACTTTTTTTCTGCAAGATCATTCAATTTTACGTATTTTTTGTCTGTTATAAAATTTTGCTATTTTCCCCACAAAAAAATATTTTTATTTGTCAAAAAAAAGTAATAAAATTATGAACAATATTTTGCTTCTCAAAACAATTAACAAAGTAGAAATAAAGATAGGTACCTTACAATAAACAATATTTTTTTTGTGGGGAAAATAGCAAAATTTTATAAGAGACAAAAAATACGTAAAATTGAATGATCTTGCAGAAAAAAAGTATTCCTTATGATTTGACCTGTTGAATAAAAAGATTTAGGTATCTTAAGAAGTCGATGGTCCTAGTTTGACCACTTACTTTAAACGTAGGATAAAGAAACATATCGCAAAAAGTGCATGGTATCAATGTAATTAAATGTGCCAAATTAGATTTTCTTACCTAATTCCAAAATAAAAATATTTGAAAAATAATGAAAAAAAAATAATATCTTTGAGGCCTCGTAGATGGCTTAGGAACCACTTTTGGATAGAGATAAGTTTAGTTAAATCGTCTTATTTTGTTTCAGAGAATATGTGGTAGAGCGTTGTACAGACCATTCGGGGACACCCTGTATATTTTGAACTTTACTTTAAAGCAGTGCTTTATATGCGTGGCGAATGAAGTAAAATTTCGAGTTTAGAAAAGCCTAAAAAATTGGTGTGGTCGCTCTTAATCTGAGATTGAAAACACTCGTTAGAAGCATACAATTGAAAGTCTTTATTTATTATTTAACTTTATTTATAAATATACACAAACTCAACTCTAATTATTTTGTCATTAATTTTACATTAAAGGAAACAGCAAAACAAGTTTCTGATTGATCGTCTGACTAGAGTTTCCACTCCAAGATTAAGCATGAAGTCAAATTTTGAGCTTAGAAAAGCCTAAAAATTATTTTGGATATGTATCTTGACCTAAATTTGAGAAAAATAATGTCAATAATTTATAATTTAGGATAAAACTGCTATCACAAAATTACAAGTATTTAAAATAAAAATAATTAAAATATAACCTAACACTTCTACGAACAAAACTGCGAAGGCAATTAAGATATATGTTTCTATAAAAATGAATACGTTAGTAGCACTCCATAAAATCGCAAGAACACAACAAATGCATTATTTCCCACGAATCTATTAAATATCCATTATATTAGGAGAGTAGCTTGGGAAACATTAAATTTACGATGCAAAAAGAACTTAAAGTAAGATTACAATGCGAAAGTAACTTGTGAAATATTCTTACCCGCTCCATTAATACCGAAAGCTTCGAGAAACATCAAACTTATGTTGAAAAACAAACAAAAATAACACCTGAACATTACAAGGTTAACTTGTTTATGAAATATTTTTGCAGAGTAAACAAAGTACTGCTACTTAGGGCAACGTAATTTTATAAAATCACATCATCTGTCACGGAAAAAAATATTTCCGGAAAGTTGAAGGAGATAAGGAAACTTGGTACTTTACGACACGACTTACCTTGATTTTATTCCCGAGTTTCACCTTATAAAACCTCGATCGAACCGCACTTGAAAGCCCTTTGAAAAAGCACTTAAATCAAATTAAAAATGCCACTTCATCAGTTGAAACTGCGGGAGTGACGAACGTTGTTACCATAGATATATTCAAAAACAAATTTTAAAAATTTGAACATTTCCGGGGCTATTGATTAATTAAGGATCACATTAGGCTTAAAATAAATCGCTTTATAAAATCCGAATTACCATCAATGGTTAGTTGAGTTAGGTGTAATGTTTTTTTAAGGCAGGGAATTTTTAAAATTATTGTACTCGAATATTCATCTTAAAACATATTGAAACATTCCAATTATTTGAATATTCCAATAATTTAATTATTTGAATATTAAAATATTTCAAATATATTTTAGTATACAGGGTGTCCGTATTTCAACAGAATGTAGTATCTGGGGGATCTTGGTTATTTGAAGATATTGAGGGTCGGTTAAGTTGGGGCAAAGTTGCGTATTTTAGGGCCCAATAATAATCTAAAAACAAATTTGAAATATCTTCTTTCGTTTTAGAGATATTGTCAAAAACGGATTTTTTGAAATTTCATTTTTATTTTTTTATTCAAAGACCATTGAATCCAGACGTTTACAACTTTGACATTATATAGGCACTTTTTAACGAGAAATCTAGTAACATATTTTATTTCATGATAACTATAACATTACCCCAGGGACCATAGCCAACTTTTGTTTTTCTTATGGACGCCGTTTTGGATTTTTATATTTTTTGAAAGAATATTTTTTTCTGAACTCAGTGATGTATCACACTCATAATTTATTTTTAATTAAATATTTAAAATTATAATATTTTATTTTTTCCCCGGGTAAATGTTATAGTTATCTTAAAAAAATATGCTACTAGATTCCTCATTAAAAAGTGCCTGTATATTGTCAAAGTTCTAAATGTCCAGATTCAATAGTTATTGAATAAATTTATTTTTTTAAATCCGTTTTTTTTGTTGATATCTCGAAAACAAAAAAAGTTATTTTAAAATTGTTTCTAGATTATTGTTAGGCCCTAAAATACGCAACTGCCTCAATTTAACCGACTCTCTATCTCTTCAAATAAATGAGATCGCCATACATTCTGTCGAAATACGGACCATCTGTAGAATAGAAGAATTTAGGAACACAAGGAAAAACGTTTTCAAATTGACGGATGTAAATGTAATTTCCTTTGAGTAAATACTTCATGAAAAAGTTAATACGTTACCTCATAAAAACGCCAAACGAAAACTTTTATTAAAGCACAACACGCCGACGAGTGATCCCTTGATCACCCTTGTGAAGTTAGCCATAAAGTTTCCAGCCATAAAGTATATTTCGTAACGTTTGTTCGTCGATATCTCCATAATTACTTAGCAGATGTTAATGAAAATACACGCACTACTAGAAAAAGGGTTGCGCTTTAGATTAGTGCTAACCACAATTTGATACAATGTATACTTTATGAGTAAATCGCATAATTCGATTTTTTTATTACTCTTAATTACAGGTTAATTACAACTCCGATTTTCATGAAACTTATACATTCCATGTAGAATTTAACGCTTTATTCAAATATGTAAAAACTATTCGCTGGCAAGTTAAACTGCAAAAGTTATTAACAAAAAACCACAAAACAATGGATTTTTAAATGTAGTCCGATTTAGATAAAATTAGCATATTAAACTCGAAATTTTATGCTGATTACGAAAATATTTTTATTTTTCGCTGGCAAGTATTTTTCGATGAGTTATAGCACATTCATTGACGCTAGATAAACACTTTTACCCCTGGAAATGGTCAGAAATTCAACGAACAAAAGCGTACCGCTGACAGATTTATGACCGATCCTTCTGAAAGGCTCTTCTAATTGGAAAGTACTTTCAATTTCTTCTCTCTAGGTAATCTAAATAATTGTTCCAAACTGTTACTCAATTTATTTAATAAATATACACACAACAAATATTTCAGAAATGCATCCGTCAAATAATTCATTAATATTAACAGACATAAAACGATGAATGAATTGATTTTTTTTAATTATCTCATCATTTATTTTCTAGTTTTACTCAGAATTTTATGAAATTTGGCTAGCTTATACTCTTGCACACGCTGATCATAAATATCAAAAAAGTTTTCACTGACATGTAAAATTGCAATAATTATTAACGTTTTAATAGCAGAAACAAACTTTTAATATTTTTTATTTTTACTCGGATTTTAATAAAATTTGGTCACATTGTAGCCCGGGGCACATTGATTACAGAAGTCTAAAAAGCTTTCGCTGGCAAGTGAAATTGCAACAATTATTAAGCCAGCTATAAACTTTAAACAGTTTTTATTTTTACTTGAATTTTAATAAAATTTGGTAATGTTGTAGTCCGGAGCACACTGATTACAAAAATCAAAAAAGTTTTCGCTGGCAAGTAAAATTGCAACAATTATTAAGCCAGATATAAAGTTTAAACAATTTTTATTTTTACTTGTATTTTAACAAAAGTTGGCAATATCGTAGTCCGTGCACACTGATTACAAAAATCCAAAAAATTTTCGCTGGCAAGTAAAATTGCAATAATTATTACCATTTTAATCGCTGCAACAATCGTTCAACATTGATTATTTATACTCCGATTTTAATGAAATTTGGCAATGTCGTAGACCAAAACACACTGATAACAAAAATCAAAATAGATTTCGCTGGCAAGTAAAATTGCAATAATTATTAACATTTTAAATGCAGCAACAAATTTTCAATATTTTTTATTTATTCTCCGATTTTAATAAAATTTGGTAATATTGTAGCCCGGAGCGCACTGATTACAAAAATCTAAAAATGTTTAGCTGGCAAGTAAAATTGCAACAATTATTAATTATAACCTTTAAACAATTTTTATTTTTACTTGGATTTTAATAAAATTTGGTAATGTTGTAGTCCAGAGCACACTGATTACAAAAATCAAAAAAGTTTTCGCTGGCAAGTAAAATTGCAACAATTATTAAGCCAGCCATAAAGTTTAAATAATTTTTATTTTTACTTGTATTTTACCGAAATTTGGCAATGTCGTAGTCCGAACCACACTGATTACAAAAATCCCAAAAGTTTTTGCTGGCAAGTAAAATTGCAATATTTATTAACATTTTAATCGCTACAACAAATTTTCAATATTATTTATTTATTCTCCGATTTTAATAAAATTTAGTAATATTGTAGCCCGGAGCGCACTAATTACAAAAATCTAAAAATGTTTAGCTGGCAAGTAAAATTGCAACAATTATTAATTATAACCTTTAAACAATTTTTATTTTTACTTGGATTTTAATAAAATTTGGTAATGTTGTAGTCCAGAGCACACTGATTACAAAAATCAAAAAAGTTTTCGCTGGCAAGTAAAATTGCAACAATTATTAAGCCAGCCATAAAGTTTAAACAATTTTTATTTTTACTTGTATTTTAACGAAATTTGGCAATGTCATAGTTCGGAGAACATTAACTACAAAAATCAAAATAGATTTTGCTGGCAATTAAATTTGCAATAATTATTAACATTTTAATTGCAGCAACAAATTTTCAATATTTTTTATTTATTCTCCGATTTTAATAAAATTTAGTAATATTGTAGCCCGGAGCGCACTGATTACAAAAATCAAAAAAATTTTCGCTGGCAAGTAAAATTGCAACAATTATTAAGCCAGCCATAACCTTTAAACAATTTTTATTTTTACTTGGATTTTAATAAAATTTGGCAATGGTGTAGTTCAGAGGACACTGATTACAAAAATCAAAAAAGTGTTCGCTGGCAAGTGAAATTGCAATAACTATTAACATTTTAATCGCTGCAACAATCTTTCAAAATTGTTTATTTATACTCCAATTTTAATAAAATTTGGCAATGTCATAGTCCGCAGCACACTGATTACAAAAATCAAAAAAGTTTTCGGTGGCAAGTAAAATTGCAACTATTATTAAGCCAGCCATAAAGTTTAAACAATTTTTATTTTTACTTGTATTTTACCAAAATTTGGCAATGTCGTAGTCGGAAGCACACTAATCACAAAAATCCAGAAAGTAAACAAACAAATAAACAATTTTGAAAGATTGTTGCAGCGTTTAAAATGTTAATAATTATTGCAATTTAACTTGCCAGCGAATGTTTTTTTTTGGATTTTTGTAATCAGTGTGCTTCGAATTCCGACATTGCCAAATTTCGTTAAAATACAAATAAAAATAAAAATTGTTTAAACTTTATGGCTGGCTTAGTAATTGTTGCAATTTTACTTGCCAGCGAAAACTTTTTTGATTTTTGTAATCAGTGCGCTCCGGGCTACAATATTACCAAATTTTATTAAAATCCGAGAATAAATAAAAAATATTGAAAGTTTGTTGCTTATTAAAATGTTAATAATTATTGCACTTTTACTTGCCAGCGAAATCTATTTTAATTTTTGTTATCAGTGTGCTTCGGACTACGACATTGCCAAATTTCATTAAAATCGAAGTATAAATAAACAATGTTGAACGATTGTTGCAGCGATTAAAATGTTAATAATTATTGCAATTTTACTTGCCAGCGAAATATTTTTGGATTCTTGTAATCAGTGTGCTTCGGACTACGATATTGCCAAATTTCGTTAAAATAAAAGTAAAAATAAAAATTGTTTAAACTTTATGGCTAGCTTAATAATTGTTGCAATTTTACTTGCCAGAGAAAAATTTTGATATTTGTAATAAGTGTGACCTGGGCTACAATACTACCATATTTTATTAAAATCGGAGAATAAATAAAAAATATTGAAAGTTTGTTGCTGCAATTAAAATGTTAATAATTATTGCAATTTTACTTGCCAGCAAAATCTATTTTGATTTTTGTAATTAGTGTGCTTCGGACGACGACATTGCCAAATTTCGTTTAAATACAAGTAAAAATAAAAATTGTTTAAACTTTATGGCTGGCTTAATAATTGTTGCAATTTTACTTGCCAGCAAAAAAATTTTTAAATTTTGTAATCAGTGCGATCCGGGCTACAGTATTACGAAATTTTATTAAAATCCGAGAATAAATAAAAAATATTGAAAGTTTGTTGGCAATTAAAGTGTTAATAATTATTGCTATTTTACTTGCCAGCGAAATTTATTTTGATTTTTGTTATCAGTGTGCTTCGGACTACGACATTGCCAAATTTCATTAAAATCGGAGTATAAATAAACAATGTTGAACGATTGTTGCAGCGATTAAAATGTTAATAATTATTGCAATTTTACTTGTCAGCAAAAGCTTTTGGGATTTTTGTAATCAGTGTGCTTCGGACTACGACATTGCCAAATTTCGGTAAAATACAAGTAAAAATAAAAATTGTGTAAACTTTAAGGCTGGCTTAATAATTGTTGCAATTTTACTTGCCAGCGAAAACTTTTTTGATTTTTGTAATCAGTGTGCTCCGGACTATGACATTGCCAAATTTTATTAAAATCGGAGTATAAATAAACAATTTTGAAAGATTGTTGCAGCGATTAAAATGTTAATAGTTATTGCAATTTCACTTGCCAGCGAACACTTTTTTGATTTTTGTAATCAGTGTGCTCTGGACTACAACATTACCAAATTTTATTAAAATTGAAGTAAATATAAAAATTGTTTAAAGGTTATGGCTGCCTTAATAATTGTTGCAATTTTACTTGCCAGCGAAATAATTTTTGATTTTTGTAATCAGTGCGCTCCGGGCTACAATATTACCAAATTTTATTAAAATCGGAGAATAAATAAAAAATATTGAAAATTTGTTGCTGCAATTAAAATGTTGATAATTATTGCAATTTTAAAATTGTTTTTAAATTGTTTAAACTTTATGGCTGGCTTAATAATTGTTGCAATTTTACTTGCCAGCGAAAAATATTTTAATTTTTGTAATCAGTGCGATCCGGGCTACAATATTACCAAATTTTATTAAAATCCGAGAATAAATAAAAAATATTGAAAGTTTGTTGCTGCAATTAAAATGTTAATAATTATTGCAATTTTATTTGCCAGCGAAATCTATTTTGATTTTTGTTATCAGTGTGCTTTGGTCTACGACATTGCCAAATTTTATTAAAATCGGAGTATAAATAAACAATGTTGAACGATTGTTGCAGCGATTAAAATGTTAATAATTATTGCAATTTTACTCGACAGCGAAATTTTTTTGGATTTTTGTAATCAGTGTGCTTCGGACTACGATATTGCCAACTTTTGTTAAAATACAAGTAAAAATAAAAATTGTTTAAACTTTATGGCTGGCTTAATAATTGTTGCAATTTCACTTGCCAGCTTTTTAGACTTCTGTAATCAATGTGCCCCGGGCTACAACGTGACCAAATTTTATTAAAATCCGAGTAAAAATAAAAAATATTAAAAGTTTGTTTCTGCGATTAAAACGTTAATAATTATTACAATTTTACATGTCAGTGAAAACTTTTTTGATATTTATGATCAGCGTGTGCAAGAGTATAAGCTAGCCAAATTTCATAAAATTCTGAGTAAAACTAGAAAATAAATGATGAGATAATTAAAAAAAATCAATTCATTCATCGTTTTATGTCTGTTAATATTAATGAATTATTTGACGGATGCATTTCTGAAATATTTGTTTTGTGTATATTTGTTAAATAAATTGAGTAACAGTTTGGAACAATTATTTAGATTAGATTACATTCCAATTAGAAGAGCCTTTCAGAAGGGTCGGTAATAAATCTGTCAGCGGTGCGCTTTTGTTCGTTGGATTTCTGACCATTTCCAGGGGTAAAAGTGTTTATCTAGCATCAATGAATGTGCTATAACTGATCGAAAAATACTTGCCAGCGAAAAATAATAATATTTTCGTAATCAGCATAAAATTTCGAGTTTAATATGCTAATTTTATCTAAATCGGACTACATTTAAAAATCCATTGTTTTGTGGTTTTTTGTTAATAACTTTTGCAGTTTAACTTGCCAGCGAATAGTTTTTACATATTTGAATAAAGCGTTAAATTCTACATGGAATGTATAAGTTTCATGAAAATCGGAGTTGTAATTAACCTGTAATTAAGAGTAATAAAAAAATCGAATTATGCGATTTACTCATAAAGTATACATTGTATCAAATTGTGGTTAGCACTAATCTAAAGCGCAACTCTTTTTCTATTAGTGTGTGTATTTTCATTAACATCTACTACGTAATAATGGAGATATTGACGAACAAACATTACGAAATATACTTTATGTCTGGAAACTTTATGGCTAACTTCACAAGGGTCCCTTGATCCTGTCCACCCAGACGAAGTAATTCCAGAAAAAAAAGTACACAAAACAAGATTTTATTTATCAACAACAATATTATTATATAATTTTACATTTAGTTTCCATAAATACAATTATGCAAACGAAGTGGGATTTGTTCTTTGTGTTAATCAATTGCACAATTATAGTTATAAATAGGGTGTAAGTACATATAAAGTTTTACAAAAATCAACACGTGCCTTTTTAGGTCTCGCAAAATCGGCAGTATAAAAAATAGTTAAGTTTATGGGATACATTTAGACATTAATTATTTCCTCTTTGGGGGGGTTATTCTGATCTTCGCTTTTCCACCCTTCTTCGTCTTCGTTATTGCCTTCGTTCTCTTTCTCTTCCAGTTGTCTCAATCGATCGACTTCCCACAGGTACATGTCCTTTTTCACGGTCATACATAGAAATATACTTGCCACTATTCCTGTATGAAATAATTAAATAATAATGTTAGTGTTGGAAAGTTAAAAACAATCAATTAGAAGTTTAGAGAATGTTTATTTTAAGTATACATACTTCAAAATATACATTGAAAGACATTAGTTGTTTTTGAAAAGCGTTCTATTTGAAGTTTCGGAAGAGTGTTTAAACTCCTTGATTATGCATGAAGTAAAATTTAGAGTTTATAAAAGCCTGAAAATTCGGTTCGCGAAGCGACCAAACCAAATTTTCAAGCTTTTCTAAACTCGAAATTTTACTTCATGCTTAACCTGGGAGTGGAAAACACTCGTTTAAACTTCAAATTAACCTGTTTTAAGAAAACAACGAATATTTAAAAATCTACACCTAATTGGGATCTTTCTAAAAGAAAGAACACTAATATACTCCCGACCTAAACAGTATGACACTGTTGAATAACGTCCAAATATGACATAACTAAAGTCTGTTTAATAACTATAATCTGTTTAATAACTAGGAGCGTTTTAAATTTCACGCGCCAAAACCTACAACTCTGATTGGCTGAGAGCGCGTCCATTTTACACTATGCTAATTACGTTATTATTAAACGCAACAGCTGACATAAGTTTAATTCGAAGCGTTACCGAGTTGCAACTTTGTCTGTTTCGTAATAACCTTTTGTGCGGTGTTTCTTTAGCATAGTTAAAAGTTAGTTTTGTTTATATTGTTGTGATGAATTATGGACCCAGTACAAGCTCGGTGATAATATTACCTTCACCTTTAAAAAAGCGTAAGAAGTTGGATTTGGGTCATTTATATTTGTCTGAAAAACAGTGCATAATAAATATGTATGAGCAGATCATAACAGATGATCCACATATGAAAATGACTGCTGTTGTATCAGACATTGTTGGTGCAGTAGGTGAGATATCAAATAGCATATGAATATGCATGAAATAATAAAATGTTTAATTTTTAGGAGTTGTAAATTCCTCTGTCTATCGTACCATTAGCGAATATAAGAAATCCAGAGAGATGTGTTGCTCTAAACAGCTTGGAGGATATAATTACAAGTTTTGATGACGTAATGAAGAGATCCGTGTATAGTGTCTTCTATAAAAATGAACTGCCAACTTTGAAGAAAAGAAGTAAACGATCATGCAGGCATGCCGAAGATGAGTCGTTCTACTTTGTATAGTTTTATGAAACAAATCAATTTTAAGTAAGATAGAAACCAGAGCTGGGCAGGATTCGAATTATTCAAGAATTGAATCCTGGATTTAAATCCTTTTAGAGAATTCAAAAGAGGCATTCGAATACTTTAGTTCAACTGGATTCGTGATCCGGATTCATTACATTTTTTTTAAGAGGATTCGTATTCGAGTTGAAATGTGGGTGATTCAAATTCTTATAAAAGGATTCGAATCCTTGTAAAAGGATTCGAATCCTTGTAAAAGGATTCGAATACTTACAAAAGGATTTGAATCGTCAAAAATAATTCGAATTAATTGTGAGGAATAACATTTTTCTTTTATTTAACACCTTTAATAATTAGCAATCTACCCATGGGCATTCATCTAATGGTTTAAAGTACATTTCAACTGCGTGAGGTCAAGGTCTACATTAAGACTTTAACTAATTGTTCTTAAATATATGATGTGTTTTCATTATTTAATTTAATTAATTTCATTTCATTTCAATGTCTGTTTTATTTATACGGCAATTCCAATATGTGGTGTCGCTTCAGGCGATAGGTCGTTTTACTGTTGTCCAGTAAATTCAGGGCTAGCAGGTTCGGATGCACTTCTAGTCTTTTGATGTATCGCGCAGTCACGCACTTCACTTCGTCTTTAACCTCGGTCATTTGTAAATCTCTGTGTATTTGCTCATTTCTTACATACCAGGGAGCATTTGTGATTATTCTTAATGTTTTTGATTGGAATCTTTGTAGGATCTCTACGTTTGAGGAACTCGCAGTGCCCCACAGTTGAATTCGGTATGTCCATATAGGTTTTAATATAACTTTGTACACTAGTAGTTTATTTTCAAGCGATAGTTCAGATTGGCGACCAATTAACCAGTAGAGCTTAGTGAATTTTAATCCCAGCTGTTTCCGCTTCGTGAAAATGTGCTTTCTCCAGCTAAGCCTTCTGTCAAGGTGCATACCCAAATACTTGACATCTTCTGCTTGTGTTAGCTGCTGTTGGTTTATGTGAACTGGTGGACAGGTTCCTTTTCGCAGTGTGAAAGTTACATGCACTGACTTTGTTTCGTTTGCTTTAATCCTCCATTTTCTCAACCATTCTTGTATATTGTCCAGGGCCGCTTGTAAACATTGGGAAGCTTCTTCAGCATTACGATTTACTGCCATAATAGCCGTGTCATCAGCGAATGTCGATGTGTTTGTATTTAGTGTTGTCGGTAAGTCGGCCGTGTAGATAAGGTAAAGAATTGGTCCTAAAACGCTCCCATGCGGTACCCCGGATGATATTGGGTATAGTTCTGATGTCGTTTCTTCGTACTTCACCATAAAGTATCTATCACTCAGGTATGATTTTAGTAGTTGATAAAATGGGTGTGGAAGGTCTCGTTTCAGTTTGTAAAATAGTCCTTGGTGCCAGACTTTGTCGAAAGCTTGACTTACATCCAGGAAGGCTGCTGTACAAAACTTTTTGTTTTCTAGACTGTTTCCGATAACTTCCACTACACGGTGTACTTGTTCTATCGTGGCGTGTTTGTTGCGAAAGCCAAACTGGTGTTCGGGGATGAGTTGTAGCTTGGTTATAATCGGTTTCAGTCGTTTCATTAATAATTTCTCCAGCAGTTTCGATAGGATAGGTAACAAGCTTATTGGTCGGTAGGATGCGACTTCTTCAGCAGGTTTTCCTGGTTTTGGAATCATTCTTATCTGCGCTACTTTCCACTGCGATGGAAAATATCCCGTTCTTAGTACCGCATTGTAAATGTGTGTGAGATGTGTCAGCGCTTTATCTGGTAGCTGTTTAATGACTGTTCCTGTTATTAGTTCATAACCTGGGGCTTTTTTGGGATTCAAATCATTTTTGATTGTATTTTTGAGCTGTTTTATCTTTATCGAATTAATGGGAAGTGCTAGCTGGTGTGGAGATTCCAGAGACTGGATTATTTCATTATCTTCCTCTGTGCTGATTTCTCTAGAGTGAGGTTGGAATACATGAACTAGATGTTCTGCAAAATTGTCCGCTTTGGCCTTATCATCCCTCGCCCAACTGCCGTCCGGTTTTCTTATTGGTGGAATATTTACTTGGCGTTGTTTGAGTTTCCTGGTGGCTTTCCATAGTGAATAGTCTGTCACTTCCGAGGGTGATAATTCTTCCAGATATTTTTTCACTTCCATGTTTTTTTGTGATGCAATTAGGTCTTTTAGATCTCGTACGGCTTTGTTAAATTTCGTTTTATCTTGGGGAAATTTTGTTTCCATCCAAGTTTTCCGTAGTTTTCTTTTTTCAAGAATTGCTTCTTGTACCAATTTTGAGATAGTTTGCCTTTTCCTAGAATTCTTTGTCACTGGAGTGGATTCCCATGCCGCTTCTTGTATCGCACGTGTTAGGTTCTCTACAGCTTTATCAATTTCCTCTGCGGTTTTTAGTGCAGTTTTGGTTTCTATTTTGTCTTTCAAACATTTCCTAAATAGTTCCCAGTTAGTGTTTTTGTTAGAGAGTTTAGCCGGTTCAGGTTTTTCAATTCCCGTGCTGCTTAGGGTAACCATTATTGGAGAATGGTCTGAGGAAAGGTCTAGGTTTTGTTCTGCCAGCAAATGATTTGTTGGAATACCTTTCGTTACACAGAAGTCAATCACGTCTGGTATTTTATTTCTATCACTTGGCCAGTAAGTAGGCTTCCCAGTTGACAATGAGCTAAGGTTATTGTCTCTTATGGATTTGGCTAGTTCTCGCCCTTTGGTATTCGTGAGCCTGGACCCCCAACTTATGTGTTTGGCGTTATAATCTCCACCAGCTATGAATCGATTTCCTAGAGTGGTGAAGAATTCAGTGTAGTTGTCTTGCTTATTTGCATGTCGTGGTGGGCAATGCACAGCTGATATTGTGATGGGGCCTCGTATGTCCTCAATAACAACGTTTGTCGCTTGAATTTGATTTGTACAAAATTTTGAAGATTCATATTGCTTGATGGATTTTTTAATAACGACTGCAGTTCCACCGTGCGCTTTGCCGTCTGGGTGCTGGGTATCATATATATTGTAGTTATGGATCCTTAAATAACTTTTAGTAGTGAAGTGTGTCTCGGAGATTAACATAATGTCGATATCATGATGTTTAATGAATTGGGCTAGTTCAGGTCCATGCTCTGTCAGTCCGTTAGCATTCCATATAGAAATTTTAATTGGGCAAGGCATTAAATTATTTTATCTAGAAATTTTGTTATGAGTTTCATCATAGTTCTAATATCTTCGGCTAGATTTTCTACTATTTTTTCTAATCTATCCATTCTATCTTGGGATTTCACATTTTTATCGTTGTTACTAGTAGAGATTTGTGTTTGTGTTTCATTCGTAGCTATAGAAGCATATGTTATTCCCTCAGTTGTCCGTTCTGTTGTAATTTTTGGTCTTGGAGCCGGAAATGTTCTTTGTTGTATTTCTTTGAAAACCGTGCAACCTTTGTAACTGGCAGGGTGGTTACCATCGCATAGAGCACATTTAAGATCTTTTTTTTCTGTAATTTGACATGTCTTATTGTTATGATATCCACCACATTTTACGCATCGTTCCAATCTTTGACAGTACTTCTTGGTGTGGCCATACCGTTGACATTTAGCACACTGTGGTATTTGCCGTGTTTGTCTTGCAGGTTCTATTGTTATAATATTGTTTTGTAGGTATCTTACTGTGTAGATTTCTTTGTTGTTTGTTTTTGGCTCTAGATCGAGGAAAAACATTGGCAGAGGTTTCTTAGTTTTTCTACTTATTGCATTATGTATACTTCTAACTGTGTGTCCATGTTCAGTTATCTCAGCTTTTATAGTCTCAAGTTCTGTTGTATGATGTAGGTTTTTAATTACTACGCGGAAGCTTCTGTCCTGTTTCAGTTGGTAGGAATGATATCTCACATCTTTTTCGTTTAGTGTCTTTATTATTGATCTGTGGTTGTCAACACTTTTTGGCATTATTTTGGTTTGGTTATCGTTTATGGATTTTAGTATGTAACCGTTACTTGCAGCCGCATTTAAAGTATTATTTAAGAGGTTAATATCCGCTATTCCCGTGACAAAAATAGGCGGAGGTTTCGGGTTTGTATTCACATTCGAGTTTATCATGTTATTTTCTACAGGTTCGTTTACAACGTCTTCAGTGTTTGGAATGGTTTCCAAGAACTGGAACATGTTGGTTGTATTAATTGGTTTTGTTTTAAAATCTGTTATTAATTTTTGACGTGTGTTTCTTTGGTTAGCATCTGGTGATGATCGCTTTTGCTTTCGAGTATTATTCACATCTTGCCATGGTGTTTTGTCGGTTTTTAGTTTTTCGAGCTCTTCAGATATTTTTTATTGGCTATTTCTAATGCCCTTTCTTCTATTAGTTTATCAATTGTATCTTGTTCATCAGGAGTGAATGTTACACTTTTTGTTTGTTCTTTTTGTGTGATTTTAGCTCGGGGTTCACTCAAAGAGTTCGACCGAGGTTTAACCTGAAACATACTTTTATGAAATATTTGCTGACTGTATGTTTTTCCGTTAGTATGATTAGATGCAGCAGCATCATAGCTTTCTAGGATTGTTTCTGGGTCACTAACTCCTTGTTCGTTGCCCTTCTTTATTTTCGCCTCGTTTTTATTTGAGGTTATGTTTGCGGTTTTGCATTCCATGCAACTCCAATTATCTATTTCGCCGCTTGTATTTAGATCGTTCATCGATGCGATGGTCATATCGATGCACTTTAGGTGAAATTTCATTTTGCACTTCATTTTACACTGTATACAGTCTTCGTATCGCGTTGTAACTTTTTCGCACACACCACACATCGACATGCTGCGCGTCAAGTGCAAAAATTTCACGTTAAATCACTGTTTTATGCGCGTGGCGCATGAAGTAAAATTTCGAGTTTAGAAAAGCCCAGAAAATTTTCACGGGGCTTTTCTAAACTCGAAATTTTACTTCATGCTTAGTCTGGGAGTGGAAACGCTGAAATTTGATTTTATTATTTTTTTGCAAACATTAATATACTATAAATATCGTCACCAGTTGTTTTAACAAAAATATTCAAAACCTAATTATTTATTATTACCACTGAACATCGTTGATAACAGACTAAATATCTGACTCACTGTTACTCTGGTTAAAGATGTATTTGTGTGTTTCTGAACTCCACTTCAAATCAGTGTTTTGTACGCGTGGCGCATGAAGTAAAATTTCGAGTTTAGAGAAGCCCGAAAATTTGTCTCGGGTCGCTGCGCGACCCTTTACAAATTTTCACGGGGCTTTTCTAAAATTGCCGCCAAATTTATCTAGTGATATTTCTAGTAACACTTTATAGTGTAAATTGGGCTTTGGCACTTACTCCTAGTTTTTAATCAGACTATAGGGGGAGTAAGTGCTCAAGCCCAATTTACACTATAAAAAGTCACCAGAAATATAACCAGATAACTTTGGCGGCAATTTTAAATAATTTCATAATTACTCATTAAATAGAATCAAATATAAACAATATTTAAAAATCAATAATAAATAATTATGTTTTAATATAATTTGTTTATTATATATTTAATATAAACAAATTACTAAATTATGGACTACATAATAATAATTAGAAAACTATAACCTTTTTAAATTTTATTCAATACAAAAAATAAAATATAATAACGCATGTGAGTCAAACTCGTCATACATAGGATATTGCTCAATAATAACATTTATTTTTCGTTATTGTTTTGTATAATTTCAAAACGTGTTCGATGTTAGTCAGATAAGTCACTTTCATCACGACCAGAAATTAAGAATGGTTCTATTAAATTATCTATGATTAAATAGAATTTGGGCATTTTTAATTCCGCTTTGATGACATGCTCAACACAATTTTTCCAATGCATACTTGTTACATTTTGTAGTGCTTGTAATAAGAGACTTTTTACATCTGGCAATTTAAACGTTTGGTTTTTAGATGCCACTTCATTTTTGATTTGAGCCTATATTAGTTCAATTGGGTTAAAATCACAATGTAACCTTATTACAGTTTTCTTATGAACCTTAGCCATTTCATCTGTTACGAACAAATTATATTATTCTTTGTGCAAACTGATGACGGTCCGGTTCAGACCGGACCATATATTCATCAAATTGGATATTTTTTAATCGTAACCAATCCTGCATATTCTCTTTCTTTGAAGATTTTGTTGGATCGGCAGTTTTTTATCCTTAAATAGCAACAATGCTCCATCAACAAAACCCAGCTTAGATCCAACCTGCAGAATTATAAGGGGCTTGCCTTTTCCTGATGAATTTTTGGCCCCACTATTCTTCACCCACACTTTAGATTTTGTTTATTATATAATATGGAATTTATATAATAATGTATCTCTATCTTACTTAAAATTGATTTGTGTCATAAAACTATACAAAGTAGAACGACTCATCTTCGATATGCCTGCATGATCGTTTACTTCTTTTAAAACATATTCAAAGTTGGCAGCTCATAGCAGTCATTTTCATATGTGGATCATCTGTTATCATCTGCTTATACATATTTATAATGCACTATTTTTTGGACAGAGATAAATGACCCAAACCCAACCTCTTACGCTTTTTTGGAGGTGAAGGTGATATCAACACTGAGTTTGTACTGGGTCCATAATCCACAGCGACGGCTCGCAGCCTAACTTTAGGGTCAGCCAGAGACCCAATGTAATATGTATCAGTTATTGAAAGGTGACTTTGTTGTGCAATTCCTTGTACAGTGAGAGCCAAAATGATTTGTTCATTTTTAATAGGCAATAACAAATATAACTATTTATTAATCGCTATATTACTGATAACAATTTGAAAGAGGAGACTTTGGAGATATTTTGACAGTTGTCAAAATGGTGCGTTGGAACATACAGCAACGCATATTTTGTGTTGAAAAATTTCTTAAATTAAGTTCAATTATTCCAACTCAACGTTTATTTCGTCTACATTTTAATGTTCGTGATGTTCCGGCTCGAACTGTTATTTCGTATTGGGTAAGGAAGTGGCGAAATCATGGGTCAGTTGAGAGAAGAAAATCAGCCGGGAGGATTCGCTCTGCATGCAATCCTGAAAATGAGGAACGGGTGAGACAATCAATTCTGTGTAGCCCAAATCGATCAGTTCGGCGGCATGCGGCAGCGTTAAATTTATCTGCAACAAGTACCCGAAGAATGCTGCACAAAATGAAGTTTCATCCATACAAAATAGCAGTGGTGCAGAAGTTAACTGATCGTGATAAACAAAGCCGTGTTGAGTTTTGTCAACGTTTTTTGGAGTTAAGCAATGAGGAACCCGATATCGCACAACATCTTTTCATGAGCGACGAAGCACACTTTACTTTACATGGCTTGGTGAATAAACAGAATTTTCGATACTGGGCTACCGAAAACCCGTGTGAAACCTATGAAAGACCCTTACATTCCCCAAAAGTGACTGTTTGGTGTGCTGTATCATCGTCAAAAATCATCGGTCCATATTTTTTTGAAGAAAACGGCGAAACAGTCACAGTCAATTTTCAACGGTATGCACATATGCTCCAGACATTTTTTATACCGCAAATTGAAGAAGAAGAAATCACTTTTTTCAACAAGACGGTGCGACCTGTCATACTGCAAGAATAAGTATTGAGATCCTGCGACAGACATTTTCGAATAGACTAATTTCTCGAAACGGTGATTTTAATTGGCCCCCGAGATCTCCCGATATTACTGTTCCAGACTTTTTTCTTTGGGGATATTTAAAGAGTAGAGTGTTCAAGAGTAAGCCTAGGAATATAGAGGAGCTCAAAAGAAATATCCGACAAGAAATTGAAGCTATTCCACAGGATATGCTTCAACGAGTTATGGCAGATTTCGTCCGTCGTTTAGAAGAGTGTGTGGAGAAGGGTGGCGGACATTTAACACACACTATATTCAAAAAGTAAAACTCCCATTATTACTTTTTAAGATGTCATTTATATTATTTCTGCATTTAAAATAATTCATGTGCTATTTCCTATTAAAAATGAACAAATCATTTTGGCTCTCTTTGTATTTATAAAGCGCGATCCCAACCTCAAATTTTGTGTGCCTTGGCGCTGTGGCCGACCCTGAAGTTAGCCTGCGAGCCGGCGCTGATAATCCATTGCAACAATATAAACAAAACTAACTTTTAACCATGTTAAAGAAACACCACACAGAAGGTTATTACGAAACAGACAAAGTTGCAACTCGGTAACGCTTCGAATTAAGGTTATGTCAGCCAGGGGTGCGTCACCGCAACGGGAAATCGTCTTTCTGGCAGTAGTTCAGGCGACTAATCTAGAGGTCGCCAGCGTTGGCGATTGTTGAGGAATATTTGAATTTAGCGCATTTTTCTCCCGGTTTTTCTCTTCCTCCTCGGCCGCCTTAACCTACAAACCGTATTCTACTAGGCCATTTTTATTAGGGTTTGCTCCGAGAAGCACGGTCTTTCAGTATTCCATAATCTATGGATGATAGTTTTCCATAATTTGTGGATGATAGATTTTACGTAGGGTATTTTTAATTTCTATAGTTAGATTTACTGTTATTTGATAGATTATTAGGGGATTCTTAAAAATCAACTAAATTAATCAAAATAGAGCAAACCTAATACGTATAGGTTTGCTCTATTTTGATTAATTTAGTTGATTTTTAAGAATCCCCTAAATCATCATGCCCATAATCACTTGTAAAGGTGGGATTCCTAAACGACGACTGAAACGACTCGAGCCGCGCCCGACTGCTTTGCATGTAAATAACTGGAAGCCTTTCCTAAGACGCGACTATAGCCGCGCGACTGTAACGACTCTAGTGCGGCGACTCGAGTCGTACGACTGTACTGGTACAGAGAGCAGTATAGTCGTAAGTTATTTTACCTACACCCTATCTAGTAACCGCATCATACCACACTGTATGATTGACATTACGTACACATGCACGTAATAGCTTTGACAAGTACATTACGTGCTGACAGCTGAACAGCTGATTGGTTACCGTACAACCAAATGGCATTTCTTTGATGTACAGGGAGTTTTTCCTAAAGTATACGTATTCCAAATTCAGCTTATTTTCTTTAAATCTTTAGTTATTCGTTTTTTTTAAGAGTTCAATTTGAAGCTTTAAACGAGTGTTATCCACTCCCAATCTAAGCATGAAGTAAAATTTCGAGTTTACAAAAGCCCCGTGAAAATTTGTCGAGGGTCGCGCAACGACCCGAGACAAATTTTCTGGGCTTTTCTAAACTCGAAATTTTACTTCATGCGCCACGCGTATAAAACACTAAAATATTGTGAACTCTATGTATATTTGAACCTCACTTGAAATCAGTATTTTATACGCGTGGCGCATGAAGTAAAATTTCGAGTTTAGAAAAGCCCAGAAAATTTGTCTCGGGTCGCTGCGCGACCCTCGACAAATTTTCACAGGGCTTTTCTAAACTCGAAATTTTACTTCATGCTTAGTCTGGGAGTGGAAAACACTCGTTTAAAGCTTTAAATTGAACTCTTTAAAAAACAACGAATGTCGGAAAATGTACCGCTTTATTCCTTGTATATTGATCAAGTAGTAATTTAGTTTTCATCATTGTCATGTTACTATTAAAAATTGTTACAATAAATAAGTGGTTCTTTTATGCTCATTGCTTTTTTTGTTAGGGCGTAGGTAAAGTATCGTACGTTTCTCGAGTGGTATGACAATTACATACTCATGGAATACTGCACTCGTCTATTCTATTATTCATAACGATTTCCTATACATTGAAGTAATAGTTGTTACATAGGAATCCGAACAAGCGATTAGGGCCGCGCGACTCTGGCCGTACGGCTACAGTCGCGCGACTACATTCGTTTCAGTGGTCGCTTAGGAATCCTACCTTAAGGTACCAGGCTGTAAATCCAAAGGAAATGGAATTAAAATATTTCATTTTCCTAAAACTTCGAATAGTGATTTATGTCTAATATTTGTTCTATATTGTTATTCGCAATTATTGTATTCTTGTGATGTTGTGTCTATTATTTGTTATTTTTTTTCTTATTAATAATTTTTTTTAATATAATTTCAACTTTCTTTCTCCTAATTTTATTTCTACCTGTTTGTAGTTATATTCAGAAATTAATTACAAAATTATAACGATAAGGTAAGTGTTAATTTCTATTTATTAATCAAGTCATTAATAATAAGGAATATTCTAATTTATATACAAACAAGACACACACACACATACACTGCGTGTATGTGTTGACACACACACGCAGTAGTGTCTGTTTGAGATTTCTATATGATGAATTAATTTCGCCCGTGGTGAAACATATTAAATTAATAATAGAATTTTGATTAAAACACTTGGTTTGTTTCACTGATTTTCAGTGAAACAAACCAAGTGTTTTAATCAAAATTCTATTATTACAGATTTCTGTTTTTCACTAATCATATACACATCTTGACGCACACTAACAGGGATATATGCGTTTGGTTAGTGATAGTTCAGGCAACTATACTAGATAGCGCTTCGAACCGTTATTGTGCGGGACATAGGGTGTCCCTTCCTGAGTGTTCTGTGATGTCAGCGGTTGCGTCTAATAACATAGAGTTTGAATAGTCTAGAGCCTGGGTCTCCAAACTATCTTCTTCGCGGGCCACAAATACAATTCTACATAATAAAGTCGGCCAAGATCCGATTAATTTTATAAAATTATGAAAAATTTAAGGAACAATTGTTACAATATTTCAAAATATGACATTTACAAAAAAAATTACAAACAATCGCGGGCCGGGTTCATGCAAGTCGTGGGCCGGATTTGGCCCGCGGGCCGTAGTTTGGAGACCACTGGTCTAGAGGAAGCATACTCGTCTTTGTTATAATTCCGCCATCCTGAGGAAGTGCGGAGCGGGCGCCGGTGTTTTGTACCGTCACATCTGTTTTTCGTCAACATTTGTTTACTGTTTCGCCAAAATCCCTAAAATCTACCGATTTCTATCTCTTTCCTAAAATGTTGAAGGGTAAGGGGAAAGAGACCGAGCACTCAAGGGGTGATCCGCATTTTTTTAGTGTCAATGTCAACCCGATATTAGCAGGTAGTAAGAAGTCCATCTGTTTTCAGCCGGCGCGTGGCGTTATCTTTTATTCGGTTTGGGGTGGTTTTGATAGGAAGATTTTTTTGATATTTATGGAATTATTTAAAATGGAATTATAATTAGTACGACATTTATAAAATAAAATTAATAATATAATTAGTTAAAATATTTTTTGTTGTTTAGTAACAATAATTTTTACAAATAATATATCTAAACTAACCCAACATAACCAACTGAACTAACTTAATAAACTTAACTAAAATAATTTATGGAAGAAACCACCGTTGAATTTCCCCTGCAAACCAAATTAGGAACAAATTAGAAATATTGGCATTGAATAAAAATTTATAAAATTATGAGTGACTAGTGATGTAAAATTACAGGTAATTTAAAATTGGGTAATATTTTCAGTAATATTACTTTAAAAATGGTAATAATTGGTAGTTTTAAGTTAGACATAAAACTACACGATCGCATTTTGAACTTCACATTAAGCCAGCATTAACGCGCCTGTCGCATGAAGTAAATATTTTAAGTTTAACAAAAAACTGAAAATTTGAATTGGTTGCTTCGCTACGCGGCCAATCCAAATTTTCAGGCTTTTCTAAACTCGAAATATTTACTTCATGCTTAATTAGGGAAAGCATAACATTCGTTAAAAAATCAAAATATTAAAAATCAAGTTTACCTAACATATGAATATATCAATTGTTTTCTAAGCTAATCACATTGACTGTCATCATCAATATTTACAAAATAACAATTTTAAAGAAAAAATAATTTAATTTTATATTTGCATAGAATTTAGTTTTTTTTTTATATCATTATTATTAATATTTAAAATGAAACCTGTTGAAATAAATAATAAATATAATTCAAATTGAATCCAGACAAAATGTAAGCATTAATATTGCGAAATTGCGAAATCAATAAAATTAAAAAAAACCCAAATTTCATGACATGATAAAAGTCACACATATTTTATTATAATATTATGATTATTAATTTGATTTAATAAAATCATTAAAAGCAACAAACATCATCAAAATTAATAAAAATCTTCACAATTGTCCAAATTATCACAAATTGACAAAAACGCAAAAATATTATAAAATAGCCAAACTTGACAAAAAAATAAACTTATTACACAATTCGTAATAATTAAAAAAATCAACAAAAATTGATATATATATATATATATATATATATATATATATATATATATATATATATATATATATATATATATATATATATATATATATATATATATATATATATATATATATATATATATATATATATATATACGTAAACTATACGAATACAAATCGTCAAAATTGATTTGTAAAATAAGTTAAAGTCCTAAATGTAATAAAGTTAGTTAACTAAAATCGTTAAAATTTTGAATTTTAACAAAATTTGTGGAAATTGACAAACTCAATATAAAATGATAAAAATCTTTATAATTAAAAATTACATAGAAATTTATTTACATCTGACATAATGACTTGTCTTTAACTCATTGGTTAAACATGATGTAAAATTTTGAGTTTATAAATGTCAGAAAACCTGGGTTTGCCAAATTTTCAGTCCTTTCTAAAATCAAAATATTGCTTCATGCGCCATGCGTGTACGCCGATTTGATGTGAAGTTCGAAATAGACTGTTATTGATAATTTTTTAATAAATCACTTTAATAATTATTATTATTATAACAGTAAATAAAAATATAATGCGGCCATTCCATAAATAAGTGCACACTTTTTGGGGGTAAATCAGGGATTTTAGCGAATTTCACATATATTATCATCTAGCTATCAAGACATGGTGTTTGGTTGTTACTAGAGGTTAAACAAATTATTGTGTCAAAAGTTATAACAATATAAACTTTTAGTACACTTTTATTTTGAACTCAAAAATATCGTAAACCGTTACCTATACAAAAAAGTTATTGAGTACTTTTTTGTGCTTAAATGTTCAAAGTTTAAAATACATTTTTTGTTTCAAAACGAAAAACTTTATTTATATCGATTTTTTTAATAAATAAAACATATCTCAAAAAATAATCAAATACTCATGTTTTAATTTTCATTAAAAAAATATATATTGTACCCTGATCCTTCCTAAGAATTTTTCCGTTTTTAAAAGTGTGGGCACTTTAAAACTTTTTGAGATATAATTTTTTTAACCGAGCGCTACATTGACATGAGGCGCTCCTGCCAATGGTGTAATGGCCCGGATCACGGTGAGCGCCTCGCTTAAACGTAGCGCTCGGGTAAAAAAATCATATCTCAAAAAGTTGTAAAGTGCGAAAAGTTATATGCAATCGAAAAATATGTCTACGTGTATAATTTTAGGTCAATAGGATTTTTTTAAATGCATCTGACGTTTAATTGTTCAAAATAAAGCTATTGGTAGTATTTTTCTGAATGTATTAAATAAACTTAAGTTGCTTATATCAAGCTGAAATTAAATTTTCTGTAGTAGTTCTGATGCAAGGAATATATTCCTCTAGGTTCGTTCTAAGAAAACTGTTATGGCCAAATGTTGCTAAATCATTATTTCTAGTAGTATTCGTAATTTTAAAATTAATATATAGAAAACGTAAATTGCAAGTTTTTTTGTATGAACAAAAGTTGATTTGTTTGATATTTCGATTAGAATGCGAAGAGTTCAGTGAGTAATGCTTAACAATTATTTTGGATTAAACCAATATTTTTTGAGAAATTTGAAAAATGTTTGCAGATCTTTTTTTTAAAGACCAACAAGATTATGATTGGCATACTAAACGTATTTCACTTGTTAATTGCTTGGTTATAAACCATTTCACACTAAATCAGCGTTTTATACTTGTCGCGCATGAAGTAAAATTTCGAGTTTAGAAAAGCCTAATTTATCTCAGTCGCTCTGCTGCGCTACGCGCCCGAACTAAAGTTTCAGGCTTTTCTAAACTGAAAATTTTACTTCGTGCTTAAACTGGGATTGGAAAGACTCGTTAGATGATCAATCATAACCTTATTTAGCATTTTTTTTATTGCTAGATTAGCGTGTTTTATTAAATCGATTTGATTAAAGCGTAACCAAATAATACCATTGTATAATATATTGATAAATGTGGTAAATTGTTGAGTCATCGCGACGACACGAAAATATCTAAAATTTTCAGATTTCTATCTCTTTCCTAAAATGTTGGAGGGTAAGGGGAAAGAGACCGAGTACTCAGGGGGTAATCCATTATGAACACCAACCGCATTTTTTTATGTCAATGTCAACCCGATATTAGCAGGTAGTAAGAAGTCTATTTGTTTTCAGCCAGAGCGTAGCGTTATATTTTGTCCGACTTGGGGTGGTTGATTTTTTTAAAACGTATCTGACGTTTACATCTCAGTAAATATTGATCATCACATCTGAACGTTATATATTTTAACTTTACTGTAAATCAGTGGTTTATACGCGTGGCGCATGAAGTAAAATTTCGAGTTTAGAAAAGCCCCGTGAAAATTTGTCTCGGGTCGCTGCGCGACCCTCGACAAATTTTCTACGCGGGGCTTTTCTAAACTCGAAATTTTACTTCATGCTTAGTCTGGGAGTGGACAACACTCGTTCTTAGAAGTTTCAAATTAAAGAATCACTCTACTAAGTTTACTAAGTTTATTACAATTTTACAAAGGTTACAGCTCGAAGGACCAACCATGGTCTTCGGAGACCGAAGGACTACAGGGAATCGAAGTTTTTTTACAAGAAAACAACGAAAATCTGAAGGTTTACTGCATGGATAGGAAACAACACATCTAATTTTGAAAAAAATATCGAAGTTTTGTTGGTTTTCAGTGCATTTTTAACTTCACTTTAAATCAGTGTTTTATACGCGTGGCGCATGAAGTAAAATTTCGAGTTTAGAAAAGCCCCGTGAAAATTTGTCTCAGGTCGCTGCGCGACCCTCGACAAATTTTCTAAGCGGGGCTTTTCTAAACTCGAAATTTTACTTCATACTTAGTCTGGGAGTGGAAAACACTCGTTAGTTTAAAATACATCACAATTGGTAAAATATATATCGTTGGATGCCCGTCTTCAGGGGTGATATGTAAGCAAATTCTGGGTCTTAGGAGTTGTCAAATAAGTGAGTTACTTAACTGTTTCCAAGGGAATCTTAACGAAAACAAAAGATTAACATTTTACATATAAAATCTACACGGTGAGAAACTCGATGTCTCAGCTCTATTAAAAGGGAAGGAAAACCGATAGAAAAATGGTGATGTGTCCATCATAGTACTTTCCCCCGTAAATTGCGTATTAAATCACTTTTTTAAAGTTTGTAAAGAGGCTAATGAATCACTCTGTAGAAAATTGTGTTTGAAAGTTCCCGAAAAACGTTCTTCTTTTTATAACATATTACGAAGTGGTCCTCAATAACTAGATAAAACACACAACTTTTGAAATATCTCAAAAACTAAGAGTGCTATGACAAAAAGTAAGTGAACAATACATCTTCAATTTGTTATTATCTACAACTTTTATTTGAAAGAATTTTTTGTTTAATGAACATTTATTGAAAAAATCTGAAAAAACTGAAAAACGCTTAGAGTAAAGTACCACTTCCGGTTTTCCGATTTTCACCAAAAGCTTTTCAGTTCTTCCGATTGTAACAAAAAGCTTAAGTTTCAAGTTTCATCTCGATATCTTTAGCGGTTTTTGCGGTACAGCGCACACAGACACACACACAGACACACAGACATTTTTCAAAAATGGTCTTATTCGACTCAGGGGACCTCAAAACGGATATTTCCGCTAACATTTTTGATTCGAAAATTTTCACGAAAACAATACTTTCCCTTTGTATTACATACGGGGGAAAGTAAAAATCTGAAAAGAGGTTCATAATTGGGATTGAGTAAGGTTTATTTTAATCCAAAATTGCATATTTTTCTAAATTTTGAAAGTGAAGTAATGACGTCATCGAATATTTTTTCCCCAGAAACATACCTATATTTTTGGATATTTCAAAAGAGCTAATTTTTCTGAACTTTGTAGAGAAAAAAATTTGCTATCTTCTTTCGTTAAAAAATTAAAAGCAAACTTAAAAAAAAGTATTATCAAAAATTCCAAATTGTCACGACTTAAGCAAGTAGCCTTTGGAAGCAAATATCAAAGCCGCACCTGTCAATAATTAAACTAATGGTTAACAAATATTGTTTTGTTGTCATTTGATTTTAGATTTCAGATGTTTCTATCGTTTTTCTTTTTCATATAATAGAGCGGAGACATCGAAAATATGAAAATCCAAAAGAAAATCCAGAAAACGTGAACGCCATCTACTCCCAATAGCATTGTCGATGGTACTCACAGAATTACTATTATAAATGTCAATTGATTGTGCATTTTGAAATCCAGAAGGAAACTGAACTTCTATAACCATTTTAGTTGTCATATGCAATTATCATATAAATTGACGATGTGAACGCCATCTGCTGCCAATTTTTGAGTAGTATCGTTACAGCTATTAACAGTAGATGGCGTTCACGTCGTTATTTTAAATGTAAATTACATATGAGACTATTAAAATGAATAAAGATCTACTGCCAATAGTCATGTCTATTGTACTCAAAAAATGACTATTATAAATGTCAATTGATTGATTGTGCTGTTTAAAATCCAGAAGAAAACTAAACATCTATAACCATTTTAGTAGTCATGTGTAATTTACATATAAATTGACGATGTGAACGCCATCTGCTGTCAATTTTTGAGCAGTGCTATTGACAGTAGATAGTGTTCACGTCGTTAATACAAAAATAATATATATGCTCATTATAGAACTTTTTCCGTCATTTAAAGAATTGATGATTGTCGTACTAAACTTATTTCACTTGCTAATTGGTTGGTTATAGACCATTTCACATTAAATCAGCGTTTTATACGAGTCGCGCATGAAGTAAAATTTCGAGTTTAGAAAAGCCTAATTTGTCTCAGTCGCTCTGCTGCGCTATGCCCGAGCCAAATGTTCAGGCTTTTCTAAACTCAAAATTTTACTTCATGCTTAATCTAAGATTGGAAACACTCGTTAGATGATCGATCATAACCAGGGTTGTTATGTTTAAAACACTTTGTTTTAAAATAGTGTTTTAAACATGTTTAAAAACAGCCGTCATGTTTTAAACGGTTTTGTTTTAAACATGTTTTAAATCTTAAATTTGTTTAAAACATGTTTTAAACGTTGGATTTGCTTAAAACCGTTTTTTTTATTATCTTAACTGCTAAAAATAAATATTTGCTAAATTATATTTTATATTACTTCATTAAAGTTTTTTGTTTGTTTTTAAATTCTAGCTAAATTGTTAAAGATATTTCAAATTACTTTATCAAACATAACAATTTATTACAATAAAACTGTGTCTGCATAAATGTGGTTTTTAAATACAGGGATTTTTTCTTTCAGGTATACATAAGCATTCACTGTAAATTTTTCGACGTTCGTTATTTGTTGTTCAAGATTTCAATTTGAATCTTTAAACGAGGGCTTTCCACTCCCAGACTAAGCATGAAGTAAAATTTCGAGTTTAGAAAAGCCTGAAAATTTGGATTGGCCGCGTAGCGAAGCGGAGCGGCCAATCCAAATTAGGCTTTTCTAAACTCGAAATTTTACTTCATGCGCCACGCGTATAAAACACTGAAATATCGTAATGTTTAAAATATACGGCTTTAGCAATCTAATATGTAAATGTGGATAAAACGTGAGTTAAATTCTGCGCTGAAAAAATTGTTTAAAGCAGTGATTATAGACAACCCATAAACTCTAACGTATATTAGGTTGCCTATAACCGTTGTTGTAAGTGTGCGTTTTTTGAACTTCACTGTAAATCAGTGTTTTTTAGCGTGGCGCATGAAGTGAAATTTCGAGTTTAGAAAAGCCTAATTTGGATTGGCCGCTCCGCTTCGCTACGCGGCCAATCCAAATTTTTAGGCTTTTCTAAACTCGAAATTTTACTTCATGCTTAGTATGGGAGTGGAAAACACTCGTTTAAAGTCTCAAATTAACCGCATTAAAACAACGATTTCCCACAACTTTTAAAACGCTGTAATTATTGGGGTATGTATACTCAAAAGAAAAACGCCCTGTGTATTCTGTTTTAAACACGTTTTAAACGTTTTAAACGTGTTTTAAACATGTTTTGAACACGTTTTAAGCCCATATCATAACCTTATTTTGCATTTTTTTTATTGCTAGACTAGCATGCTCTATTTAATCGATTTGATTAAAACGTAACTAAATAATACCATTGCTTCTTGACTACACGGCCATCCTTTACTGCAACCCCCACCCTATAACTCTTAAAAATTTACAAGTAGCAGAAAGATCGGCCCTGAGAGTGTTGACAAAAATCAGACACCCTAATAACCCCCTCCACAATCCCTCCAACAAACTTCTTTATGAAAAAACACAAGTGGTTCCTATAGAAACACGAATTACCCACCTATCCCATAAATTTGCATCCAGATCCACTAACCATGACCCCATAAACCACCTTTACATATACAGAAACCCCAATACATTCCCCAAATATAAATTCCCCGATTCCACTATCGCTGACTTCATCTTAGAAACACCCACGGACATATAATCACCCTAACTAGACACCATACATTCATTTTTATTTATTCATACCATACATCAATCATAACACTTTAAATGCTAAACAATGGCAGAAAGACCCCGGGTCGATAGCCTATGAAAGGACAACTCCAACAATTTTATATTATATTTTATTATGCAATACTATAATTAATGTAATGTAAAAGTCCCTTGAATAAAGATATTTGTATATATATAATACCATTGCATAACATATTGATTAATGCGTTAAATTGTTGGAGTCATCAAATGAACATGAACGACCGTTTAAAACGCTTTAAAAAGGGCAAAAAGGGAAACTACCTGCTATTCAAACAGATAAAGTCATAAATTGTAACATCAACACACCATAAATTGTGGTTTCTTTTCTTCCATTATGCTCCTGCGCTTGTAGAGGGAGTCTCTCTTTAAAATTTGCTGGTTTAGAGATTTTGTAGAGGCCCTGAGTCATCAAGTAAACATGAACGACCGTTTAAAACGCTTTAAAAAGGGAAAAAAGGGAAACTACCTGCTATTCTAACAGATAAGGTCATAAATTGTAACATCAACACCCCATAAATTGTGGTTTCTTTTCTTCCATTATACTCCCGCGCTTGTAGAGGGTGTCTCTCTTCAAAATTTGCTGGTTTAGAGATTTTGTAGAGGCCCTTTTCGCTGTTTATTTTTCGAGATTTTAAACTCTTTTAATACTTTGAGTTAATTTAGTTGTTATATTTAGTGCAGTGTAGTGTAGGAATCTCGTTTTATTCTTTAGAGATGCTATCAAGTTAGGTTATATGAACATTTCCCTCAATCTCTTTGTATTGTGTACAAAACTACGTAATTCTTTAGTGTTTGGTGTGTGTTTAATTAAGTAGAGTAAATAGAAAAAAAAAAATGTTTTGTAAATATTTTTGTAATCCTGGTTCCACACATTCATCTAACAATTTTTGTGAATTCGTGAAATGTTTCATTGTGGCTATTTTAGTGTACTTTGGTGGTTATTAATTTATCGATACGAGACAAAATACATTAGGTTTGTACTACACTAAGTTGAACCGAGTTCAAGTTTGTGACGTCACCAGTTCAGGTTAGTTCATGTCAGTGTACATGAACTGAACTGAAAACAAACGAACGCTTTTGGTGTAAAATATAAAAAAGTATAACTTCTGCAATACACTACAAAACAATTTAAGGAAACACTAATAATAAAATGTTGGCACTGTAGTTTATACACAAATAAAACTAGGAAAACTGAAAGAAAACCGTGTTTTATAATTTAATAAAAAAAATGTGGGGTTGTTGGGTGACGATTTCAGAATATTTGCTCGTTAATTGACACATTGCACAACCATAGACATGTTCTATATCCATCTTTGAAAATTGTATATCTCCCACCCTCTCCTGTTTCTAACTTGCAGTAGTTACACCTACTCTGGACCAGGGGAAAAGAGTGCTGGTTTGGTGCAAGTAAACTGTCGCAAACGAACACCGTTCAATTTAACTTAGTGCATGTAATGAACGGTTTCGGTGTAAAAAGTGCTGCACCAGTTCATGTAACGAACAAACCTATTAGCATTGATTAAACATGCAAAATATTAGGATAAGATTTCTCATCTTGTAAGGCAATAAATAGCCTGAATGTTCATAAACAAATATACATGTGTCAAGCCAGGGCATAAGACTGAATTTAATTTTAAATATAGATTTTCTTACAATAAATATTTTTTTTATAAAAAGTATTAATTTTTTATTTATTAATTTATTTTCATCACCCATCTCTAAAAATTGGTTGCCACTCAACGATCCCTAAGGATTTATTACTGGTCGAAAGCAATTGTTTGGAGTAAGAGCGATTAACGACTCTAATCATTGTCCGAGACCTGTATTGCTTAGTGTTCGAGATGCCTATAATATTTTTTGCACAATGGGATATTCTTTCTTCGTATTTATATAGAATATCATACTGACATTTTGTTATATATAAATCATTTGATCTTCATTTACAAGTTTAAATTCACTTATCGATTTGATATTCATAACAACTATGGTAAACGCAACCTACTATCTTATTCTATATAAAGTAAGTACGTGTCACTGTTCTGATTCAATTATGTCAGGCACGGGATTGTGCATTAAAGGGTTAAAAATTTCGTTCATTGCTAGAAGAAAGAGCATTTCCATGTGTCTCAAATAAAAAAAAGCATTGCTATATTATTAATAATATCTTCTATTTAAGTATTTTGTTTATCCATTGAAACACTCTTTAGTATAAATTAATATCAAAATAATATCATTTTTCACTGACCAAAAGTCTCACAAAATCATCAGTCGAAGTTATTTGTATAATTTCATTTTTGAAGTAAAGATTATATTCAAATAAACCACTGTATACACGATCAGCTGTGACGGGATCATTGTCTACAAACGTCTAAACACAAACGTAAATTTGTGAGGTTATTGCGGAATCATAACAACGCCTATCCCCACCACGGCATTACTTGTCTATTCTATTTTTAGTCTGAGTCTAATAATAATGTGATTAGCATAGTATAAAATGGGCGTGCTCTCAGCCAATCAGAGTTATAGGTTTTGGAGCGTGAAATTTAAAACGCTCCTCCTAGTTATAAAACAGATTATAGTGCACATTGTATCTTATAAGCAGCACTAAGTAAAACAACAATAAACATAATCTTCTATTTTCGTAAAATTTATCTATTTTGTCTAGTGTCATTTTCATTTACGCCTAATTCAAACCAATATATTCGAAAATTATTGCTTTTTGCGAAAAAAATATTATTTCTTAAAACTATGTGAGTAAGGTATATACGAGACGTGAAAACTTAACAATAAGCATCCTAATGGACGAATGGGTTCGGTTATATGGAACTTTATTAGTTAAAGCCCATTTAAAACGGTACACATTTTTGAGAAAAAAACATTTAGTATTTAAATTTGGTCTCAAAAAATGTTATGAAATAAAGTGTCTCTTTATGAAACGATAGCATTTTGACTTCAAACATTGAAATGAAAGCATGCGCAGTTCATACAGTTTACAATTAAGATATCTACAGTGTCCAACAACATGATTTTCATCAAGTTCCATTTGGAATTTTTTCACATGTAATTTTTCCTGTACCACTATACTATTTTTGAATTAACTAGTTCTGTCAATAAATGTCATCAATCAATTAAATTAAAAATTGATGGGCTCAGTGGAAAAATGGTCTAAATGCAATTTTCTTAAAAATTGGTATAAGTACAGATATATTCAAATGATATTGACGTTTCTAATATGTATCTGTTCTGTATACATCAATCTGGAATAAATGAATATATTCGTAAATAAAACACTTTTTACTTTGTTTAACCACTATGTTTTACACTTAATTTGTGACTATAGTTTCGACTATCTGGTAGTCATTATCAAACTAAAAACGCTTTTAGTTTGATAATGACTACTAGATAGTCAAAACTATAGTCACAAATTAAGTGCAAAATATAGTGGTTAAACAAAGCAAAAGGTGTTTTATTTACAAGTGTATTTAAGATGTACCACAAAGTGAACGCCTACAACACAAAACAGTTAAATGAATATATTATTGTTATTATTACTTTAAGTGATAAAAAAATGGTACAATTGAATATATCTATATCTCAATATAATATAGAATGTTGTTGATTCTCACTGATTTTTCTTTGAAAAGTTAAACTTTATCTCCATTTACTCAAATCAAGTTTTATGTCACTTAGACCACTTTTCCACTGAACTCCTCAATTATCACAACGTATGTATATTTTGAGGTTAGTAAAGGGAATGCACTATTTCCTTTATTGTAGAGCGGTACTTCTTATTTTAACATGGGTATTGCAAAGACGACTAGATGAAAATCATTTTGTTCTACGTTGTATTTATATATGAAGAACTTTAGATTTCTATCTAATATCTGTAAATAAAAAACCACAGGTTTCTGCAATAACAGGTACAATGTTTTTACTCGATTACATAAAGGAAACAGCGATTTTAGACCACGACACAAACAGTTTTCATAAGTGAGCAGAAACACGTGCATACTTGACAAGCGACCCTAGTAGAAATTAATCTTGTATTTACATTGTAGCAATATTGTATCTTAAAATTGATAATCAATGTGCACACAATATTGTCACAATATAGGTTGCGGGTTATATATTCATTATAGATTTAATATTTGTATAATACAGTATAAAAATAATTCAATATAATAATCAAATATCTTTAATTGCAAATGGTAGCCTTACAGAGTGAAAATATTGTATCAACAAAAAAAGTCAATGATATCTGTACAATATTGTGTTAATAAGGAATTTAATTAATCACTTAAAAACAGATATTTAATTTCTGTGCAATGTTGTATCAATAATGAATATCATTGATCCTTCAATACAAATATTTAATACATATTGCATCAATAATAAATAACATTAAGCATTCAATAACAGATATCGATCATGATTGCACAGATTGATTGCTGCTCAGCTGACCCGCCACTAGTAACAAACGCCTGTTTTCCAGCGCCTATCCTTGTACAACAGTGATTCTATGTGATAAAATGTTTAAGTGGTTGGCTATTTCATGTAATAATACATAAATGCATATAGGTGTGGGCTTGCATTTAATGCAATTATTGGATACGTTGCCATAAACAAAAATACTTAATCTGAAAATAAAACCGTTTTGTAGATGAGTTACTTAATTTCTTGCAATTGGAACCAGCTATAAAGGAGGTGCGTTATTAGATATTTTTAATCTTCAACCTGAGACAGGCTCTCTGGAAAATCGGCCCTCATAGCCGAAATTCACCAAGCACCATAGAAGAAATATATACCCGGACGACATCAGGAAATTGTCTGGTGTCCTAACTAAGCCTCCCACTTAGTCAGGACACCAGACAGGCAAAGAAACGGCTTAGTTCCAAAATAATAATAATAATATTGTAAACAACAATTTTACAATCTTGAAACAATCATTAAATGTTAACACGAGATTATATTGTAACAATAAAGAATTATAATATGAAAATCGTTATTGAGAATATATTTATATTTACAAAATATAAAAACGAATTAAAATTAATATGGACTTTCTGCAAAAATTTAGTCTCGTCGAGACTTCTCTAAATATTCATTAAAACAACTACTTATCGAGCTAATACCCCGACAGATATTAAATTATACAATGAATATTAACAGATTTACTGTTCTATGCATAATTTATATGCAAATTGTAACATCAAGTCTAATCATTCTCTCGCCAAACAATTTTGCATATAAATTATGCATAGAACAATAAGTCTGCCATGTAACTCAAATATTCATTGTATAATTCAATATCTGTCGGGGTATTAGCTCGATAAGTAGTTGTTTTAATGAATATTTGGAGAAGACTTAATTTTTGCAGAGAGTCGATATTAATTTAAATATCCAAACTATTGGCAAATTAATTTTTTTTTATATTTATATTCACATTGAATATAATTTGTATCAACATGGATACAATAATTTTATTCCCTAAATAAAATTTACTTTACGAATAAATTAATTTATTTGAAAGATTTCGGTATTATAAACACAAAATAACTTTATTTGGCTAATAAATCTCCTCAGTAAATTATTTGTTTGTTTTTCTACCAAATAAATTTTATTCTCTAAATAATTTGACAGTTAAAGGTCAAAAGTGCATTATAATATTATAAGTACTTTAGATTCTATCGTATGTTCAATAAAAAAAACCTCTAGAGTGCCATGGAAAATATTGTAGGCTGGCATCTCTGAAATTATACATTATAAATATTATGCCTGACGTTTTATATGTCAATTCCTAAAGCGTGTAGCCAACTTAAATTTAAAAAAAGATTAAATCATGGCACTCTAGAGGCTTTTTTTAAATGAACATACTATACTACTTGTATTTATTAATTTCATTACGGTTATCATGTCTACCATATCATTCGTGTCAGATTTAAGTTCGCTTATAGTATCTTCCCTGACAGTGGTTAATTTGAACCACAAGAAATTCTAAGGCGTCAAAGACCTAGAGTTTTTCATGTCAGAAGCAATTCGTTGACATAACCAGGGATTTTTATACATATGCATATGTTTCTTTTAAATTAGTTCCATTTGAAGCTTTAAATTAGTGCTTTCCACTCCTAGATTAAGCATGAAGTAAAATTTAGAGGTTAGAAAAGCATGAAAATTTTAACTGTACAGGGAAGATTTTTTTAAGTGTACATATTCCGATGCATGCATTGTAAAATTTAAAGCATTTATTGCTTTATACAGGGTGTCTACGCTAAACCGTTCGTTAAAAGTTTATAGGGTTGCTGTTGCACTAAAAATTTGAAAAAAATCCTTGTCATATGGTTGAATCAGTTCTCCTCATGTGAAATATTTTCAACTTTATATCACTTCCGGTTCCACCGGAAGTAGCACCAAGTTTGTTATTTTAAATGGAACACCCTATATATTAGTAATTTTTTAGGTCCCTCGTTTAAATTGCAACATATTTTATTCGAACATATGTACACTTATCTCATAGTTTTAAAGAAAAAAAAATATTTCTAAAATTCTGACCTCTAAAAGGCATCTTGAAATCTGTCTGTAACTTTTTTTAAGAATAAGATAAAAATATGATTTATATATCTACTTGTATCTAGAGGATGCCTCTATGAGTGAATTAATTGGAAACTGTCAATGTTTACAATAAGCGTTCTTAAAATGTCAATATCTAAGTGCCCTCTTCAATATCTAGTAATTCAATTTTTTTAAATAGAATGACCCAATTTTTATAACATGGTACGATTGGGGGGAAAATTTCCTACAAAAAAATATTATAAAACTATACTCCTAAAGCAAGTAGTTTTCGAATTATTTCGAAAATTCCTTTTTCGTCGCATTTATGCAGGGAATAATGCGCGCATAAGTCGCAATTGAATTTTAGTAGGCTAGCAGTAAGCTTTTGTTTGGTCACGATTGTATTGCGAAATGTCAAATAATAAAAAGAATTAGTACAAAGTTTTACAAAAATCAACAAAATGAATAATTACACAAATCAACAAATTATCAATTAAATCTTTTATACATGGCAACTGCCAATTGAACAAAATTTGATTCCAATCGTCTAAATCTTGTTTTATTAATCGACGGCAAATGTGGATAAGTTTCATTAAATATTCTACATGTTCGAGTACCAATTCTATCGCAGTTGCCATGTATAAAAAATAAATTGATAATTTGTTGATGATTTGTTGTTCAATTTTTTTAAATGGAATGACCCATTTTTGATCACGTGCTACGATTAGGGGGAAGATTTCCTACAAAAAAGTATTAACAAGTATACTCCTAAAGCAAGTGTTTTTCGAATTATTTCGAAGATTCGTTTTTCGTCGCATTTATGCAGGGAATAATGCGCGCATAAGTTGCAACTGAATTTAAGTAGGCAAGTAATAATGCTTTTATTTTGTCGCTTATGTAATGCGAAATGTCAAATAATAAAAACAATTAATACAAAGTTATACAGAAATCAACAAAATGAATAAGTGTTTTCTGTATAACTTTGTATTAATTGTTTTTATTATTTGACATTTCGCATTACATAAGCGACAAAATAAAAGCATTACTACTTGCCTACTTAAATTCAGTTGCAACTTATGCGCGCATTATTCCCTGCATAAATGCGACGAAAAACGAATCTTCGAAATAATTCGAAAAACACTTGCTTTAGGAGTATACTTGTTAATACTTTTTTGTAGGAAATCTTCCCCCTAATCGTAGCACGTGATCAAAAATGGGTCATTCCATTTAAAAAAATTAAATTACGAGATATTGAAGAGAGCACTTCGATATTGACATTTTAAGAACACTTATTGTTAAAATTGACAGTTTCCAATTAATGCACTCATAGAGGCATCCTCTAGGTACAAGTAGAGATATAAATCATATTGTTATCTTATTCTTAAGAAAAGTTACAGACAGATTTCAAGATGCCTTTTAGAGGTCAGAATTTTAGAAATATATTTTTTTCTTGAAAACTATAAGAGATAAGTGTAAATATGTTCGAATAAAATATGTTGCAATTTAAACGAGAAACCCAAAAAATTACTAATATATAGGGTGTTCCATTTAAAATAACAAACTTGGTGCTACTTCCGGTGGAACCGGAAGTGGTATAAAGTTGAAAATATTTCACATGAGGAGAGCTGATTCAACCATATGACAGGGATTTTTTTCAAATTTTTAGTGCAACGGCAACCCTATAAACTTTTAACGAACGGTTTACCGTAGACACCCTGTATACGCTGCAAATTTTCAGACGTTCGTCGATTTTTTAAAAACGTTCAATTTGAAGTTTCGAACGAATATTTCCACTCTCAGACTAAGCATGAAGTAAAATTTTGAGTTCAGCAAAGTATAAAAATTTGGTTTGGTCGCGTAGCGCGGAGCGACCAAACCAAATTTTCAGGCTTTTCTAAACTCGAAATTTTACTTCATGCTTAGCCTGGGAGTGGAAAACACTCGTTTGAGTCTTTTATAATTTCTAATAAGCTTTCTTTTTCTTGTTCTGTGTAATTCTTATCCATTTCACGGTTATTCTCCACAATTTTAAGAAGTTATACTAAATTTCCAATTTGATTGACAATTCAATTTGAAAAATTGGTGTTTTCATCTATCGCCACAATGAAAATTTATAATTGCGGTCGGTAATCTACTCAATAAATTATTTATTTCACGAATTGCTATTTATTTGGTAGGTTTGCTTTATAATACGCAATTTTTTTTGCCCATTAGTTTACTACGTAAATAAATTTACTCCACAAATCATTATCTAATGATTTATTAATCGTTTATAATACTGGGCATTAGAATAATAATGTTCATATTCTAATTCTATATTGGTACAAGATGATCTCGTGATTACGTTTAGGAATTGTTACAAGATTGTAAAATTGGTTTTTAATATTTATAAAAGATTTAATTAATACTAGAGTACCTTTGAGGTTATGTTAGAAGAAATGTAGTGAATCAAACAACTGCGCGTGCCTTCGTGTTAAATGTGATGATAATAGAACTATTCGTACAAGAATTTAGATTTGTCACATTTTCTGCATTACACGGTGGTAAAAATTGGATCAATTTTTTTTCTAAACTCCAAAATTTTCTTCAGTTTAAACAAGGAGTAGAAACACTTGTTAGTTATAAATATTAATTAAATAGTTCAACAGAAGAATACATTTTTTCCAAAGATAAACAAAATCTGTGTAAAATAACTTTTAAATTATTCCAAATTTAATTATAGTTGAAACATATAAAAATACGAGATTGTTGCATTAATTTTATCTAAACTTAGTAACAGATTTTGTTCTATTAACACGAAATATTAATATCGTGTTTGTAGAAATGAACTAGGTCTAGTAGAAACTGACTAGCAATTATTTGTAATGATATTAACGGCAATTCTATTAACAAGGCTGTAAATATTTATACAAAACTATTTAATTAAAACACTTTACTTTGTTTTACCACTGGTATTTAACTTTTCAGTGACTACAGTTTCGACTACAAGCTAGTCATTATAAAACTAAGTTTGAGTGACTATAGTTTCGACTACAATGTAGTCATTATTACACTTAGTTTGATATTGACTAGCTTGTAGTCGAAACTATAGTCACTGAAAATTTAAATAAAAGTGGTAAAACAAAGTTAAAGCCGTATAAATAGTTTGTAACATTTTTTTTTATTTACTTTTAGTTAATAATGACTACTAGATAGTCGAAACTATAGTCACGAATTAAGTGAAAAATATAGTGGTTAATCAAAGTAAAAAGTTTTTTTTATACAAGTGTATTTAAGATGTACCACAAATTGAACGCCTACAACACAAAACAGTCAAAGTAAACTGTTTCAATTAAATTGTTATGAAGATGTACCACAAAGTAAACGCCAACCAAATCAAAGATTTTTTATGAAACTAATTTATATATACAAATTATGAAGTACCATCTATTCAATTAGTTTTACCTTTAATCCGAAGTACACAATACAACCAATATCATATACTAATTATCTATTTAATAAGTAATTAAATAAGTAATGCATGTGATATTGGAATTTATTAACGTCAATAGTTAATTAATTAGACTTTACCTAATATTATGAAGATTATCAACACCAATATGCCAACGATGAACGTCGAGGTGTTGTCGTGCATATTTCCTTTGATATTGTGGGTGATGTTGAAGCTTGTTACCTCCATATTTGAATCTGAAAGTAAATGTAATTCACACTGTACATACATGCGATGCAGGCAATTTCGTTTGACATTTTCTTTTCCAAAAAGCTAAATACACTAGCTTGACTGAACATAATCATACATGTTCATAAGCAACCGTCTCTCTGCTGAAAGTGCTTTGATGTGGATTACACAAAGGCACTAAACGCATTTTTGGTTAATGGAAATTGGAATGACAAAGAATTATTTATAACAGGGCAATATTGTTTAATACTCAATTAAGCATGTTCATAATTCATACAAAATTACAGATTTTGATAATATTTACAACGATTGTCTAAAAATGTACAGAACTTTAAATTTGAACTAAGGAGAGAGAAAAAAATTTGCCATTTATGATTTTTAAGGAAACAATTTTTCTCTCCTTAGTTCAAATTTAAAGTTCTGTACATTTTTAGACAATCGTTGTAAATATTATCAAAATCTGTAATTTTGTATGAATTATGAACATGCTTAATTGAGTATTAAACAATATTGCCCTGTTATAAATAATTCTTTGTCATTCCAATTTCCATTAACCAAAATTGCGTTTAGTGCCTTTGTGTAATCCACATCAAAGCACTTTCAGCAGAGAGACGGTTGCTTATGAACATGTATGATTATGTTTTGTGCGATAAAACTCACTTCTAAAGTTATAAATATGTAAATCGAAACATAGCTCAGTGTTTCGAACAATGGACAAAAATCAAAAAATAAACATTTACTTGGGGACCCCGGTAGGGTAGTGGGTAGAGGTCCTGCCTCCTGACCCAGGAGTCGCGGGTTTGATTCCCGCCGGGTAGGGTCATTTTAAAGTACAAAATGATTCCACCTGGGTCCATGGATGTGTGTGAATGTGTTTGTGGCAACTAAATATAGTTAAATACAAAAATATAAAAGTTAAATGGTGGAATGGTCTGAGACCAATATCCAGTAAATGTATAAAAAGCACTTAATTTATTCATATTAGCACAGTAAAGTAGATAAGCCATTACTCCAAGAATGCCATTTAACAGCTACCTGAGTTTCGCTAATTTCTTATTAATGTACTCTCAAACTGAGGCAATGATCGAGCGGGTACTTGTCTTTAATATCAATTCTATTTTATCAATTGCTCTAAGCGTTATACTACAATTGTGTTTTTAAATAATCTATGATGGATTCTGTACTGTAGCCCAGGGTATGTAGTTTAAGATCAGAGCTGGGACGAATCCTCGTTAAAAGAATTCGAATCACGAATCCCAATCACCTAATAAGATTCGAATCACAAATACTCGAATAAAGGATTCGTAAGAGATAAATATGATTCGAATTAAAGATTCGAATCCTGTTTTTTCGAATCACGAATACAAATCGTTTACGAATAAATTTAATTTTATTATTTTTTTACAACCATTACCATATAAATATCGTTATCAGTTGTTTTAACAAAAATATTCAAAACCTAATTATTTATTATCAACACTGAACATCGTTGATAACAGACTAAATATGGGTGTTACTCTGCTCAAAGATGTATTTGTGTGTTTTTGAACTATACTTCAAATCAGTTGTTTATACGCGTGGCGCATGAAGTAAAATTTCGAGTTTAGAAAAGCCCCGTGAAAATTTGTCTCGGGTCGCAAGGGGCTTTTCTAAACTCGAAATTTTACTTCATGCTTAGTCTGGGAGTGGAAGACACTCGTTACTTTAAAATATGAAACAACTGTTAATGTATGTATCGTCGGATGCCCGTCTTCAGGGGTGATATGTAAGCAAATTATGGGTCCTAGGAGTTGCCAAATAAGTGAGTTACTCAACTGTTTCTAAAGCACTCTTTGAAAAACCAAAAGATTAAAATTTTACATAGAAAATGTACAATAAACTATAAGTGTCATACATCATTGAATTCAGTAAAAAATATTCTTCCAAAAAATATCAAAATCCAAAATGGCGTCCATAAGAAAAACAAAAGTTAGCTATGGTCCCTAGGTAAATGTTATAGTTATCTTAAAATAAAATATGTTACTAGATTTGTCGTTAAAAAGTGCCTATAATGTCAAAGTTGTAAATGTCTGGATTCAATAGTTTTTGAATAAAAAAATAAAAACGAATTTTCAAAAAATACGTTTTTTGACAATATCTCATTAAGGAAATAAGATATTACAAACTTGTTATTGGGTTATCATTTTGCCCTAAATTATGCAACTTTGCCCCAATTTAACCGACTCGTATCTCTTTAAATAACCGAGATCCCCATACATTCGTACATTCTGTTAAAATACGGACACCCAGTATAATAATAATAATAATATAAAATTTATTGTATTGTAATTTTTTAAATATTTTAATTAAATAAATATTTTACATTGTTTACCGTATATTTACGAATATATTAAAAATAAATACTTATTTCAGTAATTTAATATTAATTATACCATCAAATGTCTAAAAGTCTTGTGTTAAAAATCACCAGAAATAATTTAATGTTTTTTTATTAAACGAATTTCACTATGGCTTTCGACGTCTAAGTCAAAAAATGTTTGAAACAAAAGTTGTAGCCAACGAAAAAATATACCTCTTTTACCTAAACATTTTTTACCTCAGCTCTTTTGTTTTTGAATTAGAAACTAAAAAATCTAGTGGAGATTTGTTGATCTCCACTTGATTTTTTAGTCACCAATTATGGCTTTCGACGTCTAAATCAAAAAATGTTTCAAACAAAAGTTGTAGCCAACGAAAAAATGAACCACTTTTACCTAAACACTTTTTACCTCAGGTCTTTTGTTCTTGTTCAATAAACCGTGAAAGATTTTTTTGAAAATAAATACACAACTTTATGACAACTTTATGATAATTCGAAAATTTACGAATGAGTGTCTCCACTCCCAGACTAAGAATGAAGTAAAATTTCGAGTTTAGAAAAGCCCCGCGTAGAAAATTTGTCGAGGGTCGCGCAGCGACCCGAGACAAATTTTTACGGGGCTTTTCTAAACTCGAAATTTTACTTCATGCACCACGCGTATTAAACACTGATTTTAAGTAAAGTTAAAAATATAAAAACATATTAAAACTGTTTTCAGTTTTAAAAGTTATCAAAACATGTCAAAATTATTTAAAATTGCCAAAAACATCAAAATGACCAAAGTGTCATCTCGTAAATATAAAAAATATCGAAAACGCCAAAAATTCGGCGTGTTGATAAAATCGATTTACGTCAAAATTATCATTTTATGTCAGTACGTGACAGTTTGACAAAAACGTTCTTACATAATCAAAATTTCTGTCAAAATCAGTAATAATGTCAAAAAAGTTATCTAATAATATAAAAATTATCATTTAATGTAAAACAAGTAAATATGTAATATCAAAAACATCAAATGTCAAAATTGTCGTCTAATGTCAAAAAAGTAAAAAAACATAAAATGTCAGAACTGCCATCTAATGTCAAATACGTCATTTAATGTCAAAATCAGAAATAGTAAAAAAGTAAAAAATTTCAGTGTTTATCAAAAGATGACAAAAACGTTCTTACATAATCAAAATTTCTGTCAAAATCAGTAATAATGTCAAAAAAATTATCTAATAATATAAAAATTGCCATTTAATGTAAAACAAGTAAATATGTAATATCAAAAACATCAAGTGTCAAAATTGTCGTCTAATGTCAAAAAAGTAAAAAAACATAAAATGTCAGAGCTGCCATCTAATGTCAAATACGTCATTTAATGTCAAAATCTAATTCGTTTAATCAACTTCCACCAACTTGTGACGTATTTTTTCAACCATTGACATCCTTATTAGAATTTTGTTAATTACGTAGTAAAATGTTATTAAAATGTTATTATTTTTAGTTCATAGTTTTAAAACTTGTTTGTTTATACTAAATTGTCTTGTAATTGGGAATTTGTTTCCTGTTAGGCAATAAACATTATTATTATTATTAAAATCAGAAATAGTAAAAAAGTAAAAAATTTCAGTGTTTATCAAAAGTAACATGTCATCTAATGTCAAGAAACGTAGTCTAATATCAAGAATATAATCTAATGTCAAAAATGTTATCTCAAAAGGTAAAAAATATCAAAAATGTCATTCAATGTCAAAAATGATTAAATATGTCTTGAAGAAAAAAAAAGTCTCAAATTTGTGTGTTCTAATAAAGATTCAATAATTTTTAAAAATCGTTACAAATCTGAATAAAATATTGAAAATCTTACATACAAACATAATTTGAGGAGAAAATCTCGAAATATCGAAAATTTCATCAAAATTTTATAAATCGATAAAATTGACAAAATATCAAAAATCAAGATATGTTGAAAATCTGATAAACATTTTCATAAATGAATTAAAAATCTCGAAATATTGAAAATGTCATAAACATTCGATAAATTAAGCAAAATTGAGGAAATATTGTAAAATTTGATTATTCGACGAAAATATCGAAATGATGATAATTTTATGAAAATATCGATTTGTTGAAAATCTTATAAAAATGATATAAATTGACACGTTAAGTGTGTAAATTTGATTGGGAATGTCAATTCATATTCATCAAAATGTTATATTTGGCGAAATTACTGAAAAACAATTAAAAATCTCAAATCTGGCAAAAATCATCAAAATTTATCAAAATGTCAAATTTGACACAAATCATTAATTTAATTAATTTTATCACTTACAAACGAGTGTCGTCCACTCCCAGACTAAGCATGAAGTAAAATTTCGAGTTTAGAAAAGCCCCGCGTAGAAAATTTGTCGAGGGTCGCGCAGCGACCTGAGACAAATTTTCACGGGGCTTTTCTAAACTCGAAATTTTACTTCATGCGCCATGCGTATAAAACAATGATTTAACGAGAAATTTAAAAATATATAAAACAAATTTTTCATGTTAATCCTTACGATTAATTCGAATTATTTTTGACGATTCGAATCCTTTTGTAACTATTCGAATCCTTTTATAAATATTCGATTCCTTTATGAGGATTCGAATCCTTTTATGAGGATTCAAATACTTTTACGAGGATTCGAATCCTTTTATGAGGATTCGAATCCTTTTACGAGGATTCAAATCTTTTATGAGGATTCGAATCCTTTTATCAGGATTCGAATCACCAGCATTTGGATTCGAATACGAATCCTTTTAAAAAAGTGTAACGAATCCGGATCACGAATCCAGTTTAACTAAAGTATTCGAATACCTCTTTTGAATCCTCTAAAAGGATTCGAATCCAGGATTCGAATCCTAAATGATTCGAATCCTGCCCAGCTCTGTTTAAGATATCATTAAAAGTTTATCTTTTGGTGTACGATTTACTCAGTAAATAATTTTTAAATAAACTCCTAAGTTTTGTATAAAATGTATGCGATTACAAACTTTGAAGAGACTTTAAAAAAACGTATAAACACGTTTTGGGGTGTTAACATCCCCTTATTAGTACAGTAATATACTTCAAAATTTTATAAGGATCATCTGCTTCTGACTGCTCTTTTACAAGTTATGATTTTTTTGTAGAGAGAGGTACCGTCATAAAAAAATGGATCTAGTAAATATGTGGTTAAATGCTCAGAAAATGACCATAAACAGTGTGTATTCGAGGATATATGTTCGCGTTTGAATGGTTGTTAATTTGAATTTTCCCGATGGAAAACGTGATTGATTTTTCTAAATTTTTTTGCTTATTTGTGTTCAATTTGTATATTCTTCTCTTAATTTTTTACAACTTGTTTGCGCCCGAAAAAGCACGTATACCATTGTCAGAAAAAGTCTGGGATTTCTAAAGAGCGAGCCGAGAACGTGCTCGATTGGGGCAATAGGCGCTAAGCCGCGAAGCGACGGTCGAGTTATAAAACTCTCTTCCCGGAACCCAAACCACCCTCAAAATTCCTGAATTTTTCCCTCTCTTAATGTGCTATCCTTATCTGTCCCTTTGCGAATGTTATCCCTTTCTTTGTTGTGTAAAATCCCTCTCCAGCGCCTATTGACCAATCACAGCTCCTTTTTGGAAATCCTACGACTTCGATTTAATTTTAAACCAAGTGCTTTTTTAACTCTCAAACTACGAACGTCGTGCTTTTTCGGGCGTCCCGTGTCATTATTTTACGTGTATTTTTCATTATTAATTTTGTGTTTATCATCTTTCGTTTGTTATATTTTTGTTACTGTTATATTTTCTGTTGCAAGTTATTAAATAAATAGAGTCTTTAATCAACTTGTTTAAGTAATTTAGAAAACAAATCGCGAACCCGCGTAATTACAATGGTGAAATACGTGAAAGTATTAAAGGTTTAAAGTTATTTTTAAGTGAATGTATCAATATTATTTAAATATAGGATTACTAATCATTATTTATACGTTATAATACAAAAAAATACTAATTTAAAAATAAATAAATAAAAATATTAATAAAGGCGCTTAAGGGGTTTTTATCGTTTATAAGAGTTCAAAACGTTTATATCAAATACAAAGCTCAATTAGTGACCGGAATTCATGAAAAAAATACAGGGTGTTTTTTTTTAAAGTATACGGATTGCAAATTCAGCTTATTTTCTTTTAATCTTTAGATATTCATTGTGTTTTTAAAAAAGTTCAATCTGAAGCTTTGAACGAGTGTTTTCCACTTCCAGACTAAGCATGAAGTAAAATTTCGAGTTTAGAAAAGCCCCGTGAAAATTTCACGGGGCTTTCCTAAACTCGAAATTTTACTTCCTGCGCCACGTGTATAAAACACTGATTTTAAGTGAGGGTTAAATATACATAAATTTCACAATATATTAGTGTTTTATACACATGGCGCATGAAGTCAAATTTCGAGTTTAGAAAAGCCCAGAACATTTGTCTCGAGTCTCGCAGCTTTTCTAAACTCGAAATTTTACTTCATGCTTAGTCGGGGAGTGGAAAACACTTGTTTAAAGCTTCAAATTGAACTCTTTTAAAAAAACAACGAAAATACAAATTCCAACATTACTAGTTGTTGTATGACAAAATTAAGCGATAAAGCTTTGTAACATTGTATTTAATATGCTAAATTAAACAACGAAATGTTGCGAAACGTGTGTTTACTGATGAAGCGTTTATATCTGCTTACCCTCTTCAACTAGTATTTTATTGATTAAAAATATAACAAAAGTCGATAAGCATTCCGCTGAACTTATATATTCATAATACAACATATTGTGGTTGACATGATAATTGACGAATTTAATTTATTTTTGACGGGAAGAGTGTACATTGGGTTGACTATATTACCATTGAAATCGTAGCCAATCACATAGTACTCAACAGAGCTGGGCAGGATTCGAATCATTCAGGATTCGATTCCCGGATTCGAATCCTTTTAAAGGATTCAAAAGAGGTATTCGAATACTTTAGTGAAAACGGATTCGTGATCCGGATTCGTTACATTTTTTTAAAAGGATTCGTATTCGAATCCAAACGTAGATGATTCGAATCCTTATAAAAGGATTCGAATTCTTATAAATGGATTCGAATCCTTATAAAATGATTCGAATTCTTATAAAAGGATTCGAATCCTTATAAAAGGAATCGAATCCTTATAAAATTCGAATCCTGATACATGGATTCAAGTCCTCCTAAATAATTCGAATCATCGCTATTAAGGCTGGGATTCGAATATGATTAATTCAAATAGTTAAATATTCTAGTACGAATATTTAAATCACTAAATTATTCATATTTGAATATAAATATTAAAATTTTCGAATAATTCAAAAATTTGTGAATGCATATTTGGTTACTTAACCATGGAAAATATCCAACGTTAATATATATATTTTTAACTTCACTCGAAATCAGTGTTTTATACGCGTGGCGCATGAAGTAAAATTTCGAGTTTAGAAAAGCCCCGTGAAAATTTGTCTCGGGTCGCTGCGCGACCCTCGACAAATTTTCTACGCGGGGCTTTTCTAAACTCGAAATTTTACTTCATGCTTAGTCTGGGAGTGGACAACACTCGTTCTTAGAAGTTTCAAATTGAAGGATTACACTAGATTACTAAGTTTATTACCGTTTTACAAAGGCTACAGCTCAAAGGACCAACCATGGTCTTCGCAGAACGAAGGACTACAGGGAATAGAAGTTTTTTTACAAGAAAACAACGAATATCTGAAGGTTTACAGCATGGATAGGAAAGAAAACATCTAATTTTGAAAAAATATCGAAGTTGGGTTGGTTTTCAGTGCATTTTTAACTTCACTTTAAATCAGTGTTTCATACGCGTGGCGCATGAAGTAAAATTTCGAGTTTAGAAAAGCCCCGCGAAAATGTGTCTCGGGTCGCTGCGCGACCCTCGACAAATTTTCTACGCGGGGCTTTTCTAAACTCGAAATTTTACTTCATGCTTAGTCTGGGAGTGGACAACACTCGTTTGAATTTTAAATTAAACTCTTTTAAAAAATCGACGTATGTAATATAATAAATCATTCTTGAAATCATAGAAAAAGATGCAAAATTTTACCTAAAATTAACTTTTAGAGTTAACTTTATAATTTGTTCGGCTCTTAATGGGTGAATATTGTATTCCTAAAAAAACCGTTTTTATTTAATATTAAAGTTGCATTTAATACAATAACAAACTGTGAATAAATCGATATAAATCTAGAAATATCAAAAATCCCGACATGTAGAAAATCTTGACGGTTCACTCCCAGACTAAGCATGAAGTAAAATTTCGAGTTTAGAAAAGCCCCGCGTAGAAAATTTGTCGAGGGTCGCGCAGCGACCCGAGACAAATTTTCACGGGGCTTTTCTAAACTCGAAATTTTACTTCATGCGCCACGCGTATAAAACGCTGTGTAATGCGTTTGCGGGAAGTGACAAACGTATTATTAATATTAAAGACATTTATAGTGAACTTGCGTCATTATCAAATAATTTCAGTTGTGGCCCTGATGAGATCCCAGGTGACTTTTTAAGTAGATGTGTTTGTACCCTCAGTATGCCAATATATTTGTTATTTACTGCGTCATTGTCACAGGGTGAATTCCCTGCTTTTTGGAAACATAGTTTTTTGGTACCAATTTACAAATCGGGGAAAAAAAGTGAAATCACGAATTATAGAGGAGTTGCTCTTCAATCTGCGATTCCTAAAGTATTTGACAAAATTATTTCAAATAAATTACAGTGCTTATCAAAAAACATAATAATTCCGGAACAGCATGGTTTTTGCCCTGGACGCTCAACAGTCACAAATTTATTGGTTTACCAGTCGTACATATTGGATGCCTTGGAGAAAGGGTATCACGTTGATGCTATTTATACAGATTTCTCCAAGGCGTTCGATAGGGTGAATCATATATTGCTCATTAATAAACTGTGGGACTTCCAATTTAATGTTGACGTAATCAATTGGATTCAGTCATTCCTGAGCAATAGGACTCAATCAGTAAGGATAGGGAATTTTACATCTAGATGTGTACATGTGCCATCGGGGGTTCCACAAGGAACACATAGTGGACCCATCCTGTTTTTGCTGTTCATAAATGATCTAGGTCAGTCGCTGGAAAATTGTAGATATCTTCTGTTTGCAGATGATTTGAAATTGTATAAAGCAATTTTAAAATCTGAGGATAACTGCATAGTTCAGGCAGACTTGGATCGTTTACAGAGTTGGTGTGCTCAGAATGATTTGAATCTCAATGTCAGTAAGTGTAAACACATGAGATTCTCTAGAAGGATTGCGGAAATTAATTTCTCATATGTCTTAAATAATTCTGTGTTAGACAAAGTTGATGTAATAAAAGATTTAGGTGTTACATTCGACTCTAAATTAAATTTCAACCAGCATATCGAGTTAATTTCACGCAAGGCAATGAGAAATCTTGGATTCCTTTTTAGAAACACTTCAATGTTTAATATTTCGACGTTAAGATTGCTTTACTGTTCCCTAGTACGATCGAAGCTAGAATACGGTAGTATAATATGGTCTCCATTTTATTCTACTCATATAGAAAAGTTGGAAAGAGTACAAAACAAATTTTTAAAATTTATGTCATATAAACTTGGGATCTCATCTATGGAATTTAATATCAGCATTACATTGAACACATTAAACCTGAAATCATTGCAGTCTAGGAGAGTTGAATTGGACTTATGCTTTTTTCATAAATTGATATCAGGTGAAAATCAATGTTCGGAATTATTAAGTTTGTTTAATTTCAATGTTAATCCATATTTATTGAAATCTAGAAGCAAGGCGATTTTCAATGTTCATACTTGTAAGCAAAATTATTCATTCAACAGTCCATTGAATAGAATAATAAGATGCATAAATGTGCTCAATTGTGACGCTAAATTTGATGTATTTGGGAGTTCTTTCGTTACATTCAAGCGGCAACTTAAGAGATTACTTTAAATCTCTATTTGTGTGTTAAATCTCTATTTGAAAATAATTATTAACCTGTTTGTCAAATTTCGGTCAATGATAATCAATCTAATTGTCAAAATATATGTCATTCGCAATTGTATTGTTTATAATCTATCTTGCTTCCTCCTATTGTTTGTGCATTTATTACTCTCCAACACATAATAAACGCTATGCTGCGTCAATTTATTGTCGATCGGTATATACACACAACTCTTAATTTCATCTGTTATTGGTAAGATCTAATTTTAGTTTTAGTTTATATTATTTCTTATTTCTGGTTTAATTTATTTGCATATGTTATGATTTATTTTATTGTAACACTGATATATATTTGTTTGTATTATTTTGTTAAAAAGGTGATTCCGTAATAAATTATTATTATTATTATTATTATTAAAGTGAAGTTAAAAACGCACTGAAAACCAACCCAACTTCGATATTTTTTCAAAATTGGATGTTTTCTTTCCTACCCATGCTGTAAACCTTCAGATATTCGTTGTTTTCTTGTAAATAAACTTCGATTCCCTGTAGTCCTTCGGTCTCCGAAGACCATGATTGGTCCTTCGAGCTGTATAGCCTTTGTAAACTGGTAATAAACTTAGCAATCTAGAGTAATCCTTTAATTTGAAACTTCTAAGAACGAGTGTTGTCCACTCCCAGACTAAGCATGAAGTAAAATTTCGAGTTTAGAAAAGCCCCGCGTAGAAAATTTGTCTCGGGTCGCTGCGCGACCCTCGACAAATTTTCACGGGGCTTTTCTAAATTCGAAATTTTACTTCATGCGCCAGGCGTATAAAACACAGATTCAAAATGAAGTTCAATAACACATATATCATCATTAATTAAAATCATTATATAATCAGATATTTAGTCGGTAAATGAACATGTTTGTTAATAGAAACTGATGGAATAAAATATTACTGGTTGCAAATAATAGATTCAAATTTATTTTTAAAGGATTTGTATCCGTGACTCAAAAATGAGGATTCGAATCTTTGATTCGAATCATATTTTTCACTTACGAATCCTTTATTCGAGTATTCGTGATTCGAATCATATTAGGTGATTCGGATTCGTGATTCGAATCATGTTTTTGAGGATTCATCCCAGCTCTGGTACTCAATGCTCTGATGCGTCCCAGTACACATCGAACATAGGAAAATTAACATTGAGTACATTCTAGAATGTTTGATGTTACATACAACTCTCTGTATGTTTCCATGCTTGTATGTGATAGAGGGGAGCCTACTACGCTCACGTTTCGCTATTTTCTAGCGTAACTATGTTTTCCCCTAAAGTGACTACAAAACAGAACTATTTCATGTCGTCTCGTGCTGACATTTTTCATATCGAACAGAGTGAATCATGTAATAAACAGAGTGCGAGAAATTCTTGGAAAGATACCCTTAAATACTTTTGAAATGTAATAGACTGCTAAGCTTTAATACATCAAAGCTTGAATTCATTGAAGTCAGAGAAATGTTTAAAAGACATTTTAATTGAGTATTTCTTGTAAAAAAATATTTACCTGTGATGAAATAAATAATTAAGCTTTTTCATATTCACCTGAAGAACGAATAAAAGTTACAAAACAATAGTTATATACAAGGTGTCCCGATTACGCAGTCCGTGCATGGGTTCGAAATGGTAAGAGATTGAAAATCGGTTTAATAAGAGAAAATGTGCAGGACAATGAGTACTATCTATATCCGGTGTAAAACTGTTAAATTAAAAGGTTAGATCACAATGCGGAAAAAAAACTGATTTTGTCGACTCTTTATTTTCTTTTATAACTTGGTTATTATTGATGATAAAAGGGTGATTTTTTTTACATTATTAGGGCATTTTATTATTGATTTTAATAATATGTTGTTAGTTTTACCCGAAACAAATATTTTGCAAAATACGCATACTAACTTCAGTTTTTCATATAGACTATTAATGATTTCGATAGCTAACGCCATGTAATGCTTCATAGTGGCATCGTCAGTGACACGAATGCACAAAGTGCATATACAGGTCACTGTTTCGTCCACGAGCGAGCAGAACTCTGTTTGTGAAACCAGAAAACAAATATCAAAATTGAATTTGTGTTCAGTATTCCGGCACCAGGTACCCACAGACGCGTTTCGGACTTCAAGGTCCTCTTCAGTGTGGTCCCGACCCAGTGCTGAGGAATACTGAACATTTCTGACTATTTCAAGCCAATATGTGAAAACTATTAATGATTTTGTTAGCTAACGCCATCTAATACTTCATAGTGGCATCGTCAGTGACACGAATGCACAAAGTGCATATACAGGTCACTGTTTCGTCCACGAGCGAGCAGAACTTTGTTTGTGAAACCAGAAAACAAATATCAAAATTGAATTTGTGTTCAGTATTCCGGCACCAGGTATCCACAGACGCGTTTCGGACTTCAAGGTCCTCTTCATTGTGGTCCCGACCCAGTGCTGAGGAATACTGAACATTTCTGACTATTTCAAGCCAAATGTGAAAACTATTAATGATTTCGATAGCTAACGCCATCTAATGCTTCATAGTGGCATCGTCAGTGACACGAATGCACAAATAGTCAGAAATGTTCAGTATTCCTCAGCACTGGGTCGGGACCACACTGAAGAGGACCTTGAAGTCCAAAACGCGTCTGTGGGTACCTGGTGCCGGAATACTGAACACAAATTCAATTTTCATATAGACGTTAAAGTTGGTTATGAGCTCATTTTATAGATTTTTCTTATTCTCATTATTTTGATGTATCATATGACAAGATTATCTTGTTTTGAATTAAATAAATAAATAAACATATTTTTCTAGTAGGCTCCACAGTATTCACATTACAAAAATAAATAAAATCTTAGAACGCATACGCATTGGGATATCTAAAAAAAAACTCACGAACCGTGACTGCATTATTCTTATTAAATAAATTAAAATTTGATTTTGTAAATGGTAAACTTCATGTCTTGGCATTTTAAAATTAAACTTTTTTGCTGTTTAATACGTAAATAATTAAGATATTCAAGAAATTATTTTTATTGTGTTTATAATTAACTTAAGAAATTTTGTTAATTCCGCTGATTCAAAAGGTAAGTAAAGTTTAACAGTCTTATGCATAGTCCTGTGATTAAACTGTTACTAACGTGTGATTAACTAATGGCGACTAAGGTGTTACTAAGTACTCCGTATGCATAGTCATGTTTTAACACATACTTATTAGTAGCGCCTATCTTCAGTCGCTCCTACCGACAACATTGCTTTTTAAACAATATATAAGTCTTTACGATATTTATCTATGTAATGAGGATTGCTACGCCCTCTGTGCCAATGTCGCCAACTAATTTAGACTATGACAAATTCTTTCAGCGTAGAATTACCAATATTCAATTAGACTTCATAGTGATTTGAACTAGTGTTGTAAAGTTCTTGAACGAGCACAAAAACGTGCGCTTTTTCTGTGATGACAAAAATGAGCATACTGCACTTAAATTGAAAGAAGAAAGACAATACTCTATACGTACGATGACGATAAATTATTAAGCTGTATTTGCTAGGCTTACAATGACTACTAGATAGTCGAAACTATAGTCATGGAAACGGACGAACGAATGTGGCCCTTATCCAACTGCCGTTCTAGGGAAATTCGTTTCTCCTACAGTGTGCGTATTTCTGTGAACACAGGCATAGTACACGATTTTTGTGCTCATTTGTGAATTTAACAACACTTTCCAATAGGAAACACAGAACTTGGACGCTCGCAATAACGTGAATGACGTTTGGGGTTACGTATAGTCACATGTAAGACTAGGGGTATGGTGTGATTAAAAATTTAGACAGTGACTAGCGTTAATCGCGTCTAAAATTGGACTATGCGTACGACATATTTTATTTTCTTACTAAACCTTAGTCACACGTTAGTCACGATTAGTGAACTATGCACACAACCGTTAATGTTTTGATCTCAATAAAAATTCATCATTATATCAATATTTGAAAACCTGATTAAAAAGTGCTATTTTTGGTTCGTTTCAATACGAATACGAATACAATTGTAATGTTTAAGTTTTCGGCTCGTCTTAGTAGGAATATGTAACACATTACGTAAGTAAGTAAGTAAATAAGTAAATAATGTTTATTGGTGTATAAAACAGAATAGTTTTACACACGTCTGAATACGAAGAACATTTTTAATTACAAAATAACTTCCAAGCTTTATCATTTGCATAGAAGAACGAATACAATGCTTATTTATATTAAAGTATTGCGATACAAACTAAATGTATTAACATTAATTGAGAGATACATTACTAAACATAAACAATACAGTAAATGTATAAATAACGATCAAAGGATGCACAAACAAAACAGAATGGAATAAATTAAGTAATTTAATGACTAATCAGCAACATTGTATTGAATTATAGCATTTTAACGAAAAAAAGGCATTCAAATTGTGTAACCCTGAACAAAATTAAATCATTTGTGATTGTATCAGCAATGAAATCCAATTTCGCAGCTTGTGTGGCGTTGGTTCAACCGTGCCAGACCTTCGTTCATTATATAACAAATAACATTAAGCATTATTTAGGGCAGGAAGTGAGAGTAATTCGAGTCTGAGTCGCTTAAATTATTCTGGCAAGTGTTTCATAGTTTGTAGTTATCCCACGGATTTGGAAAAGGTAAATTAAGATGCTTACTTCAGTGTTGAATAGATTTACTTTTTCTCAGAGCAAAAGATATTTTTCGGATTTTCTTAATTGTGGTGCTGAATTTGCACGCGATCTTACATTTATTATTATACATATACAGGGATTTAAACTTTTGAAGCTAGCTTTAAACGAATGTATTTCCTGCAAAATTTTGAGTTTAAAAAAGCCTGAAAATTTGGTTTGATCGCGTAACGAAGAGGAGCGACTAAGCCAAATTTTCGGGCTTTTCTAAACTTAAATTTTACTTCATACGCCACGCGTAAAAACGCTGGTTTTAAGTAAAGTTCAAAATATACGTCTTTAGCATACTGCTCTTTAATAGCATATTTTAAACATCACCTTAAATCCGTGTTTTATACGCGAGGCGCATGAAGTAAAATTTCGAGTTTAGAAAAGCCTGAAAATTTGGTTTGGTCGCTCCGCTTCGCGGAGCGACCAAATCAAATTTACAGGCTTTCTTAAACTCGAAATTTTACTTCATGCTTAACCTGGGTGTGGAAAACGCTCGTTTAAAGGTTCAAATTAAACTCTTTAAAAAAAACAACGCATATCGGAAGATTTACAAAATATACGCTGTATGTGGAACATGTACGAGCTCTAAATGTTCGGACACCGTGCATTTTTTTTAAAAAACATATTTAAATAACAAACTAGAAGTAATTTATGAAATATTTTTGTTATCATATAAAAACATAGTTTTTTCAACTTTATTATATATTTAAACAATAGTAAAACCAATATTAGAACAATACACAGGTAATGTGATAATGCTAACAAATTTCTTTGACACGTAAATATTCGGACAAGTAGTACTTAAGTTAGTTTAATAGGAAGTAACATCGCCTATGGGTTTTATATTTGCTGATATACAAGCAGACATACTGATAAGAGATTTACATTGAAAACGTGGTTTACATTTAAAAATGGTAAAAAAATACCAACGTTTTTTAATTTGTTAGGTAAATTAATAACACTACGCTGTGTGTAATCGTTCTTTTCTTGTGTTATTTTATGCCATATGTTTTCTATAATATTTTAGTCCTAACTATATGCAGACCAATCCATAACGGTCATGTTGTAGCGCGTAGCGCTACGTGACCAAACCAAATTTTCAGGCTTTTCTAAACTCGAAATTTTACTTCATGCGCCACGCTTATAAAACACCGATTTTAGGTGAAGATCAAAATATTCTACTAAAGCAGTATGCCAAAAACGTGTATTCTGAACTTCACATCACATCAGTGTTTAGTACGCGTGGCGCATAAAGTAAAATTTCGACTTTAGAAAAGCCTGAAAATTTGGTTTGGTCGCTCTGCTTCGCGGAGCGACCAAACCAAATTTTCAGGCTTTTCTAAACTCGAAATTTTACTTCATGCTTAATCTGGGAGTGGAAAACACTCATTCGAAAGTTCAGTTTTAAATATTTGTAATAACAACGAATATCTGCAGATTTACAGCGTATACAGTATATTAAGATTTGTATACTTATAAGAAAAACTCTCTGTATATCTGAAATAGTTATAAATAATATGCAGTGTACGAAATATTTTTTTAGGCACGAGAAAAATTCCTCTAAGTGAATCTGATGTCAGACAAGAATTAAACGTTATTACAAAAATTGCCGAAAATAATGGTTATAACAAGGAAATTATAAATAATTTATTAAAAAAGCATAAACAAAAACATTTAATTAAATACTTTTACGCACCTGAGCAAACAATAGAATATAAATGGCATAAATTGAATTTTGTTAATGACCTGTCATATAATATAGTCAGTCATTGTAGGGGAAAAGATTTTAATATTATATGTTCAAACCCTTTAAATTTAGGCAAACTATTAATAAACAATAAATCGAAAACTGATAATTCAAAGAAATGTGGAATTTATGAAATACAGTGTGATGAATGTGATGCAATTTATATTGGACAAACCGGCAGATCTTTCGAAATCAGAATGAAAGAACATAAAAAATCTGTTTTAGATAATAAACCAACAACTGGCTTTTCCAAACATTGCATCGCATTCAATCACTTCCTTAATCCGCATAATTTTAAGATTTTGCATTCAGGTAATAAGGGATACGCACTAAACCTCAAAGAGGGCCTGGAGATTAACAGGGCCATAAAAATGGGGAAAAATATCGTAAACGACAACGAGGAGATTTGGAATTCCCCAATTCTGACTTCTCTTATTACCTGAAACAAAAATATTGCATATATACTTAGGAAATAATTTTTTCTGTACATTCCTTTGAAAATGGTCTAACAAACCGAAACTAGTCGGAATAAAGATTTAATTGTGAAACAATACCAAGTGCCTTTCCTTTAATTAACTTTACATAGTGTAATATGTTTCACCAAGTGCCAGATGAGAAATTAATTCAAGAAACTTTTGAGTTATATTCTCATAATAACATCATGAGCTTCCTGTAAAGTAAATATATCTTGATGGTATTTTCTTGTATAATTATGTTTACTCCAGATAGTTCTAGACAGAATCACGGAAAGCTTAGAAAATCTAGTACAAGTTTATTAGGGGAACACTATGCCTTGACGGCATTTTCAATTCCCTTTACGACTTCATTATAACTGTAATAACAACAACAAACAAAGTGATGCCTATCACTTGAAACGTTACACGATCTCATCGCCTCACAATTCGAATGGAATTATTAATTAATTTAGCGACTCGATAATTAAGGGCAAGTTTAAAAGCGCAAATGCACGTCGGTGGAAAGTTATCGATTAGATTCGACTTAAAATTAGCCTCAAGCGAGAGATGGATGGGACCCTTCCGAAGGGTCTTTCTGACATGCCAAAGGCTTACAGACAAAGGGATTTTATTTAGGGGTGTGTAATATTTATTGCTTCATAAAATTGACGACCATCTGAATCGATGCTTGTATACTCTTGACTTGATTTTAAGCCGCAGTCTTGATTTCCAAGCGAGTTGATATAAAAAATAAAATACGTATTAAACCACATTAAAAGGGCATTAATTAATTAATTTCGAGTTATTAACAGTTGAGGGGCTCAGTAGAAAAGTGGTGTATATGCTATTTTTTAAAAAATTTTATAAGTACCGATAACTACAGATGAGATTCATATTTAGTAAAAGAAAAAATGGTACGATTGAATATGTGTATTTCTCAATATAATGTACAATGTTATTGATTTCAGAGATTTTTCTATAAAAGTTAAACTTTATCTCCAATTTACTATACGCAAATAAATCTGATGTTACTTGTACTACTTTTCCCCTCAATTTAAAAAGTAGATTTTATCCATCGTAGGAAAAATGCAATATACCTATTTAAAACTATTTGAATTACAGTAAAGTATGTTTTGGGGTCCCATGAACCCAAATCAAGTGATATCTCAATGATGTCGGTCCGTCGATCTGTTCTTTTGTTGGTCTGTGATAAGATTTCAGCGAGAATATAACTCATGAGCTACACATGGCTACATTCTCTACAATCAGAATCGCTAATTTCCATAGATACATGCTATCACAGCGGTGATAAAATTCTATCACCTTATTGTGGTGGTTGCTACGAACATTATTTATTAAATCTGACAGTCGATAATTAACAATGTCAACTGGCCGATGGGGTGAGGTTTCCAAGACGGAAATATAGTGAAATTCGTTATATTCTCTTATCGAATATAACTCGTGGTATGATTAATAATCGATAATATGTATTCATGAAACCGGAGCAACACATTCTGCAGCTTGGTTTCATTCATGAATATTATCAATGATAATCATACCACTTGTTACATTACAGTTGAGAATATAAGTCATTAGTCACATGACTACATTCCCTCTAATCAGTCAAACCTGACTGGTAAAATTTCGAGTTTAGGAAAGCCTGAAAATTTTGTTTGAGGTGAATATTATTGGTAATAATTATACCACTTGTTATACGAGGGTCATTTCATTAATAATGCACAGTTTGGCAACACTGCTGCGGAGTGAAGGACACACCAATAGTGATTGTTACGAAAGTTGTAGTTTGAGGCTTGTGGAAGAAGCCAGTGTGCGTGTTTTATCGGTAGGGTGTTTTAATATACCGAAGATAAGAAACGCGCGAAACAAGCGCGGAGTACCATTAAAAATGTGTGACTTTATTGGCAATGCTCTTGCCAACTGATTGGTCACAGTGAAGGAAGGTGGAGAACATATCACCTGCAAGATTGACAGAGGCTGTCCACAGGGAGGTGTCCTATCTCCTTTACTATGGAACATGGTGCTAGACAGCCTCCTAGAACAACTTCAGCAATTAGGCTTTATTGTGACAGCCTATGCTGACGATTTAGCCATTATAGTACATGGCAAATTTGAAGACGCTCTCTGTGATCAAGTGCAGGAAGCTCTAAATACAGTTTCGCGGTGGTGTATTGATATCTCCTTGTCGGTAAAACCGGCTAAAACGGAGTTGGTCATGTTCACCAAGAAAAGTAAGGTCATAAAAAGAGCACCAAAGCTATTGAATACGATGTTGCAGTACAGCGACGAGGTGAAATACCTGGGCTTTAAACTCGACAGGAAACTGAGCTGGAAAACGCACATTGAACTCAAAACTGACAACGCTATAAGAGCCTTTTGGCAATGTCGTCGGGCAGTGGGGAAAACCTGGGGTTTGAAACCGCGCACGATGATGTGGCTGTACACAGTTGTTATAAGGCCTATGCTAACATATGGAGCTTAAATTTGGTGGCCCAGAACCAAACAAGCAACGGTGATAACAAGACTAGCGCAAGTGCAGCGGACAGTCTGTTTAAGCGTAACAGGCGCCATGGACACAACTCCGATAATGGCGCTGGAGGTCATGCTATGCCTTCCGCCACTTGATATTCACGTGGAAAGGTAGGCTATTGCGACCATACTTGACTCCAAAGTAGCGGGATTTGGAACAGTAACAACTGTGGGGAAGTCAGAGGTCGCCTCTGGAGGAAGTTCTGCAACTATATACCTCTATTAGAGGCTGCCACTGACTACTGCATACCGACACTAATACGGAATGCACCCTACACAGTTAATATCCAACCCACGAAACATATGACAGAGTCGGCTATAAGAATCTACACCGATAGCTCAAAAAGAAAGGATAGGTCAGGGATTAGAGTTTTCTCTAGAACCCTGAGGATCCATACGAAAATCCCCATGGGTAAGTATGCGGTCGTCGCTCAACTGGAGACGATGGGTATAACACTTGCGGCTGACATCATTTTAAGCCGTAATGTGTCAAACGAAGCCATACTGATCCTAACAGACAGTAGGCAAGCCTTGATGTCTCTAAAGGTGTTATACACTACTGCAGAGACAACACTCGAGTGCTATAAAAAACTACGGCAGGCAGCAATGCAAAATAACATTGAAATCTGCTGGGTGAAGGGGCACGATATAGACATAGGTAACAGGAGGGCTGATACACTGGCCAGAGCAGCGGCCGGGATGAACATCATCTCACCAGAGCCGCTAGTGCGATTGACACCCCTGTCACTATGTAACATGTTACATTACAACACACTTGATAAATTCAGGAAGCGTTGGGATGATACGGAAAGCTGCAAACTCTCGAAGGAGACATTGCTGTACCCCAACGAGATTTTAGCTAAACAGTACCTGCAGATGTCCAGAAGGAACCTCAGACAGATAACCGCTGTTCTAACTGGTCACTGCGGGCTCAATGGACACTTAAACAAGATGGAAATAGTTGACTCTCCATCTTGTAGAGGGTGTGAAATGGAAGATGAGATTGCCAGGCACATCCTTAGTGAATGCCCGACACTCTCGTCTATATGAGGATCCATACTGGGTGAAAGATGGCCGACGATGGACATCATCAGGGTTTGCCCACCTCAGTAATACTGTACTACCTAGACAAGGTGGGATGGTTGAGCTAAGGATGAGTGACCCGTAGTGGGAAGTAGCACAATGGGCCGAATGAAGTCTAAGTGCAGTGCAGCAATGCGCACTCCCCCTTATACCAGATACCAGGGTGTTTTAATAACGCGAATTAGAAATGGAGTCCGCACCGGTCTCGGGTGCTATAACTATTGTCACTATTGAGGATCAAATTTTAAACTGCCGAAACTAAGATTTTGGTTAAGGCGGGGCACGCAGAAGCGGTCGTGGAAACACCAATCCTACGCTTTTCGTCGCACTTTTGCGTGGCGCGTGGCGTTTCCATCATGTTAGACATTTTTAAGAACACGCCAAGCTAGTCTGCGTGAATGTTTTTGAAAAAGCGCAGCTATTTAATAATTATTGCGGTACAAAATAATGTTAGACAAACCTTAGCAGCTGCTGTTGTGTATATAAACATTTCCAAATGAAAAGCATAGTTTTCCTCTACCCGAATGAATCGAATCGTTCACTTTCTTTCTTTCTTTTCGGAAGGAGCCACGAAGGCTTTACATTTTTTTATAAACAAAATCTTTGGTGGCGCCTGCGAACATCGGTTCTTCATAAGCCCTATTGCGTAATTTTTTATTTGTATAATCTTTTGATTTTATTCGCCAAAGACATGGAAATTCTGTAACATATATTTCAATAAAGTCAGCAAGAATTTCTCTGCTTCAGCATGTTGTGTCTGCTATGTTTAATATACTGACCATTGCTATTGTATTTGTAGAAGAATTAAAAAGAAATACATACAATACTTCAGGAAATCATCCGATTTCCGGCAGTTTTTTCGAAGCGCGCCGTTTATTCGTCGACGTAAAGCCTGTTTGCGGAATTGAACTTAGAAGTGTCATTTGATGTGAATTGTGTGGTTCACATTTTTTAGATTTTTCCTAGTTGTATCAAATTTTGACGTTACATGACAATGTCATACTGTTTAGTTCGCGAGTAATTAGTGTTCTTTCTTTTAGAAAAGCTTTAAATAATAATTTCTTGTGAATTTTTTTTTGAGTATACATATCCCAATTACGTGTTGTAGATTTTTAAATATTCGTTGTTTTCTTAAAAGAGGTCAGTGTGAAGTTTAAACGAGTGTTTTTCGCTCCCAGGTTAAGCATGAAGTAAAATTTCGAGTTTAGAATAGCCTGAAAATTTGGTTTGGTCGCGTAGCGCGGAGCGACCAAACCAAATTTTCAGGCTTTTCTAAACTCGAAATTTTACTTCATGCGCCACACCTTATACACTTTTTTTAAGCGAAGTTTACTCGTTCACAATATTTTAGTGCTTTCAGTGTTTAATGGCGTGGCGCATGAAGTAAAATTTCGAGTTTAGAAAAGCCTGAAAATTTGGTTTGGCCGCTCCGCGCTACGCGACCAATCCAAATTTTCAGGCTATTCTAAACTCGAAATTTTACTTCATGCTTAACCTGGGAGCGAAAAACACTCGTTTAAACTTCACACACTGACCTCTTTTAAGAAAACAACGAATACGCTACCAAACCAAATTTTCAGTCTTTTCTAAACTCGAAATTTTACTTCATGCTTAGTCTGGGAGTGGAAAACACTCGTTTTAAGCTTCAAATTAAACTCTTTTAAAAAAAGCGTATGCGTATGTATACCTAATAAAAAATTCCCTGTATGTATACTTAAAAAAAATGTGCCTGTATTAACAGATTATTCCGACGACTATTTGCCAAATCTACTGAATGCGCATTCGATTCTACTAAAATTTTAGTTTGAGCTTACACAAAATGAACATAAATGCATTGATTATTTCTGTAAATACCTGAACTATTTAGTAGATGTGGAAATTTTAATTATACCACATAAACTCACATTTAAAACGATTGTACACATTATTTAAAATGATTTGTGGCTGGGTTTTTGCAGATTAAGTTTTACAAAGACATTGTCAAGATATGACGTTTAATCTTAAAATTTTAAAGCTGCATGCTGGAACATACATTTTCGCGTGTTCCATCTAAAAACCATAGCAGACATATTATGAAGTTTTCTGTCTCTTTTCACACACGTAATCTGATGACATTAAACTATTTTCGTGTTACGTGTATTGGTGCAGAAAGCACTACAAATCAAGAAAACCATGGGACACCTCTCGTGATCGTACCTTATTTATATATTTTGTATACATGTATATTTATGTTCAATTGGTCAATAAATGATTTATTATTATTTAGAATTTAAATGTCTAGCTTTTATCCAAATATATACAATTTTATTGGGAAACTTATTTATTTAAGTAATATTCCCATTTTTCTCTTTACAAATTCGCATGTTCGGCATTTAAAATGTCAACCGGATGATGGGGTGAGGTTTCCGAGTAGGAAATAAGTAATTTAACGGTGAAATTCGTTATATTCTCTCATCGAATACAACTCGTGGTATGATTAATAATCGATTTATATTCCGAGCAGCACAATCTGCAATTCGGTTTCACTCATGAATATTATCGATAGTAATCATATCTCTTATTATATTATAGCTGATAATTACATATCAATTGATAATAAACAGAATTACGATGTCATTTCAACCAACTTAAACGAGATACAAATATAGTCAAATATAATATTGTTATATAGAGGGTGTTCCACTAGTGCGATCTCAGCTCAGTAATGATAAGTAAAAAATGCTGGGTGCACCATAAAACAGTAGGAGATGCATTTTTTATTTCAAAAGGATCATCTTGCATATTATTGCTTTTTGTAATTCTTTAAAAAAGAGTATTATTTCATTAAGTTATATTGGTTACAAACAAAACTAATTTGCAAGAAAAACTATGGCGCTCTCACACAATGATGAAAACGGAAAGTTTCCCAGCAAAGAATTACATAATGGCCCAATGCGGGAGTTATGTTAGTTCACCAGTACAATTCACATTGGCCCAATACTTAAAGTCTGCTTAAATTATTCCGGTAAGTGTATAGTTTATAGTTATCCCACGGATTTGGAAAAGGTAAATAAAGATGCTTACTTCAGTGCTTAATAGATTTCCTTTTTTTCAGAACAAAAGACTTTTTCGGATTTTCATAATTGTAGTGCCAAATTTGCACACGATCTTACTTATTATTATACACATACATACGCTGTAAATTTCCCGACTTTCATTGTTTTTTAAAATTGAGTTTAATTTGATGATTTAAACGAGTGTTTTCCACTCCCAGATTAAGCATGAAGTAGAATTTTCAGGCTTGTCTAAACTCGAAATTTCAAAATATACTTCTTTTGCATATTGCTTTAGTAGCATGATTTGAATTTTACCTGTAATGTGTTTTGTACGCTTGGCACATGAAGTAAAATGTCAAGTTAAGAAAAGCCTGAAAACTTGGTTTGGTCGCTCCACGAAGCAGAGCGACCAAACCAAATTTTCATACTTTTCTAAATTCGAAACAACCAAACCAAATTTTCAGGCTTCCTAAACTCAACTTTTTTTTCATGCTTAATCTAAGAGTGGAAAACACTCGTTTATTGCTTCAAATTGAACTCTTTTAAAAAACAACAAATATCTAAAGATTTGCAGCATATACGCTGTATTTGGGGTATGTATTCTTAAAAGAACTCCCTGTAAAAGTATGTGAAATCATTATCCAGTCAATATTTTGTGCTACTAATGTTTATGACACGCTGACTGTGCTTAGTGGAATATTTTTGTACTGCTCAAAGGTTTAATAAAATTTCCACTTTTTGTAATTCTGTCTAGTAATTCTTCAACTTGGCTTACATGTACTGGGATAAATTTAACAATAATTCCTAGTTTCTAATAAATTGTGAGGGATTTAATGCATAGAAGCATAGGCTCTTATGCTACTGTCAAAAGTTGATGAATTGTTGTAAAATATTAAAATATCTTCACATGAACATGAAGTTCGTAAAAAAATTGTGCGCAAGTGGACTAAAAATCCCGTAATTTCAACTTCGACTCGTTTAAAAAGTTGCCAAACTGTGCAAAGATGTATTTAAAAGATTAAAAGAACTCGGATCTATATATAGAAAACAATGAAATCACAAGTCTACAAGAATTCCTGACAAAACAATGGAAAAGGCTAAATGTGAAGCATACAAACAAGTCTTGCACCTCCTCTAGAAATGTGACAAGAAAGGTACTCGTTTGCGAATCTACCGTCCAAATGATTAAAAATAGGTGTGCATAATAATGTGCGCCAAAAAAAAAACGCCCAAAATAACGAATGAACACCATACTCGAGCTGTTAGGCGTAACAAAATCTTAGATAAATTGTTAGTGAAAACCAAAGCCCGTATTCACAGTACCGAGAAGTTGCACTGAAATTACGAGATTTTACTCCAAACAGTTGGGTACATTTTTCCAAAATGACGTTATTTCAGTGCAACTTCTCACCGATGACAAATTGCATCGGTACTCTGAATACGGGCCCAGGAGTTTTGTCTCATCATTAACACATATCAAACATACGTCAAAGCAAACTAAGCTACGTCCTATCGTAAAATATTGGGCCAATACAAAAAGTAAACTCCGAAAAGCATGTAAGCCTAAGCCTAATCTCTGGTAGTTCAGTGGAAAAAAAAATATGGGCCTAGTAAAGTCTTAACTAAAAGAATTTAGTTTTTGTTTTATTGACCTTTGACACGCGAAAATTTAATCGTAATCACCCTTTAAATCTACTTTCTCATTTAAAGGATTTTACCCTATCTAGTAACAGCATCATACCACACTGTTATCTTGACGCGTATGATTGACATTACCTACACATGCACGTAATAGCTTTGATAAGTATATTACATGCTGACAGCAGAACAGCTGAGTGATTACCGCACAACCAAATGACAATTCTTTAATTTATATTGATCAAGTATTAATTTAGTTTTCATCAATGTCATGTTACTATCAAAAATTATTGAATAATAAGTTGTTCTTTTATACTCATTGTTTAGTTTGTTAGGGTGTTGGTAAAGTATCGTACGTTTCTCGAGTGGTATGGCAATTACATACTCATGGAATACTGCACTCGCCGCTGCGCGGCTGTAGCGCAACATATCCGCTCATATGTAATATGCTGCTCTCGTGACGTAATATATTTTACCTACGCCCTATCTAGTATTCGCATCATACCACACTGTCATCTTGACAAGTATGATTGACATTACGTACACATGCACGTAATAGCTTTGACAAGTACATTATGTGCTGACAGCTAAACAGCTGATTGCATACCGTACAACCAACTGACATTTCTTTGATGTACAGGGAGTTTTTCTTTAAAGTATACGTATTCCAAATTCAGCTTATTTTCTTTAAATCTTTAGTTGTTCGTTGTTCTTTTTAAGAGTTCAATTTGAAGATTCAAACGAGTGTTTTCCACTCCCAGACTAAGTATGAAGTAAAATTTCGAGTTTAGAAAAGCCCCACGAAATTTTACTTCATGCGCCACCCGTATAAAACATTAAAATATTGTGAACTCTATGTATATTTGAACCTCACTTGAAATCAGTGTTTTATACGCGTGGCGCATGAAGTAAAGTTTAGAGTTTAGAAAAGCCCAGAAAATTTGTCTCGGGTCGCTGTGCGACCCTCGACACATTTTCACGGGGCTTTTCTAAACTCGAAATTTTACTTCATGCTCAGTCTAGGATTGGAAAACACTCGTTTAAAGCTTCAAATTGAACTATTTTAAACAACAACGAATGTCGGAAAATGTACAGCTTTATTCCCTGTATATTGATCAAGTAGTAATTTAGTTTTCATCATTGTGATGGTACTATTAAAAATTATTACAATAAATAAGTTGTTCTTTCATGCTCATTGTTTATTTTGTTAGGGCGTATAAAGTATCGTACGTTCCTCGAGTGGTATGACAATTACATACTCGCGGAATACTGCACTCGCCGCTGCGCGGCTCGTGCGCAACATATCCGCTCATATGTAATATGCTACATACCACTCTCGTTACGTAATATACTAATAACAGATTGCGATTTTTTATAATTTGATTATGCTGTAAAACTTTGTACACTGTTCAATCTCAAATGTAAAAACCTCATCATTCATATTATTAAATTTCATCCGCTTCATCGATCAGAATTAGCGGACTGACATGACACTGTTGGGTAATTCTAGCCAGATAGCAATTTTCAAATAGTATGTAGTAATAATATCTCTGTAATTTTAAATTACCTCTCCCTATAGATATGTACACGAATTTATAATTTGATCCGTTTCAATTGTTTGTAATCACCAGGTATCATGTATTTTAAATGACATTTTTTTATAGATAAGTGAGTAAATTTTAAATGAAGACCCTAGAAGCCAAGGGATACAACTGCATACAAATAGATTCGGGAAACAACATGTTTAAAGTTGAGAAAAGAGAGTAAACTAAGGAAAATTTGCACTCAATGTCTTATATTAAACTGGAATTATCTTTTATTTGCCAATATCAGTAATATCCCGTTGCCAACAAATAATTGAATGTATCTAAAAGCCCATCTCCAGACTTGCAACTCTAATTTTATAAAATTTGCACTTATATCCCTTTTCTTCTAAAGTCCTAAAATATAAGTTGCGTTTATCTCTCATAATTATCAAATATTATGTTGTAATAAATGTAAAATGTAGATATTGCAGAAAAAATATAGTTTAAGATCATTTAATAATAATGTATGCTAATTTAGTGATGTTTAAGATTTTTTCTCAAACAGCAATGAGAAGAAACATTTTAATTACAATGTGACCAAATTACTTTTTCAATATGTTTTATAGATATTCCAAAAAATAATAGAATTAAGTATATGATTAGGCTGGTTTACCAACGTTTAATATTTTTTTTATCATATCATTTAAAATAAAGGAACAGATTTTAAACATTTATTTCTTTCAAACTACAAAAGGTAGAACCATAATTCCAACGTTCCTAGCCAGACGAAAGTTTAAAATTTGAGCAGTTTAGGCAGAAGTTCTAACCACGGCCGCATTGTCTGTAGTAAAATGGCTACACAACAAGTGAAGGCATTTTGAAGTTTAAAGGCACATTTAATAAACAACCCCTCGTCATATGCAGATTTACCAGTGGCATCGATGGTTGCATCTGTAAACACAAAAGCACGGGACGTTCACGCTCATCAAATGAAAATGTCGAGCGTATTTGTATTTCGAAAGGCGCCTAAAACAAATCAAAGAACGTGTAATACATAGTGCTCATATTGAATGCATACAAATTTGAACTTTCTCTTTCCAGGAACGTTGGAATTGAGTTTCTATCTTTTGTAGTTTGAAATCTGCTCCTTTATTTTAAATAGCCCTGTATAAAAGTAGGAAAAGTTTTATTGAGACAAACAAAAATTATATACTTGCCATTTAGCAAAATATTTAACCAATAAATCTGGATGTAGTAAAGATAACAATATGCCGAGTTTTTAGCGTTTGGATAGCGGCATACTACCTCTTAAGGCAGGACCGGCCCTCGGAACATGCTTGTGCGGCCCGCGGCAACATGCGCTGTTCTATATTTATTATTGGATTTTTTTTAAAATCAAGTAATTTTATGTTTCCAGCAGGAAACCAGTTTCCGTATTTAATTTGGCAAATATTCGCTTACTTTTCTATATTCGTATTCGCCAAATTTATTGCGCATGCCTGAATATTTGTATTGTCAATTTTATTAAATTTAGCCATAATTTGTTAAATAGCCGATTTATCAACTGGGAAAAATTCATCTGTTAATACGTTTTGAGTTGGTATTGCATTATTCTGAAAATTAAGTGTTTTTAATCGTCACATTATAATCGTGTTTTACACACCGGGCGCATGAAGTAAAATTTCGTATTTAGAAAAGCCTGAAAATTTGGATTTGCCGGGCACTTCGCGCCGGCAAATCCAAATGTTCAGGCTTTTCTATACACGAAAATTGTTCTTCATGCTTAAACAAGGACTGTAAACACTCATTAGAATATTATTGAACACTTCAATAAATGTGAAGATCTGAAAAAAGGAAATTAAACTATATATTTCTAGTTTAAATTCAATTTTTAAATAAACATTGTGTTATGAAGAGTGGATTGTCTTTTGACAACATTTTGTAAAAATATTAGAAACCAGCAGGAAATGTAATCAGTCTGTAAATTTACATAAAAATAATGAGTTTATAACTTATTAATAGATAATTAAATAATCCGTACATATTTTCGTAAGAAACTGAGGAAAATTTAAATTAAAATTATGAAAAACTGTGCAAAATTCAGTGAATATAACTGATTTGAATACATTTTAGCATTTTTTAAAGAAAAGTATTTATTTAGGTATTTATTTGAATAAAGAAGAAAAGAACAAGTGGTTAGTAAATGAAACAAAAATACTATATCACAAAATACACAAGTAACTTAAAACTTATACAAATAAAATATTTCTTCTATATGATTTCAAAAGCTTGGCTTGTGAATCTGACTTATTACAGCGATTTTTTCTTTTAAGTATACATATCGAAAAGCTCTAAGTTATTGCATTTCGAAAAATTTCTTTTTTTTTTAAAGAGTTCAATTTAAAAGCTTTAAATGAGTGTTTTCCACTTCCAGGTTAAGCATGCAGTAAAATTTCGAGTTTAGAAAAGCCTGAAATTTTTTGTTTGGTCGCTCCGCGAAGCGGGGCGACCAAACCAAATTTTCAGGCTTTTCTAAACTCGAAATTTTACTTCATGCGCCACGCGTATAAGATGCTGATTAAAAGTGCTAAAAATATACTGCTATGTTTGATCGTTAACGGATTTTACAAATGTTTGTTTCATCCATCCATGAAACAAACATTTGTAAAATCCGTTAACGATCAAACATAGCAGTATATTTTGAGAACTTGTAATCAGCGTCTTATACGCGTGGCGCATGAAGTAAAATTTCGAGTTTAGAAAAGCCTGAAAATTTGGTTTTGTCGCCCCGCTTTGCGGAGCGACCAAACCAAAATTTTCAGGCTTTTCTAAACTCGAAATTTTACTTCATGCTTAACCTGGGAGTGGAAAACACTTGTTTAAAGCTTTTAAATTGAACTCTTTAAAAAAAAAGACATTTTTCGAAATGCAATAACTTAGAGCTTTTCGATATGTATACTTAAAAGAAAAAATCGCTGTAATAAGTCAGATTCACAAGCCAAGCTTTTGAAATCATACAGAAGAAATATTTTATTTGTATAAGTTTTAAGTTACTTGTGTATTTTGTGATATAGTATTTTTGTTTCATTTACTAACCACTTGCTCTTTTCTTCTTTATTCAAATAAATACCTAAATAAATACTTTTCTTTAAAAAAAAAAAAAAAATTGGTTTTGTCGCCCCGCTTCGCGAAGCGACCAAACCAAAATGTTCAGGCTTTTCTAAACTCGAAATTTTACTTCATGCTTAACCTGGGAGTGGAAAACACTCGTTTAAAGCTTTTAAATTGAACCCTTTAAAAAAAAGAATATCTGAAAATGTACAGCAGATAGTTGGGGCTTCGCGCCAGCAAATTCAAATCTGAAAAGAAGAAATTAAACTATGTATTACTAGTTTAAATTTAATTTTTAAATAAACATTGTGTTATGAAGAGTGGATTTTCTTTTGGCCATATTTTGTAAAAATATAAAAAAACCAACAAGTTATGTAATTAGTCTGTCAATTTACATAAAAACAATGAGTCTATAACTGTTTAATAGATAATTAAATAATCCCTACATATTTTTGTAAGAAACACAAGAACTTAAATTAAAATTATAAAAAATTGTGCAAAATTCAGTGAATTTGAACTGATTTGAATAAATTTTAACATTCTTTAAAGAAAAGTTAAATATCTCAACTAGTATTTTGTTTAATATTTGTTTAAGTTTCTTTATTGAACGGAATCTCCTTTTACAAAAATTAAACAAATCTAACTTATAATAGTAAATATTTAAATAAATAATACGAGGGTTGCCTTTTATATTTCGGGATTAGAGAACAAAAATAAATATTAATCATTGAAAATCGCTTTATTGTTTTTCAAAATATTCCCCATTAAGATCTATACACTTTTGCATGCGTTTGAACCAATTGTCGAAGCACTTTTGCCACTCTGAGGTATCTCCAAAACATGCATTCTGAACGCATCAACCGCTTCTTCAGGTGTCGAAAAACGTTGACCTCTCATTTTATTTTTTACGGATGGGAATAAAAAGAAGTCATTCGGTGCCAAGTCAGGACTATATGGCGGATGACTCATCAAATCGATGTTTTGCGTGCTCAAAAATGCAGTTGTTTGAGCCGATGTGTGAGCTCGCATTGTCGTGGTGAAGAGTGATCCGTTTTCGGCGGTTGGTTTTCCTGATTTCTTGGATGACAACTAGCAAACAAATGGTTGTGTACCACTCAGAATTGACTGTTCTGCGTTGTTCTAGTGGTACGGTTGCGACATGTCCAGTTTTTCCGAAAAAACAGGCGACCATTTGCTTGGAAGTGCTTCGTGCGCGAACAACTTTTGTTGGATTTGGCTCATCTTGAAACACCCATACGGTCGACTGCTGTTTACTTTCGGGCTCATAAGCGTAAATCCATGATTCATCACCTGTCACGATGTCATAGACGTGTTTCGAAGCACCGCTAACGTATTTTTTGAGCATTTCTTTGCAACAATCGACACGAGCCTTTTTTTGAGCGATTGACAAATTGTGTGGGATCCAACGCGAACAATTTTTTTTGACAGTCAAATGTTCATGCAATATTGAATGTATGCTGGTCCCACTAATGCCTAAGGTTGTCTCAATCTCACGATAGGTCACATGACGATCTTGCAATATTTGTTTGCGCACAGCATCAATGGTTTCCGGAACAACAACTGATTTTGGACGACCTCCACGAAATTCGTCTTGGAGTGAACTACGACCTCGGTTGAATTAACCTTCATCGCCAAAAATTGAATTAAGTTCATCCATGCACTGTTGTTGAGTTAATCCACGTCGAAAGTTGTAAAAAATAATCGCACGAAAATGTTCACGATTTAATTCCATTCTTTGGCCGAGATAAATCTTTTAAGTTAGTGTAAACGACACAAATAACGCTCATATGTCAAAACGTTCTGAGTACGTATAACCTCAAAAATGTCAAACTTTACGATAGAGCTCTCAGTTGCCAGATTGCAACACTAGGGTTGCCCAATCAAATACAAATACAAAAAATAAAAATATTAAAATAAAAATAAATATATATATATATATACATACATACAAACACATATACATATATATATATATATATATATATATATATATATATATATATATATATAAATATATATATATATATAAATATAAATATATATAAATACATATATATATATATATATACATATACATATACATATACATATACATATACATACACATACATATACATACACATACATATACATACACATAAACATACATATACATACACATAAACATACACACACATACATAAACATACACACACATACATAAACATACACACACATACATAAACATACACACACATACATAAACATACACATACACACACATACATAAACATACACATACACACACATACATAAACATACACATACACACACATACATAAACATACACATACACACACATACACCCTATTAATTAAATCACCCAAAATACATAACCGAATAAATATACAAATATTTTTTTTTATCAAATCAAATACAAATGGTTAGATCAAGATGATTCAACCGTCTCCTAAATTGTTCAATCGGTTCATTAAAAATATTCAAATTATAATTCGCAGAAAGTACATTTAGACTTCTCATGGTTCTTGTTATTGGGTTATTTAAACCATAATTCGTAGTATGAAATGGTAGTCTGAACAAATTTTCTCGTATTTCTTGATACATTAAATTGAAATAAATATAACGGACAGTTACAATCAACAAGCCCATTAATAAGTCTGAAACCAAAATTTACGTCAATTACTATTCGCCTGGTTTTTAATAGTTTTAAATTCAGAAGAGTTAACATATTCGAATGGCTAAAGTCAATTGTACTGTAACCCAACTTAAAATTATTTCTTTAATTTCTTTAATCTAACTGGAAGAGAATTTACGTCTTTGCGTTGTTAAGTTTTATTTTAATTAACTTAAACATTAAACTTATTTTAGCTAAGTAAATCGCTAAAGAGTAAAATGTATATGCTTAATTAATTAGTTTTCTCAGATATTAAACATGCATATTTTTCAAATACCTAAGAGAATTGAAAATTGATAATCATATTGTAAATGAAAAATGTTCTCAAATCAAATACAAATAATTAGATCAAGACGATTCAATCCTCCCGTAAATTGTACAAATGATTGATTGATAGCAATAAACAGAATTACTTCCAATTACAGAGAGTTTTTCTTGTAAGTATACATACCCCAATTATGTGTTGTATATTTTGAGATATTCGTTGTTTTTTTTAAAGGGTTAAATTTGAAGCTTTAAACCAGTGTTTTAAACTTCCAAGTTAAGCATGAAGTAAAATTTCGAGTTTAGAAAAGCCTGAAATTTTGGTTTGGTCGCTCCGCGAAGCGGGGCGACCAAACCAAATTTTCAGGCTTTTCTAAACTCGAAATTTTACTTCATGCGCCACGCGTATAAGACACTGATTTCAAGTGAAGCTCAAAATATACTGCTATGTTTGATCGTTACCGGATTTTACAAATGTTAATTTCATCCATCCAATTTTTTCTAAATGCAATCACTTAAAGCAATTTGCTTTTCGATATGTATACTTAAAAGAAAAAATCGCTGTAATAAGTCAGATTAACAGTTGAATCAAGCTTTTGAAATCACACAGGAGAAATATTTTATTTGTATAAGCTCTAAGTCATTAAAATTATGAACGGTGAAAGCTTCTACTTCGTTATACATGTTAATTTAATAAAATAAAACACTTTAACTTTGTTTGTATAACGCGTATGTATACCCTCATTTTTAATGCTATTTTGTAAATAACCATTCGTGTACCCGTACCATACCGTAATTTAAATTACTCTGTTTGATAATGGCAAGTTAAGTTGCCGAAACTGCATTCACGAAAATAAAAATATTGTGTTATACAAACAAAGTTAAAGTGTCTTATTTCATTTAAGTCATTTGTGTATTTTGTGATACAGTATTTTTGTTTTATTTATTAACCACTTGCCCTTTTCTTCTTTATTCAAATAAATACTTTTCAGAAAATATAAAAAATGCCAAAAAGGTCTTTTAAACTTCTAATTAGTAACTAAATTATAAAAAAAGTTGATTTTGCAAAAAAATATGTATATTTCTGAGGTGCGGCCCTTGAAACACTTTAGGTGATAATTTTGGCCCTCGAAGCAAAAGCTTACGGTATAAATTATACGCACAACCAAAGAAATAACATTTTTTGAATTTTAAAAGTCGCCGTAGATTATCGAAAATATGAAATTTAACGGCACTAAAAGAAATGCCATAAATAACCAAAATTGTCAAAAGACGTCCGTATATTTGTATACCTAAGAAAATGTCATAAATAATGGGAAAAAAACACCATCTCAAAAATCGCTCAAATTTGTATTATTCATGAACAATTGATAATCATAAATAGTAGCTGTACATATTTGAAATTCACTTGAAATCAGCGCCTGGGACATGAAGTAAAATATCGAGTTTAGAAAAGGCGTGATAGAAGTATAAATAAAATCTAAATAACACAATCGCCAGCTTTGATGATAAACACAACGTAAAGTGAAAAAATGAACAAAATAGGTCTCGGAATAATAATAAATACATGTTTTGATTTTAACGCTACGGAATTAAATTATTAGGATTACTTAATCAAATATTACGACTGTTTCTAACTTTTATATCCGGCCTACTAGCCCAGCCTGCGCCTGTTAAGTAATGACATTTAATATTTAAAACAAAATTACATTAAAATAAATATGTATTTTGTACAACTAGGAGCAAAAAATGGTAACCCCTGACCATCTTTCAGCCCATCTTTTATTAAAAAATGTGTTGTAATTATGCCTCTTTAACTTCAACTAGTTTATTGGAAGTGACGTTATATAAATGTTCAATGATAACAAATAGACGCATTTACGAAATGTAAATTCTAGGGTTTTCCATTTTTTGCCAAAATATATATTGTATGTAGCTACCTATTTGCATGTTCATCTGTTCGAATCGCCCTTAATTTTGTCGTTATTTTATTAAAACACGGAAATCCAATTACATCTCGTTCGAGTGTTGCTATAATGTTAGTACCTGCTCCAACATAAAGTATTAAATTTCATGCTTGCTAATTATTCACCATACACAAACCTTTAAAGCTTAAAGCGCTGGCTTTTAAAAACTAATTCTATTAAATAATGAGTTTATATTTTATAATTAATGAGTATTTATTTTATGCACTTGTATGAGGTGCGGCAAAATATACCCATGTTATTTCCTTGACAACTGTCAAAAGTGAAGTTTTATATCAAAGTAGAAAGATATAGAATTTTATTATGGAGCGTTATTCGCCTCGAGAAAGCGCAGAAATTATCAAATTGTACTTTGAAAACTCTTCTTCAATAATTTCAACTCAACACGCTTCTATGCAAGCGTATCCTAATCGAAGAGCTCCACACGGAGAAACAATTAGACGTTTAGCAAACACTTTTTTACAAAAGGGCTTTAAGTGATATAAAGCATATTGGAAACCCTTGTTCTGGTCGTTCTAATAAAAATATTAAGCGTGATGTTCAGGCAGAACCAAAAACTTTCACAAAAGGACTTGCGGCACAGTTGGGGTTGTCTGAGGGAGCTTTAAGAAGAATTTTGCACTTAGACTTGCATATGTATCCATACAAAATTCAAACTGTATTCAAACTACGGCCAATTGATATTCAAATACGTTTGCAATACGCACAACTCGTTACAAACTTAATAGAAGCAGAACCCTATTATTGGCAAAATTTAATAATGAGCGAGGAAGCAAATGTTTACCTTCCTGGTCGCGTTAATAAGCAAAATAATTGTTTTTGAGAAACAGAAAACCCTCATCTTGTTCAAGAGAACATGCAGTTTGATCAAAGAGTCGTTGTTTGGTGCGCAATATGCTCGGTACGAATCATTGGACCCTTCTCTTTTTAAGATGCCATGGGCAATGCAGTTACTATTAATGGTGAACGGTATCGAACAATGATACACTTCGGCAACCACAGTTGAAAGAACTTGGCATAAAAAAATTCTGGTTCCAGCAGGATGGCGCTACATGCCACACAGCGTGTGAAACGGTCGCTCTTCTGTAAGACATTTTCCCTGCCAGGCTGCTCTTAAAAATGGAGATATTGAGTGGCCGCCTCATTCCCCTGATTTGACGGCACCAGATTTTTTTCTTGTGGGTTTACTTAAACAGCAGAGTCTATATTAATCGCCCACAGACGTTAGAAGACTTAAAGACTAATATTTGTGAAAAAAGTGCGCAAACTCCAGCTGAAATATTGCGCAAAGTTATGCTACACGCTCAAAGTAAAGTTGTCTGGCTACTTGATGTTGTTTTTCATAAATAATGATACATGTTTTAATAAAAAGTTTTCATCAGAAAAAATATTTTTTTGAGCTAATTTTTGTTTTATTTTAAAAAATATATACCCATTTTGCCGCACCCTATATATTATATTGTTAGAGACTATTTTGTATTAAAATTTGTATGTTATTTTAAGAAAATAAGGCATAAATCATTCAGCGAATTTTCCAAAACGAAGCGATGCTCATTTTCAAGGTTTTCTGAAGTAGAAATTATTACTTCATGCACAAGGCGCATTAAACTCTGATTTAGTTGTGAACTTTAACTATAATTGCAATAATTAGAAATACAATTAGAAATGACTGTCAGAAAATGATGACTTACCAAGAGTATCACTTTTCATTTGTCAATGACGTTTATAAATACAACCATCTTCTAAGTCTTAATAACGTTATCTAGTCACTTGCTACCTGCAAATATTTAAACTTTAGTTACAATTTTTGTATAAACGTTCTAAACGCCAAAATATTTAAGCTTTTAGCCATAAAATATGTCAGCCTCTAAGCAGCTAAATTGTAAATCTTGGGCTAGTGCAAGCGGCTCTTCTTAACATGATTAACACATTTTCTATATTTACTGTTGGTCGATTGTTTAATTTAAAAAATAATTTATAAAGATAATACCGTGCGATCGTTCAAAACATGATTTAGAGTAGGCTTTCAATTTTAAATTAGATTAGCACTACTGATTGTTAACACATAGTTTACCATAACCTCAAATTTATTCCATCATTCTGGGCAACCGCGCAAAAAAAATGCCGCCTACTCTAAATCATAATTTAAACGATCGCATGAAATGAACGAATAAAATGTCAAAAATGTCAAAATATCAAAAAATTCGTCTTGAGCCAAAAATTACATTTTGTATCTAATTAACTGATCAGTTTAACCAATCGAATAGTGTGATTTGATGCATCGTTCCCCATTGAGCAAATCCATTTAAGTAATGTTTCAATAACATTAAAACAACGTTCAAAGTTGCTACAATGTTGATATAACGTTATTTGTTTGTTTTTTGCTTAGTGGGTCGCTATTCTTCTTAAGGTTTAAGAAAAAGTTTCGCTTTTTAAAAGCAAACTAGCCAGAAGTCATGAATTATATGTTTGGAAAATTAGAGCAAATTTAATTAATCTACTGAAACGCAGAATGAATTTCACATAAATTAAGCTAGTTTTTTCCAAAATTTTAAAATGTTTGTAAATTTCGATTATTTCATGATATTATTTAGTAATTATCTTCTATTAGCTATATAAAAAAATTATTGATCTTTGATGAATAGTAAAATTTTCTATATCATGTTTAATTTGTATACGAAAAAACAGACTTTAATTAAAAAATAATCTGAAAGGAAAAATCATGCATTTAAGGATTAAATTTAATGGTTACTTTTATAAACATTAAATTTAAACAAAACAAATAAATTGAAGATGTTTGTGTGATTCTAATTAACACTAAATTCAATTCGAATTTAAAAACGAAAAATGTATCTCGATTTTTTAGAACGTTGAACGAGTTTCTCTTTTTTTTTCCCTTTTGGAGCTTTATCTTGAGGACTTTAAAATACTAATAATGGACATGTCTTAAGATCTAAACTAAGTTTAACATATTGGACGTGCTTTGCTCTTTCTACTCGTACTTATAAATATATATTTTTTTTAAATCAGGGGCAAGAGGGGTCGTCTGCAAGCCCATTAAAATATAATATTATTCTACGGCACAAGGGGTGATGTGCCGTAGAATAATATTATATTTTAATTTGCCGAAATTCTCTAAAAATATATTTTTTTTTTCATGGGAAACTAGTAACAAATAAATACAATTATTCTCTCTATTTTTGATATTTACCGTCATAAAACTACAAATCTGTAATTTTTTGACAATTTGTAACTATATTTATCACTTCTAAAATTTGAAACATGTTTCACTGTTTTGACAGATTTTTTACTTTTGACATAAACTTGCACATGTATTAATTTATTTGTAGAAATACTTATTTTTTAAGTTATTTTTTATTAACTGCTCTTTTACTACAACATACATAGCCATATGGTGTTGTCTTAGTGGTGCCTTTTTGAAATTGATTTTATAATGGGTGATTAAACAATTTCACCCATTAATGGCCGAGCAATTATAGAGTTAACTCTAAAAGTTGATTTTAGGTAAAATACTACACTTTTTTTTAATGAGTTCTATAAACGACTTATTGTATTACATACTGAAAATCTTTCTTTTAAATATACATAACGTATATGCTGTAAATGTTTAGTCATTCGTTGATTTAATAAAAGCGGTTAATTTAAAGTTCGAACGAGTTTTTCCACTCCCAGATTAAGCATGACGTAAAATTTCGAGCTTAGAAAAGCCTACACATTTTCAGGCTTTTCTAAACTTGAAATTTTACTTCATGCGTCACGCGTATAAAACATTGAAATATTGTGAAGTTAGAAATACACTAAAAACATTTTTTTCAACTAAGTAATAATCGAAATATTTAAATAACAATACATTTACACTTTTCTTCACACCTTTCAAGTCAGTTCAAATAATACAGGGCTATTCAAAATAAAGGAACAGATTTCAAACATCTATTTCTTCCAAACGACAAAAGATAGAAACTCAATTCCAACGTTCCTTAAAAGAGAAAAGTTAAAATGTTATGAATTCATATGACCACCATGTGTTACACGACAAATATCAAAACGGTGGCTATTTCTTGCCACACACGAATCAGCTGGTCTCTAGTTATCGAATTTACAGCTTTAACAATTCGATGTTGCATATTTTCAAGAAAGGTTTTTGGGCTACTTTTCGTAAACTGTACAAATACGCTCGACATTTTCATTCGTGGACATCCCGTGCTTTTCTGTTTGCAGATGCAACCATCGTCTACAAATTTTCGATGCCACTAGAAAATCTGCTCATGACGAGGCGGTTGTTTATTAAACTGACGGCGAAAAGCACGTTGAACTGCAATAATGGGCTCTAGTTTTCCTAATTGCAGCATTTTCATTTTAATTAAAACAAACAGTTTTTTTTTTAAAACATGTTTTTTTCATTAAAACAGCGTTTAAAACATTAACAATTAAAAACATGTTAGAACGTGTTTAAAATATGTTTAAAACACGTTTAAAACGTGTTTAAAACAGAACATACAGGGCATTTTTCTTTTAAGTATACATATCTCGATAACAACAGCGATTTATAAATTTGCGAGAATTCGTTGTTCAAACGCGTTTAATTTGAGGCTTTTTACGAGTGTTTTCCACTCCCAGACTAAGCATGAAGTAAAATTTCGAGTTTAGAAAAGCCTAAGAATTTGGATTGGCCGCGTAGCGAAGCGGAGCGGCCAATCCAAATTAGGCTTTTCTAAACTCGAAATTTTACTTTATGCGCCACGCTTAAAAATACTGATTTTCAGTGAAGTTAAAAAAACACACACATAGAACAACGATTATAGGCAACGTAATATGCGTTAGAGTTATTGGGTTGCCTATAATCACTGCTTTAAACAATTTGTTCAGCGCAGAATTTGATTCATGTTTTATTCACATCTACATATTGGATTGCTAAAGCCAAAAAAATAAAAAAATGTTAAAATATTTTAATCTTTGCGATATTTCAGTGTTTTATACGTGTGACGCATGAAGTAAAATTTCGAGTTTAGAAAAGCCTAATTTGGATTGGCCGCTCCGCTTCGCTACGCGGCCAATCCAAATTTTCAGTCTTTTCTAAACTCGAAATTTTACTTCATGCTTAGTCTGGGAGTGGAAAACACTCGTTTAAAGATGCAAATTGAAATCTTTTAAAAAACAACGAATGTCGTAAAATCTACAGTGTATGCATATGTATACCTGAAAAAAAAAATTATTTGTATTTAAAAATCACATTTAGGCACTAATATTTGATATTGTATTGTAATTAAATATTGTGTTTAATAATGTAATTTGAAATATTTTTAATAATTTAGCTAAAATTTTAATATGTAAACAAAAAATCTTAATGAAGTGTATAAAATATAATTCAGCAAATTTAAGATAATAAAAAACACGTTTTTAACAAATTTAACGTTTAAAACATGTTTTACCAAATTTAAGATTTAAAACATGTTTAAAACAAAACCGTTTTTAAAACCAAGTGTTTTAAACACAACAACCCTGATTTGAGGCCAATAAAATTCGAAACGGTGTATGTATTATGAATAATGAAAAAATATGGCTATTGATTTTTGTTGTTCATGTTATGAGGGATACATTTGGCTCTCTGTCTCAAAAGTCCCCTGGTCTAGGCCTATGGCCTTGGCAACAACAGTGAATTTATTGTAATATAACGCATTAAATAGTGCAGTAGCATTATGCTAAATAAATAATATAATTATTAATTTTCCTTCTGTTTATTGATTTAATTATAAACGAGGTATGTATTTACAACTTTTTACATATTTATTACATCATATCCACATTTCTTTTTTTAACTTATCCTAAATCAATCACTCAAGTTAATATGAGAAGACGGAGATGAATAATTTTTTAAGATATCCGTGCGGCAAAAAAAAAACTCGATCGATAAACCTCCGGAGACAAACTCAATAAATACTCTTTCTCCCCGTTGGGCCCGTTCTGAAACTCGAGTATCTATTAAAGGTTTAATTATAAATTAAGTCCCAACGATTCAATATCGCGATTTATTGTCGACGTTCTATTTTAAGGTTTCAAACATAATTAAATAACAAATGAAAGTTATTAAAGTGAAATAATAGAGATAAAATTGTTCCAATTTTTAAGGTGAGAACATTCAGGGATTTTTTTTAAGTACAGGGTGTCCACACCCACTGAGCAAAAATCAAACAAATAACGTTATATCAACATTGTGGCAACATTAAACGTTGTTTTGATGTTGATGAAACATTACTTTAATGTGTTTGCTCAGTGGGCAGATTCATTCTCAACATAAGGATCTCCAATTCAAAACTATTTGAATTTGAGAAAATAAGCTTACGCATCTTATAGTTTGCACATTTTAAACATAATATATAAAATTACGAAAAAACTATTCGTGAAAATGCAAACAATGTCTTAATTAATAAGACAGCTTAAGACGATAAATATTAAAAAAAAAAAAACGTCATAAGCAAAGCTATGCTGAAGAGAGATAAATCTCGAAACGCGTCTATAGATGGCCTAAGACATTAGTTTTAATCCAAGTCCTTTCACTTCTAATTTGTTGCTATCTCTCCTTTCATTTTTTAGTTGGTTTGAAGAGAATTTGACCTAAACGTTACATATACTTTAATAGAGCGTTGTAACAAATCAAATTAAATAAGATTTTAAATATTTCATTGTATAATTCAATATCCGGAGGTGTATTTGCACGGGAAGTAGTTGTTTCAATGGATATTTATCGTCTTAAGTTGTCTTATTAATTAAGACATTGTTTGCATTTTCACGAATAGTTTTTTCGTAATTTTATATATTATAAGGATCTCCGTTATTATAAGAGATAGAGATTTGGTTAAACGGGATGAAATACTCCTTAGCTATAATTGTATTCCGTTCAGAGCTTACAGTAAGTTTTTTTATGGGGTTTATAAAAAATACTTACTTTGTGAAATGTTAAGGAACTTTTTGGTTCCACAACTGGGCACTTACTAGAAACTGTGAACGGTATTGCGACATGTTAAGGAACTTTTTAGTTCCACAACTGCAGGTGAAAGTTTTAATATGGAAACATGGTTTCAATAAGATGGGGCAACTTGCTACACCTCAAACCAATTACTTGAGGTTGTCAATAAACTTTTCCCGGAAAAAGTGATCTCTCGTCGGGGCACCATTAGCTGGCCTCCGATTAGCCCCGATCTTATTGATTATTTCCTATGAGGATACCTTAAAAAGAGAGTTTATAAAAACAAACCACGAACTGTACTGCAATTGAAGGACAACATCCGCACCGAAATGGCCGTAGTTTCCAGAGCGGCTAATTTCCGTATTCGGTTAAAGGAGTGCCAGCAGCATGAGAGTCAACATTTGGACAACGTAATCTTTGGCACTTAATTTTCCAAAACTTTGCATAAAAATTAATATTAAACTTTATTTTTTCTGGCCTTTATTTTTCTTTTATTCAATTTACAAATACCTCCTACCCTTTGTAGACACCCTGTAATAAGGTTACATAGAGGATGTTGAATAGATGATGTGTGTGTTTTTTATGTTTACACTACATTAGTGTTTTATACACGTGGCGCATGAAGTAAAATTTCGAGTTTTGAACGCCTGAAAATTTGAATTTGCCGGGGCGCGCGAGCAAAGCCAAATTTTCAGGCATTTGTAAACTTGAAATTTTACTTCATGCCTAGCCAAGTAGTGGAAACAATCGTTGGACGCTTTGAATTGACCGCTTTTAAAAAAACAATGAATAGGCCCGTTCATCAGAGACAACAGTTGGGAGTTTACTGCCAACTGTTGGAGAATTCTTTGATGACCGGATTGTTAATCGTGAACGTGTTTGGGATTTTTGCAATTGTACATAATAGACCGACCGGAGTACCGTTCATTACCAACATACATCACAAACAAATCCAAACATGTTGAATGTTGAAAATTTTGATGAACGAGCCCAATGTCCGCAATTTTATAGCGCAATAACTTGAACATCAAACGCGAGTCAATTTTAATGAATTTAAATGGTATATAAATTTCAAGTGATCACAATTTGAACACTTTTAAAGATATCTTTATAAAATTGAGTGTGAAGATTAATCAAATATTGCTCTTTTAATATATGTAAAAATCAAAATATACCCTAATTATAGTTTTTGAGTTATTTTCAGTTAATCGTCAATCGAGAGACAATTTTGATAAATTTCAGTAATATATACATTTTAAGAGATCATAACTTGGAAATTATTTCTGATATTTTTTTTATAAAATTCTGTGTAAATAATAATCAAATATTGTTCATTTAAAATATATAAAAATCAAAATATACCCTACCGATAGTTTTTAAGTTATATTCACTTGAAGGCGAAACGGTAGGCAATTTTGATTATTTTGAGTGATAGAGAAAATTCAATAGTTCATAACTGGGATATTGTTCATGACATTATTTTAAAACTTGGTATGCATATTACTCAATTATTTGACTTACAGAATCTGTGAAAAAAATATACCTCAATAATAAATTTTGAGTTATTTTCAACTGATCACGAAACTGGAGTAAAACTTAATTATTTTGAGTGATATAGAAATTTCAAGAGTTCAAAACTTGCATACTATTTGAGATATCTTTATAAAACTTGATGTGTATATCACTCAATTATACCGATGTTAAGATGGCCATAGATTTTCCAGCCACGGATTTGCCCGGCGCATACACCATCGATCGCAAATTAAAATAAATGCTTTTCTTAATCTAAGGCATATTATTAATAAAACAAAGAAAACTAAACTAATTCCAGCCTCCCTCAGCCAGTTAAGTAATAAAATTTTGGCAAAAATGTTAAATACATTTTTTATAAATTTTTTCCATCCTAACGACTCCAATTAAATGACCAGATTTCAAACTTAAATTAAAAATATGTAGTTGTGATTAAAATTATTTCTTTTAACTCTGACGTATAGCTTAGAGCCTAACTAAGCCATTTAAGCTATAAAATTTTGGCAAAAATGTTAAATACATTTTTTATAAATTTTTTCCATCCGAACGACTCGAATAAAATGACCAGATTTCAAACTTAAATTAAAAATATGTAGTTGTAATTAAAATTATTTCTTTTAACTCTGACGTGTAGCTTAGAGCCTAACTAAGCCATTTAAGCTTTAAAATTTTGACAAAAATGTTAAATACATTTTTTATAAATTTTTTCTATCCTAACGACTCCAATAAAATGACCGGATTTCAAACTTAAATTAAAAATATGTAGTTGTGATTAAAATTATTTCTTTTAACTCTGACGTGTACCTTAAAGCCTAACTAAGCCATTTAAGCTATAAAATTTTGGCAAAAATGTTAAATACATAATTTTGGCAAAAATGTTAAATACATTTTTTATAAATTTTTTCTATCGTAGCGACTCCAATAAAATGACCAGATTTCAAACTTAAATTAAAATTGTGTAGTTGTGATTAAAATTATTTCTTTTAACTCTGACGTGTAGCTTAAAGCCTAACTAAGCCATTTAAGCTATAAAATTTTGGCAAAAATGTTTAATACATTTTTTATAAATTTTTTCTATCCTAACGACTCCAATAAAATGACCAGATTTCAAACTTAAATTAAAAATATGTAGTTGTGATTAAAATTATTTCTTTTAACTCTGACATGTAGCTTAAAGCCTAACTAAGCCATTTAGGCTATAAAATGTTGGCAAAAATGTTAAATGAATTTTTTATAAATTTTTTCCATCCGAACGACTCGAATAAAATGACCAGATTTCAAACTTTAATTAAAAGTATGTAGTTGTAATTAAAATTATTTCTGTTAACTTTGACTTGTAGCTTAAAGCCTCCCTCAGCCAGTTAAGCAATAAAATTTTGGCAAAAATGTTAGATACATTTTTTATAAATTTTTTCCATCCTAACGACTCCAATTCAATGACCAGATTTCAAACTTAAATTAGAAATATGTAGTTGTGATTAAAATTATTTCTTTTAACTCTGACGTGTAGCTTAGAGCCTAACTAAGCCATTTAAGCTATAAAATTTTGGCAAAAATGTTAAATACATTTTTTATAAATTTTTTCCATCCGAACGACTCGAATAAAATGACCAGATTTCAAACTTAAATTAAAAATATGTAGTTGTGATTAAAATTATTTCTTTCAACTCTGACGTGTAGCTTAGAGCCTAACTAAGCCATTTAAGCTATAAAATTTTGGCCAAAATGTTAAATACATGCTTAAATGGCAGATTTCAAACTTAAATTAAAAATATGTAGTTGTGATTAAAATTATTTCTTTTAACTCTGACGTGTAGCTTAGAGCCTAACTAAGCCATTTAAGCTATAAAATTTTGGAAAAAATGTTAAATACATTTTTTATAAATTTTTTCCATCCAAACGACTCGAATAAAATGACCACATTTCAAACTTAAATTAAAAATATGTAGTTGTGATTAAAATTATTTCTTTTAACTCTGACGTGTAGCTTAGAGCCTAACTAAGCCATTTAAGCTTTAAAATTTTGGCAAAATTGTTAAATACATTTTTTATAAATTTTTTCTATCCTAGCGACTCCGATAAAATGACCAGATTTCAAACTTAAATTAAAATTATGTAGTTGTGATTAAAATTATTTCTTTTAACTCTGACGTGTAGCTTAAAGCCTAACTAAGCAATTTAAGCTATAAAATTTTGGCAAAAATGTTAAATACAATTTTTTATAAAGTTTTTCCATCCGAACGACTTGAACAAAATAACCAGATTTTAAACTTAAATTAAAAGTATGTATAGTTAGGCTCTAAGCTACACGTCAGAGTTAAAAGAAATAATTTTAATCACAACTACATATTTTTAGTTTAAGTTTAAAATCTGGTCATTTTATTCGAGTCGTTCGGAAGGAAAAAATTTATAAAAAAGTCATTTAACATTTTTGCCAAAATTTTATAGCTTAAATAGCTTCATTAGGCTTTAAGCTAAACGTCAGAGTTAAAAGAAATAATTTTAACCACAACTACAATTTTTAATTTAAGTTTGAAATCTGGTCATTTTATTGGAGTCGTTAGGATGGAAAAAATTTATAAAAAATGTATTTAACATTTTTGCCAAAATTTTATTGCTTAAATGGCTTAGTTAGGCTTTAAGCTACAGATCAGAGTTAAAAGAAATAATTTTAATCACAACTACATATTTTTAATTTAAGTTTTAAATCTGGTCATTTCATTTGAGTCGTTAGGATGGAAAAAAATTATAAAAAATGTATTTAACATTTTTGCCAAAATTTGATTGCCTAACTGGCTTAGTTAGGCTTTAAGCTATACGTCAGAGTTAAAAGAAATAATTTTAATTACAACTACATACTTTTAATTTAAGTTTGAAATTCGGTTATTTTATTCGAGTCGTTCGGATCGAAAAAATTATTTTACATATTTGCCGACATTTTATTACTTAAATGGCTTAGTTACGCTTTAAGCTACACGTCAGAGTTAAAAGAAATAATTTTAACCACAACTACATATTTTTAATTTAAGTTTGAAATCTGGTCATTTAGTGGAGTCGTTAGGATGGAAAAAATTTATAAAAAATGTAATTAACATTTTTGCCAAAATTTTATTGCTTAAATGGCTTAGTTAGGCTTTAAGCTACACGTCAGAGTAAAAAGAAATAATTTTAATCACAACTACATATTTTTAATTTAAGTTTTAAATCTGGTCATTTTATTTGAGTCGTTAGGATGGAAAAAAATTATAAAAAATGTATTTAACATTTTTGCCAAAATTTTATTGCCTAACTGGCTTAGTTAGGCTTTAAGCTACAAGTCAAAGTTAAAAGAAATAATTTTAATCACAACTACATACTTTTAATTTAAGTTTGAAATCCGGTTATTTTATTCGAGTCGTTCGGATGGAAAAAATTTATTTAACATATTTGCAAACATTTTATTACTTAAATGGCTTAGTTAGGCTTTAAGCTACACGTCAGAGTTAAAAGAAATAATTTTAATTACAACTACATACTTTTAATTTTAAATTCGAGTTGTTCGGATGGAAAAAATTTATAAAAAATTTATTTAACATTTTTGCCAAAATTTTATAGCTTAAATGGCTTAGTTAGGCTTTAAGATACATGTAGAGTTTAGAGAAATCATTTTAATCACAACTACATATTTTTAATTTAAGTTTGAAATCTGGTCATTTTATTCGAGTCGTTCGGATGAAAAAAATTCATAAAGAATTCATTTAACTTTTTTGCCAAAATTTTATAGCTAAATTGGCTTAGTTAGGCTCTAAGCTACACGTCAGAGTTAAAAGAAATAATTTTAATCACAACTACATATTTTAAATTTAAGTTTAAAATCGGGTCATTTTATTCGAGTCGTTCGGGTGGAAAAAAATTATAAAAAATTCATTTAACATTTTTGCTAAAATTTTATAGCGTAAATGGCTTAGTTAGGCTTTAAGCTACACGTCAGAGTTAAAAGAAATAATTTTCATCACAACTACATATTTTTAATTTAAGTTTGAAATCTGGTCATTTTATTCGAGTCGTTAGGATGGAAAAAATTTATAAAAAAAGGTATTTAACATTTTTGCCAAAATTTTATTGCTTAACTGGCTTAGTTAGGCTTTAAACTACAAGTCAAAGTTAAAAGAAATAATTTTAATCACAACTACATACTTTTAATTTAAGTTTGAAATCCGGTTATTTTATTCGAGTCGTTCGGATAGAACATTTTTTTTATAAAAAATTCATTTAACATTTTTGCCAAAATTTTATAGCTTAAATGGCTTAGTTAGGCTCTAAGCTGCACGTCAGAGTTAAAAGAAATAATTTTAATCACAACTACATGCTTTTAATTTATGTTTGAAATCTGGTCATTTTATTACATGCTTTTGGGAGGACTATTTGCGTTTGATAAAGCCTATATACGAAAATAAATTTAAGTTTGGATGAGCTATATTTTTAGGCCTGGAATTAGTTTAGTTTTCTTTGTTTCATTAATAATATGCCTAAGAAAAACAAATTCGTGGCTGGAAAATCTATGGCTATCTTAACAACGGTCTCAATTATTGGTCTTTCAAAATGTGTGAAAACCAAAATATACACCATCGATAATTTTTGAGGTACGTGAACGTGAAACACAAGTCAATTTTAATTAAAAAGTTTCAAGACTTCATAACTTGGATACTATTTGAAATATCTTCATAAAACTAGGTGTGCATAACACTCAATTATTACTTTTACAAAATATGTAAAAACACCCTAATAATAAAACTGTTAACGGTGGAGGCTTCTACTTCGTTATACATTATAATTCACAGTGAAACACGATTTTACTTTGATTGTATAACTGAGACTTTATTAAATGACTATAGTTTCGACAACTTTAACTTGTCCTATTCAAACTCAAAGTGATTTAAACTAACAATTGAACAGGTATATTTACTTAAAATTAAGGTCTTATAATTGCGTTAAAAAGGGGGGTATACATTAGGTCAAGCTGGTCGTTGATGACGGGGATTTTCGAATTAGCGCGGGCTTATTGAATTGCCAAAGACTCCAGGAGGTCCATCTTACGGCCCTTCTCGGCAAAATGTATAATTGACAGTGCATCCTCACCAAAATAATAGTTTTTTGAGTTATTTTCACTTGAACGTTAAACGTTTGCGTGAATTTTCTTGGATTTCATTAACTTGTAAAATGTTCGATAAATTCCATATATTTAGTGCATTTTAATAATTATCGGACAAATTTACAAATATCTTTAATGAATTAATTAATTTGATAAATTATGCAACATTCGTTGTTTTAATTTGAAGCTTCTAACGAGTGTTTCCAATCAAAGATTAAGCAGGAAGTAAAATTTCGAGTTTAGTAAAGCCTGGAAATTTTGATTGGTCGCGTAGCGAAGCGGAGCGACCAGTCCAAATTAGGCTTTTCTAAACTCTAAATTTTACTTCATGCGTCAGCCGTATAAACACTGAAATATTGTGAAGTTCAAAATGCACTACTTGGGTTTGATCTCATGTTGATTAATTTTGTAAATGCTTATATTGAATATGTAAAACTATACTTAAATAAACAGTAAATGGTTCCTAATATAAATATTTATATAAATATAATGAATATTACCGTTTTTATATATGTATTCGCGAGTTATGTGAAGATTGTTATAATAGTAATAAAAAGCGGTTAAATTCCATTCTTCACTGTTTTTATTTAAATACTATATGTACATTTCGGACATGTATGTATGTAGTTAACTATTGATAATGGACACTTAGTGTCCGAAATGTACATACAGCGTGTAAACGAACTACTGTACAGGCTCTCTACCACATAAGGGGCAGCGTTTAAATAAACAATACCTGCATTTGAAATTACCATACCTTTAGTAGATAGCTCACAAATAATTATTAAAAATAATTAATAATAATAGGCCACATGTTTGTGGTATCTGGTATACGCGCACATTGCGTATTTTAAGAGAGATTCCACATAGACTGGTAGTTTTTAAACGATTTGGATATCGAATTACACCATCCAGAGAAAAGTGTGTCAGATTGTGAAGAATTATGTCTATGTTGTCGTTTTCATAAGTACCCATTGCTGACTAAATTCCGAATATTTTCTAAACGTGTTAATGAAATTCAATATTTTTCCTTATTAGGTTCACACTTCACTTTATCTCCACTCTTATTGAAATGTTTAGATAAGAGCGGCGAGGGTGGATGATTTTTAAACATAAAAATAGTTTGTTGTTTAGTCTATGGTGAAACTTATTCCATGAAACATCTACACTTTGTAACAGGGCGCGATACGTTTATTCAAACATTGAATTGGCAGACATGTTTCTTATTTACGGTGAAACTCGGTGTAATTCCGCGGAAGCTGTAAGAATTTATCAAGAGCGATTTCCTGAACGACACTTACCACCGCCAAACCGATTTAGAAATTTATTACAAAGAGCACGCGACACTGGAAATTTGCAGCCCGTCGCCGGAGCCGTCGGAGGTGGTGACCGTCCAATGCGATATTTGCGAGCGGAAGATGAAATTTTGAATCTGTTGGAAGCGGATCCTGGTTTAAGTACCCGTATTATCGGCGCTCAGCTAAATGTATCGCACACATTTGTCAGCAGTGTTATACGAGACAATAATTTTTATCCGTATCACTATCATCGTGTACAACATCTTCAACCCCATGATTTTCCCAAAACAATTGCATTTTGTCAATGGATTTTGGCACAAAATGTTCAAAATCCTAACTTTACCAAAGACATTTTAGTGACCGACGAATCGTGCTTTACGCGTAATGGAAGTTTTAATTTCCATAATATGCATGTTTATGCAATAGAAAATCCTCGTGTTACGCGTAGAACTAACTCATTTCCAGCATCGCTTCTCCCTTAATATCTGGGCAGGTATTTTAAATGATCAATTAATTGGGCCATTTATGTTCCCATTTAATTTGAATGGACAACGATATTTACGATTTTTGCAAGATGACCTTTTAGATCTTCTAGAAAATGTACCCTTAGCGGTTCTTAGAAGAATGTGGTATTTGCAAGATGGTGCGCCAGCTCACTATGAAAGGCGCGTTAGAAGATATTTGGATGATGAGTTTCCAGGACGTTTGGTTGGTCGTGGAGGCCCTGTACCATGGCCTCCAAGAAGTCCGGATTTAAACCCCTTAGATTTTTTTCTTTGGGGATACTTTAAAAGTGAAGTCTACACTACGGAAATTGACAATGCTGAAATGCTGATACAACGAGTAAACGCCGCGGCTAATACCATTCGTGAAAAACCTCGTGAAATGTTTGCTACTGTTCGTGCAAATTGGATACGTAGAGCCCAAATGTGCATTGAGTGCGGCGGACGTCAATTTGAACACTTATTGGGATTTTTTTTATACGTGACCCAGTTTCATCTAGTAATTCTAGACAGTGTGTGTGTGTGTAGTGCGTGCTAAGTGATTTATACGTCTCGCAGTAGTAACAGTAAATAAACAATACCACAAATGAGTGACCTAGTTTCATCTAGTCATTCGAGACAGCGTGCGTGTTTAGTGCGTGCGAAGTGATTTATGCGCCTCGCAGTAGTAAAAGTAAATAAAAAATACAACAACTTACGCATCCACGAAAAATATCATGAACACAGGTAACCAGAAGTTCTCAAAAAGTAAAAAATGCATGAAAAATTATGAAAAATCCAATATTTTCTTTCCGATTTTATTTTTTCTGTAATTGGTGTCAAAATATTTTGTGTATACGCCCTTAAGAGGATGTACATTAGTTCGATTACACGCTGTATAGTATTTAAATAAAAACAGTGAAGAAAGGAATTTAACCGCTTTTTATTACTATTACCGTATTTATTAACTCACTTTGGTTATTTTCAACAAATTGATAATTTTCCTCAAGTCTAAATATTAAATCTTTCTACAATCTTAACTTTAATAAATATTTCTCGAAATTGTTGACATTTCTAGATGGCTTACTTACAAAATAAATGTTTTTGATTTCGAGCCCTGAAAAAGATTAAGAACCGTACGATAACTATGAAGTTAATATAGATTGCTGAGAAATTACAAAACATAATCGAAAACTAAATCGTATAATAAAAAGTATACATATCCAAACATAAACTTTGTCAATTTTCAGGCAATTTTTTTTTAAATCGTTCAATTTGAAACTGTTTACGATTTTTCATTTATTTAAGATTATCGTCAATTTTGAAATATTGATGACTTGTCAATTCCCATCATTTTTCGATAACAAAGATCTCACATTTTGCATTTTTTCTTATTTACAAAAACTTTGCATGTCATTTATGAAAATTACATTTCTGTGAAACATTTCACACCTTTTGCACCAGTCTCTGTTGTAATGTGAGAACTAAACATTTTATTTAGTCTTATGAGCAACGATTAGTTTCCCATAAATGTGAATATACCGGGTGTTGACTTGGCGGACGCAACATAGGAAATCGCATGTTAATTTTAAAGTGTTCAAATATTGGCTTCCCTATTTATATTAGAAACAAAATAAATTTCACTTTTTTGTAGAGGGAAAAATTCTGAATTTATGAATGTTCACACTTAACACTTAACGTTTCACTAAGTTAAAATAATAAGGAAAAAGTAATGTGATTTTATAAAAATAATGGCATACCATAGAATTGATACAACAATTGCGGATATTCCCTGTTTTTTTTTTAAGTTTAATTTAAAGCTTTAAACAAGTGTATTCCACTCCAAGACTAAGCATGAAGTAAAATTTTGAGTTTAGAAAAGCCCCGTGAAAATTTGTTGAGGGTCGCGCAGCGACCCGAGACAAATTTTCTGGGCTTTTCTAAACTCGAAATTTTACTTCATGCGCCACGCGTATAAAACACTATAATATTGTCGAATTTATGTATATTTGAACTTCACTCAAAATCTGTGTTTTATACGCGTGGCGCATGAAGTAAAATTTCGAGTTTAGAAAAGCCCAGAAAATTTGTCTCGGGTCGCTGCGCGACCCTCGACAAATTTTCACGGGGCTTTTCTAAACTCGAAATTTTACTTTATGCTTAGTCTGGGAGTGGAAAACACTCGTTTAAAGCTTTACAGCTAAAATAATTAGGAAAAAGTACTGTGATTTTATAAAAATAATGACATACCATGGAATTGATACAACAACTGCGGATGTCAAAATAGTTGTTGTTTGAATTTCATGGCATGTTATTATTTTTATAAAATCACATTACTTTTTCCTAATTATTCTAACTTAGAGAAACGTAAAGTGATAAACGTTAACACGAATAAATTCAGAATTTTTCCCTCTACAAAAAAGGTAAATAAATTTTTTTTCTAAAATAAATAAGGGAGCCAAAATTTGAACATTTCAAAATTTACATGGGATTTCCTATGTTGCGTCCGCCAAGTCAACACCCGGTATATCACATTATATTGATTTACTCAGAGAGCATCAAATTTCATATATGTATATATTATCATAATATGCCAAACCATATTTTTTTCATATTAAATATAAAGACAATTACAAAACAATAACAAAACGATACACAACTTTGTGAAATATTTAACAAATTATCTTTAATTTCTATGAGTTAGATTTATTTTAATTAATGTATTGTTAACAAATTTATTAGAATTTTGCACGAATATATTACATTATAATCTCATTAAATTACATTATAATCTCATTAAATTACATTTAGAGATAAATTCAATTTCAAATGGAATGAATTAACGTTTCCATGTTTGTTCACGTTTCAGGAATCCTCTATTGATCAACAGTTGCTTTTGTAATGCACTATTATTTGGAAAGATAACATAGAATTTCAATTTCAAACCTCCGCACTTGAAATTAGATTGGTAAAATCGTATTTTGTTATTTAAATGGTAATGTGTGACACAAAAAAACGGTTGGTATTTAAAAACGGCTCAACTTAAAAAGTTTAATAAAATAATTAAAACATTAATATATAATTGTTAGATTATACTAATATCTGTAACTCCATTATGTTACTTGTTATCAAATACGTGGCTACAAAAAACAAAAAAAAATTACAAAACGGCTGTAAATTGTTTGTAATTTGTTTTTCTCTAACCATTTTTGTATATACACCATTCCATTTGTTTCTGGATCTCGCCTAGCCATGCTTTCGTGTTGTTATGTTGCAGTATCAACATTTACATTTTTTATTAGTTGCCACTCCTGATTCCTTATTTTAACAGTGTTGCAATAATTTATGATATCATAAGTAATCCTCTTTTTAATTTTCCTGCTTTGGCTAAGCTTTCAGGGAAATGTGTAGTTATTATGGATAATGCTGCATACTATTCTGTGCAATTAGACAAAACTCCTTCATTTTCTTGTAAGAAATGCGAAAATTAACCAAAAAGGAACTATGGGCTTTATTTATACCTTTTCGATCAAATGACAAAATTTACGTAGTTGATGACATTTTGAGAAAGAACGGGCACGAAGTTCTTAGATTACCGCCATACCATTGTCAATACAATCCAATTGAAATGGCATGGGGGTTTTGTAAGACTTACTACAATAAGCGCATAAATTCTAAGCACCCATCTAAGGATCGTGTTCAGAATTTATGGTTTGAGTCTCTCTCAAAATGTACATCCGATATGTGGCAAAATTTCTGTGATCATTGTGAAAAACTTATTTCGGATGACTGGACAAAACACATGGGGAACCTTTCTTTTGAAACCATTCCTCCTTTTATTATTTCGCTTGGGGAATCTGGCTCAGAACAAACATCAGATGATTCAGATGCAGGTTCTCTTGACTAAATAATAAAAGTGGAATGAGGGCTTAAAAATTGTTTGACATGAAAATTATCAGTATCACAAGAGGGTGGGAATAAATTTGCAATTCTACAAAAAAATACTGAGGGCCAACAGAAGAGAGAATGACCAAAATTAAGGTGGATGGATGGAGTTGATCAAAATGTGTTAACGGGAAGACCCAAGCGAGAAATACAAATGGATGACGAAATAAGTTTGCAGAGCCGAATTCATTATATTTGTTATATACAATATTATTGCTGTGTTTGTATGTACAAAAACCAAGTAGTAAATTTTGTTAATCTTAAAACTGCATATTATTATCCTTTTATATCTTAAAATTTGTAAAACAGGCAACAGTGTAAAATCACAATAGTCAGAAATTATAACCTTAAAATCGAACATCTGACAGTGACATTTAAAAACCCTGATTTAAAACACAACCAGCCCCATTTACAATACTTAAACTGTCACTTTTCCATAGCTAGGCGAGATCCAGAAACAAATGGAATCGTGTATATATACCTGTTTGTACGTAGTTTTAGTCACTTCATGTTCGATAATGGCAAGCTAAGATTGCCGAAACTGCAGTCACATAAAAATAAGTTGTGTTGTACAAACAAAGTTAAAACGTTTTTTATTGATAACAAAGTGTATGTTTAAAAAAATACAAATTGCATTTTAATATAGGATTTTATTTGAAAATTTACCAAAAAATAAATATTTACATAAATAACTGAATATAATGAATAGATTATTTATAAACAATCAGTTTTCATTTTACATCGCTGAAATTCATAATAATTTAACTAAATTTGAAGTTATGATATGACAAAGTGAATTTAAAAAAATGGAAATTGGAATTTAGTGTAGGATTTTATTTAACTATCAAAAATCAACCAAAAGCCGAACTTTTATAAAATCAATAAAGTCCTTTTTAAGAAATACACACATTTTGTTTCGCCGTTTTGAAAAAACACCATCCGATAGCTGTAAATGATTTTACAGACGTCTAAAGTTGATTAAATTATTTTCAACTTAATTGTGATGATTATAAAACATGTTTTTTTTATTTAATTATAAAAAATCAGACCAACAGCGGATCATAATTTCAAATGTGAGCAGATTTTGACTAATTTTCCGCGTTGAAAAATAAAAAATGTTTATTTTAAAGTAATTTCTGTAAGTTTTAAATAATTTCATGAACAAATAAATAATTTCTTTAATTTGGTTCTCATTAATTACTTCATGAAACATGTTTACAATATTGATATAAATAAAAGTCACTTGGTTACTCCTTGAGAATGACTATAAGTCGAAATTAGTCAGAGTTTCCAATGGTTGATTATTTTGCAATTCGTCGACTTTTCTAAAAAAAATCACCAATAATAAAATGTATATTCAAATTTCTTTATTACTGGCAATAAACCTTTTTACATCAGAATATACATATTATAAATAACAATTTACAAACTATACTGCTATTAAAGCAACATAGACTAATTCTAAATATTGGTGTAAGATACAATGTAGTAGAAGTTATAAAAATCAGAAATGTACATGCTTTAGATTTTATTGATATTATTATATTGATAATTTAATTAGAGTTACTTGGTTTGCTTCACTACTGTTTCATTCTCTCCAATTCGGAGAGAATAAAAACAGTATTGAAACAAACCAAGTAACTCTTATTAAATTATAAATACAATATAAATTATTGGTGATTTTTTTCAAAAAACTCGACGAATTGCGAAATAATCAACCATTATTAGCGAGAATATAAAATCGCCTCGCAATTTAAAAATAAAGTGTAAAAACAATCTTGAAAATTGATAAGTAAAATGCCTAAAGTTTAGAAAACAATCTTGAAAAATGATAACTAGAATGCCTAAGGTTTCCGTTTATTTCAATTTTATGATTTTTCGTGATTTTCGTGATATTGACGATAGAAAACTTTCACATTTTTGGCTTAAATTTTATTAACGTTTCAACAAACATACATTTTTTCGTAATAATTTAAATGAGTTTCAATTTTACAAAGAAAAATCAGTCAACTTTGGCATGCTGTAATTTTGTTTCTAGCAACACAGTTTTGTTTTTTCGACACAAAGACTGATCTTTTGTGAATAAATCTTGTAAAATTCATTATATTCCAACTGATCCTCAATTTTTTATTAATGTTTCAATAAACACACTTTTTATATGAAAATATCTTGAAAACAAAAGAGGATAGGTATAGAATTGAATACTGCGTCATAATATCTAAAAACAGAGAGGGTGTTTCATTAAAAAGAATCGGGATTTTATGTATGAAATTTCGAAATTCCTTTATTATTTCCAAGACTTCCATTTAAATGAGAATACAACTCACAGCCTACTAGAACAAATTTTCAATCAATGAGATGCAAGAAAAGCCGTAGGCACATGTCTATCACCGCCAGAGTTGTTATGTTTAAAATACTTTGTTTTAAAACAGTGTTTTAAACATGTTTAAAAACAGCCGGCGTGTTTTAGACAGTTTTGTTTTAAACATATTTTAAACGTTAATTTTGTTTAAAACGTGTTTTTTATTATCTTAAATTTACTACATTATATTTTATATCACTTCATTAGGATTTTTTGTTTACATTTTTAAATTTTAGCTAAATTGGTGAAGATGTTTCAAATTACATTATTAAACATAACATTTTATTACAATAAAATATCACAACTGTGTGTGCATAAGTTTGATTTTTAAATACAGGGAATTGTTCTTTCAGGTATACTGTACATTTTACGACATTCGTTCTTTTTTAAAAGATTTTAATTCGAATCTTTAAACGAGGGATTTCCACTCCCAGACTAAGCATGAAGTAAAATTTCGAGTTTAGAAAAGCCTGAAAATTTGGATTGGCCGCGTAGCGAAGCGGAGCGGCCAATCCAAATTAGGCTTTCCTAAACTCAAAATTTTACTTCATGCGCCACACGTATAAAACACTTAAATATCGAAAAGTTTAAAATAGACGGCTCTAGCAATCTGATATGTAGATGTAAATAAAACGTGAGTCAAATTCTGAGCTAAACAAATTGTTTAAAACAGTGATTATAGGCAACCCAATAACTCTAACGTATATTAGGTTGCCTATAATCGTTGTATGTGCGTGTTTTTTAACTTCACTGTGTATCAGTGTTTTTAAGCGTGGCGCATGAAGTAAAATTTCGAGTTTAGAAAAGCCTAATTTGGATTGGCCTCTCCGCTTCGCTACGCGGCCAATCCAAATTCTTAGGCTTTTCTAAACTCGAAATTTTACTTCATGCTTTGTCTGGGAGTGGAAAACACTCGTTAAAAGCCTAAAATTAAACGCTTTGAAACAGCGAATTCCCGCAAATTTAAAAAACGCTGTAATTATCGGGATATGTATACTCAAAAGAAATATGTCCTGTATGTTCTGTTTTTAATTGTTAATATTTTAAACGCTGTTTCAATGGAAAAAACACGTTTTGTTAAAAAAACTGTTTGTTTTAAATAAAATGAAAAAAATGTGTTTTTTAACAACCCTGATCACAGCTATGATAAAAAAACAAAAGAAACAATGATAAGTTGTCCTGTCATTCGAAACTTCAAAATGGACGAACAGCGCTGGGGTAAAGTTTCGTGCAAGTGACATTAATAGAGAAAAGTGCGACGCCAAAAAAACACCGTCAGAAACAAAGAATCGCAGTGGCGGCACTTTTGTGCGGTTAAAAAATTCACAATCAATAGGAAAACAACAATATCACAGCTGTCGATAATGTTGAGGGACTCGCATTATTTTATTCGTTATATTCTCTCACTAACTATAACTCGTGATATGATTAATTATCGATGATATTTTGTCGTTAAAATCGAAGCAGCCCATTCAACTCGTGCTGCGCACTTGTTCAATCTGCAGCATGGTTTCAACTCCAAAATATCATCGATCCACTCGTTATATTACGACTGAAAATATCTCGAGAACAAAATAAGATAGACATAGGGAATGCCAGTATACAGGGTGCCCGTATTTCAACAGAATGTATGGGGATCTCGGTTATTTGAAAAGATGGAGAGTTGGGGCAAAGTTGCGAATTTTAGGCCCCAATAATAATCTAAAAACAAATTTGAAATATCTCTTTTCGTTTTTGAGATATTGTCAAAAAACGGATTTTTAGTAATTTGTTTTATTATTTTTTTATTCAAAGACTATGTCTGGATTCACATTTAAAAATTTAACATTATACTTTTTACCGAGAAATTTAGTAACATAATAAAATATTTTATATTAAGATAACTATAACATTTACCCAGGGACCATAGCCAACTTTTGTTTTTCACAAGGGCGCCATTTTGGATTTTTATATTTTTTGGAAGAATATGTTTTTCTGAACTCACACTTATAGTTTATTATACATTTTATATGTAAAATTTTAATGTTTTCTTTTTTGTAAAGAGTGCCTTGGAAACATTTGAGTAACTCACTCATTTGATAACTCTTAGGACCCATAATTTGCTTACATATCACCCCTGAAGACGGGCATCCAGCTGATTAATTATTGTACTGATAGAAAATCTATTTATTTATTAACGAAATACTAGTGTGACATTTTGAATCTTAATAAATTGCCTAAGTGTCTTTTGACTATCATAGGATTTTGTCATATTATATCGTTATTGACCGTGTTTTAACTATTGTGACTGTAAGTGGCTTAATTGAATGTCTTTTGACTATGCTAGGATTTTGTCTAATTATATCTCTCTATGGACTGTATTTCGGCTATTGTGATGTTATGATTGTAAGTCACTTAAATCACTATATCAAATATAATCAATATAGTGATTTAATGACAAAATACTAATACGATACATATTTTAACAGTTGTGATGTGTTTCTAAGTAACGAGTGTCTTCCACTCCCAGACTAAGCATGAAGTAAAATTTTGAGGGTCGCGCAGCGAAAAAATTTGAAGAGGGTCGCGCAGCGACCGAAATAAATTTTCACGGGGCTTTTCTAAACTCGAAATTTTACTTCATGCGCCACGCGTATAAACCACTGATTTACAGTAAAGTTAAAAATATATAACGCTTAGAAGTGTTGGTAATCAATATTTATTGAGATGTAGCGAAAAATGCAAGAATTCCTTTTATTTATAGTTTTGGAATAATAATAAAAGTAGAATAAATTTAGTTTGTGCAACTTTTCCATACTGTTGATATTTGTCATATCTTAAACGGCGAAAGTGCTATGATGGACACATCACCATTTTTTTACTTTAATTTTTGTGTGAAAATCGATACTTATTATTATTATTACAAAAGATTGACAGTTATCAATTAATTTTGACTGCTAACAATGATTGACTGCTGTCAATATTTTATTGAATAAAAGATATGACGTCATTGTTTCCAAGGCACGCTTTGCAAAAAAGATAATATTATAATTTTAAATATCTAATCTAAAATAAATTATGAGTGTGATACATCACTGAGTTCAAAAAAAATATTCTTTTAAAAACTATGAAAATCTGAAATAGCGCCCATAAGAAAAAAAAAATATGCTACTAGATTCCTCATTCAAAAGTGCCTGTAAATTGTCAAAGTTCTAAATGTCCAGATTCAGTAGTTTTTGAATGAAAAAATAAAAACGATATTTCAAAAAAACATTTTTTTGCTGATATCTCGAAAACAAAAAAGATATTTCAAAGTTGTTTTCAGATTATTGTTAGACCGCGTATTTTAGAGTCTAACAATAACTTTGCCGTAATTTAACCGACTCTCTATCTCTTCAAATAACCGAGATCCCCATACATTCTGTTGAAATACGGGCACCCTGTAGATCAATGCAGAATTGAATTCTGCGTGAGAATATGTAAACATATACAGAAGGTTTTATTTACAAAAATCGATCTTCAACAGTTTAAAGTTTTCCAAAATGCGTTATAAAATGTTCTACACTTTTTATTTTATTATTCCAAAATAAACCCTTGGATATCGGCTTTTTACAACCAGCATTGCGTCGCATCGATTTTCTTTTGTTCGGAGATGTGAATTCTTAATTTGAATCACGAAATGGTGATTTTTTACGGAATTTCACGCAGAATCCAAATTTGCAATAAAAATACGGCATTCTATTTGAAATGAGGAAGTTGTCGTCGACTTCGGGTACAACCGGAAGTCACATAAACTTGAAAATATTTTCATTGAAGGGGTTGTTATATCTAAGACACTTTGTTTTAAAACAGTGTTTTAAACATGTTTAAAAACAGCCGGCGTGTTTTAGACAGTTTTGTTTTAAACATGTTTTAAATCTTAAATTTGTTTAAAACATGTTTTAAACGGTAATTTTGTTTGAAACGTTTTTTTTTCATTATCTTAAATTTGCTAAATTATATTTTATACTACTTTATTAAGATTTTTTGTTTACATTTTGAAATTTCAACTAACATCGAAGGTATTTGAAATTACATTCATAAACTTAACATTTTATTACAATAAAATATCACAACTGTGTGTGCATTCGTGTGATTTTTAAATACAGGGAATTTTTCTTTCAGGTAAACGTATGCATACACTGTAAATTTTACGACATTCGTTGCTTTTTTAAAAGATTTCAATTTGAATTTTTAAAACGAGGGTTTTCCACTCCCAGACTAAGCATGAAGTAAAATTTCGAGTTTAGAAAAGCCTGAAAATTTGGATTGGCCGCGTAGCGGAACGGAGCGGCCAATCCAAATTAGGCTTTTCTAAACTCGAAATTTTACTTCATGCGCCACACGTATAAAACACTGAAATATCGGAAAGTTTAAAATATACGGCTATAGCAATCTGATATGTAGATGTAAATAAAACAAATTTTGAGCTAAACAAATTGTTTAAAACAGTTATTATAGGCAACCCAATAACTCTAACGTATATTAGGGTGCCTATAATCGTTGTTGTATATATGTGTTTTTTTAACTTCACTGTGTATCGGTGTTTTTAAGCGTGGCGCATAAAGTAAAATTTCGAGTTTAGAAAAGCCTAATTTGGATTGGCCGCTCCGCTTTGCTACGCGGCCAATCCAAATTGTTAGGCTTTTCTAAACTCGAAATTTTACTTCATGCTTAGTCTGGGAGTGGAAAGCACTCGATAAAAGCCTAAAATTAAACGCTTTGAAACAACGAATTTCAATCAAAAAACACGTTTTGTTAGAAAAAAATGTGTTTGTTTTGATTAAAATGAAAAAAAAATGTTTTTTAACAACCCTGATCACCGCGGTGATTCGAAACTTCAAAATGGACGAACATCGCTGTAAAGTTTCGTGCAGTGACATTAATAGAGAAAAGTGCGACGCCAAAAAAAAAACACCGTCATATTCTTTATATTCTCTCACTAAATATAACTCGTGACATGATTAATTATCGATGATATTTTGTTGTTAAAACCGAAGCAGCACATTCAACTCGTGCTGCGCACTCGTTAAATCTGCAACATGGTTTCAACTCCAAAATATCATCGATAATAATATACCACTCGTTAAATTACGGCTGAAAACATCTCGAGAACAAAATAAAATAGACAGCTCAATGCAGAATTGAATTCTGCGTCAGAATATGTAAACATATACAGAAGGTTCCATTTACAAAAATCGATATTCAATAGTTTAAAGTTTTCCAAAACGCGGGGTAAAATATTCTACACTTTTTATTTTATTATTCCAAAAAAACCCTTGGGTATCGGCTTTTTACAACCAGCATTGCGTCGCATCGATTTTCTTTTGTTCGGAGATGTGAATTCTTAATTTGAATCACGAAAACGCACTGCATTCTCAAAAAATTTCAAAATCTCGAAAACTATTAAATTTGGACATTCTTACTTGGTGATTTTTTTACGGAATTTTACGCAGAATCCAAATTTGCAATAAAAATACGGCATTCTATTTAAAATGAGGAAGTTGTCGTCGACTTCCGGTACAACCGGAAGTCACATAAGCTTGAAAAAAATTTCATTGAAAAGAGCACACCCGATTACATGAATGGTGAAAATCTTATTATAATACATTCATTATAACTCCATATATTTTTGATGTGTGGGACACCCTGTATATGAATATAAAAAGAACAATATTTTTCAAGTGGTTTATAAGGTATACTTATAATATTAATAAAATATACATCAAGATATTTATTTGTTTTATAATTTAATTTTAGAACCCTCTTAATTAAGTATTTATCTCATTAGAGAAGATCTAAGGAAATCCCTAAAAGAGATATTTATATATAATCTCGTTCAGGAATCCCTTCAGAAATCTTCGTCTAGCTCCATCCTTATATTAATAGACAAAGGTCACTACAGAGAGAAATTAATTACAGAAGTTTCCCCTCAGACGTGAATGAATCCAACCCTGCCTGGTCCAAGGTTAAAAAACAATGAATCAACGGGGCTTTAATTAAATATTTAATTTAACATGCATGCCATGTCAGTTTACGAAGGACTCTCGCGAAAATAAAAACGGGAATAAAAATCGCAAAAATACGGCCCGCATCGGTCGACGTGTTCCACATAGAATGGAATACGTGATGTTTTTTTTTTTGCAAAAACACAGCAAATTAACCTTGCGTATTCATATTCGCGAGCGAATTCGTTAAAAGCGCACTCAATCGATCCGCTGCGTCGGTTTTGAAATTCAAAAAGAGTTAATTATTGATTCTACGTATGTTTGATTGTAGTTGACACTTAATTAAAGCGTCTGGTTTGTCCAGTAATTTTCATTTCCCTCCGAGTAATTTCACAATTTAGTCATTGAAGTGGTTCCCAACGTAAGTCAATTTGTGTTTTAAGTGGAGCAATTAAAAATTAATAGAACATCTAAAACCACTAAATGCATCAAAATCGACAGAGTATATTTATTTTTTCTATAATTTATCTATGATTTATATACGAGTATGTACACTTCTGTGCAATTAAATTAAGCACACAAAATATGTTATAGTTTAAAACGAACGTAATGAGTTTCGTAGTTACAAAATATGTAAATATGTCAATTTCCCTAATGTTAAAATGCTGCGTCATTTAGACAATAATTCAAAAATTCGAAACTAAAATAATAGATGGTTTTTCCATTTCGGCTTTGTTGTATTTATTACGAGCGTTTTTTTTTTTTAAAGTCATAGTTTTAGTTTTTTCATAAAGGTGTTATTTTTGAGTTACGGTGTTTTATCATTTATTGAAACTGCTGCTAGGCAATTAGCGCGGACCCAAATTATACAACTAGAATATTGTGAAAAATAGTTACGAGATTTGTGCTGAATTTTATTGCACCCTAATCAGTATATTTTGAACTTCACTTGAAATCAGGGTTGTTATGTTTAAAGCACTGTTTCAAAACAGTGTTTTAAACATATTTTAAAACAAGCGTCGTGTTCTAAACGTTTTTGTTGTAAACATGTTTTAGACGTTAAATTTGTTTAAAACTTTTTTTATAATTTTAAATTAATTAATAAGGTACTTGGTTTGATGTGAATATAAAAAAGTAATTAGTGTTATTAAATTAAATAGTTAAAATGTACCACAAAGTAACCGCCTACACTACAAAATATTTGATAGATTCTGTGTGTTTTTCTTCAACTTTGAAGCAACACGTAATTATTTTTAACCATCAGTTATTTATACATATGTAATGAGTGTGACGTTTATTCGACTAGTAAAAAGCATATCATTATTGAAATTTTATAAGATTCTCTTCCACTATTATTTGAAATCTTATCATTTCCAGTTTCCATTTCTCAAAATACACACTGCAAATAATTTCCGCGGTTTAAATTTATTGAAAATGCAGGAATATCGAGATTCTGTGTGGCGTACGCGGAATAAAAAATATTTCACCTGACTCGTTTCAAACATAAAATATCCCGGTTTTGTTCCAGCTCGCAAAATATTGTATTTCAAATTGAGCCGAGTGCTATTGCTGGATAATGGGTTTGTTATACACGTTTTCTACAAATTTTAATCGCCAGGTTCACAAAAGGTATTTAGTTAATAATCCTTCTCATCTATTTTAAATTTGGTAAATTATATTCCCAATATATTCATGTATGATTACAATCATTAAATTATTATAAAATGTTTTGAAATAGGTGTTATTAAATTATTAAAACAGGAACAATAAACTCTATAATTATTTATATTTTGTGATTTTGGATGTACCCAAGGCCGTAGCCAGAAAAAAAAATCGGAGGGGGTTATAAAAATGTCGGGGGGTTTAATGGTAAAAATATTGTTTTTGCTCTTACGGGGCCACTTTTACATACAAACATTTAACATTTTAAAAATAAAGATGAAATTGTAGTTTTAATTTGTAGAATTTCATTCGAAAATAGAATACTCGAAAAAATTTATCAATTTCCTATGAATGAGCCGTTTATATTAACGCTAGGAATTTCTAAAATCGAAGTACTCGAATATTCATTAAAAAATATAGTTAAATATTCCATTTATTTGAATATTCTAATTATTTAAATATTCGAACTTGAATATGTTTTTGAATATTTGAATACATTAATTTAAAAAAATACATAAAAATATTCTCCGATGAAAGAGTCGCTAATTATCTACATCTTTCATGTAAATCATATTTTTCTATCTTGAATATTTAAAGCCAAAATGTTACTTAGACGCTTCTATTCTATTTTGTGTGATATACCGTAATTCTAAAAAAAATTATAGTTAGGTGCGTGAAGCGTAACATCTCCCAAATTGCAAGACTCTCATTAGCTTTAATTCAGTATAATCTCTTGTTAAAATTAATTTCATTAGATAATTCAATGGAATAGATAATTGCAATTATTAATGGACTGATCAACTATCTACCACGTAATTAATTAATTTCAAACGCGAACAAAACACATAAATTAAATGTTGGTAAACATTGCTCTGAACTGAAGGTTGAAAAACAATAGCTCTTTAAAATTATGATTAAGTTATTTTCGAAGCACGGTGATCATGGCAAACAACTAAATTAAATAGTTGGTCAAAAATCACGTGATCTTTCATTATTAAATTTCCAAATGGTTTTCTCGATATTCATCAACAAATATTAAACTGAAAGACAAATCGGAATTTAAGTTAGTAGATAGTTTAAAGACGGCTGTAAGGTATACATATCACTAATCACTAATCTAGTCTTTAAACTGTTATTTATCAAAGCCTTGATAAGCGAACAGTAGACAGTATTAGGGACGTCTATAAGCTTTTTTTATGCACACAAATAAGACAATTAACTTTGTTTGTATAACAGGATTTTATTGTGACTATAGTTTCGACAACTTTAACTTGTCATTATCAAACATAAAAGTATGTTTGATAATGACAAGTTAAAGTTGTCGAAACTATAGTCACAATAAAATCCTCAGTTATACAAACAAAGTTAATTGTCTTATTTGTGTAAATAAGGATGTATAACGAAGTAGAAGCCTCCACAGTGAACAGCTTTATTTATTCTTTTTACGTTTATTAAACGGTCGTTAAAAATAACATGATTAGACAAAAATTAATAATAATTGTATTAATCAATCATGCATTGTCCATTTTTACAGTTTGCAACTTAATATAGCATACATCACTAGATTGGTAATAAAGACTTTAGTATGATGATTTTTTTCTCAAAAACGACAGGGTCGGGCATTTAACGTATTTTTTGCAAATATTTCGAAAACAAAGCATTTTACGCAGAATTGACCTGACCCGCTAAACAATGTGGTATCAACAGGATGCATGCCCCGCACATTTTGCGTATGTAGTCCGGGGTATTTTGAATTGCCGATTTCCGATCTGACTCCGCTAGACTTCTTCCTGTGGGGAATGCTGAAGGCCAAGTGTTATGCGGACATACCAACAACGCCAGAAGCAGCGTATTCGCAATGATTGTGCGAATAAAAGCAGGGACACACTTCGAGAAGTCCTGACATCATTTGAAAACAGGGTCACAAAATGTCTGGAAGTGAATGGCCATCATTTTGAGCACCTGCTCTAGAGATGATTTCTCCTCTTCTGACCAGCTTTCCTCTTCCAGCTTCCTACAAGATGGCCTCCAGCTCGGACATCGATTTGATCGACCTGGAGAGAGGCTTCTCCCTGTTGCGAAACACTTTCTTTGTTTTTTCAGCCAATACATCTCAAATTGAATCTACCCGCAAATCACACGAACATCCGAACGCATTATCATGTTTCGCGATTACAGCGCCATCTATCAGGCTGACAAAAAAATGAGTTAAATAAATTATTCTTATTTTTTACGAGGAATCTAAATCTACAAAAATTTAGGGGTTAACCTTGAAAAAAATTAAGTTGACATTGCTTTAGCGACAACAGCGCCGCCTGTGAGAAAACCAATATTACATAATTATGGCCCCCTTCTGTACGATTATTTTTCACTCGGGTCGTTTCTGCGTAAAATGTTTTGTTTTCTAAATATTTGCGAAAAACACGTTAAATGCCCAGTGTATTTTAAACATTACTCTTTCTAAAAACTTGATAATATATTTAATACCACACCCTACGTTATTACAGAAATGTATACAATATACTTATGTCAGAATTGATAATTTCCAGAAAATTATATCAATGGCCAAAGTTGGATTAAAAAGTCTGCTCCTTGTGCCTTATAAACGGACTGATATTTAGGCTACTGGCCTTTATTTTATTTGGTAACATTATTTTAAATGATATATTTGTGATGAGCTCAGTTTAAAACTCTTATGCCGGGTTTCACCAACGTGAATTTAATCGACTAATAGTTATTCATCGATTAAAATCTAGTAATAGTTACATACATGTCAAAGAATCAATCAATTTACATGATATTGATGTTTATGACATGGTCTATTCCAATCGACGAATAAATTTAATCTACGAATAAGATTTAATTGAAGCTGGTGAAACCAGCCATTAGACAACTTTGTATTTTGTATTGCCCTCTGAATAATTTCTTAATAAAGCTTGTGCTAGGGCAGGAGTTCACAACCTTTTTCAGGCCAGGATTCCCCTCATAACTCATGAAAATGTTAACGCCTTTAGTTAGATTGAAACACCATGACAGCTTGATTACACTTTAGCTACTCTTGTGGAAAAAAAAAGATGCATGTCATTGTTTATCTCCTTTTAGGTTTGTTAGTTGAACTAAATGTTTTACATAATAATTGCAATATTTTATTCTATTGTAGTGATAAAACCGAAAGAAGGAAACAAACTTTCTACGAAAGCTTTTCTTTTAATAAATTTATTACCAAATAAAAGCCTATACACCGTGACCTACTATTGGTGTGTTGCAACGAAGTGTAACCGTTACTGCCCTCTGGGTTCTAAATTTGTTCTTCTAAATTCATCAACATGTTAAGCAAATAGCATCTAAGATAATTGCGATTTTACCAATATGAAATGGTCTTTTAGTTTCAGGCATATTGTTTGAAGATGTAATTATTATTTACTCGTATTTAAGATTACTATACAGTCCGTATTTCGTGGAAATGAATAAGAATCTCGGTTATAAAAAGAGATTTTTTACTTATTTGACTTGTGTAAACATGTAATTATGTATAAACATCAATAAACATTATTATTATTGTTAACTGTTGAGGCTTCTACTTCGTTATACATCATTATTAACATAAATAAGACACTTAAACTTTGTTTGTATAACTGAGGTTTTTTTATTGTGACTATAGTTTCGACAACTTTACCTTGTCATTATCAGACTACTTGTAGTCTGATAATGACAAGTTAAAGTTGTCGAAACTAAAGTCACAATAAAAAAACCTCAGTTATACAAACAAAGTTTAAGTGTCTTATTTATATTATTATTATTATTATTTTAAATTTCTCAGCTTAAGCTGGTGTTGCGCTGCATGGGGGAATAATTCATTTCAACCCATACAATTTAAAAATGTCCTGACTATGTGGCAGGTTTGTTATATGGTTGCTTTTTGTATCGGTATTATAAGTCTTTTATTTAGTTCTATCGATTTCAGGTTTTGCCGGAAGCCTTCACTCACTACTCCTGTCCCTGATATGACAACCTGTACAATTTTGATTTTGTTGAGTTTGTAGATACGCTGCACCTCTATTGCCAGGTTTTCATACTTTTTCCCCTTTCTGTTCTTGCAATATTGTGTGTAAGAGGTACAGCAATATCTATAAAATTAAAAATTATTATTATAATAAAGAGTCGATTAAAAAATAAAAACCACATTTAAAAAATCAGTTTTTTGTCAATATCTCGAAAACAAAAGAATTACAGAATATTATTGGGCGTTAAAATACGTAATTTGTCCCAATTTTACCAACTCTCCATCTCTTCAAATTAGCGAGATAGGGAGAATATATAAGCTTTACTTGCATGTAATGAGTGCTTATTTTGCATTCAGCTGTTACAATCTGGCTGTTGTGTGAAAAATGCGAATTTTTCATTGTCAAAGTATATTCGAACAGTGGTAAATTTACATTTAAAACGGGGCAACATTTCATTCAGATAAATCCGTCAGACGTGATTTATAGCCTTATATTCTTTATAGCCCGTTCATCCCCGGATTACTTCCGGAGTTGTAAACATTTGGCCACGCATTAAACTCGATATTCCTGTCCCGAAAAAAAAAACAAGTCACGAACGCAGGAAACAAGAAAAGCAGAAGAGATGGACAGTTTAGGATTTATATCACTTATTTTCTTTTTTGAACATTGAATAGACTATTTTAATTTATACTCATGCAGTACTGTACTGTCTTTTTTGCATTTACTTTCGTTTTTTACAATAGAATAAAGCACACTGGGAATTTTTATATTGAGTATTCATATCCCGATATTTACAGCATTTAGTAAATTTGCAGAAATTCAATTTCATGTTCAAACGAGGGTTTTCACTGGTTGGTTAAGCATAAAGTAACATTTTGGTTTTAGAAAAGCTTGACAATTTGGTTTGGTCGCGTAGCAGATATTTATTTTAATGTGTGATTGTTATTTTAATGTATCTCTTTTTTGTTGGTTTTGTCGAAGGAGCCAATTTTAGTAATAATTAGTAATAAAAGGAAAATATTCGAGAGGAAATGCAAAACCTTTTACGAAACAATTGTGCGGCCGTCATTGAAAATTTGCGCTCTAGGTTGCAGCAGTGTCAAAATAGTCAAGGATCGCATATGAATGATGTAATTTTTAAAAAATAAAATCCCTATGTATGTACTTTAATAATAAATAGAAAGTTTTTATCTCACATAACTAGTTTCTTTTAAATCATTTGAAATGTAAACGAACTTTTGGTCCACCCTGTATAAACCTATACTCATTAATTCACATTTACATCGAGTTTTGAATTATAAGAAGAGTTAAATCATTAATACAAACACAGCTATTTTATTTAAATTAAAAATAAATGTGAAGAAGTGAATAGGGCAGAAAGACTTATGGTCGATAGTCCTTATTTGGGAACGCAATAAAGGAATATTTTTGTTTTGTTATGAAAATCATTATCACCGGACGTAAATATAATAATCGTTTAATTTGTTTGTATACGCAGGGACATTACAATACTGTATTTATTGTACATACTTCTCAAATAATAAAGATTTAGTTATTATATATAAGAAGTGAATATAAGTGTGTTTTTATTTGCTACATAAATGTTTCATACTATATGGATACAAAGTATATGTATGTATGTAATTGTAATTAAAAAAAAAGTTATAAATAACTTTTAATAAATGGATGGAAGTTCTATTCAACGAACACAATACAAAGAAATACTGTTAAACAGATTTACCTGTTGAATATTTGAGTCATTGCGAAATAATTGAAATGCTGACGTAGTGAAGTAATTAGATCTCTCTTTTATTTGTGTATGCATTGTTATATGGAGCTAGAGAACAAAGCGCTTTCAAAACAATTTTGGAGCATTAACGTTTTTTTATATATACAGGGATTTTTTTTAAATATAGATATGCATACGCTGTTAATTTTACGATATTCGTCAAAATAATTTTGGATCATTAACGTTTTTTTTATATACTGGAAATTCTTTTAAGGATAGATATGCATACGCTGTAAATTATAAGATATTCGTTTTTTTTTTAAAGGTTAAATTTGAATCTTTAAACGAGTGTTTACCACTCCCAGATTAAGCATGAAGTAAAATTTCGAGTTTAGAAAAGCCTGAAAATTTGGTTTGGTCGCTCCGCGAAGCGGGGCGACCAAACCAAATTTTCAGGCTTTTCTAAACTCGAAATTTTACTTCATGCGCCACGCGTATACAACACTGATTTGATGTGAAGTTCGGAATGTACATCTTTAGCATACTGGTTTAAGTAGTGTATTTTGAACTTCGCTGGAAATCAGCGTTTTATATATGAAGTAAAATTTCGAGTTTAGGGAAGTCTGAAAATTTGGTATGGTCGCCCTGCCCGCGGAGCGACCAAACCAAATTTTCAGGCTATTCTAAACTTGAAATTTTACTTCATGGCCAATCTGGGAGTGGAAAACACTCGCTTAAAGCTTCAATTTAAACGCTTTGCAAAAATATCCGAATATTGATAGTTATTAAGGTATGTATCCTTAAAAGAAAAACTCTCTGTATGATAATAATATCAAGTAGGCAAACAACGTATTAAAATAATGAATTTACTCTTCCTAATGTAGTGTAGTTTTTAATATTATTATTACCTGCTATAAACATTAAGTTTTGGTTGATTTCAAGGTAACTTTTAAATAAGTACTGTATATTTATATAGTTGTGTTTTAAATAAATACTACATAAAATCCCGTGTATTTTACTACATAAAATCCCGTGTATTTTACTACATAAAATCCCGTATATTTTTGCGTTAAAATTTAGATGAGTATAATAAAAATAAAGTTGATTGTTCCCACTTTTGTGTTTTCTGAACCACTTTAGGCTTCACAAAAGAGACAAAAGGGGGAAAAATCAATTTTATCGAGATAACAAAATGAAAATTTCTTTGAAGATTGGGGGAAATATATAATAATAATAATATTCTTTATTACGAAAGAGATAAAACTAAATTTCAGAGTAACAAAAATACAGAAAATATATATTAATTTATTTTCTTTTTTATTTTAAGTCAAACTTGTAAATTACTGTAAAATAATACAAACATATATTTGAATTAATAATGTTTTTATACAGGATGTCCGTATTTTGTGAAAACGCATGGGGATATCAGTTATTTAAAGAGATAGGGTTTGGGTTAAGTTTCGTATTTAAGAGCTCAAAAATACTGTGAAAAGAAATTTGAAATATCTTATTTTGTTCTCGAAATGTTGTCAAAAGAATGGGATACTCTGTACAAAACGTCTCAATGTTGTATTGTTTCTCGGATGGTATTCATAGTGGCGACCAATTTGAATTATTAAATTTCTCTGACTTTTACCTGACTCTTTCCGGATTTTAGATTTTTTCCCTGACCCCTTAGAATAATTTCATATAATCAAACCAAATATAGGGGAGAAAAAGGGTATTTGTTAGTTCAAAAAAACCGGGAACCAATTTTAAAGTGCCTGCCGATCAAATATCAAAATTCTAAATTTTATATAATTAAACAACAAACACGTTGCGTTGCATTGGCGAATAATTTAAGAGTTGAAAAGAAAACATACTTTTCCAAAATGTACTAACGCGATATCAAACTTAAGCAGTATATTTTAAACTTAACAATGCTGTTAATGTTTTATACGCGTGGCGCATAAAGTAAAATTTCGAGTTTAAAAAAGCCTGAATTTGGAGCTTTTCTAAACTCGAAATTTTACTTCATGTTTAGTCTGGGAGTGGAAAACACTCGTTACAAATTTCAAATTAAACTTTCATAAAATCAACGAATGCTTGAAAAATTACACGGTGTACCGGATGGGCCATCTAGTGGTTTCTTTTTAAACATGCAATAAAATGAACATTATTATTTTTTTTCCAGGTGTTATGGCTTTATTAGTAAGAGCAAACATTCCCATTAATTATGGAACATAACTTCGTTTTAGTGGCTGCCTCGGCTGGCTTCGCAGTAGTGCATTCTGTCACTCCAATTTTCCAAGACCTTGTTGATGGTTTTGAGCTGTAGCTCACGGATTGCTTGGATGATATTGGCCTCAAGTGCTTGAATCATTTCTGGATTTTTGGCATAACATCGGTCCTTCACGGTTCCCCACAAAAAAAAAATCTAAAGTGGTTAAATCGCAGCTCCGAGGCGGCCAATTGACATCGCCAAGACGGCTGATAACACGATTTGGGAATTTAGTGCGCAAAAGATCGATTGTGGCATGGGCTGTGTGGCATGGAGCGCCATCCTGCATGAACCAGAGGTCGTCCAAATCCATGTCTTCAATTTCATAAAAAAAAAGTCGGATAACATGGCTCTGTAACGCTCACCGTTGACCGAAACGTTGTTTCCAGCCTCATTTTCGAAGAAAAATGGTCCAATGATGCCCCCACTCCACAATCCGCACCAAACTGTCACTCTCCGGGGATGCATTGGCTTCTCGACAATAACGTGCGGGTTGTCCGAGCCCCAGATGCGGCAATTTTGTTTGTTAACGTAGCCGCGAAGATATAAATGAGCCTCGTCAGAAAAGATTATTTTTCGCCCAAAATCGTTGTCCAATTCAAGCTGCTCTAAGGCCCAAACTGCGAAGCGATAACAAAGCGGTTGGCATGCGCCTTCAATTGCTAAGTCAATTGGACCTTGTAAGCGAATAATCCGAGATCTTTGTGCAGAATTCTCTTGAGCCTAGTGCGTGCAATGTTGAGCTGTTGAGATCGACGGCGAGTTGATGTTCGTGGATTGAGTCTCACACTCTCGGTTAAAGCAGCCACATTCTCGCCTGTGCACACCGTACGAGAACGAGGACCATAAGTGCTGTCCACTAGCATGCCAGTCTCACGAACTGTTTTGCACAAACTTGCGTACAGCAGGCGCGGTGGGTGATTCATTTCGGCTAAAACTTCTTTTCAACAAAGGCACTGTTTGGCCTACACGGCACTCACTTTGGAAATAACTTTGCAATATTTCCTAAGGTTGTTCAAGCGTAAAGCGACTCATTTCGTACCACGGAGGAATGATACCGACTTTCTGTCAAGATTTCGAGCGGGAAAAAAATTTCAATGTCAAAATAACCTATGATTTAAAAAGAAACCACTAGATGGCCCACCCTGTATATCGGTATATGTATAAGTGCTTAAAAGAAAAAATCATTCATCGTCATGGCCAGGGTTGTTATGTTTAAAACACTTTGTTTTAAAGCAGTGTTTTAAACATGTTTAAAAACAGCCGTCGTATTTTGAACGGTTTTGTTTTAAACATCTTTTAAATCTTAAATTTGTTTTAAACGTAAAATTTTATACTACTTCATTAAGATTTTTTGCTTACATTTTCAAATTTCAGCTAAATTGTTGAGTTTATTTTAAATTACAATATTAAACATAACATTTTATTACAAGAAAATATCAAATATGTGTGCATAAATGTGATTTTTAAATACAGTGAATTTTTCTTTCAGAATAAAAATCTTTTTAAAAAACAACGAATGTCGTAAAACTAATGTGCATGTTTTACGACATTCGTTGTTTTTTAAAAAGATTTTTATTTGAATTTTTTTACAACGGTTTTCCACTCCCAGACTAAGCATGAAGTAAAATTTCGAGTTTAGAAAAGCCTGAAAATTTGGATTGGCCGCGTAGCGAAGCGGAGCGGCCAATCCAAACTAGGCTTTTCTAAACTCGAAATTTTACTTCATGCGCCACGCGTATAAAACACTGAAATATCACAAAGTTTAAAATATACGGTTGTAGCAATCCAATATGTAGATGTGAATAAAACGTGGGTTAAATTCTGCGCTGAACATATTGTTTAAAACAGTGATTATAGGCAACCCAATAGCCCTAACGGATATTAGGTTGCCTATAATCGTTGTTGTATGTGTGTGTTTTTGGAACTTCACTGTAAATCAGTGTTTTTCAGCGTGGCGCATGAAGTAAAATTTCGAGTTTAGAAAAGCCTAATTTGGATTGGCCGCTCCGCTTCGCTACGCGGCCAATCCAAATTCTTATGCTTTTCTAAACTCGAAATTTTACTTCATGCTTAGTCTGGGAGTGGAAAACACTCGTTAAAAGCCTCAAATTAACCGCTTTTAAACAATGAATTCCCGCAAAATTAAAAAAACACTTTAATGATCGTGATATGTATACTTATAAGAAAAATTCCCTGTATGTTCTGTTTTAAACGTGTTTAAAACATGTTTTTAATTGTTAATGTTTTTAGCGCTGTTTCATTGAAAAAAAAAACACGTTTTATTAAAAAAAACTGTTTGTTTTAATTAAAATGAAAAAAACGTTTTTTTAACAACCCTGGTCATGGCTAGATGTAGAAGGAGAAATGTCCAAAATGTTGAGAAAGTGTAAAAAAGTAAACATTTTTAGAGAATCTGTTATAATTCTTGTGTGCTGAATTATTAAATTAAATCTTCTCGTTTTGTAAATGTTTTTGATGTTCATCACTCAACAAGACTTTCCATCAGTTTTCAATATTTATGTCAATTATCTCAAATACTAACACTTTTTAAGACTTTTGACAATAAGTGGCATTGTCAAAAATCAATAAAAAGTGCCTTATTTTATTAATTTGAATAATAACTTTTGCTGATTTACTGGATTTTAAAGTTTTAGGATTTTCATCAATTTTCCCGAATTTTGTAAATTTATGTTAACTAACCAATCTGCCGATTTAAAAAAAATTCTTTTCCCAATGTAGTCCAGAACAATACTTTGTTTTCGTCAAGATTTTTAAACCAAAAATTTTATATATCTCGGGAAGTATGAAGAATATCAATAAAAGGTTTAAATAAAGAACTGTAAGAAATAATTAAAATTCTACAGATTTAAAACTTAAATTTGAAACATTATTTTTTGTTCTATTTGTGAAAATTATACATAATTAATATTGTTGAATTTGTCAATTTTTGTGGATTTTGTCTGATTGTGCCGTACATATTAACAGTGGCCTAGCGTGGGTTTGAGCCGCCCGGGGAGGAGGCTAAATTCGCCGCCCCCTCATTTAGGTATATGAATACATAAGGCTCCAAAATTTACAGTAATTCTAAAGATCTCTTCGGCAAGAATACATTTGGTATTGTGTATTGTACAGGGTACAAATATAAAAGTCATGCACGCATGTTTAGTAATAAACCCATTTGTTACAAAAGTGTTTACACGTATTTCACTTATTGACAAGACCGGTCCAAGAGTATCTGGTGCCCCTAGGCAAAACAAAATCAGGCGCTCCTAGGAAAACAAAATCAATTTTGTACATTTTAACATACCGGGTGTTGACTTGGCGGACGCAACATAGGAAATCGCATTTTAATTTTGAAGTGTTCAAATATTGGCTCCCCTATTTATTTTAGGGACAAAATGTATTCAACTTTTTTGTAGAGAGAAATATTCTGAATTTATTAGTGGTCACACTTACCACTTTACGTTTTTCAAAGTTAAAATAATTAAGAAAAATTAATGTGATTTTATAAAAATAATGACATGCCATGGAATTGAAACAACAATTGCAGATGTCAAAATGGTACAAGATATCGCTGTCACTTGAATAAAGTAAATGTTTTCGAAATGATTTACACTACACAAGGACAAATCCTTCTAATTAAGTGCTATTATGCAAACCACAGTTATCACGATGTTTGCGATATGTTTTCTATCCAGTTTCAAGACAGATCGGTACCCGAGAAATCCACTGCATGACGATCATCAAAAAAACGATTAATCAAGACAAAATAGGAGTTTAATATTTGCTAGCTATCGAAAAATTGTAACAAAAATTATGTAGTTTAAATTAAGTGTTCAAATAAACCCCCATTAACACCCAAACAATATCCTAAGCGATTGTAGAATTCATTTGAGACATTAGCCAATTAATAATTGCAGATAATCTCAGCTTCTGCAGAAATTGGGTTTTTTAATTCTTGAATGGTCTCAAAATGCGTATTTGTATAAATTTTTGATTTTAAATTGCTCCAAAGAACAACCTGCGTCGTTTCAATTTCATGGCATGTCATAAAATCACTGTTTTTATAAAATCACATTACTTTTCCTTAATTATTTGAAACTTAAAGTGATAAACGTTAACACGAATGAATTCAGAATTATTAGCTCTACAAAAAAGGTGAATACATTTTGTTTCTAAAATAAATAGGGGAGCCAATATTTGAACATTTCAAAATTTACATGGGATTTTCTATGTTGCGTCCGCCAAGTCAACACCCGGTATAAAAATAAATAAGTAATATTGACAAAAAATATAGATTTTTATTTTAAATTTACAAAACAGCAAATTTAACAACAACAAAAAAACGAGAAATGTGCATTTGTAAATCTAGGTTGATCGGCAAAAGTGTACATTTCTCGGAAAATGGTAAACACATTCATGTAACGTTTACTCGTCAATTTCGGACATTATTCAGGCATTTATGGGAAAAGTAGACTGCGTGTAAAATAAAAATACTCACATGAAATCAGTGTTGTATACGCCTGGTGCATGAAGTTAATATTTCAAGTTTAGAATAGCCCGAAATATTTACTTCATGCTTAATGAAGAATTTTAAGAGTATTATTATAATGATATAAACATTTTAATAACTCGCATGGCTTTTCTGGATTAACATTTTAATTAAATTTGATAGATTTTACATGTAAACATTTATAGAAATTATAACTTTTAAATATACTCAATACAATGCTACTTTCTTGATGGATTGATATTTTCAAATTGGGAAAAGTAAAATGCTTGTTTTGTTCTTTATTAAAGTACTTTGAAAATTGTCGTAATCTATCGAATCACGTGCCGGATAACTGGAAATAAAATCGAAACGAGTGTTTTACCCAATTTGAATAATACATTTTTATGTGAGATCTATATAAAGTTTTGATAGGATGTTAAGAAAGCATTATTGCTATTTTAAAATTTGTCAAAATCTAAACATACTCTATCAGTAGTTTTTAAGTTATTTCTATCTAAATGTTGAAAGATTGTTTTTTTTTTACCAAACTTTATGAATGATAAAAATTTAAAAAGTAAAGTATTTATTTACGGATATCTCCTTTGATATTACAAAAAAAATTACAATAATAAAATTATAATCATAAAATTAATACAACGTAAATAGATATAAGTATATAACATAAGAAAACACATGTAATAAAAACGGACCTATACAAAACCGAATAAAATGAACGACAAGTATAGATGATTGCACAATTTAAAATAGCTTCAATACTTACAAAAACCACTCATTGGCGATTTAGAAATTATTTCACCAATATTCCCGCGTTTTAATTGTGACATAAAATGTGAGTGTGAACTATCAAATAAATCAAAATATGGATTTAGAGATATTAAATTTGAGTACCGTATAAATCGCGAAAGCGGGCTATTGTAGCCATGGTTTGTCTTATGAGTTTTAACTCTAAATATTGGAATTTGCCTGATGGGACGATTTACCACATTATAGTGAAAATTGACATATGATAACAGTGTCGGGCATTTGACTTCATCCGAAAATAGCTTATGAAACAATGACAAATCGGCATAGATTCTACGATAGCACAGCATCATTGAATTTTTTCTTGATATCTTTATGAAGTATTGTGCAGATATTAAGATGTCAAAATGGTTTTGCATGTTTCGATTTAATTGAATTTTAAGCTTTAAATAAGTGTTTTCCACTCCCAGACTAAGCATGAAGTAAAATTTCGAGTTTAGAAAAGCCCCGTGAAAATTTGTCTCGGGTCGCACAGCGACCCGAGACAAATTTTCTGGGCTTTTCTAAACTCGAAATTTTACTTCATGGCCACGCGTATAAAACACGAAAATATTGTGAAATGTATTTATATTCGAACTTCACTTGAAATCTGTGTTTTATACGCGTCTCGCATGAAGTAAAATTTTGAGTTTAGAAAAGCCCAGAAAATTTTCACGGGGCTTTTCTAAACTCGAAATTTTACTTCATGCTTAGCCTGGGAGTGGAAAACACTCGTTTAAAGCGTCAAATTAAACTCTCTTAAAAATCAACGGACGTCGGAAAATTTACAGCTTCACTGTATGTTGCTTGTATTAGGATTTTGCCAAGGAAATTGAGGATACCATATTCATATTTTAAATTTTTGTTGCAAAACCGTACAAGATATCAAACATTATTAACAGACAAAAAGCTTTCAAATGAACTAAATTTTGAAGTAATATTTTTTTAATTTTTGTAAGGTGCGCCAGTAAACACATATTTTAGTTTTTATGTTGTGGTACTACTGTTTTTTATACTTCTTGTCAATTAATGATGACCATAATAACTTAAATGATGTGTTATATTATGTTAATCAACCATAATAAATTTCAGTCAAATCGAATCGAATATAGCGGTCAATCGTTACAAATAAAATTAATAATATTTTTTTCAACTTTAAAGACTAATTTTGGCTTAGCGGTAAAGTTTTGGATATAGATAAGTTGTGTTAAATCATCATATTTTTATCCCAGGAATCTATGGTTAAGCTATTTTCTCACATTAACGGGACACCCTGTAATTAGATATTCAAATACCTTATTAAAAACTTGATACTTATTTAGACATTTCAGTCAGCATTTAATATCCTCAATTTTCTTAATTTTAATGATGATAATTTAGTCTTTTTATAATTGGTCGGTTTTCATGCATTTAGTTTATTTTAATGATTATTGCCGGTCTATTACTTCATTCTATATACCTGAATTTGGTCGGGTTAAAAAAAGGTTGGCAATATAATAAATTTTAATTTATTAAGAAAAAACAAAAGCATGCAATGAACTTTCAGGCTTTTCTAAACTCGAAACTTTAATTCATGCGCCACGCGTATTAAACATTAAAATTCTCTGAAGTTGAAACGATACTGCTTTAGCATATTGTTTTATAAATATTTTTTATACTTCACAATATTTCAGGGTTTTAACGCGTGTCGCATAATTTCGAGTTTAGAAAAGCCTAAAAATTTGCGGAAAAAAAAATCAGGCTTTTCTCAACTCGAAATTGTACTTCATGCTTAATTAAAAAGTGGAAACACCTGTTAGAAATTTCAAATAGAACTTTTTTAAAAACAAAGAATGCCTGAACAAACACAGCACATAATACGTGTATGTGCACTATTACTAATACATTTATAAATAAACACGTTTTTATACTCTATCTACATTTACCATGTAGATTGTTAAATGTGTGCATTTAAATAATAAATATTTACCAATTTTCTAGTTTTATTGTTAATTTTTTTATGTTCTGGCGTCCTTTGGTTTTTCTTCTATTAGGCGCCCCTAGGCGGTCGCCTAATAGAAGAGCCGCCTCTGCTTATTGATATATACACAACATTTATGATATACGTCGACAACATTAAATTATTATTACATAAAATTAAAAACATATAACGAATAACATCGAATAGAATAGAAAACTCAAATCAACTTCCAATTAGAACTAGTATTAATTAAAAATTAATAGAATTAAAATTAAAATTTTTATATATCTTATACAAAACTTTATTCGTCTACTTTTCGGAGCATTTGTATATAAAAGCATTATTATATACAAATATGAAATGAAAATATTATTATTTATTGTGAAATTTTGCCGCCCCCAAAAAGTGCCGCCTGGGGCATAATATTTTTATCGTTGTTATTTTCGTAATATCAAATTATGTAAAAAAAACAGTTTTTGGGAATAAATTGCTATTTATAACAGGAAATGACCATAACATTTTAGAACAGTTCTGACAGTTTTGTTTGTTTATAATTTAGTAAAATTAAGTTAGGTTAGATGAGAAATTGCACCAAAAGAAACTTTATTTTTCTAATCTAGCCCATCTTTTGGCCATCAAGACATTTTTTTACATTACTGTGTCAATTGTTTGTTGACTGTTGTCACTATTTTGGCAAAAGCCGACTGCTTCATCTTTAACTTGTATCAAAATTGACATTATGGTTTTAACTCATAGAACTTTCTCCCTCAATAAAACAACAATAACCAATTGTTTTAATGATGAAACAAGTGTTTTCCACTCCCAGACTAAGCATGAAGTAAAATTTCGAGTTTAGAAAAGCCTTAAAATTTGGTTTGGTCGCTCCGCTACGCGGAGCGACCAAACCAAATTTTCAGGCTTTGCTAAACTCGAAATTTTACTTCATGCGCAACACGTATAAAACGCTGATTTCATTTAAAACGACCTTTAACCAATTAACAAGTGAAATAAGTTTAGTACGTCAATTATCAATTGTTTAAATGACGGGGAAAGTGCTATGATGGACAAATCACCGTTTGTAGTGTTAATTTTGTTTAATATTATTTTATGTGTCAAATTCGTGATCCGACCACAACTAACAATTCAGTCAATTCGTTTCGTATTATCTACATATTTATCAATTTAACCCTGACTTTTTGCTAAAAAGGCCTAATCTTCCTGACTTTTTCCGATTAATAAAATTCCCTGACTTTTCCGGTTTTCCCGGTTGGTCGCCACCCTGTTATTTCAGGTAACTTGTTAAAAGTGTAAGTTTATAATTTTTAATTATGTTAGTTGATGTTTTTAATTAGTTCCTAGAATATTAAAATTATATAATAATACACGAATCCTTATTACAAACTTGTTTTTGTTTTACGAAAATGCAAAAGTAAACACAAATTAAAATAACAAGTACTAACCTTTTCTATATATTTCTTATATACTTATTTCAGCGTAATCTAAGCCTTGTGCAAATTAATCACATACATAACTACTACTAAAATACGCGTCGTATCTGCAGCATCGGGGTAACCGGTTATCCTGCGGGGGCGTCGCGACGCTTCTGCATGATCCAGCGTGGATGCTTGCTGCGTCTGGTTGTTGTGGAGCGTGCGCTTCTCCGGACTTAAAGCACCTATTTTTCAGGGTTTGTACTTGACCGTGGTAATGCATTTCTATACAGTCTACAAGCACGCAAAGAATCGATAATAATAATGTATTGCGATTATTCCAGCAAACCTTGCCAATTAATTTGTTCGTCAATCAAATTTTGATTGAGTTACGAAAAAAAGTTAATCGCCTTCGATGTATTCAGCGTGTGGTGTTTTATAGTGGTAAACAATTGGGGTTGTTTTGATTGGTTGATTAAAATATGGTTTTAATTAATGTGAATAATAACATGTTTTCATAATAATAATAATATAATAATAATAACAAGTTTTCATATAAGTGTTAGAAACAATATCTAATTTTATCAAGTTTTGACGATTTTTACTAATTTTGTAAACTTTATCAATTTGTAAGGTTGTCAACATTATTAGGTTCACGTTTGATTTGATTTTAAATACAAATATTTTAGACTTTGCCAAAATGTGATTACATTGATGTTTAACATGTCATGAACTTTGCGCAACGTAATTTAAGCTGTTTCATTAGTACGTATTATTGTAAGCAATACCACAAGAGGTTTATTTGGGCCGGATATTTTTACTTTACCCCATATGCAAAGCAAAGGCAAAGTATTGTTTTCGCCAAAATTTTCAAATCAAAAATTTTAGTGGATACATCCATTATAAGGTCCCCGAGTTGTTTAAGACCATTTCTGAAAAACGTCTACCCGTCTGTCGTCACGATAAAGTCTAAACCGATTGAGCTGTTAAGATGACACTATAAACTTAAGCTTTTTATTACAATAGTAGTATCCGATCAACTTTTGTATTATTCTTTAACATTGATCATATAAAAAAATCTTGATAGGGAAAGTTGTAGATAATCGAAAAATTAGCATTTAATGCGTATTAACTTAATGTTGTAACTTTTTTAGTTATTTTATTAAAATTGTTTTAAAAATGTGAATTTTTCGAATTACTTACAGTTTGACAGATCATATCGTGGCTTACAAGTGAAATTACTTATGTCAAAAACAATAAAACGTGGGAAACTGCAATTATAGATTTTTATTCTGCTGTTACCTTTCCTACTTAGTCATTTAATGAGTTAAGAATTTGGAAGTTCGGCCACAGGACCCCTTACTATGCCCCTACTGAGCCTGAGTTTTGCTACAATTCAGTAAACCATCAAAATGCCTAAATTGCATTTTATACGTATTAAAACTCCTCCCACATTTCTAATGACAAATAACCCCCCACAACTCCTGATATCCTTGTATGTACTAGCAATATTCAACATTTAATACATAACGTAGCACCAATCAATCCAATTTTTCCTTAACAAAGAACCCCCTACCCCGATTCCTTCTACAATAATTTATAGACATAAAGACTGCGATATAGACAAAGTGACAAGAGAAATGACAAACTTTATACAATTCCACTAACAAATTAACCAAATATTCGTAGCCTTTTTTCTAGCAAAACTTGCAAATAGTATACAAAAACATACTCCAACCTACAAATATCCCCTCCCAAAATTCATACTAAGATTAATCAAGTACAAACGACAGATTTATAGAGACATTCGACAAACTGACGACTATATTCTAAAACAAAAATTCAACAAACTGAACAAAGACATACAGAGACTTATTAAAGAATACAAGACGGACATGTGGATTAATACCTGCAATGACATTAATGTTTTACAAAAAAAGTTTTGACAGACTCGAATTTTGTGTCATTGCTTGCTAAAATAATAAAATTTTGAATTGACACGCTGTTTAGGGCCATCGTTTTTTCTAGGGCGACGTTGTTGTGGCTCTATTGCCACTACATTTATAAGTATAAAATCTTTCTGTCTAATATCGTATGTTCAATAAAAAAAACCGTCAAGAGTGTCATAATTTAATCTTTTTTAAAATTTAAGTTGGCTACACGCTTTAGAAATTGTCACATAAAACGTCAGACATAATAATTCTAAGATATAATTTTAGAGTTGGCCACCTACAATATTTTCCATGGCACTCTAGAGGTTTTTTTATTGAACATAAGATATAATGTAGGTCCCAATATTTTAAGGTTACTTTTTCCTCATCTTCTGAAAAATATTCTGAACATTTAAATCCACAAGTGCTACAATTTATTGGTTTTGGCTGCTTAGCTTGTAGTAAAAGTAAATATAAAAAGTTGAAAATCACAAGCATTTTATTTATTAATTTATTACAGTAATCATGAATTGTCAAGAATTAAGTGCCTCAGTTTATTACTTTTACTTTATTTGTTTATCAAAACAATAGCATAATACATTATTAATTACAATGTCAGTCAAAATTATAGATACTGACCGATTACATTTTTTGACTTAGATGGTATTTAATGAGAATAATGTAAAAAAAACTCCTAAAATGTTGAAAATAAATGCCAAACTACCATATCATTATATTTTAAAAGTAAATCATAGAACAAACATTACGTTTTCGTCATTTATTCATAAGTATATGTGAAGAACCATATTTTGATGTAATTTCCGGTAAAATCTGCGGTGATGTGAAATTTCCGGAGAGTTATTCACTTCATATCGATTAGCAATAAGTCAGTTGGAGCACGTGAAATAGGAAAAAAATGTAAATCTAAAGACTTCGGCTACCAATATAAATCGAGTGGCATTTCGAGGAATCTTCTTATCAACATATTGGTTCGAATTTTAAACTATATAAGTTATTACAAACAAAATATCTCGGGCTCGAACTTTGGCCATAAAAAGACAATTTCAGCGAAGCATTGAAATAAAATTCTTGATAACTTGAGAAACCAGTACATGTATTTTTTAACGACAGTCGATCTGAATTTAGAAAAAAAATCCTTATTTATTATATACAAACATCTTTATTCAGACAATACAATATACGGTACAAAAATGTATATACCAATCATACATGTTAGTGTTAGTCTGTCCGGGCTATGAATTTATTCATTATTTATAAAGGTTTGTTTTTTCATTTCGAGTTTCATCATGAAGATTTACTTTATTACGAGAAATACAGGATACGTTTAGGTTGTATGAGTGTTTATTTTTAATGATGCTGATAATGATGTAAAAAGCGAAACTAGTCGGGTAAAAGCAAGTGTCTTTTTGTTGTTTGTAAAATGTGTGAATACGATATTAATTATCTTTTTTGTCTGATAAAGTGTTATTAAGTTGATTCAATAATGTGCTCTTGTTTATAATTTTCTAATAAACTTTGCGCATAAATTCAAAGATTTTTCTATCACAGTTTCAACTCAGCTTTGGCTCACTTTGGCTAAATAATTTTGGGCTCGGAAGTTAGTCCGTATGGTGAAATATCAATTCTTTCTTGATTTAACCAAAGAGCCAATGCTTACGGGAGAACTGGAAATCGAGAAGAATATTAGAGACAGTGGTCAGGAAGTGGAGTGAGAGTAAGATAATCGTGATATACACTAATCACCAGTTCCGCGTGCAGCAACAACATCCAAACACAGTTTCCAAATTTTGTATAGACGCTTGCTAACTGGATATAAATGAACTATGAAACTTGCAAGTTATAAATTAAGTATAAAAAAGAATACATTTTTGATTCAACTTAAGAATTGTGAAGAAAAATATTGCATTGCTGATTTAACAATTATTATTGAGCGCACGCGCACTGAGACTAAACGGTCTGTCGTACCGAACCATACACCTTTGCTAGAACTATACTTTAAATAATTTCGCCTGACTTTGAAATATAGAAAGAGAATCTTCTCGGAATTACAATAACATTTTTACTTTCCCATGTATGTAATACAAAGGGAAAGTATTGTTTTCGTGAAAATTTTCGAATCAAAAATTTTAGCGGAAATATCCGTTTTGAGGTCCCCTGAGTCGAATAAGACCATTTTTGAAAAATGTCTGTCTGTCTGTCTGTCTGTCTGTCTGTGTGCGCTGTACCGCAAAAACCGCTAAAGATATCGAGATGAAACTTGAAACTTAAGCTTTTTGTTACAATCGGAAGAACTGAAAAGCTTTTGGTGAAAATCGGAAAACCGGAAGTGGTACTTTACTCTTAGCGTTTTTCAGTTTTTTCAGATTTTTTCAATAAATGTTCATCAAACAAAAAATTCTTTCAAATAAAAGTTGTAGATAATAACAAAATGAAGATGTATTGTTCACTTACTTTTTGTCATAGCACTCTTAGTTTTTGAGATATTTCAAAAGTGTGTTTTATCTAGTTATTGAGGACCACTTCGTAATATGTTATAAAAAGAAGAACGTTTTTCGGGAACTTTCAAACACAATTTTCTACAGGGTGATTCATTAGCCTCTTTACAAACTTTAAAAAGTGATTTAATACGCAATTTACGGGGGAAAGTACTATGATGGACACATCATCATTTTTAAACATGTTATACACATAATAATGTTATATAATTATAGTTATACACTGATATATCTACCTAAAATACTTAAGTAATATTTCGTAAATTACAATTAGGTAACTAATTAATGATCGTTTGCATTTTTAAATTACATCAGTTGTTTAACAATATTTAAAAATGCGAGATATGTTCTGGTTTGTTAAATAAAATTAAAGACGAATAATATGTTCTAACTGTTTTTAATACCGGTTAATTGTTGGCCTTAATGACGAAATTGTATTAAAGTAAACGCCTATTTTACTTTTAAATTAAATAATATAAAAATAACCAGAAATACATTGGTAAATAAATCCACTAGTTTTAGAATAAAAATCTGTAATCTGTAACATAACCAAATTTAAAGTGTGCATCGATATACAGGGTGAGTCGGGAGGAGCGCACCAAACTCTAGGAGTGTATTATACACGTGAAAATAATGTAAAATAACTCATTTGTTCTTATCCGATTTTCATTTGTTTTCAAGTTATGGCGTAATTAAAAATGTTCATCTAGCTTTCCACTTCTATCTGAATTTTAACATTATCAAAGTATGCCATGTTCGAGGCTTATAAACATTTGATAATTCTGACGTTTTGGTGAACTGTCAGTGTACGGAGAACAGTAACTGAACGTTTAAGTTCGAATTAATGTGATTGTTAGTGTTGCAAAATGCCACATACTTATTCAAATTTAGAATATGCAAATATGGTGTTTGTATATCGTTTCTGTAATGGAAATGCTACAGCTGCTGTTGAAGAATATCGTGAACGTTTTCCACACCAAAGACATCCTGATAAAAACATATTTATTAGAGTTTTCAACAAATTGTGCGAGACTGGTAAGCTTCCCAGTGCTAACATAACATATGAGCGCGCTGCTCGACAAGGTTTTGTAGAAGTAGAAAATATTCTGCATCTAGTAGAAGAAGATGCAACTACTAGCTCACGGAGAATTGCCACTCAATTGGCAATTCCACAAAAAAGAGTGATGAACACGCTACACGAGCAAGGCTTATATCCTTATCACGTTCAGAGAGTACAGCACCTACAACCAGGGGATTACGCTAACCGTACGGAATTTTGTCGGTGGATAAATAATAATCATCGTAATGTATCGAGTATACTCTTTACGGATGAAGCTACATTTACCCGTGATGGCATTAACAACACTCGTAACTCTCATGTATGGTCTGATGAAAATCCCCACGCAACAGTCGAAAGCAATTTTCAACATCGGTTTTCTGTAAACGTGTGGTGATGGTTGACAGTTATTTAATCGGCCCTTTCATTTTGGAGAATCGTCTCACAGGAGGCAACTACCTCAATTTTTTACAAAATGAATTACAAGGCCTGCTAGAAGATGTTCCTATAAATATTAGAATGCAGATGTACTATCAGCACGATGGAGCTCCTGCACATGTCGCTCGTCAAGTCAAGCAACATTTGGACGAACGTTTTCCAGGGCGTTGGATTGGTCGTGGAGGTCCTATTAATTGGCCTGCAAGATCTCCAGACCTCACACCACTAGATTTTTGTTTATGGGGCTGGATGAAAAATGAAGTCTACAAAATAAAAGTGGACACACGGGAATCACTAATTAGACGAATTGAGAATACTGCAGCCCATATAAAAGAAGAAAGAAATGAATCAATTGGGAGAGCAACAAACGCTCTTCGTAGACGAAGCAGAAAATGTTTAGAAGTCAATGGCGGTATTTTTGAACATTTGTTGAAAGAACGCTATGATTAAGAAAATTGTTTTGTATAATAACTTGTTTATTTGTTAATATGCTATAACTTGAAAACAAATAAAAATCGGATAAGAACAAATGAGTTTTTTACATTATTTTCACGTGTATAATACACTCCTAGAGTTTGGTGCGCTCCTCCCGACTCACCCTGTATAGGCATCGGTGTATTGTGTGAAAGAACGGCGAGTACGGCCCCGGCAAATTTGCCGTACTGTAGTAAACCATTTGCGGACGTACGTTCACCCTGCAGGGGAAATGTAACGACAGAAACTGCACTGACACTCGTGACGACGTAGCGCTTGCATTAATCTTCATAATCTAAAAATCTACGGTTGGCCGATTTTGCGAATACGAAGTTGCTTAGTAAACACATATTAAATTAAAATAAATTCCTGCATTTATCGGCCTTATACTGAGTGCTTATTATTATTACTGCCTATTAGCCTGCTATATATTTATTACAAAAAATGCGCAATATTTATTTCTCAGAAAATAAAAATGTACAATTTTTGTTCAATCAAATTTAACGGTACGGCCCGGCCGACCCTGACGAGCAGTTACTGAATATCGACTGTTAAGACTGACGCGTATTGGATAAATATATATAATAAATGTTGTGTTGTAGTGAACAAAGTATAGTGTATAACGCGCATATAATGGCTATTAATCACTCGAACGACTTGCTCCACTCGCCTTCGGCTCATTCCGCAAAGCTCGTTCTCGTGATTAATAGCTATTATTATATGCTCGTTGTACAATGTACTATTTTATTTAAAACTATTGGGTATTAGATTTCAATAAACTTAATTCTAAATCCAAATAAAAATGATTGTTTACGGTGAAGTAAGCAATAATTTTAATGTGAACATTAGTTAAATTACACCGAGGGGTATAAAAGTTGCTATACACGTGATTAATACATTTTATTTATAAAAATAATGTACAAAATAGCAATGTCCTTCTAAATTCGGGTCCTAACAAAATAGGGTTGTCCGGGTTGTCAGCACAGCCGAAAGAAATCACTCACCGTAGATACGTATTAAATATCTCATTTAACATAATACTGTTATAGGTATAAACAAATTAGTGATTAATAACAATGAAATGATTAATTGTAAATTCTTTGATGTATGCACTTATAATTTGAGTATTCGCTAGAAACAATAATTTACCACTGCACCTTCCATACAGCCTCCAATGTATTCCAATATTACACCTTCTTTGGACAAAAAACATCGTTTTTTTCATAATTTTTAATGAAGAACAACAATCAACTTGTAGTCTAACCAAAAAGATAAATTACAAATGGCATAGCGTAACAACGTGACAGTTTGATGTACAGCCATCTACTGCATTTTTAATAAAACAGATTATTATTTTTACAGTTTCCTGTTAAGAGAAGTGGCCGCCAGCCGATATCCTTGGGTAAACCGTTTAATGAATAAGAGCTATAGGCAATTAGATGTGCTAGACAAGGAAGAAATGTTGGTCTCACAATTCCATATATTGTTGACACCCCGTGGGGGTGTATAACACGAAATTGAAAGTAAGCAGACAGATGTAGAGACGTCTATCTAGTGCATTTTCATTAAAACAGATTAGCATGTTTACAGTTTTATTATTATTGTTTTCTAGTAGCGCTGCCTACGGCGCCAAAATCCTAGGGTAAACCATGGGTGAAATAGAGCTATAGGTATTTAATGTGTTAGGCAAGGAAGAAATTACAGTTTCGCAATTCCAAATATTGTTGACACCCCGTGGATGTTGCCTCTGCGAGAGCCAACGCCTAATGGTACATTTACGGCCCAACGTTTTCAGGACTGTCTGGCCTACGTTCGGGAAATACTGTTCTACCGCGCAAGGGCCTAATTTTGTAATACATCTATAACCATGTTTCTACATATTTTTTACTGACCTTTTATATTCCGACAGTGAAATATGTAAATGTCATTACAATGTACTCAGACTTAAAAGAAATTAATTTTGTAGCTGATTTTCCGGATGATATATTAACGCATGCGACATCAGTGTGTGAGATATGTACACAAACAACACAGTTTTAATAAATGGCGGACTATGAAAAATATAACATACTCCGTGTTCAATTTCAGTTTGTATCTGTATTATTGAACTAAAATAATCAGAATACAATTAGAATCATTCTTTTATCTACTAGCATTGTTTTCTAAGTTTTATATGTTTTCTTTTTAGTTTTCTTCGAAATATAGCTCAAAAATAGTGAAGAAATATTCGAAAATAAAATCCTTTAAATAGTAGTTGTTATGAAAAAAAGTCACTGTTTGTCATCTAAATTTATTAAAACACAAAACATTGATTCAATTCAACATTAGTGTTAATACCACAAAAGAAAAAATTCTGATCATAAGATTGACTTTTAGTGGACATTCGTTGCGTGCTAGGTATTTTCGACTTATTTAGTATTAATCAACAATTATTAGAATCGTTCAGAAATTTGAGGAGAATGATTGTGTGAACGTTGAACATATCGTTGAGAATAAAAGAGGAAATTTAAAGAAATTAAAACAAATGTAATGGCAATGATAAAAGTAAATCTAATAGTAAGTGAAAGAAAGAAGAAGTCTTCAAATCTTTTATATTTATTGTTTACATACGCATCCTTTCCAAATTTTGAATGGTCTAATAATTGTAGATTAACTGGACACGGTCTACAAATTTTGTACAAACTAAATGAGAAATAGTAAATTTAATTTTATTCTGTTTAGGTTAAGTTTGGTTTCGATACAAATAATGAAATCGTGCCTGAACTAGGGTCTGTAATTTTAGATATCACGTACTGACTTTTCAAAGCAACTTCTATTTTAATGATTTTTTAAGGTTATTTTTCATCATTTTTAAGCAATAATTAGCTTAAAACGGAATAAAATACGAAACAACTGCTTCTGAAATATTGTTATTAAATAAGAGAACCATTTTAATTTCATTCTGACCATTTATATTCAATAATGGAGATAGAAATTCCAATTATAAAATTAACATGGGAATTCCCTATGATGGTCACACAGTATGTGTGTGACCAGTGTGACAATGTATAACTTCTACTTTAGTTTTCCGAAAAAGCAAAATCTATTAATTCGTCCACCTTGTAGTGTCGATTCGCCATGTTAAAAAAATAATTGGCTTAAAAATGAAGTGCTAGCCTTAACAAATTAAAAAAAAACTGGTATTAAATTTGATTTTCTTTAGAACTAGTTGCATTTTTTTACTACCATAGATGTTACTGGTTTGAAAATAAAAAAATAATTTACGTTTTCAGATAAGTGTAATAAAAAAATAGCGTTCATTACACGTCCAGAAATAGATTTTCCGTGCTTGCATGACTTTTACGAAATACCATGCGCGCGCGGAAAAATCCTTTTTTCTGGACTGCTAATAAAATATACTATTTTATTTCTTAGTCTCCTATATATATAATAGATTTTTCCTGCAAACTCGTTAAGGAGTTTTATTTGAAAGTGTTATTTAAATTTTAAAAAATGTGTCATTTTATATAGAGCGAACAGAAATTGAAAGAAAAGATTTACGTATATGCCGTTCACGATCTTTGGGTCAGGGGAGGCTATGACAATCTAGTAATTTTGTTAGCAGTACTTCTGTGGCAACTAAACTTCCTAATGAAAATTGACAGTAATTGACACTTTTGTGTTAGGTTAGGTTATTTCCAGTTTAAGGCATAGATTTAGTATATATTAGATAAAACATGAGGTAGTAGGAATGCAAGGCGTGTAGAGTATGTTACTAAGGTGACCTTCTATCCTATCTCGCAATGTTAACTCAAAATTCAGGAGTGGGGGTCCATCTTCTACGTCACGGGGAGTGATCGCCTGGCGTGTCATAGCGCGCGGTTTTTCCATTTTCTATGGTTTGTACGTTTTGTGTTTATTTAGATTTGTGATAGGACACTAATATATTTTATGTCCTACCACTGCATTATTTGCAATTAATAGACCTCCTTTTTGTAACGTTACTGGACTTATAATGGAATACTGCGACAAAATTTTTCATAATGGCTCGGTAATTATTTTATTTACTTCTTCGTTGTCATGATAATATGGTTCGAAATGACAAAAAATGAAATGTCAGAATGAAAATTCAATTTATTTAAACGAAAAATTCTACATGACTATTTATCATAGCCAATATTAAACGGACAATTCGTAAAAGAACCTGAAATAAGAGGGGCAACTGAACTTGAAACATTAACCGATTTATTAGTTTGTATATTGGACATCGTCGATGTCGGTGCAAGAAATTCATCTCTCTCTCTCTCTCTCTCTCTCTCGATGATCCAGCAATCAATGTCGCATTATTGATTTTCGATTGCATATTAGCATCTACATAGCTTTGTGCAATGCTTCTGCTCTTCCAGCCTCCTAAACGTTGCAAATTTTCTATGCTGCCTCCAGCATCCGAGTGTAACGTTGCAGCAGTAAGCCTAAAGCAATGCCCAGTATATTTAGACGCTTCTGGCAAACCTAAATATTTTGCATATTTTGCTGGTATACTACCAAATTTATTTTTGCCAACGGACTGCAGTGTACATTTTTTCTTCTGGTAATTAAGAAAAAAATTATCTATATTGCAATTCTTGGGTCTCAGCAACATGTACTTTCTTATGAGACTAACGGCATTAATTTCATTATCCTATATAACTACAAAGCTCCTTGGTTGACCATTTTTACTACAAGGAATTGTAATTTCAATGTTTGAAACCATATCTTTAACATTTCCAACTTTCATTTGTAGAAATTCATGACGCCTACATGCGCCGAAAATGCCTATCACCAAAATTACCATATCCAAAAGATATTCATCAACAGGGGCAGTTTTTAAAAATAACACTTGAATTTGGTTTTAAAAACGCCTCTAATTCCAAAAAATTTTCAGAAATATGTACCAATTTCTTAGCCATCATTTGCTTCTTCAGCATCGAATACTTGGTCCACAGCGAATTAGAAGCAAAGTTCTCGGATAATTCTTAGAAATATCCCAATAAGACCATTTCATTAATTTCCGCTATATCATGAATATCGGACCATTCTTTAAAATTATCAAATTCCTTTTCGTAGCCTTATTTTGGTTTTATTGGCACTAACGCCTCTCTGGCTTTATTTACTCGATGCAACGCATCTTCTGGTAAATTGCTTGTAGCCATTACACGTTTCAAGTAAACTATTTACTCCGTCAAATATTACAAATATTTCAGTGTCAACATGACAGCTGATACTACGATCCATGTGGAATAAAATACTGATCATATTTATCGTTTTAAATTAATAAACAGGTAGGAGATAAAACGTTGAAGGCACCACAGAGCGTTAGTAGGAAACAATGCCCTTCGCCGACGTACAACCCTTGGGCCAGAGGCCCTCGGGCTGTACACTGTCGACGGCAGGCATTATTTCCTTACTAACGCCCTTGGTACCTTAATTACTATTATATAAATTACGTTTTTCTTTGTCAACGTTACTTCTTTTAATAAACCTATTTTATAAAAGATTATGTATTTTTAAAAAAACATTGGGCCCTATGATTTCCCTTTCGTTAAAAATTAAAGACAGTCGTTAAAAAATTCTTACAATTTCCTATTCATTAAGGCTTTAGAGACTGTTGTCAGTGAATTTATTTAAATAATTTTGTAAACAACAGGGATCATTTTTTAAACCATTCGTTTACTTGACGTTTGTCAAAAGTGGTCGAGTTTTACAACAATTTGGAAGATAATTAATATAAAAGATAACCATCGATCGTTTATATTAATTTTCTTATAAATATACCCACACATCAAAAATGGAAAAAATTCAACCTTAAATTTGATTTAAAAAAATGTTAATCAATTATTTAGTTAACGACACCTTAACTGTATTGTGTTTACGTGAAGTGATTAATCACAAATAGAAAGACTGTTATTCCTTACTTCACTTTTTATTTTTATGTTAGATGTACATTTCGAGACACAAGGTGCTCATTATCAATAACAAACTAAATTCTTAAAACTATGTGCGCGGTATATATAGTTGACGGGATATCGGAAAAACCAAAAAGTAATTAAACCTATTGTTAGCGGCTAAAGGTTAGAACCTTTAGCCGCTAACAATAGGTTTGATTACTTTTTGGTTTTTCCGATATCCCGTCAACTATATATACCGCGCACATAGTTTTAAGAACTTAGTTTGTTATTGATAATGAGCACCTTGTGTCTCGAAATGTACATCTAACATAAAAATAAAAAGTGAAGTAAGGATTAAGTCTTTCTTTTGTAACGACACCTTAATGAACATTTTAATAAAAGGGAATTCGTATGGCCCATTGACATTATACATTCATTACAGAAATAGGGCATAAGTTTGAAAACAATATATAACATCTTAAAAAACTCGAAAACAATATATAACATCTTAAAAAACTCGAAAACAATAAAAAACTATCAATAAATCACTTCATGTTCGATAATGGCAAGCTAATTTTGCCGAAACTGCAGTTACATAAAAATAAATTGTGTTATACAAAGTTAAAATGTTTTTTATTGATAAATTAACACGTATAATGTGATGGACTTAATCGAATTATTTCGATAGATGATTCATTACATCATTAAGTAATTACCCTAAAATATTGTTTGAGACATTGCACAAATTGTTACTTCAATAATTATTGAATGTTTCCTTGTATGGTCACTTGAATAATAATTCTATTAATAATTATAATAATATAATATTAAATATACACTTTAGTCATTTAAATTACATATTTTTTTGTTACATTTAGAATATAAATGTATATCTATCAATAGAGTATTAATTAATATACCTAATGTACAGTCAAAGGGGACACTAAATAGAATATGTAGTGTGTCAAGTAGTGTTACAAATTGCCAGCCCGGATACAACAGGTGGAACACCAAGACAAGGCCAAGCCTTTGCTACTAATGGAGCGGTAGGAAGGTATTTTTCCTGGGCAGTTCTCACATTGTATCCGGGCCTGCATGTTGAGAGGCTACATTATTCCCACAAGCCCATCTTAAGCACATTGCGAAACATTTTACAGGTTCTTTATCGTTAAACCGAATTTATTAAAATTATAGTTTTGTTCGGACCATTAATTTGAAACTTTGTTAGTTTGATTTTCTGGCTGTTCAGATTGTAGAGGCTTTAAACTCCATGCAAATTATTAATTATGTAACTCATTTAAAAATAATTTACATTGTTAATAAATATTATTACGAATAGATTTTCGTTTAATACAACATGAAATCGTAACCTAAAATTTATTCTATGATTATTTAACACTTTAAAATTATATGAACACGACCCTACCTGTTACACTAATTGCATAATTAATTTCAAATTAAATTAGTCGGAGTAATTGTACATTATTTATTATTGCCACGGATTATTATATCCAAGCGGCCATATTTTTTTACTCCCATTTACGTCACAGTTGGAGCCACACAGACCATTACAGACCACTAGCTCTGGGTTAAATTTTGAACGCTAGAAGTAGCTCTCTCTCTCTCCATTAAAATATCTCTTTCACTCAAAAATTGTGGACGTATTCCAGGTAGCGCTGTAGAGCGTAAAATGTATTTACAGGAAACTGTTTGATTTTTTTTAGGTATGCAACCCTCCATTCACACCTCTTTTCAAGTATGCAACCGCTCACACAAATCTTTTCATCAGTATGCAGATTTATTTTATAGTAGCAAAATATCGCATTAAGCTGATAATTTTAACACATTCTGTTCAAAATTAAATTTTTTCACAGGAAATGTTTGCAATTATCAGATTTTGGCGATAAATTGCTACAATACAATATAAATCCGCACACTATACATGCATAGTGGATTAAACAAAAACAGTTTATAACAATATAAATACATACATATATATTCTATCATGAACAAACATACAATAATTTAAATACATTTTGACATTTCATATTAAACAAAACATTATTATATCGGGTGTATATAAATTGGTGGATAATCAACACGTGGTGATTCTTCGTAAAATTTTAAGCAAAATATCTTAGTTCTAAAATGTACCATGCTTCCTGAGCCTTCACGAGGTCCTCAAAGTTTGAGCATTCAATCGTTTCATATGCGTTATTATTAGATATTAATTTACTGAAAACCCTGCAATTTCGGTAGAATGACTAGTTTGAAGATTATTTGCCAGTGTGTGCAATCTTTCTATCTTAAACGTCCGTTTTGACACTTACTGTTACGAATTCATTTAAACTTGCTAGTTCCAATTTTGTGCTAATTCTGTTTTTCTCGTTATTATCGGTTAGTATTAGTCCCCGCCTTTCAATGTTTTTGTGTTTCTGTAATATTTTCGTGTTATGGTTTTGTTCATTTTTACTTTTATTGAGTACGCCGACATGTAGATATATGGTGTACGGTTTCTGTATTAGAAATGCACAAACGGCAAAACTAGAGGATCAAGCACGTTTTCAAAATAGGAGGCATCCTTCTACAAATGTACTTCGAAGGCTGGATCAACGACTAGGTGAAACGGGTATGTCCCCAAAAATGCAAACAGTGGTCGGCCACGGCAGAGGCGCACATTGCAACTTGAAGAGCAAGTTTTAGATACAATAGGAGAAGATCCCACCGTAAGTACCCGAAAATTTGCGTCCACATTAGATATCCCCAGTTATAAGACTGTTCATTTGGTCCTACAAGAAAACCTTCTATGTTCTGAGAAGGTTAAAAACAAGGTTAAACACAGAATTGAAGCGGCGGTACTGGAAATTACACTACCAGAAATACTGGAGCCAGTAATGAGTATGATACAAAAGAGATTGCAACTGTGCTTAGAAGCAGATGAATTTCATTTCAAACAAAATAAATGAATTATCCTGTATCATTAGAAGAACAAAAAATGCCGCAGTACTGCAGTCAACATAAATCACTCAACTACGACAATGCAGACACTTAGCCACTACTTTCTAGACTACTTCCAAAAGAGACTCTTTTTGACACATTTACTAAGCCCTACTTTTATTACTCTTCTGATGCAACTCACGTAACTACTCATTAGATTAATTAAAAAAACATGGCAGCCCATAAATGCGACGTTGCCAAATGTCGATTTCTTTTAAATGCCTCCTGATGGTATATGAAGCACGATACAACATTGTTGCCTCGACATTTTCTATTCAGAATTTGATGTAGAATATCATCACGTGTAGATTATCTGCCAATTTATACACACCCGATATACAATTACTTTAGTAAATAAACATGTGCAAATCTTTACAATAAAAGAAATAATAAAGAAACAAAGAATTTACAATAGAAGAAATAAGAAAGAAAAACAGTGAATAAAAGAAAATATTTTTTTTTAATTTGCACATTATTTGTCCCGAACAAAATCTAAAAGAATTCAACAATGGCAGCAGCAGGCCTGTAAAACTAGCTAGGTATTTATTGGCTTGTTCGGTACCAGATGCCTTGTGTATCTTATGAATTTTTGAAGTAGTAGCTTTTTCAATCTGTAGAAATTACAACACTTAATTAGGGTAAAAGTAACGATTTTAAATAGAGAGCTAACTTGAGTAACAGCTTAGCCAGTTTGTTATAGTTTCAAACATTGAACATTCATCATTCAATGTTTCAAAGATAATTGTAAAAAACTGTAAGACCCCGATTAATGGGGGCATATTGCTATGGTTAAACAACATATTGTTGTATGCCCATATTATTTTATTCTGTTTTATATAGGTAATATATTTTTTCATTGTAAATAGTTATTCTCGTGTATCACCCGATAATCACTATTTACACGTCGCATTCCATATCTATCCTTCGCGCTCCGTTCTCAATCTCCGTTTTCCCTTACCTCCCTTTTGTACTTTGCATCGACCATCCAAATTATCATTATTTGTAAACTGATATTGTTTTCATATAAATACATGTGTAATGCTGAAATAAAAACAGACTACATTTCACTCTAAAAGTGTTTGTTACATTTGCTTTAAACTAAAACCCAAAACAGAAGAAGTTCAACTACAACAACTGGCGCAGTCGGTAAAAAGATTTAAAAAGTAAGTGCATTTTTTTACTAATCTTAAGGTTTGATAAACACGTTTGACAATGTCTAACCCACCTAATCCCACACCATCATTTTCTATGGAATTTCTTGCTCAATTAATCCCTAAAAGTTTTAATGGAAACCGATTTGAATTAGGTCAATTTATTTCTAACTGCAATAACGCAGACAAATTAGCCCACGAATCTCAAAAAACACCTTTACTATATTTAATCTTAGCAAAAATTTCTGGTCGTGCTAAAGATCAACTTGCTTATAAATCTTTCAATAATTGGCTTGAATTAAAAGAACAATTAAAACAATTATATCAAGATGAAAAACATTATGTACAAATCATGGAAGAATTAAACAATTCCAAACAGGAATCAAACGAATTAATTTCAGATTTCTCTCAAAGGTTAGAAACTTGGCATTCTCGTTCTCTTTCAATAGTTTAACTAAATTCAACCAATCCTGATGAAATTCCCGGTAAAACTAAAATGATTAACGAAATTACTTTAAACAGATTTGTGTATCACTCTCATCCTCAAATTTCTCAAATGTTACAATATAAAAATTTTGATAATTTTAATTTAGCACTCGTTGCCGCAATTTCAGAAGAACAAGCACTTAATTTACGTAGAAAATCACTTTTTTGTAGTAATTGTAAAAGAAATAACCACGACATAAGAAATTGTAGATTTTTAAATAAGAATCCAAGTAACTTTCACAACACAACTAATTCTAATAACTTTGCATCATCATCATTTCTATCAAATGATAGAAATTCACAGAATTCAACAGTTTTTAGAAATAATTCACTAATTAATCAACACAGTCAAAAAATGTGTAGATATTGCAAAAAAACTGGTCATTTAATCGAAGAATGTAGGAAAAGAGAATTTAATAATTCACAAAAATCTGAAAATTTAAATCAAAATAATCAAAATGGTGTAAATCATTTAAACTTCGCACAGTCCCAGGTGAACAACACCACACCTCGGGACGAAATTCAAACACTTTCGGTGTTCCAAAATTAAGAATCCTAACTTCAAACTCTCTTCAATTTGTCGAACTTTCTTCTGTAAATTCAATTTCAGAATCAAAAATATTAAAATTTTTAATAGATACTGGTGCTAGCATTTCTTTAATTAAAGCTTGTAAATTAACCCCTACAACAAAATTTGATTCAAAAGATAAAAGTCAACTATACGGATTAGGCATATCTGACATTATCGAAACTGTAGGTAGCACAATTATTCCGTTATCGTACAACGATCGTACCTTTGATTGTAAATTTTCAATTCTTAATCAAGCAACAAACATCCCTTACGATGGTTTGATAGGAAAAGATTTCTTTGAGAAATATCAAGCTACGATTGATTATCGATCAAATGAATTAACTCTTTATCCAAACATAAAAATTAAAATTTTCTCTGATTCTTGTAAACAATCAAATATTTCTAATCAAAAAGTTAGTAATTTAAAAGCTAGATGTGAAAATGTTGTCGAAATTCCAATTCTTAATCGTGGAGAAAAAGAAGGTGTTATTTCAAATCAAAATCAAAATATTAATCAATCTCAAACTCTAAATCAAAATCTTAATCAATCGCAAACTCTAAATCAAAATATTAATCAATCTCAAACTGTAAATCAAAATCTTAATCAGTATCAAACTCTGAATCAACATCTTAATCAATCTCAAACTCTAATTCAAAATCAAGTTCAAACTCAAATTCAAAACCAAACTCGAAAACAAAAAATCATTGAATCTATTAAACTATTGCTTAAGGATAATAAAAAACGAAATAATGTCCTCTCACAACAACTTAGTATAATATCTAGTTCATTAGTAACATTTAACGCATCACTTAAAAACTTAATTGAATACGAAAATCAATTGAATTCAAACATAAACAAGTTGAATTCATTTACTCAAGATGTTTCTTTAGCAATTAACGATATTAAAAAACAACAGCTTATTTCTGAACAAATTATTTTGCTAAACGGAATTTCTTCAGATTTAGAACATTCTTGTGACTCATTAATTTCATCCACTGTCTTAGCAAAAAACAACATTTTTCAACCAGATATAATATCACCAGAATCATTAATTAGCGAGTTAGAAAAGTAGTTTTGCAAAACGACCAAGAATTTCCATATAAATTAAATAAAAATTTAACCTCAATACTTTATAAAATCATTAAAATCGATGTTTTCCATATAAACAAAAAAGTAATTTTTGCTATAAAAATCCCAATCTGTAACAAACAAAAATTCGACCTTTTTCAAATGATCCCAGTTCCAATTCGCCATAACAATTCCCACTTATATTAATTTATTTACCCAAGCACCAAATTCCTTTTAATAAGCGTCAACCGTGTTTATTACACCCCCATGGAGGATGTAAATAAATGCACCAAGTTAACTGATGGCGAATGGATTTGCTCTTTAACAACCCTCACAAGAGCTACTGAAAAACCAATATGCGAAACACTGTTGCTGCAACAGAAATTGAAAGAAGTACCATTAATCTGCAAGGTTCACAATATGGAAATGGATGTAGAATTATTTCAACCAATCCAAGGACGGTCATGGATCTTCACCTGTACCGAACCAACAACAGTAACATTGATGTGCGACCATGATGAATATTTGGATTTGGATCTTCATGGCATTGGAATCCTACAAATGACTAAAAACTGCAAAGCCTACACTACCACAGCAGTTCTTGAGGCCCCGAGAGATTCTACATCGAATGACAGCCGCAGTAACATGTCCAGCTTCATGCCAGCCGTCAACATCATCCAGGACAACTGATAAGACCGGTGATAGTGAATTCGAATTTAAAGAAAAATTTAGTAACGTGAAAGTGACAGATTTTAAAATCGATGAATTAACAATCGCATCCCATAAACTGAAAAAACTAAGTGAGGATTTGCAAGAAGATAACGAACATTCTTTCTCTAATCACACTTCTCGTATGTTTACTATTTTTAATTCAATTGTTTCGATCTTTGCATTTATATTCATAATTTGTCTTCGTAAATATTGTAAATTATTTATCCTTTTAAAAAAAATATTTTGTTGCAACACAAATAAACAATGTTGCATAAATACAAATATCGTCAGCACATCTGAACAGATGGAGTTGAGATCTACAACATCCCCCGTAGTAGTACCTCCAAGAAAACTAAGTAATTCACCTTCAATTAGTTGCAATTAATTTTTATTTTTTATTAATAAATTATATCATTATAAATAAATCTTAAGGGGGGAGGTGTTGTATGCCCATATTATTTTATTCTGTTTTATATAGGTAATTATTGTATATTTGTTCATTGTAAATAGTTATTCTCGTGTATCACCCGATAATCACTATTTACACGCCGCATTCCATATCTATCCTTCGCGCTCCGTTCTCAATCTCCATTTTCCCTTATCTCCCTTTTGTACTTTGCATCGACCATCCAAATTATCATTATTTGTAAACTGATATTGTTTTCATATAAATACATGTGTAATGCTGAAATAAAAACAGACTACATTTCGCTCTAAAAGTGTTTGTTTCATTTGCTTTAAACTAAAAACCCAAAACAGAAGAAGTTCAACTACAACAATATTGTAAAACAAGACCATGTAATTTTTCTACTAATCACAAAATATGATGACATTTTTATATTGAAATATTTTAATACTACGTAATTATTTGAAAACAGCGTTATATGGAGCAGTTTTAAATGGGGTCTTACCACATTCGTATTGGGGATATGAATTTTAGGGAATTCACTTAGGCATTAGCCATTTAGTCACGACAACTATGCAATTTTAATTGAATGAAATGTGGACAACACAAATAACAACCCGGGACGAGTATTTCCCGTTAGAAAAATTTAAACTTGCTCTCTGCGACTAACGAGACGATGAGACTAATGTCTTGCCTACTCGGCCACCGTAGCCCATAAATCATAATTCATGCACTAAATTTGTCTTAAATAACATTTAAATTTTTACCTTAAAAAAAAATTATATTCTCTTGCATCAAGCACCCTCGGGGAGAGTGAAAATGATTGCCGAGTCTGTTTGAATTCTCTTCTTAGTTTGTGTAAATGATCTTCCTTGTTTTTAATTACCTTCATCAGTAATTTTTTCCTGGGAGACGAGTTGACCTCTTTCTTAACTAAAGAGTCCAATAGAGACTTACTCTTTTTCGATGTGGATGGTACGGGATGCAATTCACCTGTAAAAGATTTTTATTTGATTGTAAATCTATAGTACCTGCTCTGTATCTGTATCTAAAACTTGTTGGCTCAAATCAACATCCAGATCCTTTGAAGAAAAATAAATTATTTAATTTTGGCAATTTTTTGTTTGCTAGGCCTAACAAAACATAGTATACTAATTACTTACATGTGCATTTGTTTCCACCTCAGTAGTGTTAGAATTTTTAATTTCTTGGGTGAAATCAATTTCAACATCCTAAAAAAAAACAAATAGTTGTTCATAGATTTACTTACTTATAATATATAATAACCTGAGCCGTTGATTGTTTAATAACTAATGCATTTTTCGAAGAAACATTAGGGTTAAATTCACTGTCTGGTGTAGTTGTTCGAGCCTTATTTGCCAGGCGGCAAACAACACCTGAATTTTCCACAAAAATGGTAGGCTTAACCTCACTATCTGTTGTTGTTGGAGTCAGGAGACAAACAACCCACTGATTGGGAAGAGCACATTTCTTTAGTAGTTTAGTTCTTTAGTTGGGAAATAAAATAATTTCTTCACTTCACTCTCACCACGACCACAAATTATGCATAAGCTAAACATAATCCTACGAATAATTGAAATAATTTTAGAAAATAAAAATTACAGGATGAACTTACCACTGTGAAAACACTAAATAATGCTAAATAAAATGGCGTTTTTGGCGGCAAACACATATTCACTTCAACAAAACGATATAAAAGCAGATGCGCAATCTTCAACGTCAACAGTATCGCCACCTACGGTCCACGATTTAGTTTGTGGCCGAAGAGGCCCGTGACTTAGAAAGAGAACCAGAGACCAGAAAGAGACAGATTTTAGCAGACCGATTCTATATGAAGCTAGCCGAGCCTGCTTATTAGCAAGGGTAGACAATGCTTATGGGAGAACTGGATTCCGAGTTTTCGAGGATAGAAAAGGAGAGACTGTGGTCGGGAAGTGGGTCCATCTACTTATGAATAGAGTAAAGGTAGAAGTATTCTAGAGAAAACTGCTCCGGTTGCGTCTACACACGTAAACGCGCTCGCTCTTATTTCGTCGTGTAATTTGATCCCGTCTACACCACTTGTACGATGATAAATTTGATGACCTTCAGAAAAAATAAACTGTTCCGAAACATTTCTTTTATTTTCAGATTTCCAGCGTGTTCAAAGTTATGGACTTTGGGAATCAGATATATTTAAAAAGCTCCTAAATAAACCTAAAATTTAACTGAAAATAAAAAAATTAAAGAAATTAAAATTATTATTAAATATGCTAGAGTCATTTACGTACCTAGACTAAATAATCATATAAATAAGTTATTTAACAATACACAAATTCAAAAAGTGGTATACTTTTAGGAAACACATTTAGTAAAAGAGAATTCATTGAAAAATCTGGAATTTATTCAATAAAATGTGATAACTGTGAGAAAGTGTATATCGGCCAAACAACCCGCAATTTAAATATTAGATTCAAAGAACACAGTTATCACATAAAAAACCAGAATCCAGAAAAATCTGCAATTGCACATCATAACTTTACAACAGGTCATAAATTTTAGTCCCTTAAATAACCCGCTTCTAAATTTGTTACCTCCATAAACAATACGCAATAAAATTTGTTAACCCACCCAAAGGTCTTCCCTTAATCTGGGGTTTTCCCTTTAATCCACTGTAAGTATAAGGAAACCGCGCAACAGTTGTAAGAATTAGTTGTTATTGAAAATGAGTGCTTAGCACTTGAAACCATTAGAAAATAAAGTGTGAAGAAAGGATACAACAGTGTTAATTATTTATACTTAAATTTCACAATATTTTAGTGTTTTATACGCGTGGCGCATGAAGTAAAATTTCGAGTTTAGAAAAACCCCTAAAATTTGTCTCGGGTCGCTGCGCGACCCTCGACAATTTTTTACGGGACTTTTCTAAACTCGAAATTTTACTTCATGCTTAGTCTGGGAAAGGAAAACACTCGTTTAAAGCATCAAATTGAACTCTTTTAAAAACACAACGAATATTTACAGATTTAAAGAAAATAAGGTGAATTTGAAATATGTATACTTTAAAGGAAAACTTCCTGTATATGAACTGTGGTAGACGAATAATAAAATTTATTATCACCACAAAAAGTCTATTCAAAAATATTTCTTCTATTTTGAGATTTCAAGCGTGTCCAAATTATGAAATTCGGGAATATATTTTTAAAAAATTGTTAAAATTATTAGATTAATAGATTATTGTTTCAAATATTCATAATTTGTATAAATAAACAAAGTCATTTTACAATGAAAAAATGTAAAATATATTTCCAACATTTTTAGTTATTATATATATTTTTAATAAAAACCTGTTTACAAATTAATAGATTTTTAATATATTTATGTTATTAAATATTTTTTATTTAAAAGTTAGATAAATACAAAAATCTTTTTACAACGAAAAAATCAATTTAAAAAATGTTTGATTGATAATAAAAAAACAGAAATTATTTCAATAAAATAGATAAATTATTTACGAATACACAAAACTAAAAACATAGAAATATAGATTCATATAAACATTCATATATACAAAAAACTAACAAATATTAAAAAACTATATTAAATATACATATAACTGTTTTCTTATTTATTAACGATATTTTAGAAGCAGTTTTTTCGTTTTTTTTTTATTCAGTAATAATTATACAGAATAGATCGAAGTGTAACACAAAATCAACAGAATATGTTTTAAATAAAAAGTCAACAAATCAACACCTCATCATTTGCTTGTTTAATTTCATGACAGGTTTCTAAAAATGCAATAAATAGCAAAGCTCGGTGTGTATATTTTTACTCTAACCAAATGAATATCATAATTTCCCTGAAATAATTAGGGAAGATAATATTTTAATTTTGAGAAATTAACATTAAAAATGCTACGTTCCGTTTCATCCATTTACACTCTGAATAACGTGTATGAATATCGAATTAACTATTTTCCTTGACTATTTTCTTTTTGGACAATATTCATTATTTTAGTGGGGATAGCTTTATAGAAGGGATGAAAAATCAAATTCTTCGAAGTGATCTATCTGTTTTTACCTATTTGTAGGCATTTTCTCGACCACGTTTTTATTATAGTGTACACCCTCAAGTATTGCGCGACCAGAACAATACCACTGCAACTTACAGATAATCCGCAACCTTCTGAAAACCATAAATATTTTGGGATTTAAAAAGATTATTTACTGTTGACACATTTAATCCGTATCCGCAGAATCCAATTCGGTAATTTCTTATCATGTTTTTCACTAACCGATATTTTAGTTAGACACTTTTTGATCGGGTTTTCTTAAACCATTTTGAATTATTTTTACTTACCTATTTAGTCGGTAACATAATCCCATCGGTACCTTTTGTAAATGTAATCTGACTAAGAATAAAACCATTGAAATAATTGAATTAACCTGACATACAAAACATTGTTAACTGGAAATAGAGTTGTTCGGGTTTGGCAGGTAATTTGTACCGAAAATTACTGGCCGTGCCGATCCTTCGTTTACCCGTGTTACGGCATTAGAAACGGTACCCCAAATAAATACTGGGACTTCCTGGAAATACACCCCGGCCTCGAGACCATCGGTTTACGCGAAACCTCCCTTGGGTTCATACCTGCTTTCCAGGCCAAGACGAAAAAGGGACAACGATGACCACCCCCTCCACTATAAAGAAGACTGTGTACATATATTTTTGTAAATATTCATTACGATCTCAACCAGTGTACAGATAAGTTCAATAGAAGTATTTTTAAAAGTGTGTTCTTTTGTTTTTCTTCCGAGTCATAACAACCGCGTGCTCCTACAAAGCACACAACAAATAACAAACTTATTCAAGAGTATTCAATAATTTTTGCAATTACACTTCTCAGAGAAAATCTATTATACTTATTCTATTAAAAGACATCTTGTTGTTTTCTAAATGTTATTGATTGTCATCACTTAACGAGACTTTTCAACATATTTCAATATTTGAGCCAATTATCTCAAATATTAGGGATAACACTTGTTTCTGATTCCTGGGACCCTAAAACGTATATTTCCGTACAAATAAAGATAGCCATGAGGTCGGTAACAATTATTTAAATGTAAAATTTATAATGTTATAAATGTGACTAATTACTTGATTTAACAAGTTTGTTTGTTTCGCAGTTTTTGATAATATTCTCAATTATAAAGTTTCATGATTTTTATATAATTTGTACTTTCTCTATATAACATTTCGTGTATCTTGGGAAGTATTGAGAATATCGAAAAATATTTCTGCTTATTCTTTTTCAAATTATCCCCATGCAGCCGCACGACGGATGCCATAAATTTTAATCCAAAAATTAGGTAACATTTTAGTGCCCGCTGAGTGTTGTCGGTGTTGGTCAAATGGCACACAATAAGCGTTTATAAAATTTCAAAGGACCTGATCGTAACCTCTAAAAATCGGTAGGACCCCCGACCGCTATGTAATGAATACATTTCTGCGGGGAATGGGCCCGAATTTCACGCCTTGTTATAACATCTAGCGTTCCGGAACCGAATGCAAAATAGGAAAGGGTCTTGAAAGGGAAATACTACCTGATTCCATTGACACACTTTTACTTATATGAGTTGTAATTACTAAAATATGTAGATATATTTACACCAAATATTTTTATACAAAATTTAAAAGGCAATAAATTACCCGGTTGTAGATAATACCATAAAATTGTTAACATTGAAGAAACGGATAGAATAATAAATAAAGCTAAACATTTTGAAAATACAAAATATTGCTTATATTTGTCTTATCAAAAAGGTCTATAAAACCCAAGCCTTAATGAGGGTAAGATTCGAATAAACATTCAATACATAACAATGTAATCAATGAAACAAGCCGTTACCGTTACTTGCCGTATGCAAGTATAGCGTTTTTTTTTCACAGCTGTCATTCCCGTAAATATTAATATTTTTGAAATCCCGTATGTGGTTTATTAGTCTCTTTTTTTTTTTTTTTTTTTTTTTTTTTTTTTTTCCAAAGTGAGTGGGTCGCTATACGGCCCTCCACTGCGACCGCGAGGGTCTATTGTGGCTCACAATTTAAGGCCAGTCGCGTGTCCTTATAGTTCACCCTCCAAGCCCAACCTCTTGATGAAGTCTACGAGCTTGTCGGGTGGAATCTTGTCAAGGTCCTTCAGTGTTAGTATGGATTGTCCGAGCACTGTGAGCCTGAGCTGATTTCCAGCGGGGCAGGCACAAATAACGTGCTCTGCTGTTTCATCATCTTCTAGGCACAGGCGACACTCCGTGTTATCACTCAGTCCCATTTTGTGCAGATGGTGCCGTAGGCGGCAGTGTCCAGTGAAGAGAGCAGTCAGGGTGTGTATACCCGACCTGCTCTGCTTCAGCCATGACTCTGTTCTGGAGGTGGATGCTTCACTTATCACTGCTCTGGAATGTCTCATCCCAGGGCACTGTTGCCAGTAGTTTAGCATCTGATCATTCAGCCATCTCCTGTTAGTGTTCTTGGCTACTACTCTAGGTATTCCAAGAGCAGGTTCTGGTCCGATGAATGCGGTATCCGCTCCCTTCCTGGCCAGGGAATCGGCTAGTTCGTTTCCCTGTATGCCAGAGTGCCCGGGCACCCACATCAGACTGACCCTGTTGTTCTCTGCCAGTTGGCAAAGTATCTGCTTGCAGTTCCACACCAGCAGGGATGAGGTTCGGGTTGTTTCCAAAGCCTTCAAAGCCGCCTGGCTGTCGGAACAGATATTAATTGATCTGCGCACCCAACCCCTTTGTAGGAGCTCCCGAGCGCACATCTCAATGGCAAATATTTCTGCCTGTTGTATCGTGGCATGTTTACCGAGGCTGTAGGAAAGTTCAGTCCTTGGTTTACATCCGACTACTGCGGCTCCTGTACCAGATGGCAGTTTTGAGCCGTCGGTATACCAGTAGGAATCAACCTGTCCTGGGGCGGTTTTGTATCGCTCCCAGTCGTCTCTATCCGGAAATAGGACTTTGTACGGTTGATGCTCACTGTACTCTGTGACTGTAAAGTCTGTCTTCATATTCAGACTGTCTTCTGACTCGATGGCCTTAGACAGTCCGTTCGGTATGAAGACTATTCTTTGCGGGTCTATTAGAGCCGCATGATGGAATCGATATGTTGCCAATCTGGCCTCCCCCTGTATTAAGATATGTAGAGGGGTCAGGTTCAGTAGCATTTCCATAGCTGCTGACGGTGTAGTTCGGATAGCTCCCGTTACCGCCACCATTGCCATTCTCTGCAGTGCAGTGAGCCTATTTATGGCCGTTTTGCGAGTTGTAATCGGCCACCAGGCAACACAGCCGTAGGTGATAATCGGTTTAATAACCGCACCATACAGCCAGTACATTTGTTTGGGGTTAAGACCCCAAGACCTGCCACATATACGACGGCATGTCCAAAGCGAGTGTCTCGCTTTGTGTATGGTCTTGTCTAAATGGGAGTTCCAGGTTAGAGATCTATCTAGGGTGACACCCAGATATTTCGCTTCCTCCACAAATGGAATTGTTTCACCGTGTAGGGTGAGAGGTTTTATTTTCAATTTCCTCCTTCTGGTGAACGGGAGAATTAGTGTTTTACTTGGGTTTACGCTAAGTCGTTCCCCTTCACACCAGCTCCTCGTCGCATCCAGTGCTTCTTGCAGGGCACACCAGACTGTGTTTTCGTCTGTTCCCCTTGCAAGGATGACTATGTCATCCGCATACGCCTGTACTTCCACGTCAAACGTATCTAAAATCGCGAGTAGGTCATCCACCAGTAGGGACCAAAGCAGGGGAGACAAAACCCCGCCCTGCGGGCATCCCCTGGAGGTTCTTAGCCTGACAACGTCACCACAGAGTGACGTCGTAACTGTCCTCGCGTCTAGCATTGCTCGTATCCAGCCTGTTACGGCCGTCGGAACCCCTCTATCTTTTACAGACTTACAGAGGGATTCCGTTAATGCTGCATTGAACGCACCTTCAATGTCAAGGAAAGCCGTTAACGCAATTCCCTTTGAGTCGAGGGTCTGCGAGACTTTCCCGACTAGATTGTTCAACGCCAGGTCCGTGGACTTCCCCTTTTGATAGGCATACTGATGTACATTGAGAGGGTTGGTACCCAGTACTTCCCTCCTGATGTATCCATCCAGCACCTTCTCCAGGGTCTTTAGAATAAAAGACATCAGGCTAATAGGCCGGAAGGATTTAGGCAGCGGATCCTTACGGCCCGCTTTTGGTAAATATACCACCTTTACCTCCGACCAGCTAGTCGGTATATAATTCCAAGCTAGGCTAGCTCTGAAGAGTTTTATGAGATGGCGGATGACACTCTCCAAGCCCTGTTGAATCAGAGCTGGAAAGATCCCGTCCAAACCTGGTGCTTTGTAAGGTTGGAAGGATTTTACAGCCAAGCTTACAGTTCCATAGGTAACGATTTTATTTGCCACCGCCCAGTCCTGCTTTCTGGGTCGTTTGATTCGATCCCATGAGCGCACCGCGGCAGATGTAGTGTCACCTAGAAACAAGCAATCTGGGAAGTGATTTTGGGCCAGAATCTCTAACGTTTCTTTACCAGAGCCTGTGTACGAGCCATCCGGTCGTTTTATCGATCCGAGTGCCTGCCCCGGTTCCCTGGCTAGGACCTTGTGGATTCTTGCACTGCAGGGGGTATCATTGATATCCCCGCAGAATTTCCTCCAGGACTCCCTTTTTGCCCTGCGGATTTGTTTATTATATTCGGTTAGAGAAGTTTTATAAAGTTCCCAGTTGCCTGCTTCCCTAGCCCGGTTGAATAGTGTTCGGACTTCTTTCCGCATTTTCTCAAGTGAGTGATTCCACCAAGAGGCATTTTTGCTGTCTCTTTTACATTTTAGTGGGCAGTTTTCATGATACGCTGAGACGATAGACTGGCAGATATGCTCCGCCGCCGTCTCAATGTCTTCATGGCGTTTAATTGTAGGGGTCGTTTGTCCCAGCAGATCACTAAGAGTACGCTTATATCCGTCCCAATTAGTGCCTCTGACATTTCGATATTCCACTACAGGTCTAAGACTGCCTTCAATATTAAATTGAATATTCCGATGGTCCGAACACGATGGTTCGGTAGATACCTTCCAATCGGAAATTTTTGTGCTCATAAGTTTGGAGCAGAACGTAATGTCTAAGACCTCTGCACGATTTTTCGTTACAAAGGTTGGTTCGTTGCCAGTGTTATTCACCTCTAGCCCTTCACCTATGATAAAATTTAGTAAAAACTCACCTCTCTGGTTGATGTCCGTGCTGCCCCACACAGTGTGATGGGCATTGGCATCACAGGCAACAACCAGGTGGATATTGTTCCTCCTGCTGTGGGCCACAAGTTGTCTCACCGCCGTAGGAGGTGGTAATTCTGCGCTGTCTCCCGGGAAGTATGCCGAGCAGGCTATTATGTCTAGCCTGCCGTTCCCCACCGGGAGATTCAGCTGGACGGTTACGATGTCCCTGGTGCAGAATTCTGTTAACAGAAAGTATTGGATGTTATTCCGGACTATAATACACGCTCTGGGTTTTTCGCCAGAGCCATATGATATTACCTTTCCGGATAGGTTGCTGAGGCCGTTTATTCGGCCTGAGCTGGACACCCATGGTTCCTGAATGAAGGCGAGGTCGATCCGCTCTTCAATAAATTTCTTGCCAAGGAGGAAGGATGCCCCCTTGGCGTGTTGCAGGTTTGCCTGCACACACTTCACCGGGGGAGTCATTTTCCCTCCGGTGGTTTGCGTCCTTTGAAGGTCGATTTACCGCCCTTCTTAGGATGCATTTTTCCCTTCGCAGGGCCTTTTCCTTTGGCGGATTGGGCTGCCTCAGGAACCACTGATTTTGTGGTGGTATTTGAGCCACTGCCACAGGCCTGTTCAGCTGAGGGGGGCGTTATTAGTCGCTCTTCCTCACCCTTTTTCGGCTCTGTGGCAGTGGTTTTGTCTTGGCTCTTGTCCCCTCCTTTGGTTCTGAACAGTACTTGTCCAAAACCAAAGTATGGTTTGAGCTGCATCTCCCTGAGACAGGCCATAGACCCGTCGTCCAGGGAGAATGTCCATGTTTGGCCGGGTCCTGCCGTCTCCTGACGTAGAACCGACCAATCGCGGGTATTAAGTCCCGGGTTCATAATCCTCAGACGTTTGAGGACAACATCCTGCGTAAGCCGATGTCCAGCTTCGTCATCCGGGATGTATGCCACGCAGATGTGTGGTTTGGGTAGCTCCTTACCCTGTACACATCTGAGTTTCGCGTTCTCCCATGGCTGGAGGCGTGTTATCGCGCTCCTAAGCCAGGTGACGGTCGACTCATCAGCGCACGTCAGCAGAAGCCATCCAGGTCTAAGTGAACAGGCCTGGAATCTTACCGAGGGGCCATCATCCGGGATGCTGTCCACCTCGGTTAGTATGCCTCTGCGCAGGGTCGATAGTTGTTCAGCCGTCAGGGCAGAGCCAGGATAATCAGCGTGGATAATGCCCACCCTGACGCCCCCAGCCGCTGCCCTGTATGAAGGCTTCGGCGCCGGCGCAGAGATATTTGGTGTATCCTGCTTGCAGGGTTTCTTAATATTATTTTCCTGCTCAGGTATACTGGTGTCGGAGCGTTGCCGTTTTTTGGCTGGCTTGGCAGTAGAGGGGGATTTAGCCCCCTCTGCCTCCCTGCTCTTACGGACTTGCTCCAGCACCGTATTCAAGGCAGTTTCGTATGGTATTCCGCTCTTGATGAGTTTGGAGAGTCGCTTTCTTGCAGCCCCTCCAAACCTCTTGTGTGTCAGCGAGAGGTTGCGCATTTTGTCGGCAGCCTCTTCGCTGGGCCCTGCCTCGGACACGGCGTGAGGAGAAATGATCTCCCGCTCACACCCTGCCTCGGACTCGGAGTGAGGGGAATTGGTCTCCCGCTCACGCCTTGTCGAGGTCTGGGGCTTGTTAGGAGTGGGTTCGACCCCAGTCTCCGTTTTGTCCTCAAAGTGAGGATCGAGGGTACCCCCCTCGTTGGGTTTTTGTTTTGAGTCGTTGTCCATTTTAGTCCCACGAGTCAGGAAGAAATAAAAGGTCGATCCAGGCAGTGCTCCTATACCTGGACAAGCCTATTTAGCTCTTGGAGGTCGGCCGGTATCCAGAGTTCGCTTAATAGGAACCAGACTTTCCCATCTGGCCAGCTACCGGCACACTGCCAGTAGCCATGGTCTTCGCATAAGCAGTTCCACGCTAACCATGGGGATTTGATGTTGAGGTTGTCTCCTCTCGGCCCGGGCAATTAAGCCAAGACCCCCTATACCACTACAGCAGAATGCTGCAGAAGTACGGTATGACTGCTACTGTGGTGCCAAAGCCTCACAGCAGCAGGCGCCGTTGGGAACCCTGTACTGACCCTTAGCCACGACACGACAGCTGGGTAGGGTTGTTGGGTGACAAGAAAGGGCATTATGAGGACTTCGGACAGAAGGCTCTTTAGTCGCCTTTTACGACAAGCGAGCACACTCTGGGTTTATTCTATTCCGAACCCAGACGGCTTATTAGTCTCTTACATGTAGTTCGAGGAATTATTTTTCTTTTTCACATTACAGAAAATTTACAAACGAGCATTTTCCTCTCCCAGGCGAAGCATGAAGTAAAATTTCGAGTTTAGAAAAGCCCAGAGAATTTGGCGTGGTAGGGCAGCGCAGCGGAGCGGCCGAGCCAAATTCGGGATTTTCTAAACTCGAAATTTTACTTTATGCGCAGCCGAGCGTATAAAACGACGATTTCAAGTAAAGTTCATTTGTTCACAATATTTCAGTTATTTCAGCGTTTAATACGCTCGGCTGCGCATGAAGTAAAATTTCGAGTTTAGAAAAGCCCGAATTTGGCTCGGCCGGTCCGCTGCACTGCGCGACCTCGCCAAATTCTCTGGGCTTTTAGAACAATTAAAATATTTTTTTATTAAATCAATATCTTTTCATTACCCGTAATCTGCATTTTTGTTGTTTTCGTTGCTCACTTCCTTTTTCATTTTCTTTATATTAGGTTTTAAATATGAAACGAATTATGTGTTATATTTAACTTACTATGAGGAATTTATTAACTTATGTTAAGTTAATTGTAGTAATTACAATTCATATAAGTAAAAGTGTGTCAATGGCATCAGGTAGTATTTCCCTTTCAAGACCCTTTCCTATTTTGCATTCGATTCCGGAACGCCAGATGTTATAATAAGGCGTGAAATTCGGGCCCATCCCCCGCAGAAATGTATCCATTACATAGCGGTCGGGGGTCCTACCGATTTTTAGAGGTTACGATCTGGTCGCAAATTTCAATAGGAAAAGTACAAGTTGATCATGTAACAATCGTTCAAAGTAAACGGATAATTAAAGTAGTCAATGCAAAAACCACAAATTTCTGAAACTGTTTTATTTATTAAAAGTATGGTTCATTTAATAAAATACGCATCGTGATTAAAATATATACTGAGTTCATTTTGGGATCTGGTTTTTTTCTTTTGCAGAATAAACACTCATGTTGAATTGAATTATTGCTTTGTGTTTTAATAAATTTGATGCCAAACACTGACTTTTCGTAGCAACTACTGTTTTGACGATTTTATTTTCGTATAATCGTTCACTATTTTCAAGCTATATTCCAAATGAAACTGAGGAGAACTTAAAAATAATACCTCGAAAATACTGCTAGTAGGTAAAGAAATGATTTTAATTTTATTGTAATCGTTTTGGTTCAATAAGCGATACAAACTCAAATTGAAATTACATTGGAAATCTTTACATGAAACATACAATGCGCCTTGAAACGGGACACATAGTATATTTAAAACTATTTTAACCCATTAACGGCCAAGCAATTTTAACTCTAAAAGTTAATTTTAATTAAAATTCTACACTTCTTTTTATGATTTCTATGAATGACTTATTGCATTATATACTGTGATTTTTTTCTTTAAATACACATAATGTATACGTGAATTTAATAAAAAGTTAAAAATCATAAATAGTTTATTATTATTATTATATTAAAGTGATAATGGATTTTCAAAAATTAGTGCCTCAACAATGTAATGTATACGCTGTCAATGTTCAGACATTCGTCGATTTTATATAAAAACGTGCAATATGAAGTTAAGAACGAGTATATCCACTCCCAGACTAAGCATGAAGTAAAATTTCGAGTTTAGAAAAGCCTAAAAATTTGGCTCGGGCGCGTAGCGAAGCGAAGCGACCGAGCCAAATTAGGCTTTTCTAAACTCGAAATTTTACTTCATGCGCCACGCGTATAAAACATTGTAATATTGTGAAGTATTTATAATACACTTTAAATAACAAAATATTTAAATTTTTCTTGGTACATTTTCAATTCAGGTCAAATATATCAAATAAACTTATTTAGTAACTTAATTATCAAAAAATAATAATGTTGCGTGTATGCATCAACGGCGCTTAATGGGTTAAAAACTTCAAACGGTAATAATTCAAAAACTAAAAAAAAAATGACAACTGCATTTTGCACTGACCCCTTTAATTAAAAAAATGGTGATGTGTCCATCATAGTACTTTCCCCCGTAAATTGCGTATTAAATCACTTTTAAAATATTTGTAGCATTATTATTTTCAAAATTTCTTCAACTTTTTGATAACTACAACTTTTATTTGAAACATTTTTCAATTGGATCAACACATACTGCCACAAACCAATGACTAGATGAAAAAAACTATTTATTGAATATCTCAAAAACTAAGAGTGCTATGACAAAAAGTGAAGATACAAAAAATCTTTAAGATTTTATTACCTACAACTTTTATTTGAAACATTTTCTAATTGTATCAACACACACACTGATACAAATCAATGACTAGATAAAAAACACTATTTATTAAATATCTCAAAAACTAAGAGTGCTATGACAAAAAGTGAGTCCACAAAAAATCTTAAGTTTTTCATTTCCTACACCTTTTATTTGAAACATTTTTTAATTGTATCGACACATACACTGTCACACACCAATAACTAGATAAAACACACAACTTTTGAAATATCTCAAAAACTAAGAGTGCTATGACAAAAAGTAAGTAAACAATACATCTTCATTTTGTTATTATCTACAACTTTTATCTGAAAAAATTTTTTGTTTGATGAACATTTATTGCAAAAAAATCTGAAAAAACTGAAAAACGCTAAGAGTAAAGTACCACTTCCGGTTTTCCGATTTTCACCAAAAGCTTTTCAGTTCTTCCGATTGTAACAAAAAGCTTAAGTTTCAAGTTTCATCTCGATATCTTTAGCGGTTTTTGCGGTACAGCGCACACAGACACACACACACAGACACACAGCCAGACAGACAGACATTTTTCAAAAATGGTCTTATTCGACTCAGGGGACCTCAAAACGGATATTTCCGCTAACATTTTTGATTCGAAAATTTTCACGAAAACAATACTTTCCCTTTGTATTACATACGGGGGAAAGTAAAAAGAAACCCTTATCGATCAGTAGATTTGATCTGATCAATAGGATTGATCTGATTAGTTAATAAAATGATAAGTTAATGTATTTGTTTTACTTTTTATCAAAAGTTAAATAGTTTTGTATTTTAAGTTTTTTGTACAAAATAAATAATACTTAATGAATTTTACAACGTTCACATATAATTTCATAAAATCTATTCTCTAATAACGCAGAAAATAAAATTGTAGAAGGAAACGCATGAATGAATGTAACACGCATCCTTAGCTCGTTAAAAGAAAAAAAAACGTGTTTTCAAGATTGAAAAATCAACATCTGGAATATGTTACAACGAGAAGCGCGGAATAGAGGGAGAAAGAAATTGTCTCTCTCTCTCACTCTCTCTCTGAGACTTGATTTCGCGACATCTGGAGTAAAATAGTCGTAACCGACCAACCGCAGGAAGCCAGACTGGTGTATATAGGCAGCCATATACACCAATTTGGCATCCAGCGCTCTGCTCCCATTCGCGTGTACCCAAAATTTATATGGGGACTGGCTAACTGGATATATATGAACTGTGCTAATACACACAGAGAGTTTTATGTAACACCGAACATTTTCATAACGGGATTTTTTCTTTTAAGTATACATAAGCATACGTTGTACATATGCCGACGCTCAATTTAATAAAAGAATTTAATTTGAAGCTTTAAACGAGTGTTTTCCACTCCCAGACTAAGCATGAAGTAAAATTTCGAGTTTAGAAAAGCTTGAAAATTTGGTTTCGTCGCGTAGCGCGAAGCGGCCAAACCAAATTTTCAGGCTTTTCTAAACTCGAAATTTTACTTCATGCGCCACCGGTACGAAACACTGACACAATGTACAGTTTAGCGGTGTGTTTCAAACTTCGTAATGTCAGTGTTTAGTACCGGTGGCGCACGAAGTAAAATTTCGAGTTTAGTAAAGCCTGAAAATTTGGTTTGGCCGCTCCGCGCTTTGCGTTACGCGACCAAACCAAATTTTCAGGCTTTTCTAAACTCGAAATTTTACTTCATGCTTAGTCTGGGAGTGGAACACTCATTTCAAGTTTCAAATTGAACTCTTATAAAAACAACAACGATTATCTAAAGATTTACGGCATACGGCATACGCCATAACATGTAATACATGTCCCAAGTATACTTGAAAGAAAAACTCCCTGTATGTACAAGTTGAGGCATTAATTGCGATTGATTGGCTACAATTTGTAATGGTCATGACCATTACAAATTGTAGCCAATCAATCGCAATTAATACCTCAACTTGTACATACAGGGAGTTTTTCTTTCAAGTATACATGTCCCAATTACAGCGGTTATGCCGTAAATCTTTAGATAATCGTTGTTGTTTTTATAACCCAATTTACACATAACTTGAAAATTAAAGATGTCAAACTGTATTGAATAAAAATGTTCGGTGTTACATAAAACTCTCTGTATATGCGGCAAACACATATCCACTTAAACAAAACGATATAAAAGCAGATGCGCAATTTTCAACGTCATCGAGAACAGTATCGCCACCTGGGGTCCACGCTTAAGTCTGTGGCCCATAAGACCCGTGAGTTACAAAGAGACAGATTTCAGCGAACCGATTCTATAATAAGCCAGCCGAGCCAGTTCGCCAACTTAAGAACTTACATGAGATCACCTGTGTAAGATATATACTCAATGACATTAGAAGCGTAACACCAAGAAGGAACGATTTTTTTGAATTCATATTTTAGCAACAGAGTGACTATATTTAAAGCATACATTGATAACAATTTCAACCTTGTGCCTTTTATATTTATTGTAAAAAAAAAAATATATTTCACTTTTTCTTTTTTGATAAAACTATTTATATGAGCTGTTTAGTACAGATGTTTTTAGTTTTCGTGTTTCCGTTGAGTGTGTTAAGCTTAAATAAAATGCCTCGAGTCCGAAGACGTCCACAATATCACCATTTGAGCGATTTTGACCGAGGTCGAGTTGTTGCTTATCGAGATGTCGGTATGTCCTATCGCGAAATTGCCCGCCGTATTGATTCCACTGCAGCAACTGTAATACGTGTGTATCAGGTATGGACAGAAGAAGGTAGAGGAGCAAGAAGAAGACCAATTGGTCAACCAAGGCGTACCACAGAACGTCAAGATCGGCGCTTAAGACAAATAGCCCTGCGAGACCGTTTCGCTACTACGCGTCAAATCGGTGATCAATGGATTGGAGAAGAAGGTAGGCCCGTTAGTATGCGAACCTTATATCGCCGCATTCAATCCTTTGGGCTTCTTTCGTACCGTCCAAGATTAGTGCTTCCTTTACCAGCGAGACACTGTCGCCAAAGGTTGGACTGGTGCAGAGAACGGCAGCATTGGGAGGCAGAATGGCACGATGTCGTATTCAGCGATGAATCACGATTTTGTCTAGGCACGCATGATGGCCGTAGAAGGGTACGACGCTACCGTGGAGAACGACCTGATCTTAGGTTTGCTATTGAGAGGCATGTACACAGGACTGCTGGAGTAATGGTTTGGGGGGCTATTGCTTATGGTAGTCGATCACCTCTTGTATTCATTCGAGGCAGTATGACAGCTGCGCGTTATGTTGAAGACGTCATACGACCGACTTTGTTGCCTTATTTAGATGGCCGCCCAGACGTACTTTTTCAACAAGATAACGCACGTCCCCATATTGCTCGTCGAACTATGAACTTTCTTAATGAAGCTGGTGTTAATGTTTTGGCGTGGCCGCCCCGTTCGCCGGATATAAATCCCATTGAACATGTGTGGGATATCATGGGAAGAAGAATATTCTCTTTGCACCATCCTCAACAGACTCTAGCACAGTTGATCGATGAAATTCAAGTTGCTTGGAACGAGATGCCTCAAGAAGACATCGACCATCTCATTTTGTCGATGCCCAGACGTCTACAGGAGTGTATACAGCAAAGGGGTCGCCAAACACATTATTAATTTTTTTTAGATTGTTTTTTAATAAAATTTCTTGAAAATGTAATCATTTTATTCTTGATGCAAGACTACCATACTGGCAAAAAATCAAGTCAAAATAATAACTCCTTCTGGGTGCTACGCTTCTAATGTCATTGAGTATATTTTACCAACGTTGGTAGGAGTATCCTACCTTTCGTGCAAACATCTCGGATATTTGTAAATAAAATTTTAGCGCGAATTATAAAATAATATGAGTAGTAAACGAATTTTAATATAATAATTCATCAGATTAATTGAAATATACTCGGCAAAAAAAACGCACCACTTGAAAATGCACAAAAAAATACCGTTTTTCAAACCGCCATAACTCGGTTGCTTTTGGTCGAAAATGGACGAATCTTCGCGTTCCGGACGGTTTAGTTTTCTTTTTAAGGGCATGTAAGTTAATCCGACGCCAAGTATATTGCACCCCCTGCCACCACCCCGCAGACACACGACTTTTTACGCGCTTAAAAGGAAAATGAATGAAATTTGGTGGGTTTTGTCCAGGATTTTCTTCTTGATCATTATTTATGTACATAAATATTTATATTATTTATTGATTTTACAGGTAGTTGTTTCATTCAACTATACATGTCTTAACTACAGCATAAATGCTGTGAATCTTTAGATACTGAGTGTTTTCCACTTCCTGACTAAGCATGAAGTAAAATTTCGAGTTTAGATAAGCTTGAAAAGCGAAACGGAGCGACCAAACCAAATTTTCAGGCTTTCTGAAACTCGAAATTTTACTTTATGCGCCAGGCGTCTAAAACACTAAAATATTGTCAAGTTTACAATATGTTACTAATCAGAGCTGGGCAGGATTCGAATCATTCAGGATTCGAATCCTTTTAGAAGATACAAAAGAGGCATTCGAATACTTTAGATCAACTGGATTCGTGATCCGGATTCGTTACGTGTTTTTAAGAGGATTCGTATTCGAATCCAAATGTGGGTGATTCGAATCCTTATAAAATGATTCGAATAGTTATAAAAGGATTCGAATATTTATAAAAGGATTCGAATACTTAAAAAAGGATTTGAATGATAAAAAATAATTCGAATTAATTGTGAGGATTGTGAACATGAAAAATGTCTTTTGTGTGTTTTTAAATTTCTCATTAAATCAGTGTTTTATACGCGTGGCGCATGAAGTAAAATTTCGAGTTTAGAAAAGCCCAGAAAATTTGTCCCTCGACAAATTTTCACGGGAATTTTCATGCTTAGTCTGGGAATGGAAAACACTCGTTTAAAACTTCGAATTGAACTAAAAAAAAAACAAGGAATATCTAAAGATTGACAAAAAATAGGCTGTTTTGCGGAAAACACTATTTCTACTAGCAGAAACAACTAGCACTACAACCAGGCAGAACTTGTAGCTCAGATGGTTGTAGCTTCAAATATCTTGCTACCAGCAGACGAGGCCTGTACTAGTACTACTAAGTACTATTAGCCGAAAGAACCACTACTACAAACTGTAACGTTTACTTTTTTTCAGTTAAAAACGATTTTTCTACTAGCAGAAAGAACCGCCGCTATTAGCAGACAGAGCTTCTAGTTCCGTAGACGAACCCTGTACTACTACTACTACTAGTAGCAGAAAAAACTAGTGGTAGTAGAATAAAATACTACTATTAAGCTGAAAGAACGACCAAGGCCGCAGCCAGAAAAAAAATCGGAGGGGGTTATAAAAAATTCGTGGTGGGGCTTGGGAAAAAATATTATTTTTGCTCTTACTGTCCCGCTTTTACATACAAAAATTTATTATTTTGAAAATTTCAGGAGGGGTTTGAACCCCCACACCCCCCCCCCCCCTCGGCTACGGTCTTGAGAACAACTGCTACTAGCTAAAAGAATTACTACAGCAGAAAGAACTACCGCTATTAACGGAGCTTCTAGTTCAGATGGTTCTAGCTTCAGATGTCCTGCTATCAGCAGACGGAACCTGTAGTACTAGTAGTAGAAAGACCTACTCGTACTAGAAGGAACAAAATAGTAGTTGTTCTTTCTACTACTGAAAGGACGAACGCTACTAGCACAAAGAAATTGTACTACTAGCTGAAATAACTACTACTACAGATAGAAATGTTTACTTTTTAACAGAACACGCTATTTCTACTAGCATAAACAACTACCGCTATTGGCAGACAGCTTCTGGTTCAGATGGTTCTAGCTTCAAATCTTGCCATCGGCAGATGGAGCTTGTACTACTACTAGTAGCAGAAAGACCTAGCAGTCGCTTTTTATAGCAAAAAACACTATTTCTACTAGCAGAAAGAACTACTGCTATTGACAGAGCATCTAGTTCAGATAATTCTGGGTTATCGTGTCTTGCCACCAGCAGACGAAGTTTGTACTACAACTAGTTGCAGAGAGTCCTAGTAATAGTAGAAGGAACAAAATAGTAGTTATTTCATCTACTACTAAAAGGACAATTGCTGCTAGCAGAAAGAACTTATACTACTAGCTAAAAGATGGATAGTTTACTTCTTTTAACATAAATCCCATTTCTACTAGAAGATTAAAAATACATGTTTTTTCTTTGTCGCCGCCATTGTTTAACAAACGTCAATTGTGTATAATATTAATTAACGAGTGTTTTTTCAGAATTAATTGTTATCTTCATTCCTTCCTTTTAAGTATACGTATTCCAAATACAGCCTATTTTCTGTAAATCCTTAGATATTGCTTGTATTTTTTAAGTTCAATTTCAAGCTATAAATGAGTGTTTTTCACTCCCAGGCTAAGCATGAAGTAAAATTTCGAGTTTAGAAAAGCCCCGGGAAAATTTGTCGAGGGTCGCGCAGCGACCCGAGACAGATTTTCGGGCTTTTCTAAACTCGAAATTTTACTTCATGCGCCACGAGTACAAAACACTGATTTAAAGTGAAGTTCAGAAGCACACAAATACATCTTTAATGAGAGTAACAGGGAATCAGATATTTAGTCTGTTATCAACGATGTTCAGTGTTAATAATAATTAATTAGGTTTTAAATTTTTTTTTAAAACAACTGGTAACGATATTTATATATTAATGGTTGTAAAAAAATTATAAAATCAAATTTATTCTTAAAGGATTTGTATTCGTGGTTCAAAAAAACAGGATTCGAATCTTTGATTCGAATCATATTTATCTCTTATTTATTTGAGTATTCGTGATTCGAATCATATTAGGTGATTCGGATTCGTGATTCGAATCCTTTTTACGAGGATTCGTCCCAGCTATGTTACTAATGCAGAATGCTAAAGACGCATATTTTGAACTATACAACCAAACCAAACTTTCAGGCTACCCTAAACACTCGTTTAAAGCTTCAAATTTAACTCATTAATGTCAGCAAACTTACTTTCTATGCATATGTATACTGAAAAGAAAAATTCAATGTAAAAAAAAACACAGTTATAAAATAGTAAAAACCATAACATTTAAGCTGCTTTTAAATTGTAAAAATACTTGGCAATCTTAACATATTAGGTAAATTAATGGCTCATCGTCGGAAGAATCCATGTTTGATTCAGACAATGTTATGGTTTTGTGCATTCCTTAAATATCAATAATATATACTCAATGACATTAGAAGCGTAACACCCAGAAGGAGTTATTATTTTAACTTGATTTTTTGCCAGTATGGTAGTCTTACATCAAGAATAAAATGATTACATTTTCAAGAAATTTTATTAAAAAACAATATAAAAAAAATTAATAATTTGTTTGGCGACCCCTTTGCTGTATACACTCCTGTAGACGTCTGGGCATCGACAAAATGAGATGGTCGATGTCTTCTTGAGGCATCTCGTTCCAAGCAACTTGAATTTCATCGATCAACTGTGCTAGAGTCTGTGGAGGATGGTGCAAAGAGAATATTCTTCTTCCCATGATATCCCACACATGTTCAATGGGATTTAAATCCGGCGAACGGGGCGGCCACGCCAAAACATTAACACCAGCTTCATTAAGAAAGTTCATAGTTCGACGAGCAATATGGGGACGTGCGCTATCTTGTTGAAAAAGTACGTCTGGGCGGCCATCTAAATAAGGCAACAAAGTCGGTCGTATCACATCTTCAACATAACGCTCAGGTCGTTCTTCACGGTAGCGTCGTACCCTACTACGGCCATCATGCGTGCCTAGACAAAATCGTGATTCATCGCTGAATACGACATCGTGCCATTCTGCCTCCCAATGCTGCCGTTCTCTGCACCAGTCCAACCTTTGGCGACAGTGTCTCGCTGTTAAAGGAAGCACTAATCTTGGACGGTACGAAAGAAGCCCAAAGGATTGAATGCGGCGATATAAGGTTCGCATACTAACGGGCCTATTTTCTTCTCCAATCCATTGATCACCGATTTGACGCGTAGTAGCGAAACGGTCTCGCAGGACTATTTGTCTTAAGCGCCGATCTTGACGTTCTGTGGTACGCCTTGGTTGACCAATTGGTCTTCTTCTTGCTCCTCTACCTTCTTCTGTCCATACCTGATACACACGTATTACAGTTGCTGCAGTGGAATCAATACGGCGGGCAATTTCGCGATAGGACATACCGACATCTCGATAAGCAACAACTCGACCCCGGTCAAAATCGCTCAAATGGTGATATTGTGGACGTCTTCGGACTCGAGGCATTTTATTTAAGCTTAACACACTCAACGGAAACACGAAAACTAAAAACATCTGTACTAAACAGCTCATATAAATAGTTTTATCAAAAAAGAAAAAGTGAAATATTTTTTTTTCGCAACAAATATAAAAGGCACAAGGTTGAAATTGTTATCAATGTATGCTTTAAATATAGTCACTCTGTTGCTAAAATATGAATTCAAAAAAATCATTCCTTCTTGGTGTTACGCTTCTAATGTCATTGAGTATATCTATATTGTAGTTCATAAATATTATGATATCTGAAAATAAATATTGTTTAAACCCTGCGTTAAAGTAACACAGTCTGACTTTCATTATTCATATGCAACAAAAATAATGAATTATACATCTGCTAAATTTGTTGCTAGTAGATTTATTTCATTAAAGGTTTTGTCATAATTCTAACATAAAAATGTTATTTGTCAATATAATGCGGCACTCTAACAAAGCCTACTTTCTTATAAATAGCTGTGTCATAATTCTAACATCAAAATGTTATTTTTCAATATCATGCGGCACAAAGCCTACTTATTTATAAATAGCTGTGAATAAAGTAGAGTACATAGAAAATCTGGTAAAGGTAGGACCCAATCAAAGCATCCACAGAGCCTCTCTGAAGAATGCCTAAGAATGTACAAAATAAATTATTTTGTTTAAGCAAAGTGGGCCTAGAAAACAAAACCAATACGATTTGTTTTAAAGAAAATATTTAGAATTCGCGAAACATTAAGCACACTATTTTTATTGTAAGTTGCATCTTTTAATGGGGAAACTGCCAAATATTACAGGTATTTAAATTTCTAAAAGTTAGTACATACGAATAAGGACTATATTTTTTTTTTAAATTATCAAAATTGTGCCAAACAAAGATAGATAGATAGAAGACCGGCATTACGGCTGGCAAAAATAGTGTGGATGTTTTAATAGGGCCCCAGTACAGGTAAGTGTGTGTTTATAAAGGTAAGAAAAACATGATGAAATAAAGATTTAATGAAAAATATTTATTGCAAAGTCGAATGGTAACAAAAATATTACATGTAGAAAAAGGAACATATATATGTATGTGTATGTACGTAAACTCTCGTTAAACACTCTAAAAACCCTAAAAATAAAAACAACAGATATATCCATCAACACCAACATACATATGTCGTTCTCTACCGACACACTCACCGAGCGAAGTTCAATTAATTAGTTATTTTCATTTTAGGCACGACCACACACGACTCGAATTTAAAGGAAACCAACACGTAAACATCTTAATAAGAGAGAGATAGAAAGATTATCAAGATATACATTTCCTTAAATTTCTTCTCGTTTTTACTTTTAATTAATCAATTTTCTGATTAGAAAGTGGGGGATAATATGCCACGAGTAAATAGACATAAATAGGTATGTGTACTTTATATAATTTTTTTGATTAGTTTAATTTTTAAAATTGAGTGGGTAGAAAAAGGATGAGAAATGCTCAAGAAACACCAAGATATCCACATGAAAAATCCATCAAAATCTATTGTAAATGTATATATATATTTTTCGTATAATACTAAAATTTCTAAAAATTGTATACTCTAAAACATTATTGCTTCTAATATTATTATATTTTTATTTATTTTTTTTAAATTTGTGTCCTGTTGTTAAATTTAAGTGTGAGATTCGGGAAATTGAAGTAAGGCAACAAATATTTAATGTCTTATTAGTGAATTTTGGTATTCGGATGCATACAACGAATCTTTTTCATAATGTGAGGACAAAATTAAAATTCATTAGAGTTGGTTTTGAATCAGGCACAGCTCATAACCTCTCTTTAGGTAAGGTTACAAGCACCTCATTATTATACATTATACAAAAACTGAGGTTGACTTCAGTGTACATGTCTTTATTTAAACCGAGTTACGCCATAGAACATGGCTACTGCCAGATAAGTCAAACAGGTAGACCATGCGATCTTTGCATGGTCTACCCGTTAGAAGTATCTGGCAGTTCACCATGTTCTATGATATAACGCGCTTTAAACAAAGACGTACACGAAGTAATATCAACCTCAGTTTTTGTAAATTAGATCCGTTGCCTCCTCTGAAGTTGACCACAAGGCGCGCCTTCTTTGGACCATAAAAAATGGTGACTTTTATGGCTTGTCTTATAAGTAGAAGGACCACAACAAAATGAAACTACCTTATTGGCTGTCAAAAAAGCAAAATCAAATTTAACCAACCAATTTAACCAAATTTAAGAACACCAAATTGCAGCCTCCAAGTTGAAGTCATAACTGATTTTTGTTCACCGAGTGCCGATTATCATCTGTTTATAAATCTTGTGTTTGAATAGTGCTTTGCATACATTTTTTAGCTCGTAGAAAGAGGAGCTGAAAAATGTATGCTTCAAAATCCCGTTCTTTTGACTATGTGGATTGAAAAGTTTATTGTGGTCTTCCTACTTATGAGACAAACCATAGTTAATCATAACCAGCTCCAATTGATTTTAATTTGATCTTGTGTTCTATTTAGGATGGTCTTCACTTCATTCAGGATTTATTTTACTTCGCATCTGTTTCTACTCAGCAATACATTACTAATTAATATGTTTGAAGAAGAAGTTTTATTTACTTTTGATAAAAATATGTATTATCATAAGAGTCGAGTTTAAATTATTACAACTGGTAATGATTAAATGATTTGTTGTTTAGAGTAAGTGCTTTCTAATTTAATATATGTATATGCATTATAATTATCACGACGTAATATTTGGAGCATTCTCATGTATTATACAGGGTGTTGCTTTTTCATCAATATGGTTAACATTATGTCATTTTATTTTAATAGATTAAATTGACGTTCGTTTTTAAGGACACGTCCTCATACTGATAAAATGTTCATTTATCATTTGGATAACTGTTTAGGTTAAAAACAAGCCAGAGCAAATGCTTTCCATTAAATAACCAACTTAGCACAATACAAATTATTATTATTAACATTTCAGTTGATTTTATCATTACTAAACGTCCACTGAAATCTACAAAAATTGTGATTAAGTATTAAACTTTTGTTTCAACCTTTTATATATAAAATGTCTTCTAGTTAGATTTTGTGATAAAAGTTAGCCAATTTTCGTAATTTTTGTCAATTTGCCCTAGAAATGATTCTAAATAATTGATGTATTTGCATAATGTTAAATGATAACCACCTGGTATTTGGTATAGGGGGGCATTACAATTAGACCTCATTAGGCCCATTGTGCTGCGTCCCACCATATTATTATATTGATAACCATATTAAACTATTTTTATAATACCCTATGTAGGTGTATAATATCGTATATCTTGTTATAAAATAATTTAATGATGTATATAATCAGTATATTGAACACACTTGAATGTTTGTCAATTAAAAATTCAAATTAATTAATTAACAATTGAAAACATCATAACTTTCAGCCAACTTTTACGACTAAGCAAAAGTTTCGGCTTATTAACAGCCATTTGCATCACTTATACTTAACATTCCATTAAAATGTTGTTTATAATGGAAGTGTCATACAGGCAATTTTTCTGTTAAGCATACATACCCTGATACACATCGCTGTACATCTTTAGACATTTGTTGTTTTTGTAAAGCGCTCAATTTGAAATTTCTAACAGGGTTTCCACTCCGTGATTAGGCATGAAGTAAAATTTAGTTTAGAAAAGTGACTAAACCAAATTTTGTGCTTTCCTAAACTTGAAATTTTACTTCATATGCCACGCGTACACAACACTGAGATATTGCCAAGTTTAAAATACGAGGATTGTCTGGAAAATACGTATAAAAAATTCGGGGCGACGTGTCAAGGCGTTGTGGTGGGGCGGTCTGGTGGTCCCCCCTCGCTATGCAATCTCCTCAGCGCTCAGTTCGAGGTAGGGCGCTCTGCGAGTAAGTAGGAGTTTACGTCTGCTTGTCGAAAGTAACCCTTTTTTAACCTGCTGTCGGCAAGGAGCTCTCTCTGATTGAGGAACAGCGCATCAACATCAAGTTTCTTGCGAAGCTAGGCAAGAATTGCCGTGAGATTTTTGAGTGTTTAAAACAAGTTTACTGAGACAATACTAGATTTTCGCGCACAATTTTTTCATTTCAAGTTTTTCAGTCAGAATTTCGTGGACGATTGTTTTGGGGATTGACAGATCCTCAGCTATCATTTTAATTGTCAATCGACGGTTTTTAAGAACACAAACCCGAATTCGTTCAACATTTCCCTCAGAACTTGATGTGAAGGGGCGTCCTGAGCAAAGGTCATCTGTCGCGTCTTCTCGGCCTTCCCGGAATCTTTTTAACCACTTGTTGACGGTAGGTTCCTTCAGGAAGGAACCTACCGTCAACAAGTGGTTAAAAAGATTCCGGGAAGGCCGAGAAGACGCGACAGATTCCTTCAGGAAGGAACCTACCGTCAACAAGTGGTTAAAAAGATTCCGGGAAGGCCGAGAAGACGCGACAGATGACCTTTGCTCAGGACGCCCCTTCACATCAAGTTCTGAGGGAAATGTTGAACGAATTCGGGTTTGTGTTCTTAAAAACCGTCGATTGACAATTAAAATGATAGCTGAGGATCTGTCAATCTCCAAAACAATCGTCCACGAAATTCTGACTGAAAAACTTGAAATGAAAAAATTGAGCGCGAAAATCGTTCGAAAGCTCTTGACTCTAGAACAGAAAGCAAGGAGGGTTGCTTGCTGTGAGGATTGGTTGGAAACAGAGGAAAGGAGGACTTTCTCCGGGTCATCACTGGAGACGAGTCTTGGTTCTACGAATTCGATGTGGAGCTGATATCTCAAAGCAAGGAGTGGAAGCAAGCAGGGGAACCGAGAACAAAAAAGTCGTGAAAATCAAGGTCCAATGTGAAAACAATGTTGATTGTTTTCTTTGATTCTAGGAGCATTGTTCACCAGGAATTTGTCCCTCCCAGCCAGATAGTGAACGGAAATTTCTACGTTGAAGTTTTGAGACGTCTCAGAGCTCGTGTGGCCCGAGTTCGACCGGATTTGGCACAAGGGGGCAGGTAGATCCTTCATCACGACAACACACCTGCTCACACGTCTCTCGTGTATGACCCGCCTTATTCACCCGATTTAGCCCTTTGCGACTTCTTCCTGTTCCCAAAATGCAAAATGGTGCTTCGGGGGCGGCACTTGGGGGATGTGGAAGCCATCAAGGCAGCAACGACACGGCAACTTTAGAGCCTCACAACTGAAGACTTTCAGCGATCTTATCAACAGTGGAAACGGCGTTGGCAGAAGTGCATCTTGTCTCAGGGTGAGTACTCTGAAGGAGACCATATTGAAATACCTGAATAATTGTAAAATTAAGTTATTATTCCACTTTTATACGTATTTTCCGGACAAACCTCTTATATTGCAAATACAGTATGCTAATGTAATATATTTTAAAGTTCACTTTAAATCAGTGTTTTACATGCCTGGCGCATGATGTGAAATTTCGAGTTTAGAAGAGCCTGAAAATTTGGTTTGGCCATTCCACTTCGCGGAGAGACCGAACCAAATTTTCAGGCTTTCCTAAACTCGAAATTTTACTTCATACTTAATCAAGGAGTGGAGATACTCGGTAAAAGTAATAAATTGAACACTTTTATAAAAACAGCGAACGCCCAAACATTTACAGAGTATTATGCTTCAGGATATGTATACTTAAAAGAAAAATTCCCTGGATATTAATATAACCAGGGGTGTGCTGCCAAAATTTAACAACCGGCTCACTAAGAAAAAGGCTCCCATAAACTGATCACACAGGAAAAAGTACCAAAGGCTAGAAGACGAGCTGAAGGCAAACCTTACAATAGGAATGCCAAGCGACCTACGCGCACCTACCTACGCGGAATCAAACTGGTATACCGACGGCTCAAAGACAGATGAAGGAGTCGGAGCCGGAATATACAGCACAAAAACCGAGACAAAGATTTCAGTCAGTCTGGCAAAGTACACCACAGTGTTCTAGGCAGAGGCGATCGGGGTTCACCTCTGCATTAGAGAAATAGCAAGGCAAGACAACAAAAGTCGATCAGTAGCTATTTTCTCGGACAGCCAAGCGCTGCTAAGAGCACTAAGCACCACACAGGTCGATTCCAAGCTAGTGTGGGACTGTGTAAGCGCTCTCAACGAAATGGGCGGTCGCAAAACAGTGACAATGCTATGGGTCTCAGGACACAAGGGTCATCAAGGGAATGATAAAGCAGACAAACTGGCCAAACAAGGCTCATCAAGAGCATTCACTGGCCCGGAACCCTCCTGCGGTATCGCAAAAACCACATTCAGAAAATCCATAAAAAAAATGGACGGAGACACAAACTCAAACTTGGTGGACGAACACACCAGGGCAGAGGCAGGCGAAACAGTTTCTCAAAAAACAATCGCTGGCTTTCACGACCGATCTTCTCAACCAAGTGAGAAAAACGGCTAAGGCTATAGTACGTCTACTGACAGGACACTGTAGGCTCAACAAACACATAAGCAAAATAGGTCTGACAGAGGATACAACATGTAGATTCTGCCAGGAAGAAAAGGAGGACCTTTTCCACATCCTCTGCCAATGTGAGGCCCTAGCAAGGGTTAGACACCTAAAGCTGGGCAACACTAAACCAAACGCAGAAAGCTACACCCAAGGCTCACTGCCAGGGTTAATAGGGCTAATCAAAAAGGCGAAGCTCGAGCACGTTGTCTAGGATAACAGGGATCCACAATAGGTGGTTTGCGGTGGTTCAGGCCAAGAGGCCACCCCTACAAATATCTAATCACTAAGAAAAAAATAACAAGGGCTAAGTAAAGGTAAAGTCAACATTTAAAGTAGAAAACAAAATTATAATAAGCATGTAAATAAGTAATATTAAAACAACAAAAATGTAAAAGTTGTTCGATCAACTGTGTAACTAACTTATTAATTTTTATTCAATTAACCAGTGCAAGTGGACTTCAGCACACCCCTGAATATAACCTAATATTTTCCGAAAGTAAATACATAACTTCAAAATTTAAGTGTAAGGTAACATTCAACTATAAGCCATGCAATTGACTCACAAATGATTAAAAAAATGTGGGTAACAAAATAATTTGCGGAAAAAAAAAGTTTATTATAAAAAGTTCAAACAAAACACAACATCCACTAAAATTCATGTGTGTCCAACGCATTTCATGTAAAGTTGTTAAAAAGAAGTAATGACAATAAAAAATTGGGTCCTGCATCGAGGTACAGTTAATCGGCAAAAATGCTTTTACGAAAATAATTTCTATATACTTTCTTCATATATATATATCACTAATTTGTATAACCTGGATAATATTCGCATCAACAAAACCAGATCTGATATCCATATATATATCATTTATATAGACTATACATTATTGTTAGGAAAAGTATTACATTGCTTCACGTTTTACCCTTACTTTGTGTTAATTACTCAAAACCATCAACAAAAAATTTACCCTTTGGTATACGAGAATGTTTTAAATTAAGTGCACACCATTGCTAATAATATTAACGATATTTTGCATTTAATATAAGCCATCCTGCATATATAAAAAACAAAAAATGTAAATTTCAATTATAATACTGGCTCTGAAATAAATTAAAATCAATGTAAAACAAAACAAAAATGTGATTGTCCCTGAGGCTACTGCCGTTTCGGATAGTAATTCCTGGGAGGGGGAAACGGGCGAACGTTGGGCGGGGGCGTCGAGAAGTTGTGCCATATCGGCACACGTGGATCGACAAACGGCATGTTAGGAACGAAGTTTGGATTCTGCGAAGGCGGACGGGGTGTAAACATTTTGGCCTGCGACGCATTCGGCGGAGGAGGAATCATCGGCAGACTCGGGAACATGGGGTTGACCATGTCAGGCGGGGGATGGTAAGGTGGTTGGACGTGCGGTGGAAACGGCATCGGCACAAAGTTTGGAGGTGGAGGTAAACTGGGAATGAACGGCGGGGGAATGTTTTGCGGGGCGAACGGTGGCACGTTTGAAGGCATGAACGTGGGCATTCCGAAGGGGGCCGGGGGGAAGGCACAGGACGTGCTCGACGCATTCGCCCGTTGCATGAACCCAAAATTAGGCCTGTAATTCGGCTGAAACTGGTAGCCTCTTTTTTGGTTCCCGTGTGCGTGCTTCTTCATCGCCGGCTCGAAATTGTCCCTGATCTTGTGCAATCGAGAATCAATCAAATTCTTAACGTTCATGTCCTTTTCAAAATTCTTGTGACGTTCTATGCTGTTCCTTTTACGGCTGTCGTTGTTTGGTCTCCGACAGGAGACTTCAGCCTCATCATCCGAGAAGTCTTGGAACTCCTGCGGGACTTCCATGTCGTCCTTCCACGAAGCGTCTGTTCCCTTCGACCTTAAAGATTTTCACGCTCAAAATTTGCAATTTGTGATGATACTAAATGAATGAAGTGCACTTACATTTTAGATAATAAACTAAATACGGATTCTCGTAAAACTAAATTTTGACATCACAGGTGTAATTTTGAATAACTTTAGTACCTACATGCAAAAAACTGCAATTATTAATTGAAAAAAAATTTTTTTTATTGATAATAACAATGAAATAATAATATATTTTGTGTCCAAGGGTGATTTTTAAGCATACAGACTCAAAACAAGCAAAATAAGCCAGTAGAACCAGAATTACAGTTCTCCAACTTTCAAAAATTTAACATTTCAATCATTATTGAATGATTCACATTTTAATATAAATCAATTGATATTTCACAAACAAACAAAAAACATGATTCCAAATTATCATAGAACACTGTTTATCCCAGTTAATATTTTCTCAACTAATTAAAATAAAGTATTTTAAAATAAATTTAATGTGCATTTTTTTGTGTGAAATAAATACCTGTACTTACTTTAACAATTGTTGTACAAACACGTACTGCGTGTGTTCGGATTTGGGTGCCGAAAACACTGGCAGTCCTTTGGTAATGTTGAGCGACTCGATTTCCTCTTTGGAATTGAAACGGATCGCGTACATGGGGCACGTGACCGCCCCTATCACATCAAATATGTAGCCCAATGGCTGTTTGCCATTGTCAAGGAAGAGCAGTGTGTCGATATTGTAGGCCGGTTTGTCAGCTATCGATTCCACCATCACTGATTTACAAAGAAAAAAAATAGAAATTTCTCGACATACTTGCGCAAAAATGTGACTCACCTAGTTTGTCAACAATGCTGGAAATTTTACCAATTTCATCACAGTCTTCCTTTTTAACGTTCAATTTTAGCTTGGAAATATCTGGTACGGGAGGCAACTCATCAATTGATAATTCGCCCATGCTTCTAAGTGCATCCGATAGACTAGCAACTTTCTTTTTGTAATTTGTATTTTTCTCTCTAAAAAAATTTGATATAATAATTAACAGTTACATTCGTCATGTGCCCATAATTTTTATAAGTGTTACAAAAGATCAGTGCCGCGGGTTGGGACCTTTTTAACAGGTCTCCCAGGAAATCGGCCCCACAACCTACTGAAAAATTTCTTGACATCCCAGTCCATGCCTGGTTGAAATAGTTATTTTATTGATCAATAATATGACAAATTAGGTTAGCCACTTTATTAAACCAAAATTACTGAAAAGTACTGCTTTATCTGTGGCGCTGCAGTTCTTCACTTAAGTTAGGTATACATTTTACAGCACTGTTCAACCTATACATCAGAATAAAATATAACGTTGATATTTTGTTCGTTCAAAGAAATCGAAATGCTTTATGCTGCAGTCTAAAAATTCCTTAAATGTGACCATTGTAATAACGAAAACAACTTTGTTCATTAATTTTATATTGCTGCATACTCTACAAATAGTTTCTATTCTGCATACTCTATAAATAGTTAGATAACCGGAACCTGTTTAATCCAAAATTGAGTATTATATTACCCTGAATTTTGTATTTAAAAATTGCATTTAAATGTAACTCTTTTTATTTTATAGTTCATTATACTTCAGGCTTTTCTAAACTCGAAATTTTACTTCATGCGCTAACGTATATAAAATACTGACTTAAAATGAAGATCAAAAAGTACTTATTAAGCTTGATCTCATGTTAATAAATAAATTTAAATTGTTAAATTGTATTTAATCCATGACTCTTAGGGTATTCGGTTTTTGCACACAAGCAAAAGATGTCAGTATTTGAACAGCTTTTTGTGCTAGGGCATAGTTCTTTGCTTAGATGCCGATGCTTTAGTAGGCCCTAATTTCAACGTGACGAATTTTTTACCCGGCGTTGCCATTCTGTCCATATCTATATTCAATGTGGTTAGGTTTAACATCATTTTATGGAGTTATGGTTTGTCCAAAACAAAAATCAGCTGATCAAATTATGTGATCTTATTGGCTGCTGAAAAGGCAAATTCAAAATAAAGCATACAGTACGCGAAATTGCATCTTTACCAAGTAGCGGTTTATGTCTACACATCTTGTGTTTAAACAGTGTTATCAAAGTATAAAAGTGAGTATTTCTGTATCTCCTCTCCCTACTCATCAAAATATTTGCTTATATTTCGGCTGTGTAAATCGGACAGTTTCTTGTGGTCCTCCTACTTTTGAGACAAAGTATAGTTTAAAATTAATTTTGTTGAGTTGGGTTATATATATAACCCATGACATATTTGTTTGGATTTTTTCGGTACTATGGTTGTTTGTCTCATAAGTAGGAGGACCACAAAAAATTGTAGAATTTACATAGCTTAATTATAAGACAATATTTTGAAGCCTAGGGAAAATAAATACAATACACTATTCAAACATAAAATGTATAAATAGAAAATAAGCAACACTTAATAAACAAACATCAGTTGAAACTTCAACTAGACGGCTGCAATTTTACGTGCTTAGATCTTTCTGTTTCAGTGTGATATCAGTAGGCAATTAGGTCACAAAATTTGATCAGCTAATTTTTGTTGTGGTCCTTGCTACTTATGAGACGTACTATAATATACATTAGTATCTACCTTTGCCGTCATTTTAATCAATGATAAAAGATATATTGAGGAAATAGCAGGAAATAGACAGGTCAGCAAACATATCTTGCCCTTGCGCAATAGCAAAATTGTGGGCGGTTTGAAGGATGGGCACTCTCGATAGGTTTCGTGAATAGTTTGCACGCCTGGTAAATTCATTTTTAAAAGTAAAGTCTACGCTGCGAAGTTTTATATGGATAGTTGGTGCGAACAAAACATGCTTGCTTATTACAGGGATTGTACTCGGCCCGCAGTACACCTTTCTCTCTTGTTTGCTTTTCACTTCTTCTCTGTGCCTCTGTCAAACTTATATTTACCAACCTGTATGTGCGACAGTTAACCTATTAATGTAATGTTCGTTTTTGTCTAAACTTTCAAAATAAACATTGCAACAGTTTCTTACAAATATAATCATTGCAGTAAAAGCGTTAAAAAATCAATAAGATAAAATAAAAAAAACAGATTTCTAACTAAGACCAGTTATAGAATAATTTATCTCTAGTGATATATAAAAAATAAACTCTATAATAATGAACTCTTCCACTTTCAATTGATTTGAATTCACACTACTTAACTGATTAGAAATTTATATTAAAATTACTATGTTTTGATACAGACACGCAAAACTGATGTATTGAACAAACTAAACTTACATTTGGGGTGAATCACTCTCGCATTCGTATGAATCTGAGTCCCCCGACTCTGGTGCCTCTTCCGCCTCATCCTCACTGCTGCTCGAATCCCCACTCGAGTAAGCTTGTAAACTGCACAGAGCACTTTTATTACCCTCACCACCCTCCAAAACCTTATTGACCTCTTCGACCTCCTCGAAGGAGCTATTCGAAGTCGAGGCACCACTGTTAACCTCCTGCACCATCACAGGATTATTAACCTCGTCCACTTTAACACCCTCAACTACAATGTTCTCATCGTTATTGCACTTATTTTCAATTCGTACGAGTTCTGTGTTGATCATGGTCTCGTTGGCTTGCACGTTTTCGGGCTCCATTTTTATCGTGCTAACCTGTGACAGGCGTCACAGACAAACAGGGGACGTAATTGACGCACTGGGAAATTGTTGTTGGTGATGCGAATGCCGAATGCACGTTTTTGGAATGGTATTTGCTGGGTTTTCTTCATGAAAGTGAGCACATGTTTTAAGGTCCGCCTATTGACGCCATTTTCTACCTTGAATTTTTTAAATTAAATGTGCGACACCTGTGTCCGACAATGAAACTACTCTCTCTGTGTACGTTTGGTTGCCTAACTACAAGACCGTAATTCCATTTTTTTCAGTGATTTCCAACGCTTGGGTGGCTACGCCCTACAAGGGGGGAATTTAAAATTAACAGATCATAGAGGCTATATCCAAATGCATGAAAATCGACCAAATATCATAAAAAATTGAGTATTATATTACCCTAAAAAAATCCCAAATTCTGACTGTAAAATTGAGAAAAATCATCTAATCTGTAACTAATTAATTAAAATATTTAGACACTTTTAGTAAATAACACACTTGGTTAAGATTTCACTGTTTATTGATTGATACTGCAACAATTGTTTCGCCACACAGTGGCTTCATCAGGCAGATGAATAAATGATTCATTATTCATTGATTATTCATCTGCCTGATGAAGTCACTGTGTGGCGAAACAATTGTTGCAGTGTCAATCAATAAACAGTGAAATCTTAACCAAGTGTGTTATTTACTAAAAGTGTTAATATGGAATTTCACCAAGTAACAGCCTTAACTATTAAATTATTAAAATATTTAGGATTATTTTATTGGCGCATCAAACGGAGAAGAACTATGAAAGCATGACATCAGAACTTTCAAATATTTAAAAATAAAATTAGAAAAAACAAAATTTAATCAGAAATTTTAAAATAAGTAAGTAATATATATTTTGAACTTGATCCGTGTTTTATACAGGTGGCGCATGAAGTAAAATTTAGAGTTTAGAAAAGCCTGAAAATATGGATTTGCAGGGGCGCGACTCGCTTCGCTAGCCCCTGTAAATGTAAATTTTCAGGCTTCTCTAAACTCCAACTTTTACTTCCTGCTTAATCTGAGAGTGGAGTGGAAACCTATAATAAAAAAAAAGAAATCACTAATATTTGATATTTGTTAAGATTTTATAAGGATAACTAAGTTACTCACACGGGCAAAATTAAAAACTTTACGCCACTCTAATCTAGAATAGACTATTTAGTTTTAATGATAATAATAATAGGCCAACTTTATTTCAAAAAATGGTCATAAAGTAATAATACTGACAAATTTAAGCGAAATCGTATTAGTATAAATGAAATTGCCAATTCTTAGTTGCAGAATACTTCAAACATTAAAAGTGCGATTCTTTTCGCAATCTACAACAAGTTAGTCTTACAAAGACTACATCAAACACTCATTGAAATAGTAGTCTTTGATGTAGTCTTTGTAAGACTAACTTGTTGTAGATTGCGAAAAGAATCGCACTTTTAATGTTTGAAGTATTCTGCAACTAAGAATTGGCAATTTCATTTATACTTATGTTTGAACGGTAACGTGACCGCCAGTCTAAGGTGTCAAATTGTTTAGAGGGAATGGCAAAGCTATACTGATGAGAGATAAATCTCAAAACGCGTCTATAGATGGCCTGAATAATTTGACCCAAATTGTTACATTTGCAGTAGGTTACTGTATGTAACAGCAAACACTTGTTGTATAATTCAATGTCCGTCGGGGTATTAGCCCGGGAAGTAGTTGTTTCAATGAGTGTTTGATGTAGTCTTTGTAAGACTAACTTGTTGTAGATTGCGAAAAGAATCGCACTTTTAATGTTTGAAATCGTATTAAATAAAAATTACAATATACTTATGCAGGGTTTCACCGAATAACTATTCCTAATTTTCAAAAATGGTAGAGGACGCTGAAATGCACATTTTATATCAATAAAAGTGTACGGAAATTTCTCCGGGTAAAGATAATCTAGGAATCTTAAAAACAATCTTAATTGCAACAGAATAGAGTAGTTTCCGGGAAAGTAAAAGTTGAATCATAACAACGTTTGAAAAACAACAATAATTTTCGTAGTTGTCATTTTACGTGTCACAAATTAATCTTTATTAAAAAAAATTGTGTTTGATTGAAAACGCATCAATTTACAAATATTTACGAATATATGCGGAGCAACATCCTAAGTATACATACATCATACATTATTTTTAGGATTAAATCAACATTTAAAGATTTTTAGTTTATCTTGACAATGAGAAATTTCCAGACACAAGTATATTAAAAAATAACTGTCTATTTCACTGTCCTCTAGCATTTCTGAAAATTAAGAATAGTTATTTTGTGACACCCTGAATATTTTATTTATAACTCAAAATGTGGAGATTTAATAATTGTCAAAGAAATATCCAAAAACGTCATAACTGACAAAATATATCATTACTGTCGCAAAGAAACATAACGCATAATAACATCGTTTTTTTTAACAAAAACATCAATTCGTTTTTTTTAACAAAAACGTCAATTCGTTTTTTACACAAGATATCAATTTAATAGTTGTTTTTAACAAAAATATTAATATAATTGTCGTTTTAAATACAATAAAATAATCAACATATAAATATCAACACTGATATTCGACGATTTACGTCGAAAATGCCGTTTTCTATACAAATTATAATTCGTATTAAAATCCTCAATTTATTTTAAAAGTGTAAATTAATGAGAGCAAAAATGTCAAATTATATTGACTCGAAAATTTACTACAAAAACAACACCTTATTTACTGAAAGCCAACAAATTTCAATTTATGTCAGAAATGTCTACGTAAGATTGATTGGGTTATTTTTTTAAGTTTTCGATCATTCGACAATTTACGTTAGTAATAACAATCTCGCGTAAAAATACATTTTTAGAGAAAAATTGATATTTTTTAACTTGACGTAAACAAGGTGTCGTTTTTGTAGTAAATTTTGGCTTTTTTGTCGTCATTATAAATTTTAATCGTAAAAAAATGTCTAAAAACGTCATGTCCGTTGAAAATATATACAGGGAAATTTTCTTTAAAATATACAAATCCCAATTATATAATATAAGTTTACAGATAATCGTTGTTTTTTTAAAGAGTTCAATTTGAAGCTTTAAACGAGTGTTTTCCACTTCCAGATTAAGCATGAAGTAATATTTCGAGTTGAAAAAAGCCTGAAAATTTTATTTTGCTCGCGTAGCGAAGCTCACATATTAACAATAGTTTAGTGTATTTAGTGCTTAATACGCGTGGCGGATGAAGGAAAATTCCGAGTTTAGAAAAGCCTGAAAATTTGACTTCATGCTTAATCTGTGAGTGGAAAACACTCGTTTTAAGCTTTAAATTATCCTCTAAAATAAAAGCGTGTGCATATGTATATTTAAAAGAAAAATTCCCTGTATACATAAATGTCTAAATATAGAGGGTGTTCCATTAGTGCGTTCTCAAAATATATCAGTTCTCGTTAAAGGTAGAGAAAAAGTTAATTCACCAAAATTGCCTGACTTTAAGAGCTGCATTACCTGAAATATTGTCTTGTACACAGGGTGCGCCATAAAGAGAGTAGCGGATGCAATTCGCTTATTTTATACGGATCACTCAGTATATTATTTAGTTTTTGATTCCTCACAAAAAATGAGTGTCATTTTTTTTTAAACAAAGGCATACCCTTTCGGAGTTATCCGACATTACGATTGCAGTGGTTTCGTTAAACAACAGTTCATATATATCCAGTTAGCCAGTCCCCATATAAATTTTGGGTACACGCGACTGGGAGCAGAGCGCTGGATGCCAAATTGGTGTATATGGCTGCCTATATACACCAGTCTGGCTTCCTGCGGTCGGTCGGTTACGACTATTTTACTCCAGATGTCGCGAAATCAAGTCTCAGAGAGAGAGTGAGAGAGAGACAATTTCTTTCTCCCTCTATTCCGCGCTTCTCGTTGTATCATATTCCAGATGTTGATTTTTCAATCTTGAAATCACGTTTTTTTTCTTTTAACGAGCTAAGGATGCATGTTACATTCATTCATGCGTTTCCTTCTACAATTTTATTTTCTGCGTTATTAGAGAATAGATTTTATGAAATTATATGTGAACGTTGTAAAATTCATTAAGTATTATTTATTTTGTACAAGAAACTTAAAATACAAAACTATTTAACTTTTGATAAAAAGTAAAACAAATACATCAACTTATCATTTTATTAACTAATCAGATCAATCCTATTGATCAGATCAAATCTACTGATCGATAAGGGTTTCTTTTTTAATTAAAGGGGTCAGTGCAAAATGCAGTTAAGTCATTTTTGTTTTAGTTTTTGAATTATTACCGTTTGAAGTTTTTAACCCATTAAGCGCCGTTGATGCATACACGCAACATTATTATTTTTTGATAATTAAGTTACTAAATAAGTTTATTTGATATATTATATTATTTGACCTGAATTGAAAATGTACCAAGAAAAATTTAAATATTTTGTTATTTAAAGTGTATTATAAATACTTCACAATATTACAATGTTTTATACGCGTGGCGCATGAAGTAAAATTTCGAGTTTAGAAAAGCCTAATTTGGCTCGGTCGCTCCGCTTCGCTACGCGCCCGAGCCAAATTTTCAGGCTTTTCTAAACTCGAAATTTTACTTCATGCTTAGTCTGGGAGTGGATACACTCGTTCTTAACTTCATATTGCACGTTTTTATATAAAATCGACGAATGCCTGAACATTGACAGCGTATACATTACATTGTTGAGGCACTAATTTTTTGAAAATCCATTATCACTTTAATATAATAATAATAATAAACTATTTATGATTTTTAACTTTTTATTAAATTCACGTATACATTATGTGTATTTAAAGAAAAAATTCACAGTATGTAATGCAAGAAGTCATTCATAGAAATCATAAAAAGAAGTGTAGAATTTTAATTAAAATTATCTTTTAGAGTTAAAATTGCTTGGCCGTTAATGGGTTAAAATAGTTTTAAATATACTATGTGTCCCGTTTCAAGGCGCATTGTATGTTTCATGTAAAGATTTCCAATGTAATTGGAATTTGAGTTTGTATCGCTTATTGAACCAAAACGATTACAATAAAATTAAAATCATTTCTTTACCTACTACCAGTATTTTCGAGGTATTATTTTTGAGTTCTCCTCAGTTTCATTTGAAATATAGCTTAAAAATAGTGAACGATTATACGAAAATAAAATCGTCAAAACAGTTGCTACGAAAAGTCAGTGTTTGGCATCAAATTTATTAAAACACAAAGCAATAATTCAATTCAACATGAGGGTTTATTCTGCAAAAGAAAAAAAACAGATCCCAAAACTCAGTATATATTTTAATCACGATGCGTATTTTATTAAATGAACCATACTTTTAATAAATATTAACAGTTTCAGAAATTTGTGGTTTTTGCACTGACTACTTTAATTATCCGTTTACATTGAACGATTGTTACATGATCAACTTGTACTTTTCCGATTGAAATTTTATAAACGCTTATTGTGTGCCATTTGACCAACACCAACAACACTCAGCGGGCACTAAAATGTTACCTAATTTTTGGATTAAAATTTATGGCATCCGTCGTGCGGCTTGCTGGGGATAATTTAAAAAAGAATAAGCAGAAATATTTTTTGATATTCTCAATACTTCCCGAGATACACGAAATGTTATATAAAGAAAATACAAATTATATAAAAATCATGAAACTTTATATTTGAGAATATTATCAAAAACTGCGAAACAAACAAACTTGTTAAATCAAGTAATTAGTCACATTAATAACATTATAAATTTTACATTTTAATAAATGTTACCGACCTCATGGCTATCTTTATTTGTACGGAAATATACGTTTTAGGGTCCCAGGAATCAGAAACAAGTGTTATCCCTAATATTTGAGATAATTGGCTCAAATATTGAAATATGTTGAAAAGTCTCGTTAAGTGATGATAATCAAAAACATTTAGAAAACAACAAGATGTCTTTTAATAGAATAAGTATAATAGATTTTCTCTGCGAAGTGTAATTGCAAAAATTATTGAATACTCTATTTCCAGTTTACAATGTTTTGTATGTCAGGTTAATTCAATTATTTCAATGGTTTTATTCTTAGTCAGATTACATTTACAAAAGGTACCGATGGGATTATGTTACAGACTAAATAGGTAAGTAAAAATAATTCAAAATGATTTAAGAAAACCCGATCAAAAAGTGTCTAACTAAAATATCGGTTAGTGAAAAACATGATAAGAAATTACCGAATTGGATTCTGCGGATACGGATTAAATGTGTCAACAGTAAATAATCTTTTTAAATCCCAAAATATTTATGGTTTTTAGAAGGTTGCGGATTATCTGTAAGTTGCAGTGGTATTGTTCTGGTCGCGCAATACTTGAGGGTATACACCATAATAAAAACGTGGTCGAAAAAATGCCTACAAATAGGTAAAAACAGATAGATCACTTCGTCGAATTTGATTTTTCATCCCTTCTATAAAGTTATCCCCACTAAAATAATGAATATTGTCCAAAAAGAAAATAGTCAAGGAAAAAAGTTAATTCGATATTCGAAATGTTTAATAACATAAATATATTAAAAGTCTAATAATTTTTAAACACGTTTTTATTAAAAATATATATAAAAACTAAAAATGTTGGAAATATATTTTACATATTTTCATTGTAAAATGACTGTTTATTTATACAAATTATGAATATTTGAAACAATAATCTATTAATCTAATAATTTTAACAATTTTTTTATTAAAAATATATAAAATAACTAAAAACGTTGAAAATATATTTTAGAATTGTTAATTTCATTGTAAATTTGTTTTTATAAAATATATTCGCGAATTTCATAATTTGGAACACGCTTGAAATCTCCAATTAAAAGAAATATTTTCGAATAGACTTTTTGTGGTGATAATAAATTTTATTATTCGTCTACCACAGTTCATATACAGGAAGTTTTCCTTTAAAGTATACATATTTCAAATTCACCTTATTTTCTTTAAATCTGTAGATATTCGTTGTGTTTTTAAAAGAGTTCAATTTGATGCTTTAAACGAGTGTTTTCCTGTCCCAGACTAAGCATGAAGTAAAATTTCGAGTTTAGAAAAGCCCCGTGAAAATTTGTCTCGGGTCGCGCAGCGACCCGAGACAAATTTTCGGGGCTTTTCTAAACTCGAAATTTTACTTCATGCACCACGCGTATAAAACACTAAAATATTGTGAAACTTAAGTATATTTGAACCTCATGTAAAATCAGTGTTTTGTGCGCGGGGCGCATGAAGTAACATTTCGAGTTTAGAAAAGCCCAGAAAAATGTACAGTGTATTCTGTATATTGAGTTATTTATACTTAAAAAACTGTCTGTATAACTAATCAATAATATAAATTATTTGCCAAATTTGGGACATACCAAAGTTTTAATTAAATTTATGAAGAAATAAAACAATCAAGATAAAAATAATATAATAATAATAATAATAATAATAATGTTTATTGCCCAACAGGAAACAATTTCCCAATTATAAGATAATTTAGTATAAACAAACAAGTTTTAAAAGTATGAACTAAAAATAATAACATTTTAATAACATTTTACTTCGTAATTAACAAAATTCTAATAAGGATGTCAATGGTTGAAAAAATACGTCACAAGTTGGTGGAAGTTGATTAAACGAATTGCAAATCACATTAATAGGCGATTTTAATCCAAAATTTGTTCTATTATACATAATATTAAATGTGGTCTTATATCTACTATTGAAAGATGGAATATGCAAGCCAACTAGCTGTAAAATATCAGGGCTGTCAATTCTATCATGCAGAAGCTTGTGTAAGAAGGTGATGCTTTGTCTGTGACGTCGGCATTCAAGAGATTCTACATTAAATTTATCTAGCAGTAGTGAATGATCACAGCCTCTGTCAGGATAAAATCCCTCAACTTTCAAGTGCAAAAACTTCAGGAACTTACGTTGAACACTTTCTACTAGGTTAATCTGAAGTTGAGTTTGAGGATACCAAATTAAAGATGCATATTCCAACTTGGAACGGACATAAACATTAAATAGAGATTTCAAAGCATTAGGATTTCGCAAATTTGTAGAATTTCGAAGTATAAATCCTAATGCTTTAAAGGAACTCTTTACAAGTGTTTGAACATGAGGATTAAATGTAAAATTGTCATCAAACCAAATCCCTAAATCTTTGAAGACTGTGACTTGCTTAATAGAATTATTGCTAACTATATAATTAAATGAGATTGGTTTAGATTTTTTGGTAAAGGATATGAATTTGCTCTTATTGCTATTTAAATTAAGATTATCAATACTACACCAATTCGAGATAACATCAAGTTGATTTTGTAAGCGTTGACAGTCAGCAATGTTAGCAATTGTTGAGTAAATCTTTAGGTCGTCCGCGTATAAGAGGTGTTTACACTTTAATAAATCAGAAAGATCATTTATAAAAAGGCTAAAAAGTAAGGGACCCAAAATCGAGCCTTGGGGTACCCCTGAACTTGGAAAGTATGAGTCCGATTTAAAGTTATTTATTGCGACATACGTTTCACGATCTGTAAGGTAAGATGCTATAAGCGAGGTTGAATTGTCACAAAAACCAAAGTAGCTAAGTTTACCTATTAACAATTGATGGTCCACCCTGTCAAACGCTTTTGACATATCAGTATATATTACATCAATATCAAATGAATTCTTTAATGTAAACTCATTGAATTTTATTTTTTGATTTTTAGTTAAATGTTAGGTTTATTTAGGAGCTTTTTAAATATATCTGATTCCCAAAGTCCATAATTTTGAACACGCTGGAAATCTGAAAATAAAAGAAATGTTTCGGAACAGTTTATTTTTTCTGAAGGTCATCAAATTTATCATCGTACAAGTGGTGTAGACGGGATCAAATTACACGACGAAATAAGAGCGAGCGCGTTTGTGTGTGTGTGTGTGTAGACGCAACCGGAGCAGTTTTCTCTAGAATACTTCTACGTTTACTCTATTCATAAGTAGATGGACCCACTTCCCGACCACAGTCTCTCCTTTTCTATCCTCGAAAACTCGGAATCCAGTTCTCCCATAAGCATTGTCTACCCTTTTTTTTTTTATTTTGGGTTTTACGTCATCTATTTCCGCTGCTAAGGCCAATCATGACGCCGGAGATTAGGTCTACAGCTATCCGGGAATTTTGCCGAACTCGGTGGGAGTTCCAACCCACCGGTAGGGATCTTTAACGTGCACGCAACATCCAGGCAGTACACGGGTCCTACATGCATTTAACGTCATATCCGAGAAGACGGAGTGTTTGGCATTTTTATCCTAACCAATATAAATGCAGACAACTTGTTAGGCCGGTATTTGAACCCCGGTCCGTGGCGTGGCAGTACAACACTCTAACCACTACACCACCAAGCTGCCCATTGTCTACCCTTGGTTAATATCTACGAAATTAAAAGTACTGTTGGCCTGTGTAATCCGCCAGTAGCAATAATTCTGAACCAGTGCATTGAAGCAAAAAGTGTTTCGAATAAAAAGTTAACGGTTATGACGGGGACATCTGATGCCGTCGAATTAAATAATGGTAATCCAAGTCAAAACATGATGTCAATTCATTGTCGTACAGTGTTTGGCCTTGCCCCCTTCCAGACCCCCCCCCCCAGGGGGCAGGAGGCTACTTTCAAATCTTAAATGGAAACCCCTATTTTGTATTGCAGATTCGGATAGTGTTAAAGAGTAGATCAATTTTATTCTGGGTGTTTTTAAAATGTGTTGATAGATAGCGCTGCTAACGTCAAAATCTGTTTGTGAGTCAATCAAATTGCAAAAATCATCAGATAATTGATTACTATACACCCTGTATAATAACAAAAATTTCGTGTTTAGTGTTTTTATTTGATCCATCGATTTAACTTAAAATATTAGTGTAACGTTAAACTGCATAAATGTTAAACAAAATAAATATTAAAATAATATATGAACTTTTTAACTTTTTATAATTATAAAAAAAATCTGAAGTGGTCCCCACTCGACTTTTCTTCACTCTGATTGCATACCGTGTGTGCCACTTAGGGCGAACAGAGGGATTTAACATGTAAAACCACATTTATACATTTTCCTGCAGGAAAATGCATACATGCGATTTTACATGTTAAATCCCTACTTTCATCAATAAAATAAAATTGCTATATATATTTGGGAAAAATGAAAGTTGACGTCACGTTCGGCTAAACCGGAAGTGCGATTTGGCTGAAAATCACTAGCGATCTTTCGGTCAAGGTCTAAAACGTACCTGCAAAATTTGAGCTAGATCGTTTCTTCCCTTCGGAAGTTATCGTGTTCATAAGCGCAGACACATCCATGCATACATAAATATACATACATACATACACCCCAGAGCTGGGCAGTATTCGAATCATTTAGGATTCGAATACTTTAGTTTAACTGGAAAAATCCGGAAAAATGTCTTTTGTATGTTTTTAAATTTCTCTTTAAATCAATGGTTTATGCGCGTACCGCATGAAGTAAAATCTCGAGTTTAGAAAAGCCTAGAAAATTTTACTTCATGCTTAGTCTGGGAGTGGAAACGCTCGTTCGAAACTTTAAACTGAATGCTTTGATAAGAACATTAGATGACTGACAATGTTTTTAAAGATAATAATCTAGTTTTCAAAAACAATTAATATTATTTGGGGTAAAACTGACATGGTAGCGACAATCTGAAATTTTAAATTTTTCCGAAATTTCCCTGATTCAATATTTTTTCCCCATCCCTTTTAATATATTTATTTTCTGTGGGAAACCCCCATTTTGTTAAATTGTTTTCATTGTTTTTGTCAATATTTAAGTTGGTTTTATAAATTTTTACGTGTTTTGTAATTTGTATGGTTTTAATGATATTCAGTGATTTGTTTATTTACGTAATTTTCAGGCATTAGTCGATTTTATAATACAGTTCAATTTGAAGTTTTGAAGGAGTGATTCCACTCCCAGGTTAAGCATAAAGTAAAATTTCGAGTTTAGAAAAGCCTGAACATTTGATTTGGTCTATAATTTGTATGTCGCATTTGTTTCAAAGATATGATAAAAAAGCGAAAATTGATAAAATATTATTTTAACTATAATTTTGTTCATGAAGGAAATATTTATTACAGAGTGTTCTATTTTATGAAATATGACAATTGCTATTTTAATTTGACACATGAAGCACTGTTTTCAATTAAAATGTTCTGCTCTATTCAATGGTTTAAAAATCCAATATGGCTGCCATTAAAAAAAATTGAACTATTATGTCGTATCTTGCAAATGGGACACCCTATGTACAATCTGTCAATTTAGTTGTGGTTCTCGGATATCATTCAGTGTACATTTTAAATTTCAGATAGTTATAGCAAAAACAAAATATTATCGATTTTCACCTTTTTACCAAATCTTGATGCTAGATTATTATTATTTTGTATTAGAAATGGAAACTTTTGTCTAATTTAACCGTCTAGTATCTGTAATAGTTTAGAAAATCCCAATGATGAGCACGATAAAGCAAACGAACGGTATTACTATTTCCAGCATAAAAAGGTAAACGTAAGATATTTTTTAATGAATGTTGAGCTAATTGAATGCAGAATTTTTGAACACCCTTGAATTTTACGTAGTATATATTGTTGTTGCCTAACAATGAGTAAATAAATAAATTTCCGGAAAAAACTAAATATCGGAATAGTTTTAAATTAGTGACATTAAAATTCTCCAAGTTTTACCATTATTTCGATGTATCATGCAATGTTGTCCCGTAATTATACCATCCATGGTGCTGAAACTAGTTACTACCCAAAACGTTGGATTTTACCCACAATTAATCGCAACCTTAACACGTTTGCTACTAGGCACTCAGAGAAAAATTCTACGGCAGTTGTCTTAAAAAAAATTTTTCAATAAAATTGACAATTGCTTTAAATTCTATCAAAATTAATTGTCCTTTAGCCCAGAACATTCTACACTTTTTTCATTTTTTTAATTTAGCCAATCTGTTTATGATATGATTTTCGTAAACTATATAGAAGTTATATAGCCCCTCCCCTTGGCTGTGCCTCTAATTGATTGAAGAAGTAAACACCTTTCTAAATATATACGGGTGGCGCGTTTGGATCTGATGTATTTTAAATAGCTGACAAATTGTCAATATTGAAGATAAAAGGCATAAATAAATTTATTTTTAGAACGTGGCACAGGTTACTTTTGCAAAATAACGTCTATTAAATGCCATCCTTATTGATTGACGCATTTTTGGAGTCGGTGACAAAAGTTCCGCATAGCTCGCTAAATCATGCCAATTGAAATTGCAGCAATGTCATTCTAGATTGCTGTCTTCAATTCCTGAATGGTGCAGGGCTTGTTCTTAATCACAACTGTTAAGTCGAGATCACATGTCCAGGAAACAGAGCGTTAACGGCCTTCATAGAGCCGTGTGTGCAGTGGCTCCATCCTGTTGAAACCACATTGTTTCGGTGTCGTATTCATATTCTTCCAGGTTTGGCCTTAGAAATTCTTTAAACATAGTGACATAACGCTGGAAAGTAATTGTGACCGCCTCCTGCAGTTTAGTTTAAAAAAAGTAAGGCCCCATTGTACCCACCTTAGAAACCCCACACCAAACCGTTACCTTATTACTGTAAAGATGCTGTTGGTGTACTTCTCTGGTGTTTTCGTCAGCCCAATAACTGCAATTTTGTTCACAGACCCATCCAAGTGAAAATATGCTTCGTCTGACATCATGAGAAGCTTCTTCTTCTAAAATCTCCAATATGCGCTGGCTAAACTAAAGCCTTTGTCTCCGACGTGAAATCCCAAGAGCTGAAGCACGACGTCTGATTAAGCGTTTTGGGCTTGCAATAACATTTCGTCTGACATGCTTCACATTTTCTGGTGTGCGAACCGTCAAGGCCGTAGCCAGGGGGGGGGGTATAGGGGTTCAATCCCCCCCACCCGAAATTTTCAAAGTGTTAAATTTTACTATGTAAAAGCTGCCCCGTAACAGACCCCCCTCGGAAATTTATATATCCTCCCCTGATTTTTTTTTCTGGCTATTGCCTTGCGAACCGTAATTTCATTACCCTTCAATTGTAGCTTACATGAACCAGTCCTTCGAAAAAGATTCACTTATACCAATATCGAGTGACGAGATTAAACTACACCACGCACTGGACTGTTGAAGTACCGACGAAAAGCCCGCCTCACTACTACAACTTTGGATTCGTTATTTCGCAAAAACTTTCTACCGCCTATACGCGATGCTTAACAGACCAAGAACACAATAAATCTGTCAAGGATCTGTCACCCTGTCCCTTTCGAATGTACTACGTATTCCAAAACAGTCAGATCCAAACTCACCACCCTGTATAATTTTACTTTCTGATACTACTGTGTAAAGAAGGTATTGTAATCATGCCAAAAATCCGACGATTCAATTTTGGCATTTCTTTACGTTTTAAGGTCCTCCGAGTACAATTTTCATATTATTATGATGATGTATGAACAGACATTCTAAATGTAAAGTCACTTTTCATATTCACATGAAAGATGAAACGTAATCATATTCGATGGGGTAAAGCAAGGTAATTGGATGACACATATACTATGTGTCTAGGTATCAGTGGCATTGCCAGGAAGGGGTTACAGGGGGTTAGAACCCGCTCACCTAGTCGCTGTTATCAATTTTATTTTGTCATTTTAAAATCGCCGCGTGTTCAAAATCATTAAAAAATTGTGCGTTAGTAAGCATCTGCACACGCCCTGATTTAACGCGAAATTATATTATAAATAGATGTTTATTATGCAAATCATATTATTCTGTCTAAACTGTTTTTTTCTTTCTGCGCTTCAGTAAGAACCCCTCCCATGTAAAAATCCTGGCTACGCCACTGCTAGGTATGACACAATCTGTCGTTTTCGCTGGAGAAACAAGGGGAGGGTGGTGACGTCAATGGGTACAAGAACAGATCACGCACGGAAAATAACGTAATAAATGTGTCGTGTGTACCGTATTGGATGATGGATTATACCACAGTTCATATATATCTAGTTAGCCAGTCCCCATATAAATTTTGGGTACACGCGAATGGGAGCAGAGCGCTGGATGCCAAATTGGTGTATATGGCTGCCTATATACACCAGTCTGGCTTCCTGCGGTCGGTCGGTTACGACTATTTTACTCCAGATGTCGCGAAATCAAGTCTCAGAAAGAGAGTGAGAGAGAGACAATTTCTTTCTCCCTCTATTCCGCGCTTCTCGTTGTATCATATTCCAGATGTTGATTTTTCAATCTTGAAAACACGTTTTTTTTTATTTTAACGAGCTAAGGATGCGTGTTACATTCATTCATGCGTTTCCTTCTACAATTTTATTTTCTGCGTTATTAGAGAATAGATTTTATGAAATTATATGTGAACGTTGTAAAATTCATTAAGTATTATTTATTTTGTACAAAAAACTTAAAATACAAAACTATTTAACTTTTGATAAAAAGTAAAACAAATACATCAACTTATCATTTTATTAACTAATCAGATCAATCCTATTGATCAGATCAAATCTTCTGATCGATAAGGGTTTTTTTTTAATTAAAGGGGCCAGTGCAAAATGCAGTTGTCATTTTTCTTCTAGTTTTTGAATTATTACCGTTTGAAGTTTTTAACCCATTAAGCGCCGTTGATGCATACACGCAACATTATTATTTTTTGATAATTAAGTTACTAAATAAGTTTATTTGATATATTATATTATTTGACCTGAATTGAAAATGTACCAAGAAAAATTTAAATATTTTGTTATTTAAAGTGTATTATAAATACTTCACAATATTACAATGTTTTATACGCGTGGCGCATGAAGTAAAATTTCGAGTTTAGAAAAGCCTAATTTGGCTCGGTCGCTCCGCTTCGCTACGCGCCCGAGCCAAATTTTCAGGCTTTTCTAAACTCGAAATTTTACTTCATGCTTAGTCTGGGAGTGGATACACTCGTTTTTAACTTCATATTGCACGTTTTTATATAAAATCGACGAATGCCTGAACATTGACAGCGTATACATTAAATTGTTGAGGCACTAATTTTTTGAAAATCCATTATCACTTTGATATAATAATAATAATAAACTATTTATGATTTTTAACTTTTTATTAAATTCACGCATACATTATGTATATTTAAAGAAACAATTCACAGTATGTAATGCAATAAGTCAGTCATAGAAATCATAAAAAGAAGTGTAGAAGTTTAATTAAAATTAACTTTTAGAGTTGAAATTGCTTGGCCGTTAATGGGTTAAAATAGTTTTAAATATACTATGTGTCCCGTTTCAAGGCGCATTGTATGTTTCATGTAAAGATTTCCAATGTAATTGGAATTTGAGTTTGTATCCCTTATTGAACCAAAACGATTACAATAAAATTAAAATCATTTCTTTACCTACTAGCAGTATTTTCGAGGTATTATTTTTAAGTTCTCCTCAGTTTCATTTGAAATATAGCTTGAAAATAGTGAACGATTATACGAAAATAAAATCGTCAAAACAGTAGTTGCTACGAAAAGTCAGTGTTTGGCATCAAATTTATTAAAACACAAAGCAATAATTCAATTCAACATGAGTGTTTATTCTGCAAAAGAAAAAAATCAGATCCCAAAATGGACTCAGTATATATTTTAATCACGATGCGTATTTTATTAAATGAACCATACTTTTAATAAATATTAACAGTTTCTGAAATTTGTGGTTTTTGCACTGACTACTTTAATTAACCGTTTACTTTGAACGATTATTACATGATCAACTTGTACTTTTCCGATTGAAATTTTATAAACGCTTATTGTGTGCCATTTGACCAACACCGACAACACTCAGCGGGCACTAAAATGTTACCTAATTTTTGGATTAAAATTTATGGCATCCGTCGTGCTGCTTGCTGGGGATAATTTAAAAAAGAATAAGCAGAAATATTTTTCGATATTCTCAATACTTCCCGAGATACACGAAATGTTATATAAAGAAAGTACAAATTATATAAAAATCATGAAACTTTATAATTGAGAATATTATCAAAAACTGCGAAACAAACAAACTTGTTAAATCAAGTAATTAGTCACATTAATAACATTATAAATTTTACATTTTAATAAATGTTACCGACCTCATGGCTATCTTTTTTTGTACGGAAATATACGTTTTAGGGTCCCAGGAATCAGAAACAAGTGTTATCCCTAATATTTGAGATAATTGGCTCAAATATTGAAATATGTTGAAAAGTCTCGTTAAGTGATGATAATCAAAAACATTTAGAAAACAACAAGATGTCTTTTAATAGAATAAGTATAATAGATTTTCTCTGAGAAGTGTAATTGCAAAAATTATTGAATACTCTATTTTCAGTTTACAATGTTTTGTATGTCAGGTTAATTCAATTATTTCAATGGTTTTATTCTTAGTCAGATTACATTTACAAAAGGTACCGATGGGATTATGTTACAGACTAAATAGGTAAGTAAAAATAATTCAAAATGATTTAAGAAAACCCGATCAAAAAGTGTCTAACTAAAATATCGGTTAGTGAAAAACATGATAAGAAATTACCGAATTGGATTCTGCGGATACGGATTAAATGTGTCAACAGTAAATAATCTTTTTAAATCCCAAAATATTTATGGTTTTTAGAAGGTTGCGGATTATATGTAAGTTGCAGTGGTATTGTTCTGGTCGCGCAATACTTGAGGGTATACACCATAATAAAAACGTGGTCGAAAAAATGCCTACAAATAGGTAAAAACAGATAGATCACTTCGAAGAATTTGATTTTTCATCCCTTCTATAAAGCTATCCCCACTAAAATAATGAATATTGTCCAAAAAGAAAATAGTCAGTTAATTCGATATTCATACACGTTATTCAGAGTGTAAATGGACGAAACGGAACGTACCATTTTTAATGTTAATTTCTCAAAATTAAAATATTATCTTCCCTAATTATTTTAGGGAAATTATGATATTCATTTGGTTAGCGTAAAAATATACACACCGAGCTTTGCTATTTATTGCATTTTTAAAAACAAGAGTGTCATGAAATTAAACAAGCAAATGATGAGGTGTTGATTTGTTGGCTTTTTATTTTAAATATATTCTGTTTATTTTGTGTTACACTTCGATCAATTCTGTATAATTATTACTGAATAAAAAAAAAAAACGAAAAAACTGCTTCTAAAATATCGTTAATAAATAAGAAAACAGTTATATGTATATTTAATATAGTTTTTTAATGTTTGTTAGTTTTTTGTATATATGAATGTTTATATGAATCTATATTGCTATGTTTTTAGTTTTGTGTATTCGTAAATAATTTATCTATTTTATTGAAATAATTTCTGTTTTTTTATTATCAATTCCAATTAAAATACCCATCAAACATTTTTCAAATTGACTTTTTCATTGTAAAAAGATTTTTGTATTTATCTAACTTCTAAATAAAAAATGTTTAATAACATAAATATATTAAAAATCTATTAATTTTTAAACACGTTTTTATTAAAAATATATATAATAACTAAAAATGTTGGAAATATATTTTACATTTTTTCATTGTAAAATGACTTTGTTTGTTTATACAAATTATGAATATTTGAAACAATAATCTATTAATCTAATAATTTTAACAATTTTTTTATTAAAAATATATAAAATAACTAAAAACGTTAAAAATATATTTTAGAATTGTTAATTTCATTGTAAATTTGTTTTTATAAAATATATTCCCGAATTTCATAATTTGGAACACGCTTGAAATCTCAAAATAAAAGAAATATTTTCGAATAGACTTTTTGTGGTGATAATAAATTTTATTATTCGTCTACCACAGTTCATATACAGGAAGTTTTCCGTTAAAGTATAGATATTTTAAATTCACCTTATTTTCTTTAAATCTGTAGATATTCGTTGTGTTTTTAAGAGTTCAATTTGATGCTTTAAGCGAGTGTTTTCCTCTCCCAGACTAAGCATGAAGTAAAATTTCGAGTTTAGAAAAGCCGACCCGAGACAAATTTTCGGGGCTTTTCTAAACTCGAAATTTTACTTCATGCGCCACGCGTATAAAACACTAAAATATTGTGAAATTTAAGTATATTTGAACCTCACGTAAAATCAGTATTTTGTGCGCGGGGCGCATGAAGTAAAAAAAGCCCAGAAAAATGTACAGTGTATTCTGTATATTATTTATACTTAAAAAACTGTCTGTATGTACATACCAAAGTTTTAATTGAATTTATGAAGAAAAAAAAAACAATCAAGATAAAAATAATATCAAATGAATTCTTTAATGTAAACTCATTGAATTTTATTTTTTGATTTTTAGTTAAATTTTAGGTTTATTTAGGAGCTTTTAAAATATATCTGATTCCCAAAGTCCATAATTTTGAACACGCTGGAAATCTGAAAATAAAAGAAATGTTTCGGAACAGTTTATTTTTTCTGAAGGTCATCAAATTTATCATCGTACAAGTGGTGTAGACGGGTCAAATTACACGACGAAATAAGAGCGAGCGCGTTTGTGTGTGTGTAGACGCAACCGTAGCAGTTTTCTCTAGAATACTTCTTCTACCTTTACTCTATTCATAAGTAGATGGACCCACTTCCCGACCACAGTCTCTCCTTTTCTATCCTCGAAAACTCGGAATCCAGTTCTCCCATGAGCATTGTCTACCCTTGATTATACTTAAATCTTTTCTCTGGATATGATTTTCTATACAAATAATTGTAATACAAATTTGATTTGTATTAGAATTATTTGTCTAGAAAATCCATTAATTGCCATTAATAACGCAAAAGAAGAAGAATTATAAGGTACTAAAAAGCGTCATACATCCAATGACAGTAAACTTGTAGACGTTTATTGTTATTGTCATAAAACGTCTGTGAACTGAATATAGCAACATATGACGTTAGTTCTTACTGAGCAAATCCATTTAAGTAATGTTTCAACAACATTAAATCAACGTTTAATGTTGCTACAATGTTGATATAACGTTATTTGTTTGTTTTTTTGCTTAGTGGGTGGGTACATAGGCTGCTGCGTGGTTACGGAATGGAAACCAAATCGAAATGCGATTGTGTCGGACCTACATACATGATATGTGTGTCATCTAATGACGTTGGGCGGAGAGGACATTATTAATATGTTTTATTCTTTATTTCTTACAAAGAAACACACTGCGATTTATTTAAGTATGGCCATAGAGATTTACATGGTAAAAAATGTACCTATCCCATGTTAACTTTTGTTGTCGAACAAATTCCAAGCCATTTTTTGGTTTTATTGATAGTAAATCAAATTTTTTTCTAGAAAATGTACAATTCATAAACATGTTAGATTTCTTAATTTTGGCTTTTAAAGTTGAAATTAATAATACAAATAATTAAGCCAATTAATTAAGTAAGTATTTGTTTTGCTAAACTTGAAAGCTAGAATAAAGAATTCTAACATGTTAATGTTCTTCTAACAATGAACATTTCGTATAAAAGTGTTTGATTTATTATTAAATACAAAAAATTGTTTCAAATTTCGACGACAACAAAAGCTAACATAGGGTACAATTTTTACCATGTAAATCCCTATGACTATACTCAGAGCTGGGCAGGATTCGAATCCTTTAAGAGGATTCAAAAGAGGCATTCGAATACTTTAGTTCAACTGGATTCGTGATCCGGATTCGTTACATTTTTTTAAGAGGATTCGGATTTGAATCCAAATCTAAGTGATTCGAATCCTTATAAAAGGATTCGAATATTTATAAAAGGATGCGTATACTTACAAAAGGTTTTGAATCATCAAAAATAATTCGAATTAATTGTGAGGATTAACTTGAAAATTGTCTTGTGTTTTTAAATTTCTCGTTAAATCACTGTTTTATACGCGTGGCGCATGAAGTAAAATTTCAAGTTTAGAAAAACCCGGAAAATTAGTCTCGGGTCGCTGCGCGACTCTCGACAAATTTTCACGGGGCTTTTCTAAACTCGAAATTTGACTTCATGCTTAGTCTGGGATCGGAAACGCTCGTTCGAAACTTCCAACTGAATGTTTTGATAAGAACATTAAATGACTGAAAATGTTTTTAAAGATAATAATCTAGTTTCCAAAATTTTATTTATACTATTTGAAGTAAAACTGAGAAGGTAGCCACAATCTGAAATGTTAAAGTTTTCCGGCATTTCCCTGATTCAAGATGTTTTTCCCTGACCTTTTAATGTAATGTTATATTATTATATAATTATTATTATTATTAACTTTCTTCTGTGGGAAACCCCCATTTTGTTAAATTGTTTTCATTGTTTTTGTCAATATTTAAGTAAATTTTATAAATTTTTACGTGTTTTGTAATTGCTGATTTTGACAAATTTAATAATATCATATGGCTTTTTTGTTAGTGTTTTGGTCAATCTGAATATAATATATATATATATATATATATATATATATATATATATATATATATATATAGTTTATTTACGGATAACCATTTTACAATACAAAATATGAGACAATCCATAACTTTTCTCTGATTTTCAGGGTTTTAATGATATTCAGTAAATTTTTTATTTACGAAATTTTCAGGCATTCGTCGATTTTATAATAGAGTTCAATTTGAAGTTTTGAACGGGTGTTTCCACTCCCAGGCTAAGCATGAAGTAAAATTTCGAGTTTAGAAAAGCCCGGTGAAAATTTGTCGAGGGTCGCGCAGCGACCCGAGACAAATTTTCGGGCTTTTCTAAACTCGAAATTTTACTTCATGCGCCACGCGTACACAACACTGATTTTGGGTAAGCCCGAAAATTTCACGGGGCTTTTTTAAGCTCGAAATTTTACTTCATGCGCCACGCGTACAAAACACTTATTTCAATTGAAGTTCAAAAACACACAAATACATCTTTAATCAAAGTAACAGGGAATCAGATATTTAGTCTATTATCAACGACGTTCAGTGTTAGTAATAAATAATTAGGTTTTGAATATTTTTGTTAAAACAACTGGTAACGATATATAAATATTAATAGTTGCAAAAAATTAATAAAATCAAATTAATTCTTAAAGGATTTGTATTCGTGATTCGATTCTTTGATTTGAATCATATTTATTTATCTCTTACGTCCCAGCTCTGACTATACTTAAATAAAACGCACGGTATATTCGCAATCAGAGTGTTCGGAAAGCCGAGTAGGGGCACTCCAGATTTTGTTTTTGTACAGTAGCTAAGTAAAACACCAACAATTAAACAATAACAACTTTATTTTATAATAAACCAATGCTCGGTACATTCCCAAATACAAACTCAAGATCGACTGGTGTGCTCATCCAGTTCGCTTACAATTAATCCGCGCAGGCCGGATATCACCACAAAATCAAAAAGGAAATAAAGGCGCGCAAAATATAAATTAAAATAATTAAACACTACAGTTTTACAAGTCTCAAACGCCCTAGTAGTAAGATTATTGCTTTTTATAGTGATTTTTAGTTTTCCGTCAGGGAAACACTGAGTCAAAATAAATGTCTTGCGACGGTGGTCTGAATCACCCAATATATCCCAAGGTCGCAGATTGCCGCAGCTAAAAGTCATCAATTCGTTTTTTTTTTGAAGATTAGATTAAGTGTCAAGTTCGAAGCGTGCGCTAGCCTGCGCTTTAAAGTTACGGTTTATAAAATTTCTATTGTTTTAGCAACTATTTCAAAAATTATCACAATTTTAAAAACATGTATTTCAATTATCAGAATACATTGCGTTATTCATTAATATGCTAGAAATATGAGAAATACGAGGGTTGCCTTTTATATTTCGGGATTGGGCAACCCTAGTGTTGCAATCTGGCAACTGAGAGCTCTATCGTAAAGTTTGACATTTTTGAGGTTATACGTACTCAGAACGTTTTGACATATGAGCGTTATTTGTGTCGTTCACACTAACTTAAAAGATTTATCTCGGCCAAAAAATGGAATCTAATCGTGAACATTTTCGTGCGATTATTTTTTACAACTTTCGACGTGGATTAACTCAACAACAGTGCATGCATGAACTTAATTCAATTTTTGGCGATGAAGCTCCATTAAGGACCAGTGTTTATCGATGGTATGGTTAATTCAACCGAGGTCGTAGTTCACTCCAAGACGAATTTCGTGGAGGTCGTCCAAAATGAGTTGTTGTTCCGGAAACCATTGATGCTGTGCGCAAACAAATATTGCAAGATCGTCATGTGACCTATCGTGAGATTGAGACAACCTTAGGCATTAGTGGGACCAGCATACATTCAATATTGCATAAACATTTGACTGTCAAAAAAAATTGTTCGCGTTGGATCCCACACAATTTGTCAATCGCTCAAAAAAAGGCTCGTGTCGATTGGTGCAAAGAAATGCTCAAAAAATACGATTGCGGTGCTTCGAAACACGTCTATGACATCGGGACAGGTGATGAATCATGGATTTACGCGTATGAGCCCGAAAGTAAACAGCAGTCGACCGTATGGGTGTTTCAAGATGAGCCAAATCCAACAAAAGTTGTTCGCGCACGAAGCACTTCCAAGCAAATGGTCGCCTGTTTTTTCAGAAAAACTGGACATGTCGCAACCGTACCACTAGAACTACGCAGAACAGTCAATTCTGAGTGGTACACAACCATTTGTTTGCCAGTTGTCATCCAAGAAATCAGGAAAACCAACCGCCGAAAACGGATCACTCTTCACCACGACAATGCGAGCTCTCACACATCGGCTCAAACAACTGCATTTTTGAGCACGCAAAACATCGATTTGATGAGTCATCCGCCATATAGTCCTGACTTGTCACCGAATGACTTCTTTTTATTCCCATCCGTAAACAATAAAATGAGAGGTCAACGTTTTCGACACCTGAAGAAGCGGTTGATGCGTTCAGAATGCATGTTTTGGAGATACCTCAATCAGAGTGCCAAAAGTGCTTCGACAATTGGTTCAAACGCATGCAAAAGTGTATAGATCTTAATGGGGAATATTTTGAAAAACAATAAAGCGATTTTCAATGATTAATATTTATTTTTCTAATCCCGAAATATAAAAGGCAACCCTCGTAGTATTCTATGTATCGAGAACAGTGAGGATTTGTTAACGGTCGAGGACAATTGTTTGGAGGAGGTGCGAGCGGAGCGAGCGACGACTCTAATTATTATCGGAGACCGGTATTGAACCTACTGTTGGAGATGCTTATGACGTTTTTTGTACGATCGGAGAAGACGGACAGCATTTTATCAATTAAATCAATTATTATGAATATGTCACTGAAGTTTTGTCAAATTTGATTACTGAAATTCGACTCATTTCAATTCTAATTGAGTTGTTTTTATCAGTTGCTATGCATGGTAAGTTACATTTATCGTTCCCTGAACGTTAAGTAAATTTAAGTTCCATTTACCGATTTGTTATTCATAGCAACGTGGTAAACTACAACTAGAAACCAGAGCTGTGACCATTCCTCGTGAAAAGGATTCGAATCACTAATCCGAATCACCTAATATAATTCGAATCACGAATACTCGAATAAAGGATTCGTAAGCGATAAATATGATTCGAATCAAAGATTCAAATCCTGTTTTTTCGAAGAACGAATACAAATCCTTTAAGATTACATTTTATTTTCTTATTTTTGTGCAACCATGAATATATAAATATCGTTACCAGTTGTTTTAGAAAAATATTCAAAACCTAATTATTTATTATTAACACCGAACATCGTTGATAACAGACAAAATATCTGATTCCGTGTTACTCTAATTAAAGATATAATTGTGTGTTTTTGAACTTCACTTCAAATCAGAAAAAGCCCGAAAATGTGTCTCGGGTCGCTGCGCGACCCTCGACAAATTTTCACGGGGCTTTTCTAAACTCGAAATTTTACTTCATGCTTAGCCTGGGAGTGGAACACCCGTTCAAAACTTAAAATTCAACTCTATTATAAAATCGAAGAATGCCTGCAAATTACGTAAATAAAAAATTCACTGAATATCATTAAAACCAGGAAAGTCAGAGAAAAGTCATGGAATTTCATTCAAATTGACCAATACACTAACAAAAAAGCCATATGATATTTATTTATTTATTTATTTATTTATTTAGTTATTTAGTTATTTATTTATTTATTTATTTATTTATTCACGAGATATCTCTTTAACATTGAAATAATACAAAATAAGAAATAACAAAAGTTTAAGAGCCGCAGAATGACTACACATATACGTTATGATAACTACATTGCTAATTCTAACATAATCTTAAAAAGTTTTATCCAGATTAATGACCACCAGTGCTCTTCGAAAACATAAAAAATTGTTCGCAAATGGATCGAAATTCGGGGATGAGAGCAAACAGTTGGCCGAATGCATTAATCTGGACAAAGGATTATTGCCACCGTACGCAGTTCTATGATTTTTTTCCCTAAATAAAACTCTAGATCTCGTCAATGATCCTCCGCGCTTATGCCAGAAGTCCAGTGCTCCTAAGAGAGATGAACAGTTAATGTACCCATTTAGAATTTTATATAAAAAGCACATGTCGAATACATTTCTCCGAAAAAGTAATGTTTCTATATTTAAATTGAGCCTGAGCAATTTGTAACCCAAATCTGAATAATTGATGCTCATTTTGAATCCTACAACCCGCAGGAATTTATTTTGTACCCTTTCCAATGTATTAATAAGATATTGTTGGTGTGGATACCAATCAGTTGCCGCGTGTTCTAAATGGGGACGTACTAATGTTAAATATAAAATTCTAAATGTGTCAATATTAAAGTCAGGTGTAATTCTGACAATAAATCCTAACATTTTGTAAGCCTTGTTGACGATAGACAGTATGTGCGTCTTAAATGACAATGACTGTTCGAAGAACACTCCGAGATCTTTTATTAACGTCACTCGCTCCAGTGGTGTGCCATTTATAAGATAATTATTACACAATGTATTTTTAATTCGGCTGAAAGTGATTACTTTGCATTTATTTGTGTTCAGAAATAATTCATTTATTGAACACCAAGCCAATACAGCATCTAAATCCGATTGAATATTGTGAACATCATCAATCGAACACACACTGTGAAATAACTTTAGATCATCTGCATACAATAAATACCTACAGTGCTTTACCACCTGAGGTAAATCATTAACAAATACATTAAATAAAATTGGCCCAATGTGGGTACCCTGGGGTACACCCGAAGTAACCTCGATATAACCAGATACACAATTGCCTAATCTGACCATTTGAACTCTATGTTTAAGGAAGCTCACTATCCAATTCACCACATCATCAGATAAGCCAATACAACGTAGTTTTTTAATAAGTATTTTATGACACACCTTATCAAAAGCCTTGGAGAAGTCGGTGTAAATAGCATCTACCTGACATCGATCCTCCAAAGCCTCTAACACGTATTTTTAATACACAAGCAGGTTTGTTGCAATTGACTTACCCTTACCCTTAATTGTTTGCTTACCATGCGGTCCAATAACTTCGGAATAGCCGATTGCACACAAACCCCGCGGTAATTGGTAATATCCGAACGGTTCCCACATTTAAAAATTGGAGTTATAAAGCTTTTTTTCCAAATGGCAGGGACGCATTGTTGATTCAACGACAGGTTGTAAAGCACAGTCAAGGGATGACAAATAGAGTAGGCACATTCTTTGATAAATATATTTGGGACACCATCTGGACCAAGTGACATCGATGACTTCAAAGTAACTAATTCATTAAACACACTCAAGAAATTAACACTTAATGAAAAATTTGAATCAACGCATTGTTCAAGATTACACGCATAATTCGTAATAGCTGGTTTGCTATAAACAGATGAAAAATACTTGGCGAATAGATCAACCGACTCCTGCATGTTAGAACTTCTAGCGTCATTCAGAAACATTTTCAACGGCAACCCTTTATAATCTTTATGTTCATTCACAAATTTCCAAAAAATATTGCTATTGCCACGTATTTTACATTCCGTTACGAACGTATTGAGAATATAGATCCTTACTCAAAACATTGCATAGATGACGTATCTCTTTAAATATTAAATAATCCGCGTATAGGTTGGACTTCTTATATTTACTATGAGCAGTTTTTTCTGTTTGATCATCCTAATTAAATCTAAAGTAAACCATTTTGGATATCTGCGCCCATAATTCGCCTTTTTTCTAGGTACAAACATATCAATTGCCGTATTTATTAATGAGTAGAAGACGTCCACAGCAGAACAAATATCCAAACATGGTTTAAAGCAGTCGATCCATGCAATGGAAGAAATAAAATTGTTGATTTTCAAATAATCCGCATTCTTAAAACCTAGATAGAAAACATCCGAATATGCAAATTCATTTACAATATCGCAGTTCACTACTAAGTTATAACCAATATGATGACTTTTGTTTTCACAGAGCAAATCAGTAGCTATTTCGGAAGACACATTGCAATTATTACTAAAAATTAAATCTAAAAACACATTGTTTTCATTTGGAATGTGATTTATTTGCTTGAGGTTTAGGAACGCAAAGCAATCAATGAGAACGCGCGCTTGATCAGTGGATCTTGAATTAACACACACTCCTAGGTGGTCGCTTTCCCACTTGTCCGACGGCAAGTTGTAGTCGCCACACAAAATGATTTCATCAACTGGAAAGTTATTAACAATATCATCGACTCCCTGACAGTGAGCTTCATACGTTTCTATTGATGAGCCTGGAGGAATGTACGTAGCACCCAAGATGTAATTTTTTTTATTTATCACCAGGTTAACAAATATGTGTTTCACATTTTTTACTGCGACCGGGATGACCGAGCACTTCAACACCTTTTTAATTAATATTAATACGCCTCCGCCTTTTGTTTTATCACTCGTCTGACTAGATCTGTCAGCCCTAAAAATGTTATAGTTTGGGACACGAATTTCCCCATCACAAATTTTATCCGAAAGCCAAGTTTCTATTATAATTATAACATCAAAATCAGTGGTTGCCACTCGTAACGAAAACTGTATTAAATTGCTTGAAAACCCGCCAACATTGTGAAAATAAATATTTAGTTTTTTAAGTTTTAAGTACTTGGTGTAATTCTGGGGGAGCCGTTGAAATATCGAATTGTGAGGTTTGGTTCACCATTTGATTTCCGAATCTGCAATTCCTCCTTTAAGCTTTTCAGATAAATTCTTTGTTTGAGAGTTAAATCCGCTTTCATGTAGATATCATTTTTTAAATTGGTATTTCGATTTTTTAACACTTCAGTGGCATCATTTCTACTTCCAAAAATTATTTTGGCAGGGCCCGGTTTATCTGTTTTTCTCCCAACCCGAATAACAGCTTTTGGCTCCTTATTAACTCCTAATTTTTCCAGGAGGTTAATTATGGCAAGTTTATCATCTTCCTTCTTCTCTTGAACATTAATTTTTGTAGATTCTGGCAAATTGAATAACATGACGTTCTTGCAGCATTGTCTACGATCTTCCAATTCCAAATAGATATCTTCTTCAGCCTACGTACTATTGCAATTCATTTTCAACTTGTTTATATCAGCGTTAATTTCCTCTTGCTTTTGTGAAATAATATTAATTTTAGTATGAATTTTATCAAGCTCAACCGAAAGTGTTTTGATGAGCTAGGTTTTTATTTGATTAATTTGGATTTTTAAAACTTTGTCAATCGAAGCTTCCAGTTCGTGATATTATTAAATTTGTCAAAATCAGCAGGCAAATTACAAAACACATACAAATTTATAAAATTAACTTAAATATTGACAAAAACAATCTAACAAAATGGGGGTTTCCCACAGAAGAAAGTTATATTAAAAGGTCGGGAAAAAAATCCTAAATCAGGGAAATGCCGGAAAAATTTAACCTTTCAGATTGTAGCTACCATGTTAGTTTTATTTCAAATAATATTAAGCAAAATTTTGTAAACTAGGCTATTATCTTTGGAAACATTTTCAGTCATTTAATGTTCTTATCAAAGCATTCAGTTGTAAGTTTCGAACGAGCGTTTCCACTTCTAGACTAAGCATGAAGTAAAATTTCGAGTTTAGAAAAGCCCTGTGAAAATTTGTCGAGGGTCGCGCAGCGACCCGAGACAAATTTTCTGGGCTTTTCTAAACTCGAAATTTTACTTCATGCGTCACGCGTATAAAACAGTGATTTAACGAGAAATTTAAAAACACACAAAAGTTAATCCTCACAATTAATTCGAATTATTTTTTAGATTAAAAACCTTTTGTAAATATTCGAACCCTTTTATAAATATTCGAATCCTTTTATAAGGATTCGACACCCTCATTTGGATTCGAATACGAATTCTCTTAAAAAAAAGTAACGAACCTGGATCACGAATCCAGTTGAACTAAAGTATTCGAATGCCTCTTTTGAATCCTCCAAAAGGATTCAAATCCAGGATTCGAATCCTGAATGATTCGAATCCTTCCCAGCTGTGCCAGAAACACATATGGTAAGTATGGTAAGTCACTGTATTGCATACAAATTACTGAAAATCAATAACACATATTTATAAATTAAAATAATATTCTAGTCGTGACTGAATGTCATAAGTTCAAGTCAGGAAAGTCTGGCTTAGACCAGCAATTACAAAAAAATCTATTCATGATTTCAATATTTTTATTGAAATCAGGAACAGAAAAATTATTATTAAAATTCTTAGTTCTAAACTTGAACTTTAAAATATCATAACTAAAATAAAAATGTGAAATTCTTCTATAAACTGAAAATAAAAGTTCCAGTGCTCCAAAAAATTAAAAAAGTAGCGTTTTGTCGCCTCCCAGGCGCGTCCTGCAAATTCAAATGTTCAGACTCTTCTAAACTCAAAATTTTACTTCATGCTTAATCAAGGATTGGAAGACAGTCGTTAGAATGATGTTAAGGACTTCAATTAAAATATTAGTTTTGTTTTGTAATTATTTTATTGCATATTATTTTTTTACAATTTCACTAATTTTCAAGAATTCTTATTATTTATTCCATTTTAAATATTGTACCAAACAGAGCTGGGACGAATCCTCGTAAAAAGGATTCGAATCACGGATCCGAATCAGCTAATATGATTCGAATCACGAATACTCAAATAAAGGATTCGTAAGAGATAAATATGATTCGAATCAAAGATTCGAATCCTGTTTTTTCGAATCACGAATACAAATCCTTTAGGAATAAATTTGACTTTATTATTTGTTTGCAACCATTAACATATAAATATCGTTACCAGCTGTTTTAAGAAAAATATTCAAAACCTAATTATTTATTATTAACACTCAACATCGGTAATAACACACTAAATATCTGATTTCGTGTTACTCTGATTAAAGATGTATTTGCGTGTTTCTGAACTTCACTTCAAATCAGTGTTTTGTACGCGTGGCGCATGAAGTAAAATTTCGAGTTTAGAAATGCCTGAAAATTTGGTTTGGTCGCTCCGCGCTTCGCGCTACGCGACCAAACCAAATTTTCAGGCTTTTCTAAACTCGAAATTTTACTTCATGCTTAACCTGGGAGTGGAATCACTCGTTTAAAACTTCAAATTGAACTCTATTATAAAATCGACGAATGCCTGAAAATTACGTAAATAAAAAATTCACTGAATATCATTAAAACCGGGCAAGTCAGAGAAAAGTCATGGAATTTTATTCAAATTGACTAAAACACTAATAAAAAAGCCATATGATGTTATTAAATAAGTCAAAATCAATAAGCAATATAAACATTACAAAACACGTAAACATTTATAAATCCAACTTAAATATTGACAAAAACAATTTACAAAATGGAAGTTTCTCACAGAAAACATTTATTAAAAGGTGAGGGAAAAAAATCTTGTATCAGGGAAATGTCGGAAAAACGTAACGTTTCAGATTGTAGCTACCATTTTGTAAGTATTCGAATCCTCTTATAAATATTCGAATCCCTTTGTAAGGATTCGAATCACCCTCATTTGGATTCGATTACGAATCCTCTTTAAAAAATGTAACGAATCCGGATCACGAATCCAGTTTAACTAAAGTATTCGAATGCCTCTTTTGAATCGTGTAAAATGATTCGAATCCAGGATTCGAATCCTGAATGATTCGATTCTTGTTCAGCTCTGGTACCAAATAGTTTTAACAATTTTCAATAGTTACGATTTTCTGCTAATTATTTCTAGGTTTTATCAATAATAATGTATCAATGATAATTTTTACAAATTCTCCTTAACTTATTACATTGATGTTAAATTGTTTGAACACAAACTTAATCTCAATTTAATATTATTTTAAAAAAATGAATTTTTGAATTATTTCCAAAATTAAAATATTTACTTCCTTAGTTTGTATTTAATTTTAAATTAAAATTAATTTTAAACTGAAAAGGCTCGAATAAACGAGATATGCTATTACTTTTCGACACTACTGTGTAAGGAAAGTATTATAATTATGCCAAAAATCCGACTATCCAGTTTTGGCATTCGTTTACGTTTATAGGTCCCCTGAGTATGATTTTCATATTTTTACGACGATCTCTGTGTATCTATGTGTGCATGTGTGTATCAGAGCTGGGACGAATCCTCGTAAAAATTATTCGAATCACGAATCCAAATCACCTAATATGATTCGAATCACGAATCCGAATCACCTAATATGATTCGAATCAAAGATTCGAATCATATTTTTTCGAATCACGAATACAAGTCCTTTAAGAATAAATTTGATTTTATTATTTTTTTGCAACCATTAACATATAAATATCGTTAACAGTTGTGCTAACAAAAATATTCAAAACCTAATTATTTATTATTAACACTGAACTGTTGATAACAGACTAAATATCTGATTCCGTGTTACTCTGATTAAAGATGTAATTGTGTATTTTTTAACTTCACTATAAATTAGTGTTTTGTACGCGTGGCGCATGAAGTAAAATTTGGAGTTTAGAAAAGCCTGAAAATTTGGTTTGGTCGCTCCGCGCTTCGCGCTACGCGACCAAACCAAATTTTCAAGCTTTTCTAAACTCGAAATTTTACTTCATGCTTAACCTGGGAGTGGAATCACTCGTTTAAAACTTCGAATTGAACTCTATTATAAAATCGACGAATGCTTGAAAATTAAGTAAATAAAAAAAATGTAAATAATAATAATAATTTAACCACTAAATTGGTTAAATTAGATAAAAGTTTATGCTTTTGACAGTAAGTAAAACTATGTCAACAACAATCATCTAGCATCATTTGTTTTTTTGTTTTGAAGATATGACGAAAAAAGTGAAAATCTATTAAATGTTATTCTCACAATAATTTTGTTAATTAAGGAGATATGAAATTAAGATTTCATAGATAACTTAAATTAGTCCTTAGAATAATATTGGAATTGCCAGATTTTATACAAGGTGTCCTATCTTTTTTTTTAAATATTGCAGCTATTTTTTTTACATATGACACGTGATTTACAATTAAATTTTCCTGCTTTATTCAGTAGTATAAAAATCTAATATGGCTTTTATTAAAAAAATTGAACTTTGACGTTGTATCTTGAAAATCAGACACCCTGTATAAAATTTGTCAATTTAATTGTTTCTCGGATATTGTTTAGGGTGTATTTCAAATTTCAGCTCATAATCTTTCTAATTAACAAAATTATAGCAAAAAAAATGTTTGTCGATTTTCACTTATTTCGCCATATCTTGAAAACAAATGACACTAGATCAAATTTATTAACGCATTTTTATTTTGTATTAAAAATGAAAGCTTTTGTCTAATCTAACCGTTTTCGCACCTCTAATAGTTTACAAAATCCCAATGGTGAGCACGATAAAGACGAACGGTATAAATCTCTCCTATAGTCTGTCTCATTTTAATAAGCCGCAACTTTGAGCATGAAGTAAATATTTCGAGTTTAGAAACGCTTGAACATTTTCAGGGTTTTCTGAACTCAAAATATGTTCTTCATGCGCTAGGCGCGCAAAACACTGATTTACTGTGAAATTCAAAACCATACATACACACCAGAGCTGGGCAGGATTCGAATAATTCAGGATTCGAATCCTTTTAAAGGATTTAAAAGAGGCATTCGAATACTTTAGTTCAACTGAATTCGTGATCCGGATAGTTACATTTTTTTTTAAGAGGATTCGTATTCGAATCCAAATGCAGGCGATTTGAATCCTTATAAAAGGATTCGAACGTTTATAAAAGGATTCGAATATTTATAAAAGGATTCGAATATTTATAAAAGGATTCGAATACTTACAAAAGGATTCGAATACTTACAAAAGGATTCGAATACTTACAAAAGGATTTGAATCGTCAACAATAATTCGAATTAAATGTGAGGATTACATGAAAAATGTCTTTTGTGTGTTTTTAAGTTTCTCGTTAAATCACTGTTTTATACGCGTGGCGCATGAAGTAAAATTTCGAGTTTAGAAAAGCCCAGAAAATTTGTCTCGGGTCGCTGCGCGACCCTCGACAAATTTTCACGGGGCTTTTCTAAACTCAAAATTTTACTTCATGCTTAGTCTAGGAGTGGAAACGCTCGCTCGAAACTTCACACTGAATGCTTTGATAAAAACATTAAATGACTGAAAATGTTTTTGAAGATAATAATCTAGTTTTCAAAATAATAAATTAATATCATTTGAAGAAAAACTGACATGGTAGCCACAGTCTGAAATGTTAAATTTTTCCCACATTTCCCTGATTCAATATTTTTCTCCCTGACCTTTTAATATATTTTTTTCTGTGGGAAACTCCCATTTTGTTAAATTGTTTTCATTGTTTTTGTCAGTATTTAAGTTAGTTTTATAAACTTTTACGTGTTTTGTAATTTGTATGGTTTAAATGATATTCAGTGATTTTTTTATTTACGCAATTTTCAGGCATTCGTCGATTTTATAATAGAGTTCAATTTGAAGTTTTGAACGAGTGATTCTACTCCCAGGTTAAGCATGAAGTAAAATTTCGAGTTTAGAAAAGGCTGAAAATTTGGTTTGGTCGCGTAACGCGTAGCGCTACGCGACCAAACTAAATTTTCAGCCTTTTCTAAACTCGAAATTTTACTTCATGCGCCACGCGTACAAAACACTGATTTAAAGTGAAGTTCGAAAACACACAAATACATCTTTAACCAGAGTTACACGGAATCAGATATTTAGTCTGTTATCAGGTTTAAATAATAAAATCAAATTTATTCTTAAACGATTTGTATTCGTGATTCGAAAAAACAGGTTTCGAATCATATTTATCTGTTACGAATCCTTTATTCGAGTATTCGTGATTCGAATCATACAAGGTGCGGCAGGGAAACTTGCTGATTTGAATTGGGCGCCAATGAGCGAGACGTGGGCAGAAAGGGGTAGGGAGGGTCTCATTCGATAGAGAGGGTCTTGACGTTTTGTTACCGCTTAAGCCAGTTGTCGTCATACGTTGGACAAAGGAGGAGCGTGCGTGCGCCGGCGAGGCCTACTTTTCCAATGGCTGTTCGGTCGTTGCCACCCAATGTGCCTTCCGAACTCGGTTCAATATTCATCCCACGGTTCCGTTCCTGGCCGGCAATCAATCGTTGGGTAGACGCATTTAGGGAAAGTGGCAGTGTGGCACAAAAAGGGCCTGGAGGTCAACGGACTTCCAGAACACCAGAAAACGTCGAGAGGGTGAGGCTGTTGTAAGGCTGTCATTTTCTTACAAAACTTGAAGAAATGGAACTTGGGGACGTATAGTTTCAGCAGGACGGAGCCACGGCACACACAGCGAGAACTTCAATGGAACTTTTGAGAGAACACTTGCACGAGCGCCTAATCTCCTTGAGGGGTGACGTACTGTGGCCGGCGCGCTGGCCCGATTTGGCTCCCTGTAACTTCTTTTTATCGGGATATCTCAAATCCATTGTTTACAATGACAAACCAAGGACCCTGCAACACCTGAAGGACAACTTTCGCCAAGCCATCGCCAACATTCCCGTCAATATGTTGAAAGAGTGGAGCGGAACTTCAAAAAGCGGGTGGAACAGTATATCGCTAATTAGGGCCGCCATTTGTCCGACGTCATTTTTAAAACCACTTGAAAGAAACATTCAGGATGTGTACAATACGAAAAAAAAAAAAGAATTAAATCGATATGTGAAATACTTTTCTTTTATTGACCTTTGAAATCAGCAAGTTTCCCTGCCGCACAATGTATTAGGTGATTCGGATTCGTGATGCGAATCCTTTTTACGAGGATTCGTCCCAGCTCTGACACACACACACACACAATTTTTAGTTAGGAAAATTACTTCTAACAATTGTACCGGTATCATTATGGTCCAACATTTGACTTAGTGCGTTGGATACAAGGTCATTAAAGTGGAACAGCTGAAAAAAAATAGCTGCAATCCTGAAAACTTTTCAGTATTTAAATTAATGACAAAATGTAAATTTTTTTACATTTTATGAGTTGAAGAATTATCAAAAAACTTTACGAATGCATCGAAGAAAGGCTCGAAAAAAAAATCTGACAACACTGCTGGCGTCCGTTGTCACTGGCGCCCCATGTATCTTGTCACCGGCGCCCCTTATTTCTGGACTAGATCAGTTGCTTCATGCCTTAGGCCAGCTCTGCTTACTTTTATAGCATATAAAACAACATTAGAGTGAGACCACAGAAATGTTCAACCTTTTTTTACATACAAAAGTTGAATACCCTAATGGGCTTTATAGATTTAGAATATACATTAATTTTAGCTTATCGCGTACAATCAAATAGTTTAGCGATTTCTATATGAGAAAACAATAGAAAATCGATAAGCGTTTGGGTAATGAACCCGCGTCAAAACCGGTACAGATTCATGAATCATTCGGAACGGTGACGAAACGGCGCGGGCGTTCTTAATAAAGAAAACGAAGAAGGAGGAATCAAAACGCACTGAAAAATACCATTTTGTTTGGATGGTTTGGATCGAGTCCGTCTCACCGCTTTCAGGGACCGTTACCCGAGCGCCAGCAGGAGCAACGCGTTCGACAAATCGCCGAGCAGGGGCGCCCAGCAGGCCGAAATCTCTACAATAGTCTCAAGCAAAGTGTACACACGGTATAGCACGCGGTAGAGCCGCGCTGCCACAACCAGGAAACCAGCAGGAACGACTCCTCCTTTTCTCTCTCTCGCCTGCTGACGCTGCACGCGAGCAACTAGTATGCGATCAGCTGTTTGTTCTACATGATGTAGACGTAGCGCCGCAGTCCGGTTTTTATTACAGTGCGCGATCCGCCGGCAAAATAAAATTACAACAACAAAAACAAAGGATACCCACGCGGTCCAAGTGAACTAACTCTTAATAATATTTTGGAATATTTTTTTCGCATCACGTGCGCGACACGTGATTAATTCAGGTGAGTGCGCTTATACCTCTTAATTATTTATTTATTTATATGCGTATTGTTTTTTTTCGCACTGTCACCGACTCGTTTTGGCGGTTTTCGCGGGCAACATTGCTAGCCGGGCTACCTAGCGTGTTGTTGCTATGGTCACGGAAACAATGGACAGCAGGAACGGTATTATACTTCCTGTTGTTTCTTTTTTTGTTTATTTTAGAACGGCCGCTTCGATTGGAAAAAGGAACTAGGGCTTCGTGTTTGATTGATGTGGGATTATGTTGAAATGTTTGACCATGCAGATATGCGATATCAGCGATTAAAGCGTTTTTTTATTACATTTGTTGATAAGGATTCGCCGCGTTTTATGAATTATTTCTCAATTATTGCTTATATGCTGATTTGATTGGATTGCAGGCGGCTGCAGAATTCATACATATATGAATAAAGTCGTTTCTATTTATGGGATATTTTCATATTGCATTTCTGTTTGACAATAGGAAGTTGTTTAGAATCTGTTGAAGTAACCAATTTTTTATTTAGATCAATAGTTTCAAAAGGACCAAAAGTTCTACTACGAAAAGAGAGAATACCAAAACTACCTCCAAAGTGCATTAAAAATAAAATTAAAACATTCGAAAAGTAATTATGACTGTTCTGACTTCTAATTTCTTGAATTAATTTCTCATCTGGCACTTGGTGAAACATATTACACTATGTAAAGTTAATTAAAGGAAAGGCACTTGGTATTGTTTCACAATTAAATCTTTATTCCGACTAGTTTCGGTTTGTTAGAATATTTTCAAAGGAATTCCTTTGAAAATGGTCTAACAAACCGAAACTAGTCGGAATAAAGATTTAATTGTGAAACAATACCAAGTGCCTTTCCTTTAATTAACTTTACATGTTCTGACTTCATAAATAAACTTTTTTGATGAATGAATGAAACATGGTTCATTTTTCTGTTACTATTAAAAGTAATTATTGATGATTTAAAAAGAACCTGACAATTTAAAAAAATAAATGAGGCTGTCTTATATGTTTAATTACATGATTTTAAAATGCAATTAGTTCAGACATTTTTAAAATGAACTACTGTCAATACTGTCAAATTTCAAATGTGAAAAATAAATAAAACGCCCAACGTGAACAAAAAAACATGCTTGTCACTAAAAGCTTTTAGAAATTCTAATTTTAATTGTTATTGATTAATTAATACCTGAATACTAACTACACAAAGTAGGCAACAACTGTCTATATGTTGCTAAACCGCTAAATTGTAATAAATGCTCTCCAAAATGTACCGGTAATTTGCCGTTTTGCCGGTAATTCGGTTGAAAAGGAAATAAAGCAATTTGATCGGTGTACAGCAATCATTTCTTTATATAATACATCTGTAACAATTGTTTAAACCAGTGGTCTCCAAACTACGGCCCGCGGGCCAAATCCGGCCCGCGACTTGCATGAATCCGGCCCGCGATTGTTTGTATTTTTTTTTTGTAAATGTCATATTTTGAAATATTGTAACAATTGTTCCTTAAATTTTTCATAATTTTATAAAATTAATCGGATCTTGGCCGACTTTATTATGTAGAATTGTATTTGTGGCCCGCGAAGAAGATAGTTTGGAGACCCAGGGTTTAAACCAGTTTATACTATATTACATATTGTAGGCAACCCAATACCGTTAATGTATATTGGATTGCCGCTGTCGCCGCAACGACAACATGTACAGGGTGAGCGAAACTCGATGTCTCAGCTCTATTATGAGAAAAGGAAAAACGATAGAAGAAATCTGAAAAGAGGTTCATAAATGGGATTGAGTAAGGTCCATTTTAAGCCAAAATTGCATATTTTTCCAAATTTGGAATCTAAGGTAATGACTTCATTGAATATTTTTTCCCAGAAACATACCTATATACCTATATTTTTGGTTATTTAAAAAGAGCTAATTTTTCTGAATTAACTTTGTAGAGAAGAAAATTTGGTATCTTCTTCCGTTAAAAAATTACAAACAAACTTTAAAAAAAGTATTATCAAAAATTCACAATTGTCACGACTTAAACAAGTAGCCTTTGAAAACAAATAACAAAGTCGCATTTGTCAATAATTAAACTAATGGTTGACAAATATTGTTTTGTTGTCATTTGATTTTGAAAAATGTTTACGCACAAGGAAAATGTTATTAGTTTATGGAGAATCTCAAAAGAACCCTCAGTTATACGCCCAGAGATACCCTGAACGTGTTATTCCAACCTTACAAATATTTGCAAGATTGAAACGCAATTTACGTGCAAACAACGAGGCATTTTCTGCTCGAAAGGGAAGACAAATTGCTAAAAGGATCAATTCTGACAATATTGTTGCGACTGTTTTGCAGTATTTTCAAGACCATCCAAGAAACTCGATTCGGCAAGCCTGTCCTGAGTTGAATTTAAAATACTGTTCGGTACGACAAATTTTGAAAGGAAATGGTTACCACGATTATAAACTTCACAACTTAGAACGTTGTCAGATCAACATCAACGAAGAATAAATTTTTGAGTTCAAGTGATGGTAAACTTAAAGATCAATGACAATCGATTTTTCCAGCAGGTGTTGTGGACGGATGAAAGCCGTTTTGTTAGTAACGGCAAGTCCAATAAAAAATGAACATTTTTGGGCTACTGAAAATCCACATTTTGTCAATCCGATTGAAAACCAAGGGCACTTCGGTATTAACCTTTGGTGTGGTATTATTTATGGGCATTTGATTGGTCCATATTTTTACGAAGGAGTTTTACGCAGTGAGCAATATTTGTAATCTCTTCAAAAACAACTTCCTGTGCTTCTCGAAAATGTGCCATTACAGCTGCGAGCAAACACGTGTTTTCAGCATGACGGAGCTCCACCGCATAAAGTACGAGTTGTCTAACAATTTTTAAATGAAACTTAAAATTGGATGGGTATAAATGAACCGATACAGTGGGCGCCTGAATCACCAGACTTGACCCCACTAGACTTCTCCTTGTGGGAAACTTTGAAAAACAAAGTTTACAAAACACCATCTGTTAACTTGGAACATTTAAAAGAAAAAATCAGACATGCTTGCGATGAACTATCTAGAGAAATGTTACGTAAGGTTTCAGTAATAGAAGTAAGGCGGAGATTAGATTTATTTAGTTTAAAATTCTTTGTTTTAAATGAGTGTATTAAACATGTTTAAAAACAGCCGTCGTGTTTTAAACGGTTTTGTTTTAAACATGTTTTAAATTTTAAATTTGTTTAAATTATATATTTTTAAAGATTTTTTGTTTACATTTTTAAATTTTAACTAAATTGTTGAAGATATTTCAAACTACATTAATGAACTTAACATTTTATTACAATAAAATATCTCAACTGTGTGTGCAGTAATGTGATTTTTATATAAGGGACATTTTTCTTTCAGGTATACGTATGCACACACTGTAAATTTTACGACATTCGTTGCTTTTTTGAAAGATTTCAATTTGAATCTTTAAACGAGGGTTTTCCACTCCCAGACTAAGCATGAAGTAAAATTTCGAGTTTAGAAAAGTCTGAAAATTTGGATTGGCCGCGTAGCGAAGTGGAGCGGCCAATCCAAATTAGGCTTTTCTAAACTCGAAATTTTACTTCATGCGCCACACGTACAAAATACTGAAATATCGTAAAGTTTAAAATAAACGGCTTTAGCAATCTAATATGTATGAATAAAACGTAAGTCAAATTCTGTGCTGAACAAACTGTTTAAAACAGTGATTATAGGCAACCCAATAACTCTAACGTATATTAGGTTGCCTATAATTGTTGTCGTATGTGTGTGTTTTTGAACTTCACTGTAAATCAGTGTTTTTAAGCGTGGCGCATGAAGTAAAATTTCGAGTTTAGAAAAGCCTAATTTGGATTGACCGCTCCGCTTCGCTACGCGATCTATCCAAATTCTTAGGCTTTTCTAAACTCGAAATTTTACTTCATGCTTAGTCTGGGAGTGAAAAACACTCGTTAAAAGCCCCAAATTTACCGCTTTGAAACAACGAATTCCCGCAAATTTAAAAAACGCTATAATTATCGGGATATGTATACTCAAAAGAAAAATGCCCTGTTGTTCTGTTTTAAACACGTTTTAAACGTGTTTTAAGCATGTTTTAAACATGTTTTTAATCGTTAATTTAAAGTAAAGTAAAACATACCATGACACTTTTACTTCAAATAATATCAAAAAAAAATACTAAAAACTAAATTATTATCTTTAAAAACATTTTCAGTCATTTAATGTTCTTATCAAAGCATTCAGTTTGAAGTGTCGAACGAGCGTTTCCACTCCCAGACTAAGCATGAAGTTAAATTTCCAGTTTAGAAAAGCCCCGCGTAGAAAATTAGTCTCGGGCCGCGCAGCGACCCGAGACAAATTTTCACGGGGCTTTTCTAAACTCGAAATTTTACTTCATGCGCCACGAGTATAAAACAGTAATATAACGAGAAATTTAATACCACAGATAACAAATTTTTCGTGTTAATCCTCACAATTATTCGAAATATTTTTGACGATTCAAATCCGTTTCTAAGTATTCGAACCTTTCTGTAAGTATTCGAATCCTTTTGTAAGTATTCGAATCCTTTTATAAATATTCGAATCCTTTTATAATATATTTTACAATCTGAAATATTCAATTTTTCTGACATTTCCCTAATTCAAAATGTTTTTCCCTGACGTTTTAATATAACTTTTTTCTGTGGGTTTTATAAATTTTTACGTGTTTTAAAATTTTTATAATGCCTGTTGATTTTGACTTATTTAATAATACCATATGGCTTTTATGTTAGTGTTTTCGTCAATTTCAATAAAATTCTATGACATTTCTCTGACTTTCCCGGTATTAATGATATTCAGTGAATATTTTATTTACGTCATTTTCAGGCATTCGTCGATTTTATAATAGAGTTCTATTTGAAGTTTTAAACGAGGGATTCCACTCCCAGGTTAAGCATGAAGTAACATTTCGAGTTTAGAAAAGCCTGAAAATTTGGTTTGGTCGCGTAGCGCGTAGCGCTACGCGACCAAACCAAATTTTCAGGCTTTTCTAAACTCGAAATTTTACTTCATGCGCCACGCGTACAAAACACTGATTTGAAGTGAAGTTCAAAAACACACAAATACATCTTTAATCAGAGTAACACGGAATCGGATATTTAGTCTGTTATCAACGATGTTCAGTGGTAATAATAAATAATTACGTTTTGAATATTATTCTTAAAACAACTGGTAACGATATTTATATGTTAATAGTTGCAAAAAATAATAATATCAAATGTATTCTTAAAGGATTTGTATTCGTGATTTGAAAAAAACAGGATTCGAATCTTTGATTGGAATCACACGAATCCCTTATTCGACTATTCATGATTCGAATCATATAAGGTAATTCGGATTCGTAATTCGAATCCCTTTATCGAAGATTCATCCCAGCTCAGTTTTAACTCATTGTTAGGATTCGCCGGAAAATATGTTTTTCGTGTGTTTTTCAACTTCATGTTTAAATCAGTGTTTAATACGTAAAATCCTTTATGCTTCCCCAAGAAGTAGAAACAGTCGTTAGAAGCTTCAAATTGAAGGCTTTAATGAAAACAGCAAATGTATGAACATTTATTTAAAACAAATCTACTTTTCATAATTTATAATTAGAAGTGATTTATTATCGATATTATTTGAAATAAAGCATATCCCATAAAAATTGACAAATTATTAAATGGTATTATTAAATTTGTATAAATCAGCAAGCATCAAAGAAATTACAAAATACGTAAAAACTAATAAAATCAATTTAAATCCCAAGTACCAGTTTGGATTCCTCCCAAAAAAGTCCACTACCCTCCCGCTCTCCATAATCGCATCCAATTTGCAAACGGCACACCTCGAAGGCCAAGCATCTGCAGCCCTATTTCTGGATATACAAAAAGCCTTCGACTCTGTATGGCACCGAGGTTTGCTGTTCAAGTGTCATCTCCTAAATATTCCTAAACATCTCATCCTACTCCTCAACAATTTCCTATCCCATAGAACCTTAAAAGTTAAAATAGATAATTTTTTCTCCACAACATCCCCCGAGCAAGGGGTTCCACAAGGATCACCCCTTTCTCCCATACTATACAACATTTTCTGCACTGACATGTATAATCCTGATCCCAAATACTTTAATCCTACATCATATATCCTCCAATACGCTGGCGATACCGCTCTCATAACTCACGAACCCTCCCTTCCAAAAGCCCTACAAACCCTGCAGCAACTAATAGAGACACTCGAGACATGGTTTGCAAAATGGCGAATCAAAATTAACCCCAAAAAATCCGAACTATTAATTCCTTTCCACCGACTCTCCCCTAACTATCCGTATAACCTATTCATCTCACAAACTCCTATACTTCCTTCCCTTTATATTAAATACTTAGGTGTCACATTTGACACCTAGTTAAAATTTAAAAAACATGCGGCAAACATTAAAAACAAAATAATTTGTAGAGCGAAGCATTTTAGATGCTTAACATTTAGAAATAAGGGTATTTCCACCCTAACCGCCACCCGCATCTACAAAATGATCTGTCGTCCACTCCTTGATTACGCATCCATACTCCTGTTCGAATCCTCCAATCCAACTATAAAATGCATACAAGTTAGTGAACGATCAGCTTTCCGTGCACTTACAAAAATACGCCACTAACAACCCTTTGTACAAACCATCCAACCATCTCCTCTATACCACAACCAATATATCCCCAATCGAAAATAGGCTACAACACCTCGCAGACAAATTCGCAACAAACCCTTCAAACTTCCAATTTCTTTCCCAATTCTGTAAACGTCTAAACCCTCATGTTACCCGAAAACACAAAAATCCCACATCTACCATTTTCGACTTCATTTCATCTCACCACCCACACTAACTGTCAAAGAAAATAGTACCATCATCAATTCTCGGCGGAAAGACCTCTGGTCGATAGCCAGTTATCAAGAGGAAGTTTATTTTATTTATATTTATTGATTATAAACAATAATGTAATTAATTATTTTGTATTGTCCTCTGATAATAAAGATTTGTTATATATATCCATTTAAATATCGTCAAAAACATTGATTAAAATATGGATTTTTGACGATATTTAAATTGATTTTATTAGTTTTTACGTATTTTGTAATTTCTTTGATGCTTGTTGATTTATAGAAATTTAATAACACTATTTAATAATTTGTCAATTTTTAGAAAAATTGTTTTTTGGTGCCATTTGTTTTATTACTTCTTGTATCGTTCATTGATTTTGACAATTTAACACTTACTATTATTTTTATTTTTGGTCTTTTACTAGTTTTTTGTTTTTTTTTCTGTAGAAATTTAGAAATTACCAAGTATTATATTTCTTGTGTTTGGTAAATATTTGCTTTGTGTTAATTTTAGCAATTTTTTATAATTGTTTGTTACTTTTAAAAAATTTATATAAAATAAAAATATTTAATATGCAAAACGCTTCATTTCTGCGATATTGTATTTTAAATTTTATTTAATTTTGATGTGTAATTTTGATAGAATCAGATTTTATCAATTTTGTATCGTTAAAATATAAAAACCATAAAAAATGTAATTACACTTTTTTATTGAAATTGTTAATTACAGTTGAATTTAAAGATTTTGACGTATTTGCCAATGTTTGTTATATTGACAATTATAACATTGTCTTATGTTTATGTTTATTTAACAATTTTAATACCTATGTTATTGATTTTAAAGATATTATTGAATTTGATTTGTTTTACTATTTTTTATTAAGTTTGAAGATTTGGTTACAATCGCTTCTATGAATTTTATCGTTTTAAAATACTTATAAATTCAAAATATTATAATTTTGTATTAATATTGACGATTTTTTTAATGTCAACTTTAGACCTTTTTCTTAATTTTTTACAATTTTTTTAAAATTTTGTTTGTTGATTAGTAATAATTATTAATTAGGACGTTGTATTATTCTTGAATTTCTCAATATTGACAATTTTTCATTGCTTCAGTTGATTAGAATGATTTTTGCAGTAATAACGTTTGTTTTTTTTTAAATGAATATATGTATAATGTTCAATTTAGAAGATTTCTAGATTATTTTATCAATTAGTGTTTTTTAATTTTTGTTGACAAAACTTATTGTTGTCATTAATTATTTTAAATGTTAAACATTATTATTCCCAATATTAATTTAGACAAAAACAAATTCTATAAATATTCTCGAATTTTATTAAATGTAATAATTTTTCAGATTTGTATAATTGTAGACAGTAATGTGATTTTTTCATTATTTCCTATTTTAATTTACTTTGCCAATATTGACAATTTTTTGACATAATTTTGATATTTTCCATAATTTCTGTATATTTTGTTACTTTTCACGATTTACTTGAACTGCTTTTTTAGTGCTTTGGTCAATTTTCTATGAATAAAATTCCCCGAGTTTTCCCCGACTTTTCCGGTTTTAATGATATGCAGAGTGTTTATTTTAAGTGGTTTTCATGTATTCGTTGTACTGATTTGGAAATCGTTTAATTTGAAGTGTTAAACTAGTGTTTCAATCCCAGATTAAGCATGAAGTCCAATTTTGAAAAGCTTTAAAATTCGGTTTGGCCGTTCTGCGAAGCGAAGTGAAATTTTCAGGCTTGTCTAAACTCGAAATTTTACTTCATGCGCCATGCGTATAAAACAATGATTTCAAGTGAAGGTAAAAATTACATATTTTATTAGAGTAACATTGAATAAGATATTTATTCTGTTATCAGTTTAGTGTTAATAATAAATAATTAGATTTCGAACATTTTTGCTAAGAACAACTCGTAGAATATTAAAATGTTAATGGCTCAAAAAAATAATAATATCAAGCCCGCGAGCCATCCCCTGGGGGCGAACATAAAAAATGAAATATGTTCTGATTCCATAATAAAAAATATTTAAAAACAAAAGGAACATGTTAGTATTCATGTTTTAAATTAATTATTCACATCAAAACTAATTACACATTACTTAAGAAATGAGTTAATTTTCTTCTTATCGATGAAAATAAATGTAAAATTCAACATTATTAAAAGTTCATAAATAAAATATTTTATGTAATTACAACGCATAAATAATGCCTTTTAAAAAATATTAAATCATTTTTAGCGCTAACAGAATTCATTTACAATAATTAGTTAGTTTTCATTTCCACAATTTATCTCCAAATTTAAAGGTATTAATATTTACTAAATTGATTTTATTTAAGTGTACTCTAATCATTATGAGTTTAGTTTATTTTTAAGATTAAACCGCCTATTTATTTAAAAGCCATTTTTATATTCTAGGCGTTTTCTCGAAAAAAATTACTAAATATATCGAAACTTTTGGTCTGTACTGTATATAACCTCTTTATAAAATATTTATAATATTTATTAATATAAACAGATAATTAAAATTGATTCTATAAAATGTCTATCGACTATAGGTCTTTCAGCCTGTATTGGCATTTAACGGGCCAGAACTTTTATGCTTATAATGCTTTATGCTTATGATGCTTTATTTAGAATCATTATTTTATTTGTAATCACTACTTCATTTATTTACATGTATTTTTGTTTTTTTTCTGGACTATAAATTGTTGTTCTGTAATTGGGTTATCCTGTTCGACAAATAAAGATTTGATTATTATTAAAGATATAAAAAACGTTTGAAAAGGGGCTATCTCCTTTCCAAAATGACCCATTCAATTAATTTCTGAACAGTTGTATAAAATGACATTAAAATAAAAATATCATTTTATTTAAAACTCCAATTAAGAGATGATTCCGTTCGAATACTTGTATGCTTCTTCTACTTCTTCTTGATAAATGGACTTGCCAACTAGGCCCTTTCGACCAGTCTCTGAAATTTTATTTTAAGATACTTGTATGCTATATCCTAACGGCGTGTATAAAATCACCGATTGATTTTTTCAATCCCACTTGTTGAACTCTCATGCAATTTAAATGATACGCACTTTAGATTAGATATCTCGAATGGGAATAATGGAAGTAATTTGGTTAATTGGTGATTGGCAATTGATTTTATACGTTAATCGTTATAGACATGCTCGATGACGTGAGGTCCATTTAAGGTTTTGTCTAGCGATGCGCTGAAGCAAATAAAGGACACAATTTAAAATTAAAATTCATGACGGTAATTATTATAAATTATGTGTTTAAGTTAGTATACTCCTCATAAAGGGAATCATTTATTTTAAGTATACATATCCCGATATATACGCTGTATATTTTCAGGCATTCATTGATTTTATAAAAGCGATTAATTTGAAGCTTCTAGCGAGTGTTTCCATTCCTTGATCAGGCATAAAGTAAAAATTCGAGTTTAGAAAAGCCTGAACATTTGAATTAGACCGATGTTAAGATAGCCATAGATTTTCCAGCCACGGATTTGCCCGGCGCATCCACCATCGATCGTAAATTAGAATAAATGTTTTTCTTAGTTTAAGGCATATTATTAATGAAACAAAGAAAACTAAACTAATTCCAGCCCTAAAAATATAGCTCATCCGAACTTAAATTTATTTTCGTATCAAACACAAATAGATAGTCCTCCCAAAAGCATGTAATAAAATGACCAGATTTCAAACTTAAATTAAAAGTATGTAGTTGTGATTAAAATTATTTCTTTTAACTCTGACGTGTAGCTTACAGCCTAACTAAGCCATATAAGTAATAAAATTTTGGCAAAAATGTTAAATATATTTATTATAATAACCAGATTTCAAACTTAAATTAAAAATATGTAGTTGTGATTAAAATTATTTCTTTTTACTCTGACTTGTAGCTTAGAGCCTAACTAAGCCAATTTAACAATAAAATATTGGAAAAAATGTTAAATACATTTTTTATAAATTTTTTCCATCCTAACGACTCCAATAAAATGACCAGATTTCAAACGTAAATTAAAAATATGTAGTTGTGATTAAATTTATTTCTTTTAACTCTGACGTGTAGCTTGAAGCCTAACTAAGCCTTTTAAGCTATAAAATTTTGGCAAAAATGTTAAATGAATTTTCTATAAATTTTTCCCATCCGGAAAACTCGAACAAAATGACCAGATTTCAAACTTAAATTAAAAATATGTAGTTGTGATTAAAATTATTTCTTTTAACTCTGACGTGTAGCTTAAAGCCTAACTAAGCCATTTAAGCTATAAAATTTTGGCAAAAATGTTGAATGAATTTTTTATAAATTTTTTCTATGCGAACGACTCGAATAAAATGACCAGATTTCAAACTTAAATTAAAAATATGTAGTTGTAATTAAAATTATTTCTTTTAACTCTGACGTGTAGTTTCAAGCCTCACTAAGCCATCAAAGCTATAAAATTTTGGCAAAAATGTTAAATGAATTTTTTATAAATTTTTTCCATGCGAGCGACTCGAATAAAATGACCAGATTTAAAACTTAAATTAAAAATATGTAGTTGTCATTAAAATTATTCTTTTTTAACTCTGACGTGTAGTTTAAAGCCTATGTAAGCCATTTAAGCTATCAAATTTTGGCAAAAATAATAAATACATTTTTTATAAATTTTTTCCATCCGAACGACTTGAATAAAATGACCAGATTTCAAACTTAAATTAAAAATATGTAGTTGTGATCAAAATTATTTCTTATAACTCTGACGTGTAGCTTAGAGGATATAAAATGTTAGCAATAATGTTAAATAAATTTTTTATAATTTTTTTCCATCCGAACGACTCGAATAAAATGACCATATTTCAAACTTAAATTAAAAATATGTAGTTATGATTAAAATTATTTCTTTTAATTCTGACGTGTAGCTTAAAGCCTAACTAAGCCATTTAAGCTACAAAATGTTGGCAAAAATGTTAAATGAATTTTTTATAATTTTTTTCCATCCGAACGACTCGAATAAAATGACCAGATTTCAAACTTAAATTAAAAATATGTAGTTGTAATTAAAATTATTTCTTTTAACTCTGACGTATAGTTAAAATCCTAACTAAGCCATTTATGCCATAAAATTTTGGCAAAAATCTTAAATGAATTTTTTATAAATTTTTCCCATCCGAAAGACTTGAATAAAATGACCAGATTTCAAACTTAAATTAAAAATATGTAGTTGTGATTAAAATTATTTCTTTTAACTCTGACGTGTAGCATAAAGCCTAACTAAGCTATTTAAGCTACAAAATGTTGGCAAAAATGTTAAATGAATTTTTTATAAATTTTTTCCATCCGAACGACTCGAATAAAATGACCAGATTTCAAACTTAAATTAAAAATATGTAGTTGTGATTAAAATTATTTATTTCAACTCTGACGTGTGGCTTAGAGGCTAACTAAGCCATTTTAGCTATAAAATGTTGGCAAAAATGTTAAATGAATTTTTTATAAATTTTTCCCATCCGAAAAACTCGAATAAAATAACCAAATTTCAAACTTAAATTAAAAATATGTAGTTGTGATTAAAATTATTTCTTTGAACTCTGACGTGTAGCTTAGAGCCTAACTAAGCCATTTTAGCTATAAAATTTTAGCAAAAATGTTAAATGAATTTTTTATAAATTTTTTCCATGCGAACGACTCGAATAAAATGACCAGATTTCAAACTTAAATTAAAAATATGTAGTTGTGATTAAATTTTTTTCTTTTAACTCTGACGTGTAGCTTAAAGCCTAACTAAGCCATTTAAGCTATAAAATTTTAGCAAAAATGTTAAATGAATTTTTTATAAATTTTTTCCATCCGAACGACTGGAATAATATGACCAGATTTCAAACTTAAATTAAAAATATGTAGTTGTGATTAAAATTATTTCTTTTAACTCTGACGTGTAGCTTAAAGCCTAACTAAGCCATTTAAGCTATAACATTTTGGCAAAAATGTTAAATACTTTTTTATAAATTTTTTCCATCCGAACGACTCGAATAAAATGACCAGATTTCGAACCTAAATTAAAAATATGTAGTTGTGATTAAATTTATTTCTTTTAACTCTGACGTGTAGCTTAGAGCCTAACTAAGCCATTTAAGCTATAAAATTTTGGCAAAAATGTTAAATGAATTTTTTATAAATTTTTCCCATCCGAAAGACTCGAATAAAATGACCAGATTTCAAACTTAAGTTAAAAATATGTAGTTGTGATTTGAATTATTTCTTTTAACTCTGACGTGTAGCTTAGAGCCTAACTAAGCCATTTAAGCTATAACATTTTGGCAAAAATGTTAAATGATTTTTTTAAATTTTTTTCCATCCGAACGACTCGAATAAAATGACCAGATTTCAAACTTAAATTAAAAATATGTAGTTGTGATTAAAATTATTTCTTTTAACTCTGACGTGTAGCTTAAAGCCTAACTAAGCCATTTAAGCTATAAAATTTTGGCAAAAATCTTAAATGAATTTTTTATAAATTTTTTCTATGCGAACGACTCGAATAAAATGACCAGATTTCAAACTTAAATTAAAAATATGTAGTTGTAATTAAAATTATTTCTTTTAACTCTGACGTGTAGTTTCAAGCCTCACTAAGCCATCAAAGCTATAAAATTTTGGCAAAAATGTTAAATGAATTTTTTATAAATTTTTTCCATGCGAGCGACTCGAATAAAATGACCAGATTTAAAACTTAAATTAAAAATATGTAGTTGTCATTAAAATTATTTTTTTTAACTCTGACGTGTAGTTTAAAGCCTATGTAAGCCATTTAAGCTATCAAATTTTGGCAAAAATAGTAAATACATTTTTTATAAATTTTTTCCATCCGAACGACTTGAATAAAATGACCAGATTTCAAACTTAAATTAAAAATATGTAGTTGTGATCAAAATTATTTCTTATAACTCTGACGTGTAGCTTAGAGCCTAACTAAGCCATTTAGGATATAAAATGTTAGCAATAATGTTAAATTAATTTTTTATAATTTTTTTCCATCCGAACGACTCGAATAAAATGACCAGATTTCAAACTTAAATTAAAAATATGTAGTTGTGATTAAAATTATTTCTTTTAACTCTGACGTGTAGCTTAAAGCCTAACTAAGCCATTTAAGCTACAAAATGTTGGCAAAAATGTTAAATGAATTTTTTATTAATTTTTTCCATCCGAACGACTCGAATAAAATGACCAGATTTCAAACTTAAATTAAAAATATGTAGTTGTGATTAAAATTATTTCTTTCAACTCTGACGTGTGGCTTAGAGGCTAACTAAGCCATTTAAGCTATAAAATGTTGGCAAAAATGTTAAATGAATTTTTTATAAATTTTTCCCATCCGAAAAACTCGAATAAAATGACCAGATTTCAAACTTAATTTAAAAATATGTAGTTGTGATTAAAATTATTTCTTTTAACTCTGACGTGTAGCTTAGAGCCTAGCTAAGCCATTTTAGCTATAAAATTTTAGCAAAAATGTTAAATGAATTTTTTATAAATTTTTTCCATCCGAACGACTCGAATAATATGACCAGATTTCAAACTTACATTAAAAATATGTAGTTGTGATTAAAATTATTTCTTTTAACTCTGACGTGTAGCTTAAAGCCTAACTAAGCCATTTAAGCTATAACATTTTGGCAAAAATGTAAAATACATTTTTTATAAATTTTTTCCATCCGAACGACTCGAATAAAATGACCAGATTTCCAACCTAAATTAAAAATATGTAGTTGTGATTAAATTTAGGCTAAAAAAAAATATTTTTTTTAACTCTGACGTGTAGTTTAAAGCCTATGTAAGCCATTTAAGCTATCAAATTTTGGCAAAAATAGTAAATACATTTTTTATAAATTTTTTCCATCCGAACGACTTGAATAAAATGACCTGATTTCAAAGTTAAATTAAAAACATGTAGTTGTGATTAAATTTATTTCTTTTAACTTTGACGTATAGCTTAGAGCCTAACTAAGCCATTAAGGATATAAAATGTTAGCAATAATGTTAAATTAATTTTTTATAATTTTTTTCCATCCGAACGACTCGAATAAAATGACCAGATTTCAAACTTAAATTAAAAATATGTAGTTGTGATTAAAATTATTTCTTTTAACTCTGACGTGTAGCTTAAAGCCTAACTAAGCCATTTAAGCTACAAAATGTTGGCAAAAATGTTAAATGAATTTTTTATAAATTTTTTCCATCCGAACGACTCGAATAAAATGACCAGATTTCAAACTTAAATTAAAAATATGTAGTTGTGATCAAAATTATTTCTTATAACTCTGACGTGTAGCTTAGAGCCTAACTAAGCCATTTAGGATATACAATGTTAGCAATAATGTTAAATTAATTTTTTATAATTTTTTTCCATCCGAACGACTCGAATAAAATGACCAGATTTCAAACTTAAATTAAAAATATGTAGTTGTGATTAAAATTATTTCTTTTAACTCTGACGTGTAGCTTAAAGCCTAACTGAGCCATTTAAGCTACAAAATGTTGGCAAAAATGTTAAATGAATTTTTTATAAATTTTTTCCATCCGAACGACTCGAATAAAATGACCAGATTTCAAACTTAAATTAAAAATATGTAGTTGTGATTAAAATTATTTCTTTCAACTCTGACGTGTGGCTTAGAGGCTAACTAAGCCATTTTAGCTATAAAATGTTGGCAAAAATGTTAAATGATTTTTTTATAAATTTTTCCCATCCGAAAAACTCGAATAAAATGACCAGATTTCAAACTTAAATTAAAAATATGTAGTTGTGATTAAAATTATTTCTTTTAACTCTGACGTGCAGCTTAGAGTCTAACTAAGCCATTTTAGCTATAAAATTTTAGCAAAAATGTTAAATGAATTTTTTATAAATTTTTTCCATGCGAACGACTCGAATAATATGACCAGATTTCAAACTTAAATTAAAAATATGTAGTTGTGATTAAATTTTTTTCTTTTAACTCTGACGTGTAGCTTAAAGCCTAACTAAGCCATTTAAGCTATAAAATTTTAGCAAAAATGTAAAATGAATTTTTAATAATTTTTTTCCATCCGAACGACTCGAATAATATGACCAGATTTCAAACTTACATTAAAAATATGTAGTTGTAATTAAAATTATTTCTTATAAACGTCGTTCGGATATAAATTTTTTCCATCCGAACGACTCGAATAAAATGACCAGATTTCAAACTTAAATTAAAAATATGTAGTTGTGATTAAAATTATTTCTTTTAACTCTGATGTGTAGCTTAAAGTCTAACCAAGCCATTTTGGCTATAAAATTTTGGCAAAAATGGTAAATGAAGTTTTTATAATTTTTTTCCATCCGAACGACTCGAATAATATGACCAGATTTCAAACTTAAATTAAAAATATGTAGTTGTGTTTAAAATTATTTCTTTTAACTCTGACGTGTAGCTTATAGCCTAACTAAGCTATTTAAGCTATAACATTTTGGCATAAATATTAAATGAATTTTTGATAATTTTTTTTCATCGGAACGACTCGAATAAAATGACCAGATTTAAAACTTAAATTAAAAATATGTAGTTGTGATTAAAATTATTTCTTTTAACTCTCACGTGTAGCTTAGAGCCTAACTAAGCCATTTAGGCTATAAAATTTTGGCAAAAATGTTAAATACATTTTTTATAAATTTTTTCCATGCGAACGACTCGAATAAAATGACCAGATTTTAAACTTAAATTAAAAATATGTAGTTGTGATTAAAATTATTTCTTTTAATTCTGACGTGTAGCTTAAAGCCTAACTAAGCCATTAGGCTATAAAATTTTGCCAAAAATGTTAAATTAATTTTTTATACATTTTTTCCATCCTAACGACACCAATAAAATGACCAGATTGTAAACTTATATTAAAAATATGTTGTTGTGATAAAAATTATTTCTTTTAACTCTGACTTGTAGCTCAAAGTCTGACTAAGCCATTTATGCAATAAAATGTGGGCAAAAATGTTAAATACATTTTTTATAAAGTTTTTCCATCCGAACGACTCGAATAAAATGACCAGATTTCAAACTTAAATTGAAAGTATGTAGTTGTGATTAAAATTATTTGTTTTAACTCTGACGTGTAGCTTAGAGCCTAACTAAGCCATTTAAGCTATAACATTTTGGCAAAAGTGTTAAATAAATTTTTTATAAATTTTTTCCATCCAAACGACTCGAATAAAATGACTAGATTTCAAACTTAAATTAAAAGTATGTATAGTTAGGCTCTAAGCTACACGTCAGAGTTAAAAGAAATAATTTTAACCACAACTACATATTTTTAACTTAAGTTCGAAATCTGGTCATTTTATTCGAGTCGTTTGGACGGAGAAACTTTATTAAGAAAATTCATTTAACATTTTTGGCAAAATTTTATAGCTTAAATGGCTTAGCTAGACTCTAAGCTACACGTGAGAGTTAAAAGAAATAATTTTAATCACAACTACATATTTTTAATTTAAGTTTGAAATCTGGTCATTTTATTACATGCTTTTGGGAGGACTATCTATTTGTGTTTGATAAAGCCTATATACGAAAATAAATTTAATGATGATGAGCTATATTTTTAGGGCTGGAATTAGTTTAGTTTTCTTTGTTTTATTATTAATATGCCTTAAATTAAGAAAAACATTTATTTTAATTCACGATCGATGGTGGATGCGCCGGGATAATCCGTGGCTGGAAAATCTATGGCTATCTTAACATCGGTTTGAATTAGCAGGGGCGCGCGAGCGAAGCGACTATTAGTTACTATATAAAATGTTGAAGTTCATGTTCTATGCTTTTTAACAGTTTAGCTCTCATATGGGCAACATTTAGCCCGCGGGTTTATCCTTCACTTCTTTTAATCCTTCCCAAATTCTATTTTTGTTGTGTATGTTTGATCTATGTTGGTAGAATACGTGGTGTGCCCTGCTATATATGTGGTGTATCCAGAAAGTAAGTTCCGTTTGTATTTCTAGCCACCGCAGCGCTGCGATCGGAATTATGCGCATATGCGATACTTACTATAACTAATTAAGAATAAGTTGACCTTAAAATGAGTTAGCTGAGTGTGGTGGTGGTGCTTGTTTGAAGTGGCGAATAAAATTAAAAACCCCGCCGCTTGTGAGACAAGGCCTGGAATTCCTTTCCTCAATGTGAAGAACATTAAACCAGTCCACATTCACCAGCAGATCTGTGAGGTGTATGGAGAAAATGTGATAAGTGATTCAATGGTAAAGACATTTTTACCCACATGTTACCATTGAATCACTTATCACATTTTTAATGAAGGATGTGAAGGACGTGATAATGTGCATAATAACGAACGAAGTGAGCGTCCATGTTTAACTAGTAATGAACTGGTTGCTGCAGTTGAAGATATGGTTCACGGAAACCGAAAGTGTACAGTTTCTGTTCTCTGAGTCTTGGTGGCAAGAGGTTAAACAATGAAGATGAAATCAAAGAATATTACAGGCGGCACCTTCTTATAATGAGGGAGAACTAAAGTTTGTGCCTATGTATGACAAGTGCCTACAAAATGGTGGGAGTTATATCCAAAAATAGGTTAAGGTTCAACGATGTTTTCACTGTATTTTTTTTCTGAATATGTATTTGTTTTCTTTAACCAGTCAAACGAAACTTACTTTGTGGATATACCACGTACATATGTATGTTCATATATGATATACAGGGTGCATTCCCGGAAGATATTTTAGCTCTTGCTGGTGATAGAACAAACGTTTTCGCACCAAAGTTGCTCGGCTTTAAGAGCTGCATAACCTAAAAATATTTGCTTGTATACAGAGTGCGCTATAAAGACAGTAGCTGATGCCGCGTTCTTATTTTAAAAGGATCACTCTGTATAATATTTAGTTTTTAAATTCCTCATGAAAACTTAGTCCTTTTATTGAAAACATTCCATCTAAGTCGTACTGTTTGAGAGCATATTTTACATTTATGGTTAAAAATGACGTTTGCAATAGTTTCGTAAACCTAAAATATCTCTAAAAGTAAATGAGTTACAGAGTTGCGGTTTTCGCCATTCTCTTGACAGTGAAGGGAGTTATCGGTTGCACTATAAAGTTGTTGCGCTTAAGGGGTTAGGCCACTTGAGAGGCAGAAATAATAGGCATATTTTGTGGTTTTTTTTCTAGCGGAACAATGAAATAAATCAACATTTTAAAGAAAGGACTTAATTATGCAAGTAATAAACTATCAAACATATTTTTTTCCAAGCGATACATACAATGGAGACTGTCTAGCATTTTTTTGATGACGCCTTTATTCCTAGTAGGTAAACGGGCGGATTAGCAGCTCCCGCAATTTTGAAGTTACGATGGTAAACCAAAATGTATTCCATTATTTATTAGAAAAGCTATCGAACTACTAGGATTTTTTAGATATATGATTTTTATAAAAGTGGCGCGATTGTGAAAAAAGTGACTCTTAAATACCATGAAAAATCGCCACAAAATTATTTATAACAAAAGAACTACACAAGATAATAAAAACTCCTGTGTAGTTCAATAGTTATTGTCAAAAATACCAGGAAAAAATGTTTTTCCGTCAAAACATAAAAATTGCTGGAGCTGTTGAAGTTTTTAAGATAATTATATTACATCTACAGATACAAAATTATGAATAAAACTGATAGAGGATTTTTATTGAGTCGATTGACGTAAAAAAATATATGATTCTAATTAACTAAATCAAAATACCCTTCATTGAAAATTTACAAATTCAACTATTTTTATGTCGTAGCCAAATAACTTAAGTACAACAACTTTAAAGTGTAGCCAATAACGTCTCTATTCTCAAGGAAATGTTGAAAACAATAACTCTTTATCTTGTCTAGTTTCAGAGATATTTTAGGTTGACGAAACCACTGAAAACGTAATTTTTGTCCATAAATATCAAATAATTTCTAAACGATATGACTTAGACTAAATATTTTTTAACAAAATGGAACACAATTTTTATGGGGACGTCAAAAACCGAATAATATATAGGGCCATCTATTTAAAATAAACAAGTTGCGTCGACTATTGTCTTTATAGCGCATCCTGTATACATAAAGATATTTTTAGTTAATGCATCTCTTAAAACCAAGCAACTTCCGTGAAGAAACTTTTTCTTATTTTTAACGTGAGAAAAATATCCTTCGAAAATGTTCCAATGAGACACTCTGTATATAAACTGTAGTTCTGCCCACCCATATTAAGCTGTAGGGTTTATTGTTGTAAATAAATATAAATATTTAACACTAAATCATTTTCAATTTTGATATAAAGAAAACACTTAAGTTTTTTATACCACTTTTATTTTACTTTTGCGACTAGTTTCATGATTACAGTGTAATTGAAACTAGTCACAAAAGTAAAATAAAAGTGGTTTACAAAAGTTAAGTGTTTTCTTTATATCTAAATAATTATATAATATTATTATTCACTAACTTGTTTCGATTCATTCAAAATAATTTAATTTAATTTAATAATTTGGTCCGTCCCTTGATTTGAAGAGAGACGAATAATTTGTAAGTAGTAAAAAAGCAAGAAATACATATTTTTAACATTTAATTCACTTAAAAAAGTTTACATTCTACTTTTAACAAAAACAGATCGTATAAAAGTAAAAGGCATAAAGTACATATGCAATTTATTAGCGCTGACAATTTCAAATGAAATATTTTGCGTTTTCCAATGTATTGTTTGTACTTTATATAGAATGTTCCGAACAGCGGTATTCGTATTTGATTTAGCAAATATTTGCTCAATTTTTTATATCTGCCAAATTTACTGCGAATACGTGAATATTATTCCTATTGTCAATTTTATTAAATTTATCCATAATCATTTGAAATAGATATCGTCCGATATATCAAAATATTAATCTTTTCATTAAATAATAGTGCTGTGTTATTGTTAAGACGAATAAAGTATTTTCAGAACTTTACACTAAATCTGTGTTTAATAACCGTGAAGCATAAGGTAAATATTTCGAGTTTAAAAAACCTGACTATTGGGATTGGTCGCTCCGCTTAGCTATGCGACCAATCCAAATTTTCAGTTCTTTCTAAACTCAAAATATTCGCTTCATGTTTAATCAAGGAATGGAGAACACTCTCTTAAATATTATTTAACACTTTAATAAATATGACGACCTAAAACATGGAAATCAAACTAAATACTTGATTTTATTTTAGATCTACTTTAATACATTTTTACTTAGTCCAAAGAAAAAATAAATTAGAGTAATATTTATTTTAATTTTCCGTTGCCATTTATTGTTCATTATGAATGTCACCGTGTATTATTTATTATGAGAAAAACCTACACTAAACCTCAAAAGAGGGTAGAAAAATAGTTCAGTAGCCATTCTTTACATTGCAGTGTATGAGGACCAGAATCCGAAACACGTCTTAAAGAATTCAAAGCATACAACAAATCTACGAAGAATAAATTTGCACTTTTCTATTTAATGTATTGATTTATTTCGTAATATTCCGACAAACAACACATGGTGAGAAAGAGACCTTGTAACACTGATCCTAGAGTTCCTTCTACACTATTCCATAAGGGTGTTACTCTACCCTCCTCTGGAATGATATGACCTTCCTTCCTACATTATGATTAAGTTACCCCATTAAATGTTTCCTTAGGGAAAATGGAAAATAAGCTCGATCCTCTTTCCTTGGCCATTTTCTCAACAGCCATGACTGAGTAAGATTTCACAAAGCTAGTATAACGTTATTATTCTGCACTTGACTAAAATGTCTGTCTTGAATTAACTATCGACAACCGGGGTGAAGTGAATTAAAATAATCGATTTTATGCCGATTGCATCGACACGTCCTAGATTTAAAATAAAAATTACTTTGTTTTTTGTTTATCCAACAAGCTAACATAGTTATGTGCCTTGTTTTTGATATTGAACTATTTCTGTTATTTGTAAAAGTGTGATCCACTTCTCCCCGTGATATGAAACTGGTTATAAGTAATTTTTGCAATAGATGCAGAAAATGTGTTGAAAATATGAAAACTGATGAATCAAAAGGCTTTTAAAGGAGCAATCAACAGTGTTGTAATAGTTACCTAATTCTTGCATGCAGGTGATGATACATCATGACACATCACTATAGTCAACTCAAAGTTGGTCATGCGTTTTAGATGAAAAGTCCTCAGTTATACAGGGTTGGACATAAATATGGGAACACCGGATTTCCGTATTTTATATATTTTTTGAAAAACATTTGTTAAACATTTACAATGATGTCGGGTTTTATGGGTGTGCGACTTGTGGTTTTTACATTATTAAATAAAGTAATAAAGAAAGTAGATAGCTGTTTACTGTTGTTTGTCTCAGCTTACCCGCAAATGTAAATCTAAAAGTAACATTTGCTTTTATTATTGCAATAGCAACGAACTAGTTTCAATCAGATAATTCGAGGACACATCATCGGACCAATCTTTCCAAGAAAAAATGTAAACGCTAATCAAACAACAGTAAACTGCTATCTTTTCCTTTTAATATTTTATTTAATAATGTAAATACTACAAGTCGCACACCCACCAAACCCGACATCATCGTTTAAAATATACAGGGTGTTTTATTAAAAACAACATCGATGACGTCATACCTCGAGAAATAGGATAGCTGTTAGAAATCACATTACGTCCTTGAATAGACTAAAACGACTACAAAAATGTTTGTAAAGAGTATACGTCATTTTTGGAAGATATAATTACGCAATTTTTATTAGAGAAGTCACCGATTAAAAAACTCATCTGTGTTCAGAATAAGCCAGCATGTAATGACGTATAATAGCGCGAGTCTTCTCTAATTTTTGACATCTGAAATATTCCTAAGGAAAATGTTGATCAATTTAATGCTGATCCCTGAAAATAATTTAATAAAAATCCTTGGGTTACATAGATGATGATGAATGCTTTAACAGGGTGGCGACCAATTGGGAAAACCGGGAAAGTCAGGGGATTTTATTCATCGGGAAAAGTCAGGGAAATTCGGCTTTTTTAGCGAAAAGTCAGAGAATTTTTAAATTAATAATAATAATAAATAAGCAAATAATACGATTAAATAATTGTTAGTTTTGTTCGGAGCACGAATTTGACACATCAAAAATTATTAACTACCTAAAAAATGGTGATGTGTTCATCATAGCATAGCACTTTCCCTGTAATTTGAACAATTGATAATTAACATACTAAATTTATTTCACTCTAACCAAGTAGTTGAAAATTTCACTTGAAGTTAGTGATTTATACGCTTAGCGCATGAAGTAAAATTTCGAGTTTAGAAAAGCCTGAAAATTTGGATTTGCTAGGGCGCGACTCGCTTCGCTCGCGCGCCCCAGCAAATCCAAATTTTCAGGCTTTTCTAAACTCGAAATTTTACTTCATGCTTAATCTGGGAGTGGAAACCCTCGTTAGACGATCAACCAGATATTTATTTTTCAGTTTTCTTTATTGTCAAATTTATGACATGAAGTAAATAGAGTTGATGCTATTTTTAGGTTAAATTTAGAACATGAACAAATTTGTGTGCATTGTTAATGTATTACTAAACTTTGACGAACAAATAGGAATATTCATAATTTTAGACGAAAATTATCAATATCAAATTTTTAGAAATCACGTGAACAGTTAACAAATCTAATAAATTAATTAAAATTATTGATGATTTACAAATAAAACTATATTAATCACTAAAATATTAATAATATTATAGAGAAACAAGAACAGAGTTTAAGCTTAAGTTTATTATTTAATGTTTTGATTAAAATTAGTACATTTTATCTATCTTTATAATCGGAAATTGGATTTTTTTCAGTAATTGAATAAATAAATGAAGAAATAAATGTTCATGAACATTTGTGTATTTACTTACTTTTGCCAATTTATTACGTTTTCGCCAATTTTGATCAGTCATACAACTTCATAAATTTCTTAATTTTTTAAAGTTTAAAAGTTAAAGGAGAACATAATTATTTTCTACCTTGATGAATTATCATAAACATTATGATTTACCAAAGTCTTCCATAAATTTATTAAAACTGGAAAATTATCAAATTATTGATTTTAACGATTTTTTTAACAATTTGACGACACTTTTAGGAACTTACAGATTTATTGAATTTTACGAAAATTATTAAATTACTGAACTTCACGAATTTTTTGAATACACTGTGAAAATTATTAAATTACTGAAATTCGCGATTTTTTTGAATAATACACTGTGAAAATTATGTGAATTGAAAGATACATTCAAACTTGACGAACGTTTAAAGAAATTACAGATATATTGTAATTTTTCAAAAATTATAAAATTACTGAAATACACAAATTTTTGAAATAAATGTAAATTGAAAGAAAAATTAAAATTTGACGATAATTTAAGGAAAGCACAGTTTTGTTGAAATGTAAAAGTTCTGAAATTCACAATTTTTTAAAACTTTCTGAAAGTTATGTAAATAAAAAAAAATTAAAAGAAATAAAAGAAATTTTAGATCTATTGTACTTTTACGACAATTATTAAATTACTGAAATACATTAATATTTTTAAAATGTCATGAAAGTTATGTAAATTAGTAGATTGAAAAGTCAATAAAATTTAAAGAAATTACGGATTTATTGTAATTTAATATAAATTATCAAATAACTGAAACACAATTTTTTAAAAACAGAAAGATTAAAATTTGACAAAAATTTAAAGACACCTAAGATTTGTTGAAATTTTTATTGAAATTACTGAAATTCGCGATTTTTTTAAGACTTTCTTAAAATTATGTAAATTAAAAGAAAGATTCCAATTTGAAGGAAATTTAAAGAAATTACAGAATAATTATAATATTACCCATATTATCGAGTGAATGAAATTCACGAATTATTTTTTAACTTGATAAATATAATGTAAATCGAAACAAAGATTAAATTTTGATAAAAATTATCAACATCATAAACATTTGAAGAAACGGATTTATTGAAATTTTACGAAAATTAACGAATTTGCTGACCAAAATTATGAACATACATCTTTAAAAAAAATATAGGGAAAACAAGCGCATTAGTAATCAAAAACATTTAGAATTGAATTCAATAATTCAACATATAAAAAGTATAATAGATTTTCTAAAAATGTTCCCTTATACTTTCTTGACATTTTGGACATTTCTCAATTATTGACGTTTAAACACGACAATCAAGGAATTTGTATTTTAAGTACTTTTTCATATCCTGATGTACACTATGTAATTTTTCAGGAATTCGTTGATTTTATGAATGAGTTCAATTTGAAATTTGTAACGAGTGTCGTCCACTCCCAGACTAAGCATGAAGTAAAATTTCGAGATTAGGATAGCCTGAAAATTTGGATTTGCCTGGGCGCGGGAGCGAAGCGAGTCGCGCCCCGGCAAATCCAAATTTTCAGGCTTTTTTAATCTCGAAATTTTACTTCATGCGCCACGCGTATAAAACATTGACAATATTGTGAAGTTCAAAATATACTGCTTATGTTTGATTTCACGTTGATAAATTTTAGAAAAGTATTATCAAATCTTGGTTTTATATAATTATTTTTTGGGGTCAGGGAAAATAATCTGGCATCAGGGAAGAGTCAGGGAAAAGTCAGGGAAATTTTTCATTTAAAATTGGTCGCCACCATGTTTTTTTAAAATTATCCATAACCAAGGCCGTAGCCACAAAAACTGTACATACAAAAATTTTACATTTTGAAAATTTCGTAGGGTGTTGAACCTCGTTCCCCCCCCCCTGGCTACGGCTTTGTCCATAACTTATTTTTGGCTCCTAGTAGTGGACTAACATTTCATCGCCAGTAATTATTTGTTGCAAGAAGTTGTCATTATCTTTAAGATAGCAAGCCAAGTATTCCACATAATTGTTTAGCATTAACAAGTTATCACTTTATTGATATCAAATTTGGCCAGAACTGCCTGCTTTATAAACTTTTCTAGACAATATTCGAAAGTTCTTAATGGAGTTTTTAAACTCGCTAGTATAAGTAGTAGTTGGATTCTATTTCGATTTTTGTCTTTTGCTGAAAGTATGAAATATTATACATGGTGTCTCATTATTTTTTTGGATCTACAATTGATTATTTTTGTTCGAATTATATCATCATTGATAATACTAATAATACTAATTTATTTCAAGTTACCCACCATTTACAAAAATACATTATGGACATATCGTATTTTCAATTAAATAAAACCTCAAAAATGCCATGATTTATTATTTAAAAAAAACATAATTTGGCACACATGCTACAAATTAATTCACAAAACGGTAAATCCTCTTAAAAGTCGCAATCGCTCACAGAAACCAGCAAAAAACGTTTTTAGTTGAAAGTTATTTCCAAAATGGGACTAAAGTTGACATGAATTTGCAATAGCGTTTATAAGTGGACAGTTTAATAATACAGGGAGTTTTTTTTTGGGTATACATATCCCAATTGTATGCTCTAAATGTTTAGGTATTCGCTTTTTATTTAAAATAGTTTTGGAATCTTTAAACGAGTGTTTTTCGCTCTCAGACTAAGCATGAAGTAAAATTTCGAGTTTAGAAAAGCCCCACGTAGAAAATTTGTCAAGGGTCGCGCAGCGACCCGAGACAAATTTTCACGGGGCTTTTTTAAACTCGAAATTTTCATGCGCTTTTCTAAACTCGAAATTTTCATGCGCTACGCGTATAAAACTCATCTCAAGTAGAGTTCACTTGTTCACAATATTTCAGTGGTTTCAGTGTTTAATGCGCGTGGCGCATGAAGTAAAATTTCTAGTTTAGATAAGCCTGAAAATTTTCAGGCTTTTCTAAACTAGAAATTTTACTTCATGCTTAGTCTAGGAGTGGAAAACACTCGTTTAAAACTTCAAATTGAACTCCCTAAAAAAGCGTGTGCATATGTATACTTAAAAGAAAAATTGCCTGTACATGATTGTTGCGAACTTCTGTCAAGTCTAAATTTTAGTATACCATCTAAAACTAGAGCTACAGTAATCTTTCGCGAAACCTTTCACAGGACGAATTACGGTAGGAATAATTCATTGTGTCGCATGGTCAGATTAGCCAACTTATTGTGTTGCTCGCCACATTTTGCGTTGTTTGGGACAACATTTAACGTATTTTAAAGAAATTTAAAGTTTATACACTTAGCGCATGATATCGTAAACGCTTGATTTAGTTGATGACTTACATTTTTAATTGTTTATTTTTACTTGCGGAATTTTGTTTATTGATATGTGTTAATATGAGTTTATACTTAATTAATTTTTAACATAAGAAATATTATTTTGTTAATTTATGTAAAAGGTAATTACCGTAAAATAAAGTATTATTATTATTAAATTATGAACTGTGGAGGCTTCTACTTCGTTATACATGTTAATTTAATGAAATAAAACACTTTAACTTTGTTTGTATAACACACTATTTTTATTTCCGTGACTGCAGTTTCGGCAATTCAACTTGCCATTATCAAACAAACTACTCTGTTTGATAATGGCAAGTTGAATTGCCGAAACTGCAGTCACGGAAATAAAAATAATGTGTTATACAAACAAAGTTAAAGTGTTTTATTTCATTATTATTATTATTACATCAGTAGTGTAATTTAAAACTTACAACAAATAAATGCAGCAGATAATAACTAGCAATAACATTTTGGTATGTTCATTGGATGCAGCTTTGACAGAGTATCAGGAATAATTTCCAAACGTTCCGATTATTTATGAAGAATCTAAAAATACATTATCACGATCATTTACAGAAAATTTGGAAGATGAACCTACGACTACTCTGAGTCGTTTATCACAGCAAATTAATTAATCGGTAGGAACATGCCATAAGCTTCTACGAAAAGTTTTGCAGGTATACCCTTATCGCATGGGCACATTAGTTCCCAAACTATAAGAATTTGGTCGGATAAAAATCCTCGTACATATCGAGAGAGAAAGTTGGTGTTTAGACGGCGATTAGTGGGAAAAGATTAGTTGCACCGATATTCTTTGAAAGTAAAATCATTTTTTTAATATTAATCAACAAAATTTTAGAACTGCGCGTACATATTAGATAGGATAGGATAAATGTAGATCGGTGCCGTACTGAAATGTTATTGCCTTTTATAAATTAACTTCATGATAATGAACTGCAAAGTGGTTATTTTTATTAGGATGGAGCAATCCTCATTGCTCAGTGAACAACTTCGCCATTTTGGATTTTGAGGACCGAATCATAACGTAATGGAAGGTATACGACATATAACACTAATTATAATTTGAAAGTGAAAAATTAAACATAATTATCTATAAATTGACTTTAATTTAATGTTTTACGTTTGACAAGTAACATAACCAAAGAGCTATGTTTGATGTCAATTCCCAATATGTGTACCAACTTAAATTTAAAAAAATAATAAATCATGGCACTCTAGAGGTTTTTTTTAATTGAACGTACGATACATCATCTACACAATAAGTTTTGAAGTGTGTGTGAACGTCATGATGCAGTAGTAAGAGCTTATTCTAGGTTACAGTACAATATAACTATGCTAAGGTATCTAACACATAAATAAATAAAGTTGGGGCGTACCCAAGTATGGGATTAAGATTCTAATAAACATTTAAAGTTGATTAAAACATTAGATTTTATCTTAAGCTTTATTTTCTTGGCATGGTTAATTCATTATGAAGTCATTTATTTTATAAAAGCATTTTTCAATGAGAAATTGTTTAGTTTTAAATTGTGTATATTTGTTATAATCTGTTATTTCGTTTGGCAGTATTAGATGTAAATGTTTGGAGAAGATTTATTACCGATTTTTCTTTAAAAAAAATAGCCATAACGTAAATCGATGGACACAGGCCAGTGTCGCCAACTAAAGAGATTACATTTCAGCCAGAAAGTCAACTTTTTTTCTGTTATAATTCCGCCAAATCCATTAAAACAAACCGTTTTTATAAAGATCGGACACTTATCTGCATTAAAGTGCATAGTTAAAACTTGAAACTTCTGGAATTTTGTTCATTGTAGATTTTTTTTTACACATTAAAACTTTGTTTCTAAAAAATAACTGTGAAGTTTGTCATAATCTAGCTATTTAATTGAATTTTAGTTATTTTACGCTCCTTTCGTAAAATACCGAAACACTCGTGGGATCTTAGCCTTAGTTTATTTACGCACCCGGTGTTTTCATTAAATGTTTCTAACATGGATTTGAGTTTAGAAAAGTCTGAAGTAGCCGGCAAATCGAAATTTTAAACTTTTATAAACTGGAATTATTTATTTCATGCATGGCGCATAAAGTAAATAATTCGAGTTTATAAAACACTGACGTATTGTAAATGTAAGAAGCATACACTAATTACATATAGGGTATTCTTCTTTTAAGTATACAAATCCCGATGTATACGCGTTCATTGATTTTATATTAAAAACGTTTAATTCAAAGTAAGGCTGCGATTTTTTAAAATTAAAGTATTCGAATATTCATTCTAAAACGTATTGAAATAATCGAATTATTCGAATATTCAAATTATTCAAATATTTGAATATTCTAATTAAATTATGTTTTTGAATGAATATCCGATTACTTTAATTTAACATATCCCGGCATTAGTCAAACATGTATCAATATTTTATTTTGGTCTTGTGATAAATTAACAATAACTAAGCGACCAATCCAAATTTTCTGGCTTTTCTAAACTCGAAATATTTACTTCATGCCTAATCATGGATTGGATAACCCTTGTTAAAAACTATTAGAACCTTCAATGGCAGCACCAAATTCTTAAAAAAATTAACAACAAGGTGATTAACGAAACTCATAATGATTATGATAAAAACAACGGTTTGTGTTTGTTTTCCATTTTCTTTAAAAAATCAGTGTTGTCATAAAAGATTCTAATAGCTATCTTACAAGTGAAACAAGTAAATCTTTTTCTCCACTGGTTTATTTAATTCACTAGATGTACATTTCGTTCACCAAGTGAACATTTTCAATAATTGTACTAAATTAGGTATAGTACAACTTTAGTACAACTATTAAAAATCTTCACTTGGTGAACGAAATGTACATCTAGTGATTAAAATAAACCAGCGGAGAAAAAGGATTACTTGTTTCATTTAATATCAAATTCATCTTCATGTAACTCATACCGAAACATTTATCTTACAAGTGTTTTCCACTCCTTTAATAAGCATGAAGTAAAATTTCGAGTTTAGAAAAACCTAAAAATTTGGTTTTTCTAAATTTGAAATTTTACCTTATGTTCCATTTCAAGCGAAATTTAAAAAATACTGTTAAGATTGGGAATTTTTTAAATAGAAGTATTCATTTTTTTATTCAAAAACATATTTAGATATTTCAAATGTTGAAATATCTAAATATTCGTTCAAAACATGTTCAAATATTCGAATTATTAGAATACTCAATTATTTGGATATTCGAATATTCAAATATATGTAAATTAGTGATTGAAATGCTCATATTTCAATATTCGAAAATTCGATTATTTGACTTATCCTAGCCTTACTTTAAACTTCTGATGAGTATTTATACTCTTTGATTAAGCATTAAGCAAAGTTTTGAAATTTTATGTGATGGAGACAGATCCAGTAATTCGCAAACCGAGCTTAATCTTTATCGACCTGGAATATTCTAAATTTAGAAGATATGGATATAAAATATGTTAAATTATTATTGTTTTTGATATTTTTGCTAAATTATTTAATCTGGTTATTTCTTCAACTAAATTTGTTTAGTCCCAATTTGAAGTTGCTTATTCTCAATTTAATGTTGTTTAATCCCAATTTGATTGTGTTTAAACTGGCAGTTAGGTTTCAAGTCCCAATTTGAAATTGCTTATTTCCAATTTTAAATTGATTAGTCGCAATTTGAAGTTGAAAAGGTATAGATGTATTCAAGGTAGATATTCGAAACTGTTCCCTATATCCATCACACTGTCATATAACTTTTCAGGATCCCCAAGAGGAAACTTTGTTATAAAAGTAGTGTACTTATTCCGTCTTTTGTCTTGTCCGTCCTAGCCCATGGCGTTGGCGTTTTCTCAATATGCAAATCCAGTGGAAGTCGTTGACTTCTCCCAAGTATCGATTTGTCCCCAAGTTTAAGCCACCAACACTCACCTATTCCTATTCACTAACACCCGAATTTTCCTTTGCATAATATGATTAAGACTAATTTATTCATATTACTGAACCTACCTGTATGAGGGTCATGTAGGTTATAAGTAGTTATATTGATTTATCTTTTATTTAAATTCTATATGTTCATTTCAGGCACCATGTGCCCTTTTGCAATAGATTAACTTGACTTGAAAGTTTGTAAAGTTTGTTTATTTACAAATTTGTTAAATCAGTTAATCTATAGAAAAAGGGTACATGGTGCCTGATATGTACATATAGAATTTAAAGAAAATATTTCAAAAGTTAACACTGATTACATTTTTGTATTTACTTTTTTATTTTAAATTGTGACCAGTTTTTGACGCATTTTTACCTGATAGATAATTTTAAGTATATGTATAAGATCCCAATGTAAGTTTAAGTACTTTAGTTTGAGAATGACTCACTGACGAGTCGAAACTAGTTACAATTTAAAATAAAAATGTGAATACAAAAAAGTAATCAGCGTTAATTATTTAAATATTTATAATGTACCACAAAGTAACCGCCTCCACCACAAGATATTGAATAAAATAGTTAAGATAAATCTGTATATCTACTAATAATCTATAACTTATACTTCACGTAACTCCAACAAGAATATCTTTGAGGGTCATGTAATTTACAAAAATAAAACGATAGTGAAATGGGATTTTCACATTAATAACATTTCAAAATCAAAACTGCAACGAAACTTTGCATATTAATTCCAATTAAAATGTTTAAACTCAACCCTATTATCATTATCACCAATCCTAATATCCTGTTGATTCAAGTTTGTTTTAAAAAAAACCTAAACGTTTTTGTTTTGAAAGTTTTGCCCTTGATTGAGTTTGACTATTATAATTATTATCCGAGATTGAATAGAAAAGAGGTCGATAAGCTATAAATATTCAGGCAATCAAGGAAGTTATTAAATTACTAATTAACGCAGAGTTTTCTTTGCTTACTGGCTGTTTGTTTTTAGCATGCTCTATAGTTTAAATTAAACCTGAACATTATATTAATGATTTTTTTCTTGTAAATTAAGAATTGTCCTTTTAATGCACAAATCATACTTGATTGCCGATGCCTCTTTACAGGAGGCATCGGCAATCTTTGACAAAGTTTAAAACTTACCGAGGGTGCATAAAATTGATCAAAATTTATAAACTGAACACGATTGTAAACCTCATCAGATAAGATGAAAACAATGTCAACGTTGGGCTTTTATAATGTTCCTTGTAGCTTAAACAATCATTTCTAATTTATTACTTTCCTAACAATCGTTGCGAGTTTTATGAAAATTTGATTTACGATTCTATTTTGTATAACCTTCAAATGAAGATGCAGTAGTACACATTTTGAATAATCTACATTTTCAGGCTTTTCTAAACTCGAAATTTTGTTTCAAGCTTAATCTAGGAGTGGAAACACTCATTAAAAGTTTCAAGTTGAACGATCGTATAAACAAGTCGATTAATAATACAGTAAGACGCGGGCGTCTTATTTATTATTTATTTTATTTATTACTTTATTATTATCTTAGTTACTATTTTATTATACATTTGTAAAATATTAAGTAAGTAATAAATAAAATAAATAATAAAAAGACGCTTATTTAGCAATATCACTCATATCCCATTACCAACAAATAACTCCAATTGTATATATTTTGCAAATCTGACAAGTATATTGTCTTTATGATTATTTTAACCCCTTTACTAATGATTGTTTCTGGAAAAACTTTCAATTTTCAACCAATTTTGTTTGCGTTCATTTTATGCTTGAAATGATTATATTATAAAAATACTTCCACCTCTATTGCTACATGCTAGAAAAAATAGACAGAAAGGCGGCATAATCCGTCAAAAAATCACTTAGAAATTATTTTACTCGTTTATTAATTTTTAGAGTTTGAACGAATTAATATTTAGAAAATGAATAAAAACAAATTTTCGGGGAATTGTTTGATATTTAAAAACAATCTAAACAATATTTTACACGTAGTTTTAAGATTAACTTAATTTAAATTGTTTATGCAACTAGCCCTATGAATATTTTATCAAGTATAGTAGTGAAATGTTATTATTTTTTTGTTGTATGAAAGCGCACGTACAAATATTTAAATATAAATCATAACATTTATACGGCACATAAAAGTGAAGCTTTATTTTGCAGAACGTGTCCCATTTGCCGGGATATTTTTATAGCTGTGGACTTTTCGGGTTTGCTGGAGCTCAACTTTACGGCAGCAATTTAATTTTTGTTGCTTTTATTGCCGCCCTGACTTTTACGCTTTTATAAATGTGCACATACGAAAGGATTGTACTAGTTTATTTAATTTCACAACCAAAAGAATAATCAGTATTGTACATAAATGGTTTGTAGACATGCGATGAATCCATAAAATGTACATTATACAGATCTAACTGCATCTATAGGCTACGTTCAATTTGGTTTAGTTAAAAAAACTGTATAATTAATAATATAAAAGTGAGTTTATACAAAAAAATCAGTGATTATTAGAATGAATAAAAAAGATAATTTTTTTATTAAAAAAAGTTAGTAAAATTTCTATATTCCATCATAAAATGAAAAACCAACGCACCAAGTACAAGGAAACACTAATAGTGCAAGTACGACGGACATCGACGCGAAGCGGAGCGACCAAACCAAATTTTCTGGCTTTTCTAGACTCGAAATTTTACTTCATGCGCCACACGTACAAAACACTGAATTATTGGAAAGTTAGAAATACACTGAAAAATACTTGATTTTCTTTTTAAATGAGTAATAATCGAAATATTTAAACAACAAAATTATTTCATTTTTTTACACACATTTTCAAGTCAGGTCAAATAATACAATGTATCAAATTAACTTATTTAGTTAGTAATTAAAAAAAAATATGGGTTAATAATGGGTTAAATACAATTGAAATGCATTATAAGTAAGTTTTTGTAAGTTAGTAAAGGAGAAGATTGGAGGAATTGTGCAGTGAGTTTTGAGGATGACGGATTTTACTCAGCACTCTCAGGGCTGATCTTTCGGCGACTTGTAAATTTTTTAGTGTAGTAGGATGGGAATTGGGGAAGAGGATAGCAGCATAGTCAAGTAAGGGGCGGCATATCATCTTATTATGTGAACGGCTGTTTTTGTGTTACTGCCCTGTCGTTTAAAGGTCAAACTTCTAAAATGAGCCGCCCGTGAGCTTTGAAGGTGAGGTTTGGGTCAAAGATGATACCTAAGTATTTACACGTGGTTGAAGGAAGGATAACTTGGTTGTTTATAGAAATTGAGAATGGGGAGTTGTTTGCTCGGTGAAAAGGGATTAGAAGCTGGGATTTATTGGGGTTTATAGAAATTCGCCATTTTGCAAACCATGTTTGAATGGTGTCAATACGGCCCTGTAGAGTGCTGAGGGCTTTTGGGAGTGTTGGAGCATGTGCGATTAACGCAGTATCGTCGGCGTACAGGAGAGGGTAGGCGGATTTATCTAAATAGTTAGGATCGGGGTTGTATACAGGGTGAGTCGGGAGGAGCGCACCAAACTCTAGGAGTGTATCCGATTTTCATTTGTTTTCAAGTTATGGCGTAATTAAAAATGTTCATCTAGCTTTCCACTTCTATCTGAATTTTAACATTATCAAAGTATGCCATGTTCGAGGCTTATAAACATTTGATAATTCTGACGTTTTGATGAACTGTCAGTGTACGGTGAACAGTAACTGAACGTTTAAGTTCGAATTAATGTGATTGTTAGTGTTGCAAAATGCCACATACTTATTCAAATTTAGAATATGCAAATATGGTGTTTGTATATGGTTTCTGTAATGGAAATGCTACAGCTGCTGTTGAAGAATATCGTGAACGTTTTCCACACCAAAGACATCCTGATAAAAACATATTTATTAGAGTTTTCAACAAATTGTGCGAGACTGGTAAGCTTCCCAGTGCTAACATAACATATGAGCGCGCTGCTCGACAAGGTTTTGTAGAAGTAGAAAATATTCTGCATCTAGTAGAAGAAGATGCAACTACTAGCTCACGGAGAATTGCCACTCAATTGGCAATTCCACAAAAAAGAGTGATGAACACGCTACACGAGCAAGGCTTATATCCTTATCACGTTCAAAGAGTACAGCACCTACAACCAGGGGATTACGCTAACCGTACGGAATTTTGTCGGTGGATAAATAATAATCATCGTAATGTATCGAGTATACTCTTTACGGATGAAGCTACATTTACCCGTGATGGCATTAACAACACTCGTAACTCTCATGTATGGTCTGATGAAAATCCCCACGCAACAGTCGAAAGCAATTTTCAACATCGGTTTTCTGTAAACGTGTGGTGTGGTATGGTTGACAGTTATTTAATCGGCCCTTTCATTTTGGAGAATCGTCTCACAGGAGGCAACTACCTCAATTTTTTACAAAATGAATTACAAGGCCTGCTAGAAGATGTTCCTATAAATATTAGAATGCAGATGTACTATCAGCACGATGGAGCTCCTGCACATGTCGCTCGTCAAGTTAAGCAACAATTGGACGAACGTTTTCCAGGGCGTTGGATTGGTCGTGGAGGTCCTATTAATTGGCCTGCAAGATCTCCAGACCTCACACCACTAGATTTTTGTTTATGAGGCTGGATGAAAAATGAAGTCTACAAAATAAAAGTGGACACACGGGAATCACTAATTAGACGAATTGAGAATACTGCAGGCCATATAAAAGAAGAAAGAAATGAATCAATTGGGAGAGCAACAAACGCTCTTCGTAGACGAAGCAGAAAATGTTTAGAAGTCAATGGCGGTATTTTTGAACATTTGTTGAATATGCTATAACTTGATATGATAAAAATCGGATAAGAACAAATTAGTTTTTTTACATTATTTTCACGTGTATAATACACTCCTAGAGTTTGGTGCGCTCCTCCCGACTCACCCTGTATATCGTGAACGAGGAGGTTATAAAGAAATAGTGATAGAGAGGATCCTTGCAGAAAGCCTTGCTCAGAAGTAAAGGCGTTGGAAAAGGTCTGGCATGTTTTAACTTGGAGGGATCTGTTGTGCAGGAAACTGTCTAAGAGGTTGATTAGGCGTGGAGGTATATTACGGAAGTTGCACTTGAACAGGAAGCCCCGGTGCCAAACGGAATCAAACGTTTTTGAACGTCTAGGAATAATATAGCAGATTTACGACCTTCAAGGTTTGTTGTTTGACAGTTAGACGTGAGAATTGATAAAGGTAGAGTTGTGGAGCGGTGTTCAAGGAATCAAAACTTGTAGGGAGGGATCAGGTCAGCTATGTAGTGCATACGTTTATTTTTAATTAATATTTCGAACAATTTTCCGAGAATTGGGAGAAGGGTGATGGGACGATAATTGCTAGGATCTAATGGGTCATTTCCGGGTTTGGGTATACAGGTAATTACACCCCGCTTCCACTCCGACGGAAAAACCTGGGTTGAGTATATATGATTAAATATTTTTAGGATATAGGTGTGGATGTTTGTTGGAAGAGATTTGAGGATAATTCTAGGAATGTTGTCATAACCGGGTGCCATGTTTTCGCCCTTTTTGAGGTTTTCAAAATATTCTTCCTCCTTTATAGCATCATTTGGAGCAAGAGGTATTTGAGTGGTTTTAAAAGACATATACCAGAAGTTTACATTGTCAAGGAATTCATTGTCATAGTCTGAGTGTTTGAAATAAGTCACAAAGATGTTAGTAATGTCAACGATTTTATCCAAAGATCACTTTTGTACTGTTCAATCATCGTATGTATGTCCTTATTTAGTCTGTTGAATTTTTGTTTAAGTGTCATGTCGTCAGTTTGTCTAAAGTATCTATATAATTGTAGTTTGTATTTTATTAAATGGAGGATATATTTAGGAAGAGCATATTTGTAGGGTTTTTTGGTTATTGTTGGTGTGTTATGTTTGATAGATTGAGATAGTGTTTCTAGGAAAAGTGAGATCGTGTTAAGGTAAATACATTGATTTTCGGAGATACATTCTGTCATTTCGTCGGCCACTTTTGTAATGTCACAGTGTTTGTAATTTAAAATTATCTTGGGAACGAATGGAAGAGGGGAGCAAACATTAAGGGACAGACAAGCGGTCTGAACATAAATCAAGGACTAGTGTGCCATTACTTGTACAAAGAAGGATATCGGGAGTGGTGGATTGGTTGTTTGACATGATGAATGTGAGACTGGTATGGATACGCACAAAATTGGAGTTTACTATAAAGAAGGCGAGTTGCTTCGATTTTGTTTTATTCATATTAAAATCACCGATTACGACAACATGATCATAAAGGGAAGCCTTTGTGAGGATTGTGTCTTCAATGGAAGAGGAGTTGTGGATGTATACAAGGATTTCAGAAATATTTTGTTTCGTCTTCAAAACTATTTATAAAATATAATTCTTAACCGAGTCTATACGTACTTGAAACTTTTTTATACCTACTTGTCTGAATGTCAAGTTTGCTTAAAAAAAAACGTGACAGAAATAGAAAACATGTATTTACGCGAAAACGTCAGCTCGGAAAGTATTGTAGGTACATCAAATTTGCTGTAACGTTATTTACGTTTTCCGCGCTTAAATTATTGCGACAAGTTTTGCCAAAAGCATGATTTATTTATAGTCCTTCCCACCTTTGAAGGTCCGTTACTGGATGCACTAATTAAATTCCCCGTTAATTAAAACTGCACTAAATATAGCCGCCCTTTGCCATTATCATTAATTAAATCGAGATTTTTTCGTGTTGATTAAATTTGGTTTTAAGTTAACATTAATTATAATTCATTTATGTTGATGTTATGATTTCATTTGTTATTTATTTAAGAATGATTACATTATTTTTTATTCATTTATTTAATTATTATATTGGCTGGCCCGGCTTTCCCGTCAGACCCACTAAGTCCAGGGTCACTAATGAGCGACGGAGTACAAAAAAATGTTTAAAATGCCAAAACAATATGATAGCACCAAACAAATCTAAACATGATTAGATGAGTATAGTCAACACATTACACAGGTCAACAAACGTTAACTTTTTGAAAGTTGATTTCGTTCTAACATTTGATTTGGTATAATTTTGATCTGCTGAATTCAGATCTGAGTGTCATTTTGCCCTATCACGTAAGGTTTTTCATCAATGTTGAAAATAAATTAATAAAAAATTTGGTCAAAATTAACGCTACTTAAGTGATACAGAGACAAAAACAAATTACAATAGTAAACTAAATTAAAAAAGTCTCTTGGATGAAAAACTTCGTTTAGTGGATTTTCTTCTGTATTCCAGGGCCAGATTGTGACTTTTTATTGACCAGCAGTAATCAGCCAACATTGAAACATTCCACCGACCTTGATACCTGCGTTCCATATCTTTCATGTCTTCGTGGAACCTCTCACCTTGCTTCTCACTCACATCACCAAGATTTTTGGGGAAGTAATCAAGATGCGAGTGTAAAAAGTGAACTTTTATGCTCATATTACATTCCAATTCCATAAATTTCTGTAGCATGTTTTTCACAATTTCCTTGTAGTTAGGATCCTTGTTGTTTCCTAAAAAACTTTCAATAACATTAGCAAATGAAATCCATTCATCTTTCTCAGTTTCGGTCATCGTATTAACAAATTCTTGATCTTTTGTTTATCTCCTTATTTGAAGACCGACAAAAATTCCTTCCTTTAATTTTGAACCTGAGATAGCGGGACATTTTTTATAAAGGTATTTAAAACAGTCTCCATATTTATTTAAAGGTTTAACGTATTGTTTCATTAATCCTAGTTTAATATGCAGTGGAAGTAACAAGATTTTTTGTAGATCAACAAGACTTTCATGCAGAACATTTTTTGATCCGGGAGTTAAATTATTTTTTCTTATCCAGTCCTTTTTCTTCCAATGTTGATGTCTACTTAGACTGTCCCACTCACACAAAAAGCATGGGTACTTTGTATACCCTGACTGCTGTCCTAGTAGAAGTCCCACAATTTTCAAATCCGCACAAATTTTCCAACTATGATCATTGTATTTGATTTTTTCAAGCATTACTTTAAGTTTTTCGTTGCTTTCCGTCATTTGCACAGAATGGGCAACCGGTACCGATGAGAAACATTCCTATTGTGCAAGAGAACAGCTTTAATTTCATTTTTCATTTAATTTTTATTCGGAAATATTTAAAAACCCATAAATATGATACCTAGTAAATTTATTAAAAAATTGTGCGTGATAGCAACAAAAAAATGGTGATTATTTATTAGAGAATTATCGAATTATTCGATTATGAAAATCATCGATTATTTGATAATCTATTATTTTCATTCGAATAAGAATGATGATTCGAATGATTATTCAAATGATAATATTAATGATCATTCAAATGATAATATCAATGATCATTTAAATGGTATTATGAACAATCATTGAAATGGTTGTACGGGAATTGTTTCTTTAAAATATACATATGCATTTAAATGAACTATTTAAATGCATATGTATATTTAAAAGAAACAATTCCCGTATAACCATTTCAATGATTGTTCAAAACTTTAATCGAGTTTAGAAAAGATTGAAATTTTGCTTTATCGTTCCGCGAAGCGGAGCCACCAAACTAAACTTGAACTCTTTAAAAAAAAAACAAATATCTGAAAGTTTACAGCATATAATAGGGATATGTATACTATCAGGGAGACATGACTATTTTTGAATTTTATTTCTGTAAATAATATTTATTAACTGTGTTAACGTACTAGCTTAAATTTAATATTTGTGAAATCCATCACTGAATATAATAACCTCCCTTTACCTAGCCCCCCACTTCAAAAATATTTTTTAAAAAGCAATGCAGCATAATGGACTCTTTATGCACTTCTCATTACCGTAAGAACTTTTTTGCACCCCTTTGGTTTAGCGACAAAAACAAAATTTTGGTGAGGGGGCTGGCGGTACGGATAGCCAGCCCCCCACCTAGTATATATTAACTAAATCGAAAATAAAAAGCGATACCTAAATTATGCACTAATAATGCAGTTTCGAAAGGTGTTAATGACAATTTTTGCACCAGCCCCACTTTCGAGAAAAAAAAATATTTTCGATATTTTTGCCAATTGCACAATGACATTTGTTTATAAAATGGTTAATGATTGATATAATTTACTTAAATAATACTCAATCTATGCACTTACTGTGTACTATATAAAATCGTCAGAAGTAACCTTCACACAAACACCCTTTTCGAAAAAAAAAAATATTTTCACTCACTTCCCCAAAATGAAAGATGTTTATAAAATTGTAAAAAGTTGATGGAATTCCATTAAAATACAGGGTGGCGACCAACCGAGAAAACCGGAAAGTCAGGAAAAATTCAGAGGATTTTATTCATCGGGAAAAGTCAGGGAAATTAGGCCTTTTTAGCAGAATTTTTAAATACATTTTTAAACAAATTGTTAGTTCTATTAGTTTATTACGAATTTGACACATCAAATAATTTTGCTTGGTCGCTTCGCTTCGCTACGCGACCAAGCCAAATTTTCAGGATTTTCTAAACTCGAAATTTTACTTTATGCTTAGTCTGGGAGTGCAAAACACTCGTTTTATCATTAAAACAATTGATAATTGATTATTTTTGTTTTATTAAGGGAGAAATTTCTATGAGATTAAAACATAATGTGAATTTTGATACAAGTTAAAGAAGAGCCAGTCGTTTTTTTGCCATAATAGTGCAAATAGTCAACAAACAATTGACACAGTAACGTCACAATAACCAAGGACATTCAATTACGTCACGTAAAGTCGACATTTGAACTATAAGGACAACGCAAACCGACATTTAACCAATCGTGCCAACTTGACACGCGTTTGAATTGATCTATAATGAGATCACCATGTCATTGTTTTTCTTTGTGACAGTTACGATACACATTTTGATAGTAGTGACATATTTAAAAAAAAAACTAAAATTTCGAGTTTAGAAAAGCCCCGCGTAGAAATTTTGTCGAGGGTCGTGCAGTGACCCGAGACAAATTTTCACGGGGCTTTTCTAAACTCGAAATTTTACTTCATGCGCCACGCGTATAAAACACTGCTTTACAGTAAAGTTAAAAATATAAAACGCTTAGATGTAATGGTGATCAATATTTAGCGAGAAAATATTTTTTTTTCTCGAAATTGGGGTTGGTGCAAAAATTGTCATTAACACCTTTCGAACGTGCATTACGAAAGGTGTTAATGACAATTTTTGCACCAACCCCATAATTTCCATAGTTAAATGGACGTAATATAATATCCCCGTCAGTTTAAAATGCGCCCAGTTTTATTTTTGTCTGACTTAATTTCAACAATTTCAATTACAATCAAGCCCTATAAAACCCAACATAGAAATGTAATATTGACTTACAATAATTACACTGTGCGGGTTTTAATCCCCCGGAGCCCCGTAGCTTCAGTAAATAACAATTTGCTCTTCGCCTCCTCCTTTTCCTTAAAACCTCATCCGATCTCTGGCTAAGATTCGTTTCGTTATTAACTTTTTTTCAGTTCGTTTATCCACAACGGCGTCACCAGACCGATATAAATTATTATTAGACGAGACGAGTTTCCTTCGGGGCAATCTCTCATAACTTCCACCCCGACAAGTATTTAATCAAGGGAGAACGCTTCCATTTTCTTTAATATTTTATGTAGGTAATTTCCCGGAAAAGTAAATTGTGATAAATGCTTTCGCGCTTCGTGCAGTGGATTAAAAATAAGTTGGGCTGGTTTGGAGTTCATGAAAATTTGAGTGGTTGCTTTTTAAGGATATATGTAAGTTTATTATTATTTATTAGGATGTTCATCGAGTTTTTATAAAAATTATAAACCGTTTGTAGATTAGTAGAAATACAAAATGAACAAGGAGATCAGCTATAATTAAAAACTAAACTTTAGAAAAGATTATAGGGATTTTAATCGTAAAAAACAATTTGAATTTATTGTGAGGATTCGTATAAAAATGTGTGTTTTTTTAAATGTTTTTACGCACCGCATTAAATCAATATTTTATACGCGTGGCGCATGAAGTAAAATTTCGAGTTTATAAAAGCCTGACAATTTAGAATTGGAGGTTACGCTTCGCTCCGTGTCGAAATTCGAATGTTCAGGCATTTCTAAACTCCATAACATTAAACCTTACATACTGCAGCAGACATTTCAAGGAACCCTTGTAATTTTTGATATATTATAATAATGAGAGTCATTACATTGGGTTTTTTTAAAACATGTTTTCAGTGAATTTCTAACTTCACAGTGTTTCAGTGTTTTACACGCGTATAAAAGCCTGAAATTTTGGTTCGGTCGCTCTACTTCGCGGAGCGACCAAACCAAATGTTCTCAAACTCAAAAATTCTTTCTGATCTGATCTCCCCCTGTGATTATTTTCTGTAGAATAATATCAAATCCCGCGTTTATAACAATCGTCCACAGACCCTGGAAGATCTACAGAACAACATCCGAGCAGAAATTGTCAATATATCGATCGGGGTGCTTGAAAGAGTGGACTGAAATTTCCGAATTCGACTGAATCCGTGTATTTGAAATGGACTGAGAGATATACAAGCGTTTTGTTTGTAAACGGTATAAAATCAAATTTTCCCTGTTGTGTGACAAGGGAAAAATAACAATAAATAGTGTTGAAATGTGTTCCCACGTACCATCATGTGTATAATAGATGTGAAGCGTCAAAATAGTATCAAATCAAATTTCGGTTAGTATTCACAATTTTGTCAACGATAAAGGTTAAAACTTGGAGTCATCAATTGAGTACATAACTCTATTCAGCAATATGTTTTTATGACTTTTTTAAATTGTGGAAAACCTAGATGTCATTATTATTGAGTCATTATCTATCATTTACTAATGAGATAAACTCTTTTACTTTCATTTATAAATTATTTGTTAATTAAAGTAGTTGTGTATTTTTTCAATATGTAGTAAGTTACGTTGTCTTGTTTTATAATTATGATTTTCGCTATAGGTAAATGTAACAAACCATTTTCCACTTGTTTCTTCTACTTTCGTTACCCTCCCCTTAGACTGTTCCGTCCCGAAATAGTTTCCCGATGAAGGTACTTGCAGTCGGCTCCTTTGGTGCACGTCCCTCTATTGTAGAAGTAACAAGGAACGCTTTTTGTAGCGGATGTTGTCCAGGGATTGTAATAGCACACTACGACTTTAATTCCAGTCCCATCGAATATGGTTTCCACAATATTTCTAACCACTCGCCAATTAAGATTATGCAGGCCACATCCTATTTTTAGTATAGCTAATTTGTTGACTCCATGGGCTTTCAACCGAATCATCAAATCGCATAACGCATGCCATATCGACTGCTATGACGGTTTTCCATAGGATCTTTCTTTTGTAACCAAATAAAACATCTTCGACCACCGGATTCTGTTTCTTAAGGTAACCTATACCTCCAAAGTTCCTCCCAAATGCGACCACTACCCCTTTCTTCATAAGCAAATCTTTTCCTACACAATGTGCCAGTGCGTAGTCAGAGGGCATTGTGAACAGATCTCTCCTTTCTTCCCTGGTCACACCATTACGGATCTTCTGGCTTCCTGCCAACTCAGCCGCAGAGCTATCTGAGTTCACATACTCCTTGGTCATTTGGCACACCTGTTGCTCGTCCACATCGTTAGTTTTATAAGGGCTTAAACGGTTGAAATGGACTACAATCGGTTTTCCAGATGGATACTTCTTGATGCGATATATGACATCGTTCAAACGTTTTAAAACTTCGTATAGTCCCTCCCAATTCCGTTGTAGTTTCGGAGTTAGCCCTTTCTTACTTCGTGGGTTATATAACCATACTAAGTTTTCGGCCTGATATCCTCCTTTTGTAGCTTTAATGTCATAATGGTCCTTCATTCTATCGCTCGCATCCTGGATATTCCTTCTTACTCGTTGCTTGAGTATCCTATAGTTTCCTTCTTAGCTTTGAAACATAATCGTCTCCGGCTAAGTCTTCTTCGGGTTTGCATCCAAATTTTAAATCACATGGTAGTCTGAGTTCCCTTCCAAATAAAACACTTGCAGGACTATAACCTGTACTTTCATAAACCGCAGATCTGTTTGCAAGCAAAAATAGCTGTAGATGTTGGTCCCAGTTCTTCTGATGGTCAGCCACTACTTTAGATAGGTACTTTCCCATAGTCTTATTCATTCTCTCCACCATGCCGTCAGATTATGGATGCAACGGGGTTGTCCTAGTTTTCTGGATACCTAAGAGTGTACATAAATTCTTGAAAAGGTCACTTTCAAAATTCCTGCCCTGGTCCGAATGTATCTCCAATGGGACACTAAACCGATAAATCAGTTCGTTCACAAGAACATCAGCTATCGTAGCTGCAAGTTGATTTGGTAAGGCGTATGCCTCTGTCCACTTTGTAAAGTAGTCCATCACCACCACGATATATTTATTTTCTTTATCGGTTTCTGGAAATGGGCCTGCAACGTCAATGGCTATACGTTCTAAAGGGCTCCCTACATTATACTTCCTCATTGGGGCTTGTTTATCCAGAGTCGATGTTCGCCCCTGCACACCAACTCTCTTTAGTTTTTCTGTTTTTTCTTCTGCCACTTTTTGCGAGTATTTCTCGCACTTGCTCCTCACGTGGCCTAATTTTCCGTAGTGCCAGCATTTAATAATTTTCTTCTTGGTTCAGAAAGTGCGGTTAACAATTTCTTCGGCCTCCATTTCTCGTGTGCGTGCCTGTGCTCTAGAAGCTTCCTTAGCAGCCTCAATCTCCAACGCGTTTACCAAAAGCATCCATCATAGTTTTCGAGCGGGCTAACCGAAGAAGCTGTTGGGTATTTGTATCCCGTATTCCTTCTACGAATGCTTGTACTCCTCATTTTTCCAAGAACTCTTCAGGCGCAGTAGGGTAGGAATACCTGACCAGTCGTGCGATGTCTGTCTGGAACTCTTGAAGTGACTCCATCGATTTTTGGTTTCTGGCTTTAAGCTGCGATCGGTAAACCTCTTCAAGGTGTGCGTGTCCGTATCGCAGTTCAATTGCTTGTAAGAGCCTGTATTAATTAGTTAGTTCGCTCTCTGGGAGGGTTTGTAAGATATTCAAAGCGTTTTCTCTTAAAGCCATCGTTAACGCGATAGCTTTCTCCTCCGTAGACCACCCATTACTCTTGGCAGCAGCTTCAAATTGTTTCTTTACATGTGATTTATTTCCTCCCACACTGCTCGTAAATGTCACATTTGGTTTGAGATTACAGGGAACAGTCGGAAACTCTTTTTCGGGAGTATTCTTTATCTCAGGATGTGTCACTCCATCTTGGCTTGGCTGGATCAGAATTATCTAAAACATTAGATTGATAGTAGAGGACCAATAGAATGGCTTCCCAGATCTCTAGATCTGACAACATTTGGTGTCACTTAAAATCTGTGGTCTACAAAAGTCAACCTCATTCTATTGAAAATCTGCGACAACGAATATTTTAAGAATGCTGAGCTATTCCACGACAAACATTTTAAAATGTTCAAAGGGAATTTGAGAATAGATTTTCCTATTGTTTACAAAATAATGGGAGTCATTTTAAGCATTTACTATAAATTAAAGTGATCAGATTATTGTGGAACAATTTGTTTGTATATGCTTTTTTGTTAGAATTATTATGAAATGTGTTATCCATTTTTTGTTTAATTTGATATTTATAAGGAGAAATTGGAATAAAGAAATATAAAAATAATTTTGCGTATTTCTCAAAAATTATACTAATAAAAAGATTTTGTCTAGTACTGTTAAATAGCAACTTTAAAGAGCTTTCCAACGAGGTATCACAAAGGGGGTGTTGCCACTTACAAAAATTGAGTTGGGGTGGCTACAGCCATAGGGGTTGCTTTGTGAAGGTCATGTTTGTGGTCATACCGATTCCCGCCACATACCCAAGAAACGGTTTTGAGAAATTTTTTATACTTTTTTTAGGTCCATACTTATAGAACATTGCTCGTTTTGAAATAGACACCCTGTACATACAGTTTAATACTTTTAAAACAACACTCGTATAAACCAACAAATTTTCCTAATAAATGACTACATGTTTATAATAACAATTGAAGTTTAATGTAAACTAATTATAATAACGATAGCAAAGTGCTAATCAATAAATTTCCACCTAACGATGAGCAACAATCGCACGTAATACACGTAAGCAAACAGTAGCGGAATCTGTGTATACAAAACGGACTAAACAGATAAACACCAACATATAGGCAAATCGTGCCGATTTATTTATAACCAAAAATAAAAATCCGCCGTCGCGACGCTCATCCGCAAACAAAAATTACCATCACGCGCGCGTTCACATTAATCATCATCAAACTCGATTATCTCATTATCATCCCAAACAAACGCACCAACCTGACAAACAGTGTGCAGAAAGCAGAAACAAATCATCCGTGCCGGTACCGACGGTTACACAATCCGGTGATAAGGGGAATTCGTTTTGCGCTATACTGTTTTTTTGTTATTTAGGAAGTGTGTTAACGTGTTAGTGTATGATTATTTGTTTAATTCGTATTGAAGCCATCAGGTGCGCTACTTTTATTTGATCGACTCGACTTTAAATACGTACGGTTTCATTGTGTGTTCGTGTTGTCGGTTTTGTGGTGCCAGAGAAAAGTGAAATTTGTGAGGAAATATGCCATTACACAGGAAAAACAATATGCAGCTGCCCCCGCTTATTATAAGTAAGTTTTTCTTTGTGGAGAGGAAGTTGTATAGTGCGTTCGGTTATTTTTAAACGTAACTCTCTCACTGCCAGATATCACATCGAATTTAATGTTGCGAACGCTTGTGACATTTGCGTGGGATTGATTAATTGCTTAGAAATAATAACTAAGCTTTGAAAATATTGCAAAACAAGAAAAAACTAAATGTTTCTAATACATAATTATTTAAAAGATATTACATTTTTTAAGCCAGGTGATGAGACCATGAAATTAGAAATCTATTTTGGCGAGTGTTACAAAAATGGTGATGTGTCCATCATAGCACTTTCCCCGTAATTTAAACAATTGATAATTGACATACTAATCTTATTTCACCTCTCAATTGCTTAAAGACCATTTCACATAAAATCAGTGTTTTATACGCGTAGCGCATGAAGTAAAATTTCGAGTTTAGAAAAGCCTAATTTGGCTCGGTCACTCCGCTTCGCTACGCGCCCGAGCCAAATTTTCAGGCTTTTCTAAACTCGAAATTTTACTTCATGCTTAAACAAGGATTGGAAAAACACCTGTTTTAAAAATACTAGACCACAGATAGGGAAAACCCATTAAATCAATTATTCAACCTTAGAAAATATGGTTACCAATATTTTCTTATAATAATAATAATAATAATACTTTATTGGTGCTATTACATTACAAGTATGTTTACACAGGTCAAATTAAATAGAAAGTAAAATATATATACATAGATAAATTGTTATAATAATATATTAAGGTAATCAAAAGTTGTCATCCAAGAATTGTTCCCAGGAGTAATAGGCTTTTTTACGAAGTAATAGTTTTATATTTCTTTTGAATGCGACAATGGGTAAGCATCGGATTGCAGCAGGGAGTTTGTTGTAGAATTTGAGCGACCAGTAGTTAACACCGTCTCTCGATTTATTAAGTCTACGAAAAGTACACATGAGATTTTCTTTGTGTCGGGTATCATATCCGTGAATATTAGCCGCACAGGTGTAATTGTCCATATTTTTCCTGATAAACAATAAACATTGAAAAATATACAGGCATGGTAATGTAAGTATATTCATTTTTATGAATACATGCTTACAGTCATCCCTGTAATTTACACTGCCTAATATTCTAACTGCACGTCTTTGGAGTGCAAAGAGCCTATGTCTACACGCCGAGTGCCCCCAAGTAATCAAGCAGTAAGACAATAGTGATTGGCATGTGGCAAAATATGAAGTTCTGAGAACAAACGGTTGTACAGAGTTTGCTAGATTCCTCAACAGAAATATATTTTTGCTCAGTTTACTAGCAATGTAGTTACCATGCTCGTTCCAAGTAAGCAGTGGATCGATTTGAACGCCAAGGAATCGAATTGATTGAGCGAGTTGATGTTTGTCGTTTCGGAGACAAAAGCACATGTGACCTGTCTTCTCAGCATTTAAATGTAGCCGATTTGAAAGCAACCAATTTCTACATGATTCCTGTTCATTTATACTGATCTCCACAACCCTGTCAGAGAAATTGCCTGATGTAAAGAATGTTGTGTCATCGGCATAGAGAATCACATCACTTTCCTTGACATTAGAAGGAAGATCGTTAATGAAAATGAGGAATAGAAGTGGCCCAAGGATTGAACCTTGGGCTACACCGTGCTTCAGAGACAGAGGTGTAGAGACCTGAGATCCCACTCTTACAATCTGCAATCTGTTGGTTAGGTATGATGCTATGAGATCACGAGCACCTGAACAAAAACCATAAGAAACTAGTTTAGAAATTGATATTTCATGATTGACAGTGTCAAATGCTTAGCTCATATCTATAAAGGTGGCCAATGCGAACTCCTTATTCTCAAAACATTCAATTATTTTGCCAATTAGGGTATTTACAGCATCACATGTTGAAACACCCTTACGGAAGCCGTACTGTTCATTGCAGAAAAGCTCATTGCTCACAAAGTAGTCATATATTTGGTTGAAAATAATTTTCTCGAAAATTTTAGAGAAAACAGGTAGTATAGAAATAGGACGATAGTTGTTCGGATCGTCCATTTCCCCCTTTTTATGAATTGGTATAACAACTGCGATCTTAAGTACGTCAGGAAATACATTTGATGTAATACAGTTATTAAGTATTACAGTAAGAGGACCTAATATTACTTCCTTGCAAGATCTGATAACTTCAGTAGAGAATCCATCAAAATCTTTTGACCTACTGATTTTTAGGCTTTGTATTGCATTTCGTACATCGCTTGTTGATATTTTTTTGAAGCAAAAATCTGCCTGCAATGACAGTACCGCATCCTTTGGGTTGACACAATTCGTAAAACTACTTACAATGTTTTCAACTTGTTGTACAAATGATAAGTTAAAATGTTCCGCAGAAATGTTAACGGAACTTGTTTTATTTTTTCTGTTCGTGCTATGTGTGTTTATAATTTGCCACATGGCCTTACACTTGAATTTGCTTTTAGTGATGAAATTATCATTCGCTCTTATTTTCGACAATTTAACTTCTTTATTATACACCTGCCTATACTTTTTAAACGAATTTATTGTTTCAGTTGTTCGACAAGAAACACTAATATCTTTTAGAAGCTGTAATTATTTCGCATATCTATTAGGTTTTTGGTGTACCAGTGTATATTATTTATTTTGGAAATATCATTCTTTAACTCTTTCAGAGGGAAAGCTTGGATAAAACAATTTTTGAAAACCGTGATAAAATTTTCTAATTGCTTGGAGGGAGTATCGCAAAAATTCCAAACAATATCATCCAGCATCTGATAAAGTATAAATTTAGCAGATTCAGTAATTGGCCTAATGATTTTTTTTGTAATTAGCTTTGGAATATTATTACAGTCCAAGTTTCCTATGATACCTATATGATCTGATAATGAATTGTTTAAAGGCATAGTATTATGTTGATTAACATTAATAAACACATTATCAAGAGTATTGTTTAAACGAGTAGGGAAAAATACACATTTATTTAAGCCATATGGGTTTAGTAAATCACAGATCGTTGAAGCGTTGTCATCTGATTCATTAAAATGGACATTAAAATCACCTCCAATCAATATAGTGTTATTCATAAAAATCAATTAAATCTAAGACAGAACATAAAACATTTATAAAAGTACTAAAATTTTCACTTGGTGATCGATACAATAAAATAACAATAATTTTCAGGTGAGGTAGATGTACAGCACACAATTCGCAATGTAATTCAATGGATTTGTTATTAATGTCTTCCAACGTTATGAAGGGAATTCCTTTATTTAGTAGGATTAAAATATCACCATGTATGTGGGTTGTCCTTGAGAAATGGCTTACAGATAACATGTTGTTTATCACATAACTATCACTTTCGTGTGGTTTGAGCCAATGTTCACTTATACACATAATATCTAAGGAGGATGTTTCCAAGATAGAATCCAGATGGTTGTATTTCGACCTAATACCTTGAATATTAAGGAAAATATATTTTAGTTCATTTCTGTTAATGTTGTTTAAATTGGCTTCTTTTTGGATCCTCTCTTGAAAAAATAACTCCCGATTGATATTCCCTCTGGCCAGTTGGAAGGGTCCATTAGTTTAGAATTGTCTTTAAAATCAGCGCTAATTCTAAAACTATTATAAGCAGAGGTGTGTTCTTCTTTTTCGCAAGTGAACTGATCATGATTGAGAATTGTCTTTATGTAGTCTTTTACTTCTACTTCACTTACAGTTTTCCTGATTTTGTTTATAAAAATCCATGTTTTCTTGGGTTCGGCAGTAATGCCAGACATTTTATTTTAATAGTATCGTGTCGCCTTTTTTTTATAAAAGAATCGTTTTTATTATCAATCTACTTAAATTTGCTTACCGAGAATGTCAGTTTATAACAAAAATAAATAATTACCCCAAGAAAGACGTTCTACGTCAAAAATATAATTTTTATATCAAACATAATTCTTTTTATTCAATTTAAATTTTGTTAATATTTTGTAAAATCCGTTGATAAATAAATAAATTAAATAAATAATGAACATTATTCAATGTAAAAAATGTGAAAAGGGGTTGCGATTTATTATAGGTAAAATACAACTAATTATGGGGCAATATTACATGATACATCAAAATAATTTAAAAACTTGGGGGATTTTAATGTCACCAATTTAAAACGATTAAAATATTCAGTTTATTGTAAAAGAAATCCTGAAAATAGTTAATTTTGAGTCATTTATTTACTCCATTTTAGGCAACAAATACTTGTACTACGTAAAATTTAAGGTTGTCCGTACATTCTTCATTCAATTAGCTCAACATTCATTAAATAAAATGTCCATGATATATTACGTTTACCTTTTTATGCTGGAAATAGAAATATAGGTCTATCTCACTCGAGCAATTGGCTGGGCAGAGTCTGTCTCACTCTAGTAAACCGCAGCCTTAAGACATTTTAGTAAAGAATATTGATTTATATCTTAAATAGCAATTGATGTAAAAAAATTGTAATGTGTCCATTATAGCACTTTCAGCGTCATTTTAACGATTGACGATTAGCACACTAAAGTTATTTCACTTGTCAATTGGTTAAAAACTATTTCACATTCAATCAGCCTTTTATACGCGTGGCGCATGAAGTAAAATTTCGAGCTTAGAAAAGCCTAATTTAGCTCGGTCGCTTCGCTTCGCTAGGCGCCCGAGCCAAATTTTCAGGCTCTTCTAAACTCGAAATTTTACTTCATGCTTAATCTGGGATTGGAAAAAGTCGTTAGACGATTTATCGAAAAGTTATTTAGCAGTTTATTTTATTGTAAAATGTATGACTAAAATAAATAGAATTGAATCACCTAGAAGCAAAGGCGTGTAAGTAACAAATAAAAAAAAAAGGAAAATAAAGTTTTAAAGTTCAACTTATATTAAAATCAACAAACTAAATACACAAGTGGTTATAAAGATTTACAGAAAATATGCTGGGTAGCACTACCTATTAATAACAACTCTATGTCTCTTTGCTAATAAACAACAATAATGAGAATTGATCAAACTGGAAAAAACATCGTAGACGTAAACAGTTGACTAAAACATCAATTGAGGTACTTAGAAGCAAAGGGGTGTAAGTGCTAATTTTAAATATTGGAGTACATGCATCTAATATTTTAAATTAGTACTCACACCCCTTTGCTTCTAAGTGTCTCAATTGATGTTTTAGTCAATGGTTTATATCTACGATTTTCCTTCCAGTTTGATCAATTTTCAATTTGATAACGTTGAAAGAATAGTAACAGTGATTTTTGTGAATTTCGTACAGGTAAATCTAAAGTTTAGTTCATTTTTTTAAGAATAGGGTATTTTAGTTTTTCATAATATAACTAAACATATTTATTAAAAAAAAAATACAATTTTTGCTTATCTAATCCAGAAAACGATAATATTTTATGATTAATTAAGGTTGTGATACCCCTAAATTAACCACTTGAATTCGAAGACTTACCAAAACCGTATCGATAGCCCAATTTTTTTTAAACTTTCAAGATCCACTAAGAAAAAAGCATATTTTAATATTCAACACAAAAAATATATAATTCTTTCACGTCTTAATATTTTGAGACACCAAAGTAGATTTGCATATATGAAAATAATTGTTTTTTTTAGACATTTGAGCCGTTTATTTTGAAATTGGCCTAACTCCGGAGTTTTTTCAGTTTTGTTATGTTGACTAAAATAATGTTCATTATTTGAGGTTTTCTCTTTTAAACAATTTGTGGTTAAGTATATTCAAAATATATAATACCGGGTGGCCATGAAAGTATTGCCTACGCAACAAGTTGATATTCAAGTTAAAACTAATCTCAAAGTTAAAATTTTTCGAAATTCACTTAGTAGGTCGAGAAATTGTAACTGAGATAAAGCATCAAAAAGTAGGTCGTAAAATATTCATGTTACCTAAAAACAATTTCTAATTAAATCGAATATTTTTTTTAGTGGCCGGCAATAAAAGTTAAATGCGAAAATTAAAATGTCCGAAATTGTAATTTATAAACGCACTGTAATATGAAAATTTTGAATAGTATACCCTGCTGTTTTTTTTGTAATCTTAAAATTCTCCATTCAATTATGTATTGCTAGTTGATGTTAGTTCAAGACGTGACCGTATTAGAGCCTTTAAAAGTTTGCACTAATCTAATAATAATAGCTAAAAAATGAATCGTAGATTGTTCTTAGATAAAACGTGTTGAATGGACTGTCATAGACATTTCACGGCCCACTTTGTGATGTTTCATCCTAGTTACAATTCCTCGGCGTACTAAGTGAATTTCGAAAAATATTAATTTTGAGGTTAGTATTAACGTAAATATCAACTTGTTATACATCATTGGAACGGAAATTTGGAGAGGAACATAACAGGCTAGAAAAAAGTTAGAGTTGTAATTCAAAATAAGAAAAATGATATCACTTGCGACAAAACCGGAAACAGTATTACTAATTAATACTATGCCATACTATCCCTATGGTTAAATTATAGATACATCCCAAACCTCAAATGTCTACCATTTATATTGCCTGAGTAATTGTGTATTCAATACTTTCACCCCGTATATATTTTGAACATACTTAACCCCAAATTGTTTTTCATGACTGAAAACCTCAAATTATAAAGGATATTACAGTCAACAACAAAATATTAAGTAATGGTGTTAGGCTAATTTCAAAATAAACGGCTCATATTCAAAACTTAATTCATAATTTGTCATCATATAAAATTATTTGAAAGACCTGACTAATTTTTGATAATCTTATACAAGAAACAAAAATATTCTCTCTATAATGATGAACGGTTCAGGGCAAAATCAAATTATGTCAAAAAACGACAATTTAATAATAATATATATTAATATATATTAAAGAGAACCCCCCTTTTATACAGAAAGAATATACACAAAAATATCAATAAACGTAACATTAATAATTAACCTAATTATCATAAAATATAATTTCTGTTTAAATAGTTGTCAAGAGTCAGTAAATAATTGGTACCAATAGAAATAGATATTATGACCTTGTGATGCTGTTGTGTGAGGCGAAATTGGAATTGTGTGCGTATCCGAAAAAAACGGTGTGTTAGAGGCTGCTGGTAGAGGATGAAACATAAAAATTGTTATATTTATTTTAATAATACATGCTTAGTTTCCTAAAGCCGAGATGTTTGAATGATTATTATTATGTTTATTAATCAAGTTAGTTTTACCGTTTGATTTTCGAGTTTCCAATTCGATTCAAATTTCTTTAAAATAACTTAGTTGCTTCTTCGTTCGATCTGTTTCAAATTGCTGTTTGTTTGTGGTATCCAGTCCATTACTGCTTAACAAATTTTGTTCACGACAATCTTATAATATGTGCATTATTTAATTGTGTGGGTAGCATAAATGGGGTGCATCTAACACTCAAGCATATTTAACACGGGATTTGAGTGATAAATGTGGTTTTTTAACACGAATATGAATGATTGCCTAGTTCAATTTTTTGCCGCTATGCAGTAATAGCGCTGTGCTGGTTAAATCAGTTTCTCTTGTCTTACATTTGACATCTCCGCCGTTCTCACTAGTTTAACCCGCGTAAAACGCATTTGTAAGCAGAAATCATTTTTAAATCGGTTAAACAATTGTGTGTTTTTTAAAGCGGAACAAACGTTAACACCGTGAAAACTCTATCCAAACGGATGAGTTCGTTTTTTTTGCAAAGAGCGTGTTTTTATGTAACTTAGGCGAAAGGCTAGACTGTATGAGTATTATATATTGTTGAACGATTGTTCATATTTGTGTTAAAGTGGAATTAACTCTATTACACATTCAAATCATAAAACGCAATCTGTCATCATTCATCTGTCAAATTATTATAAAACAAAACCGACCATTAAAACTGACGCGTATTTGATAAATATATAAATGTTATATAAATGTTGTGTTATATATTGTTGTTGTCCTGAACAAAGTATAGTGTATAACTCGCATATAATGGCTATTAATCACTCGAACGACTTGCTCCACTCGCCTTCGGCTCGTTCCGCAACCCTCGTTCTCGTGATTAATAGCTATCATTATTAAACTTTGGATCCTGCTATTTTTTATGTGTCATGCGTATTTTTCGTGATATACGCTTTTCAGGTTAAATGAATCGGCCGGTATACAGGCATAGTATATACAGGGTTGTTTTGCAAATTTCCAGACATTCGTTAATTTTATAAAAGCGTTCATGCGCCACGCGTAAAAAACACTGGGATATTGTGAAGTTCAAAATATCCTGCTTAAGTTTGATCTCCCTTTAATAAACTACAAATATTTATTTCGTCTAACCATATCCTGCGCTTTCAAAACTTGAGTAATCTGTAAGTATAATTTAAAGAAGAGAAGAAGAACAGAGAGCAACAGAATTTTGGAATATTCGGTTACACGCTTTTCTAAAAAAATTGACGGATTGATTAGTGCATATTTCAATGTCATTTCAATGTCACTTTAAACCTAAAAGTGTATCAAATTGCGATATTGAATCTCCGTATAGTCTGTTGCAATAATCTCAGAAATAAGTGTCTGTGATTCACTAAACACACATTTTTATTTAGATATAAACAAAAATTAACATCTTTATTTTGGTATAAATCGGTATAAACTTGTAATTAAAGACTAAATGACAACCTACTCTAAATGTGAGAATATTTAAACACCCTTATAAACAAACATAGATTTAATTGATCATAGTAAATGATTATTATCAATGATTAGGTATTACTTGCAAAAGATCTATTACTCTCACCTGTACGGTTTTCTACGCGACTGGTTATTAGGTCAACGTTTGTTTGCTAAAAAATATTTTTTGATAACTCTGTATTTACTGTATTATTATATTTTCCAATTAACCACTTCCGGTGAATGTAATTTCTTTTAAATAACATCCGGTGTATTTCATAAACATATCAAACCGCAAATTTATTTGTCATTTATAATGTTTTTCTTCTCATTTCCACAAAGTTGGTAATAATAAGAACTTGAAATCAGTCGGTCTGTTTCCATTGACCAGAAATGTACCTACACGTCATTTTCAAAACTGATGGAAACTAGTTATGATGAATTGATAAGAAACGTGACACGTTTAAAAATCATACATAAAATCGTGAAAATATTAATTAGTGCAAAGTGATAAGGTTTACACATTTTACGCCGTGGATTTTTCTAATTACATTTAAATCGGGATAAGTTTAAATGCATTGACTGAAAACGTTCGTTGTATCAGTGTTAAAAGTCAACTTGAAATGTAAGTACTCACTTTTTTCTGGTCAAATTTTGTAAAATGTCTTCTACAAACAACGCATTTCAAATAATTAATTAATAAAAGAGGCTCGTAAAAGGATTCAAATCTATACTTCATTCGCGTTAAGTTTAATGTTAGGCAAACATAGGGCTTATTTGACGTTGATTGGCCGAAATTCGAGGAAAACTCACAATGCCGATAAATAGAGATTCGTTCTGTTCCCCACTCACTCTTACTTATAGTGGAAAATGAATTGTAACAATTGTCACTGTGTTTTCAAATGTTTGGTTATTATGTCTATTAACGAAAAACTAATGACTGTTTCTTCTTCTAAAAATCAACAAGGGAAAATAACTCAAGATGGGTAGAAGCTAATAGCCCTCAGCATTTATTAAAAGTAGAAGTATGTGGGAAAACTAAAAAGTGAAGCTATAACTCTTGCGGCTGCTGATGAGGAAATATCAATTTTATCCATTTTTGAAATTATTGCTGAAATGGAATCAACATGAGAAGTTAAAACATAGCCGAAGAAGAAAGTGCGTCGTGATACTTATTCAAAGATGACTGAATGTGAAGAAAAATTTCTACGATGTTTGTCCATTCCTTTTTCAAGAGAAAGGGTTAACATAATAAGTACATAATTACGTCTATTAAGTCACCCTTAGCTTTATATGTTCTATAGTATGTTCAATAAAATAAAATCTCTAGAGTGCCATGGAAAATATTATAGGTTAGCAACTATAAAATTATACATTATAATTATTATGTTTGACGTTTAATATGTCAATTCCTAAAGCGTGTAGCCAACTTAAATTTTAATAAAGATAAAATCATGGCACTCTAGAGGTTTTTCTTTATTGAACATACGATATATTGCGCCTGCATTTTGCTACTATAAGGACGAGCGCAAGATAAGATGCAGGTGAGTCAAGACACGCAGTTTTCTATAACGCATACAATTAAATATGACAACGCAAATTGAGCTAGTCACGGGACGCAGTTTTTGCATACATTCTACAAAGAAAACTGCGTTGCTTCTTCTGCACTCGGCCCAAGTGTGTTAAAACTTCCATTATACAGTAAAAAAATCTCCGAATTTTAAAAAGTACGTTAGATGTACCTACTTTTTAAAATTGTAAGGTTGAAAAACTCTTCACTGCAAATATATATAAAATAAGATCATAAGAAATAATTGATTATTATCTATAGAACAAAGAAAACACTGTTTCTTAATTTATTTTATAATACAGAGTTTTTCTTTTGCATTTCACTTTATATCGAATATGTATTCCTTTATCTTGAATACATTTCCCATTCATCAAATACATTTGCCTATATACCATTTAATTCCCCTATATGTCAAAACCTTGTCACAGTTTGTCTATTTATGTATCAATTTGTACCACAGATTGGTTAATAATGCTCCCAAATGCATTCGCCCAATTACATTATTTGGTAAATTTAACTTTCACAATATGCTTAGTAATGTAGACTGGAGCTTTATCGGCGAAGAGAAAACTATCAATACTTGGAAGACATTTTTGAATATATTTACAAACTTATTCGAAACGTGTTTTCCTATAAAGTCAAACAAACTTACCAAAAGTGTAACTCCAAGTAAGTGGTTTACCAATGATCTCAAAAGGATGAGAGAAAATTTACTTAGTTTGCAAGGCAAATGCAAAGGTAATGCCGAGATGAAGCAATTAAAGAATGACATGCAGTTAGCATACAAAAATGCAATCTAACAAGCTAAATTAGAGGCAAATGATAGAGTAATCCTATAAAAGCCATGTGGAATATTTTGAACAGCCATAGGAATAAATCTATACCTGTTACTGATAAATGTGATATAACGGCACATACGTTTAATGAATTGTTTGTTAACATTCCTAATAATATCAATAATGAACTACCTATCTGTGATATAGATCCTTTAACTCTAGTCGACTTATATGGTAAGGGACACAATCAAGGGCATGAAAAACAGTGGTAGTACCGATATTAACAGTATCTCGATCAATATAATTAAGCATGTATTAGATGTGCTAATTAAATTAATTAATTAAATTACGAAGCTAATTAATGATAGTATAAGATCGAGTGTATTTCCTGATGTTCTAAAAGTATCGAAGGTTGTTCCGATTCATAAAAAAGGGGACATAAATGATTGTAATAATTACCGTCCTATAAGTCTACCTCCGATTTTTTCTAAAATTATTGAAAATATATTACTCAAACAAATAATGAAACATTTTGAAAGCAATAGTATTCTTAGTAAAGAACGGTACGGCTTTAGGGAAGAAAAATCTACACTTAACGCTATACTGGATCGATTATTGATGCTTATGAAAATGGTCATTTCGCTTTTGCTACCTATATTGATCTATACAAAGCCTTTGGACTGTGTCCCTCACACACTGCTTCTAAGAAAGCTGTACTCGTACAACTTAAACCCACAGAGCTGTGGCCTCTTGTTGTCATTTTAACTAGGAGACAGCAAGCGGTCACTTATAAAGGGGACAAATCTGAATTCTTGGAAACGACTTGTGGTGTCCCACAGGGATCAACACTAGGGCCCCTTTTGTTCCTAATTTTTAAAAATGATTTTCCTCTGTACATGAAAGATGGTAAAGTGGTTTTATTCGCTGATGATACTACTATAATTAACTCATCTAATAACATCGAGACGGACTATGAAAAAAAAAACAAAGATCTTTTAATTAAGGCTACGACATGGTTTACTGCTAATCGATTGAGTCTCAATGCCAACAAAACTGAAACCTCAATTTATACCTTAAATAACCATCTCATGGCAAATATTCCTAGTTTCTTGGTGTTTACATAGATAATTCCCTGTTGTGGGACAGTCAAGGCGACAAACTTACAGCAAAACTAAATAAAAACATCTTTGTCTTGAGAGGACTAAGAGAGGACTACGAAATGCTCAGAACGGCCTATTTCGCGCTCTTTTAGTCCCGTCTTACTTATAGTTTAGCTGCTTGGGGCCATTCTGTAATAAGACACCGCATTTTCGGACTTCAGCGTAATGCCATTAGATTCCTATCCAACCTAGGATTTTGAGATGACTGTAAAATGGCTTTTAGTAATCTTAAAACTCTTACATTTTCCTGTTTGTATATACTGCATTGTTCGTTATCTGCTGTCTAGCTACGACAACCATATATTGCAACCTCTAAACCATATGTATCAAACCAAAACGAAGGACAACCTGTATGTTCTATATTTAAGATTACAAAGATCTAGAAATGGTGTAAATTACTATGGCCGAACATTTTTCAATGTCCTACCAAATAGCTACAAAAATCTTGACATGATATTATTCAAGGCTAAGATTAAAGCATTACTACTGGAAATAGCTTTTTATTGTTGGGAGGATTTTCTGGACCACACATTCTAATATCCAACTCTAAATGTCTTTTAATGAGTACTTACTATGTGTATTTTTTAAAATTTTAATGTGTATGTGTTCGTTTGAATTTTAAGTATTTATAGTAGATTATTTTTACACATAACCATTTTTAAAAGTTCAAGTATTTTTTGGATTTTACATTTTAATTTCAAAATTTTAATTCTAGATTTTAAGTTTTGGGTTTTAAATTTTATTATTTATATATTTTTTTATTATAGTCAATATTTTACTGTATATGTATTACTTTTGTAATTTTGATGTGATATCCTCCTGATGAATTTTAATAATGTAATTTAATGTATCTTATCTGACCTGTGTAAAACTAACGTTACGAGTACCAATAAAGTATTAGTATTATTATTAGAATATCACATTTCACTTCTTAGCAAAATGGCTGCAGTTCGTCAAAAAATGCATTCGGATAATGGATGCTGGCGTAAGTAGTGTTACATAAAGTGATTTTTTTTTTAGGTAAACATGCATAAGCTGTAAATTTTCCGATATTGGTCGTTTTTTTTATAAGAGTTCAATTTCAAGCTTTAAGCGAGTGTCTTCCACTCCCAGACTAAGCATGAAGTAAAATTTCGAGTTTAGAAAAGCCCCGTGAAAATTTGTCGAGGGTCGCGCAGCGACCCGAGACAAATTTTCTGGGCTTTTCTAAACTCGAAATTTTACTTCATGCGCCACACGTATAAAACACAGATTTTAAGTGAAGTTCGAATATTCATAAATGTCACAATATTTTAGTGCTTTATACGCGAGGCGCATGAAGTAAAATTTCGAGTTTAGAAAAGCCCAGAAAATTTGAAGCTTTAAACGAGGGTATTCCACTCCCAGACTAAGCATGAAGTAAAATTTCGAGTTTAGAAAAGCCCCGTGAAAATTTGTCTCGGGTCGCGCAGCGACCCGAGACAAATTTTCTGGGCTTTTCTAAACTCGAAATTTTACTTCATGCGCCACACGTATAAAACACAGATTTTAAGTGAAGTTCGAATATTCATAAATGTCACAATATTTTAGTGCTTTATACGCGTGGCGCATGAAGTAAAATTTCGAGTTTAGAAAAGCCCAGAAAATTTGTCTCGGGTCGCTGCGCGACCCTCGACAAATTTTCACGGGGCTTTTCTAAACTCGAAATTTTACTTCATGCTTAGTCTGGGAGTGGACAACCCTCGTTTAAAGCTTCAAATTAACCTTAAAAAAAAACAAGGAATGTCTAAAGATTTACAGAAAATAGGCCGAATTTGAAATACGTATACTTAAAAGAAAAACTCCCTGTATGATTTATACACAAATAAAATATTTCCAAAAGAAAGTTATTGTTACTGCAAAAATGTTCAGCAAACATAATAAAGAGAAAAGTATTTCGTATATAGTGAAACTCATTTCGTAAATCGGGGAATCGGGTGAATCTCATTTGATCAATAATGAAATGCAATAGAAAAATCCTGTAAGTTGTGTAATTTTAAAAATAATAAAGTTTTTTATTAATGCTGAAAAATATTGTGAAAAGGAGTTATATGATATCCAAAGATACAATTAACTATAAATACTGTTGCTTAACAGCTTTATTTAAATACTTATCCTTTAAAAATGAATTTTGATCTAACCGATTTCAGGTCAACATGCGTTTCCCCCAAATTTTAAATTCTGCGCCCTAAAATGTCACCTGATTCCGCCATTTTAGCGATATAAACCAGGCTTCTAGTTACATTAATCTTAAAATGAATGGAGTATAATTGAATAATACGTTTTTAAATTCATATAAATACGCTAGTGGCGGCTCGTCGATAAGAACTTCGGGGCTGCAGCCCTCCAGTATAAATTGAAAGATACCAATTTTAGACATATCCTAGTTCATTTCCTATTAGTAATTTTTTTGTAGAAATAACCGACGAAAAAAAATCCTTAAAATATGTACATAGCAGTATACAATTTTCTACCTTGGCACTGCATGAAGTAACTTGTCATTAATACCTTAGGGTATGTAATTTGGGTACCTATTTAAATTATTTATACATGCAGAGAATTATTCTTTTTTCTCACTAACAATTCGTTATATCTCATCAACAATCCGAATTTATCCGTGTAAATAAAAATTGCGCGTATTTTTTTTTTACCTTGCAACACCGTCTAGCTGGTGTACTTATTTTCTGTTTTTGTTGGCAAGATTACGAGATTGGCCATAAAAGTAAATGAGCGTTGTTTGTACGATCCGAGGACACGGATAGATGAAAAATTCGCATTCCATCGTCAGTTATGCAACGCAACGACGAAATAATCGGACTGGACGCTTTCTGATTAATCCAATCATCCGTTAATTCCGCCACATTTTTACTCATAATTGGATCAAATTATCATTTAATCGCATCCGTCGAACTATTTAATGCACGTATTAAATCATCATTTTGATTCAATCGAAACAATCAGTTATCTTTTCATAAATTAATACTCATATCAATTATTTAAATTAAATAATTGCAGTTTTTTAATAACGCTATCGATTTGAAGTTTAAAAAATTGTTGCATTTAGATTAAGATTTGTATCTACAATTATAAGGTAATGCCGATATTACTGATGGATTTTGATACGGGTAATGATGATATCTTGGAAATATTTGTTTTTATTAAACTATATTTTGCTAAAACAGGACAGTTTATCAAAATTCGAGACTATCCTGAAAATAGGCGAGACAGATGGACAGCACGGCAGTAAGAGGGGAGGGGGGGGGGCGAAGGCCTCAGGCGCACCTAACGCATGGGCGCTGACGGGGCGGAAAAATTTATTAAAAATATATTACCTATAACATACAGGCAGAGAGTTTTTAGAGTTGATTTAATAATTAAAGCGTGTCATATGCAAAAAGTCGTAAGTGCCAATTTTTAAGTAATGCGTTTTATATACGAAATATGTTCTAAATGTCATGCTTTACTTATACAATAAATGCCGGGGCGATAGTGCTACTACAAGTGGCAGAAATTGGGACTCAATTATCAACACGTCATAAGTGCCATAGCACTTTCATTCACATTTTATGTTTCTCCTGTATAATATGTCATTTAGTACTTACGACCTTTTGCATATAGCACGCTTCAATTCATGATTTATTTATAGTTTTCCAAACAAGATTACTTTAAAATATTACGATTTTTTTACTAAACCTTAACTTAAGGTAAGGAGTAAGTTCTTTGTTATCTATAAATTGTCCCACACCAGTAATTCTTTGTCATCTACAAATTGTCTAACATCTTAAAAGGTATTGTTAGATGTACATTTCTTTTTTTAGTGTAATAATCACTTCACGTAAACTCAAAAACATACAGTTATCTTAAAAGGTGAGTGTGTGTTCTAAATTATCTAGAAATTGTCCAATACTTGCATAGATTTTAGGTTTTTTGGCGCCCAACTTGGGGCGATGCTAACGCTGGGCCCTTGTTGGGCGCCATAAATTGTGAAAGTAAAAGCTAAAAGCTTCACACTGAATTAGGGTTTAGTACGCGTGGCGCATGAAGTAAAATTTAGAGTTTAAAAAAGCCTAAGTTTGGATTTTGACGGTACGCGTCCCAATCCAAACACTCAGGCTTTTCTAAACTTAAAATTTAACTTTATGCCCCACGGGTATAAAATACTGACCATATTATGAAGTTGGAAATATATTGCATATGTTTAATAAATTTTAACCAAATCTTGCGCTATCAAAATTCGAGCAATTTACAATACATTTTAAGGAAGAAAAAAATGTTTTATACTGTTTTTTATTTGTTTTTATTATCTATAACCTGTCGATCGCCAAATAACTTAGTATGCAAAAGTAGCTCGGGTATGACAAAAGGTTGAACACCCCTGCTTTATATTATATTTTTATATTTTCTTCCTCTATGTGTGCGAAATGTTTCCTGAAGGTTCGGCCTTACCTTTTCGTTCACCCTGTATACATACCAGTTCAAAAATTTACATTATGCTTAATCTGGGAGTGAAAACAATCGTTTAAAAATACTAGAAGCACTTGGATTTGAGGTTTTTTGACGCCCAACGTGGTTCCAGGCTAACGCTATGGCACCTAGTTGGGCGCCATAAATCGCAAGCGTCTAAATTTAACGCTTGGCCCTTGTTGGGCGCCATAAATTGCGAAAGTAAAAGTTGAAAACTTCTCACTGAATCAGCGCTTTGTGCGCGAAGTAAAATTTCGAGTTTAGAAAAGCCTGAGTTTGGATTTGGACGTCCAAATCCAAACGCTCAGGCTTTTCTAAACTTGAAATTTTACCTTATGCATTGTCTAGGAGTGGAAAACACTGTTTAAAGCTTCAAAATGAACTGTAATTATGTTTTTTAACTTATTCATTAATGATTAAATACGCTTTGTTTCGAAAATGTAAAGAATTGTATTAGTTTGTGATTGCATTCACTGGGCAGGTTTCATCGCCATTTATGTTAGTTTTATCGTGAATTAAAACGTCGCGTAAAAGAGACGCATCATAAAGGCCAGGCGCAAATGTGACTGACTTTATTAAAGGGAGGATAGGGGGATGCACCAATTAGATATTTGGCCCCAGGCACCGGTTTTCCTTACTGCGGCGCTGCAGATGGACCCTTTTTATTTTTCTCTTGTACTTTAGCTGTGTAAATAGGAAAGTTGGTTGTGTTCCTATTACTATTGAAACAAAGTATAGTACTTAAACAAACAAATAACTCAAATGAGTTCCGTTGCCATGACGATGAAGTCACCGATATCCAGATCAAACGTGTTACTATTGAACCCTTGTAAATCAAATGTTCACATACGAAATACGCCTGAAGAAATTCACAGGTTGTGTCAACTGTACGGAATGTTATTATTAGAAACTTGTTTCATTATATAGTTCGAGTTCGATGCTAGCAGATATTATTCTTTCTGCAGATAGAAAAGGCAAACACGCAAAACAAACTTGTGTAACTACGTTACTATGATACTCCGTCCAAAGAGCACCCCTTTTAGTCGTCCTGGAAACGTCTTCGTAATTTCTTACGCTCTTAATACACCCAGACACGATCCGCCTTTCCCACGTTCGCTTCCCACCTTTCAAATACAGCTAAAGCTTATTTGCACAGCCTAAAGTCATCTTTTAGAATATAATTAAGTGAGGATGAAAAGATTACACTTGATAAGCGAGAGAGATTAGGCTAATAATAAGGATTTTATGAAGGCTGCTATTTTTGGGTGGGTTAATTTCATGATAAGTTAACAAGAATGGCATGAGCGGAAATTGGGTGGGTGAAATTACATGTATTTACGCGTAAAATGGCAAGGTTGAAAATATGAAATCCGAGTTGATAAGGAGAAGGTCTAATGAGCTGTAATAAATTAATATACGTGATACTAGATTCAACCGTTTTACACTAACATTTCCATTAAAATCTCTTTATTGCAGGATAAAATACAGAGAATTTTATTTTTAAGTTACATATCACGATGTATACGCTGTAATTTTTCAGGTCTTCATTAATTTTATAAAATCGGTCAATTTAAAGCTTCTAACGAGTGTTCCACTTCTTGATTTAACACGAAGTAAAATTTCGGGCTCGACTTTACTTTACACCCTGTTAAATAACATGCATTATAATATAGATTCACACTGTATTGACATATATCACCAATTGAAATCAATAAATTCACTACGGAAATGATAAAAGTTCACTTTTTTCAAGTTTGACATTTTGACTAGAAACTTCTATAAAACCTCAGTGATTGCTGTTAACCATTGCAATCTTTACTGGAGATATTGGGGAAGTCGAAAGAATTGTTTGTTAAAGACTTCAATCTAACTTCAACTTAAAGTTAGATTTAACCGGATGACGATTATAACACTTTAGCACATTACACTTGGACTCATATGGATTTATAGAATAACTAACATAAATTAATACACTCTTGGAAATTCATTTGGGCTGAATTCTAGTTTCTGTCAACGGCTGTATTTCGCCGAAAAAAATGTTTGCTCACGTTGAATATTCCACATACTTCTAGGTTAGGTTAGGTTAGGTTAGGTTAGATTAGGAGAAAGGTTTGCAATAGAATAAATTGTGTAAATCTCGTTGCGGACGATGATTATTTTACATACTGCTAGGACTCAATATTTTCAAAATTTTCAGTCTAATTTTTTTTATTTATTTAACATTTCCGGTCGAAATTAATTGCATATCTAGATAGTACTCGTCGAGTACTTTCAAATAATATAATTTTTATCTATAATACCTACGGGGTGTATAGTAAATTCATACCAAATTTCTAGTCTAGAAAGCTTGAAAATTTAGATTGGTCGCGTAGCAAAGCGGAGCGACCGATTCAAATTTTCAGCCTTTTTTAGATAGACGGGCGCTGACCGAAACGGGGGCACCAGAAATGTTGCAAAACTCTAGATCTCCTAAAATGTGAGGCATCTTAGAAAATAAATCACCAGAAATCGCCAGATTTTATACAGGCATTTTTATTTTAAGTTTAAGTAAGACAATGTTCAAACAGTTCTTATACATTTTGTGGATTATTAAAAAACTGCATTTTTTATTATGCCTGAAAATAATTTTTTAATAATAAAGCGTATCTTTAATTTTTAAGAATATATTGGAGTTATCAACTCACTTAACCCGTGGTGAAACATTTTGAACTATAATTTAACTATTATTTTCGTAGGATATTCATTAATCAGAACATTATTTTTATGATATTAATGGTGTCATCAACTGTAAGTTTTTACACAAAAAATAGTTTAAAAATAAAAGCAACTTCATATTTACGATTGAAGTTACAAACACAAATGCATCTATCGATCGTAAATATCTTAATAGTCGAATTAAATAGAACTAGAATGTACGGTTGGCTACACTGTCGCCATTAATTCCCCTCTGGACTCATTAAAACCCACCCATATATTTTCTTTTATGTGCTTAAAATAGAGCTTTGCTAAATTTAGAACCACTTTGTTCTTATTTACTTATCCGCAGATACTTAATTATTATTAAAATGCATTACGCGACGAGACGTTCTAATTATATAAGATATTGGCTATTAGAAAATAATTTCTATTTTTAGCCTGTGACTTGTGTAAGTCCAAAACAGGTTTTTATGTTGTGTAGTTGCAAAAAATGAATCCAAGGAATAATATTTACACCTTGGTCAATGTAATTAATCTGCATTTGATGCTTTTCGAGCTACTTAATTTAAATTTAAATTACGCCATCACTTGATTTTCAAGCTATTTTATCTGACTTTAATTAATGTCATGTAATAAACAAAGTGTTAAATGGTAGGACCGATACTTCGCTGGGCTAGGATTATAAGGAACTGTGTTACAATTTTAACACTATAAGAGTTAAGAGTAAGTAACACACGGTTATATGTTATCCACAGATCCTGTTGATATAGTTTTGAGTTTAATTCGACATACTTTAAAGAAACTACGAGTTCTAAAATATTGTTCTATGTAATCTAAACTGATTCATAGGAGCAAGTTTTATGATACAACATACTTGACGTTCCTTTTTTTCAATGTTCTAAAACTTTCTAACTGTACATTAGGGCGGGCCGAATTGAGAGAATTTTATTTTCAAAGAGTGAGTCTATTTTTTTCTGATTCTACGTTCAATTCTAAGAAAAAAAGTCCATGGGACCATAGGTCTATGGTTAATTTCAAGACGCATTAATTTTAATTGAAGTTTTCACTGCAGTCGGTTGTAATATTTATTTGGATTTCAGTTTTGATGTATAATATTTCCTAGTTTTATTTATATGTTAGGGTTCATGGGGGTTTTGAGTGTGACGAATTCAATGTTGATATTTATTTTTGTCTGAGGCATCCGCAAGATGTCAAATTTAGTTTAAAACTTAGAAACATCAATTGCTTCTACATAAAATATCGCAGATTGATGAAAATCATGAAGAATCAAAATCAGATATTGTGCAAACTAAGTTGGTCAAAATTGGCATTCTTAGACTTATTTGTACATACAAATTGATGATTCAATGGTCTTTAATGTTGATTACTTTCGTCAGTTTCAGTTAACTTTCTAAATTTGAATCACAGAAAAACATGAATTCATGAATTGTAATGTATCGTATGTCCAATAAAAAAATAACCTCTAGAGTGCCATGAAAAATATTCTAGGTTGGCAACTCTGAGATTATATATTATAATTATTATGTCTAAAGTTTAACCTAACCTACATTTAAAAAAGATTAAATCATGGCACTCTAGAGGTTTTTTTTAATTAAAAATACGATACTATTGTTATAGTTAAAGTATGCTTATGAACTTCATTGATAATCAGTGTTTTATACGCGTGGCGCATGAAGTAAAATTTCGAGTTTAGAAAAGCCCCGTGAAAATTTGTCTCGGGTCGCTGCGCGACCCTCGCCAAATTTTCTACGCGGGGCTTTTCTAAACTCGAAATTTTACTTCATGCTTAGTCTGGCAGTGGAAACACTCGTTCGAAACTTTAAATTGGACGCCTGAAAATGACAGCGTATAAATTATGTACATGAAATACAAAAATCTCCAGTATGTAATGTATTAAGTCATCCATAGCGATCATTAAAAGAAGAGTAGAATTTTTCCTAAAATCAACTTTTAGAATTAACTCTATAATTGCTCGGCCATTAATGAGTTAATTGAAAGTTTGGCACTTTATAGAAAACCGAAGTATTTGATGTAAAATCACTTTAAATGGATATTTATTTTTATGAACTAAATTGATTTTGAGGTTTAATTATTATGATTTTGTATAAAATAAATTTTAAAAAAAGCAGTCTGTGTTGCATACCATAGAAAATTTCATGAAAAATGCTAAAAATCGACACCATTTCAGTAAAGCAGTAATCGTAATTTAAAAACTTAGCAATTTGCTATTGTGACCCCGTTTTTGCATATATCTCCAATATATCTTCAAACATGCATATATCTTCAAACCGGCTTGATATCTAATCCTAAAATTCGATATTTTTCTTTGTCTACAGGGTGTCAATTTGAAAGCAAGCCAGCCAGAATATCTTTGGAACCGTAACAGTAAGAGAACATTTTTCAAAACTGTTTCTAGGATATGGAGGGGAAACCATTTTGACCAACATAACAATCTTCTGCAACCAACTCCTTAGTCTGTAGCCACCCTTACCTATATTTTTTAAATGGCACGACCCTACTTGTCATATATCATTAGAAAGGTCTTTCAAAATACCAATTAGTGGTACCAACTAAAATTTTTATTGTTACGTAAAAAATGCAAAAAAAAAATAATTTAAATCAATTTATTTGATTTTAAAATTGTTGTTAAATTAGGTATTATAACAATTTATTACTACAAATTACAAATGAAAAAGCACAGATAAACACAATAATAGCCAATATTTATCAGAGTTATCTATTGTTTTATTAAAATATAGACAACTCTAAGAAAAATATTAAAATAATAACAAAACTTGGTTCAATGGAATACATTTATTAACTGAATAAATTGCACCTGTCCGCAATATAAAAAAAAAACGTTGACAAAAAACACCAATGAAATAAAAATAAATCTTTTTTACATTTTTTATGTAACAAAAAAATTTTAGTTGGTACCACTGATTAGCATTTTGAAAGAACTTTGTAATGATGTCTCACAAGTGGGGTCATGCCATTTAAAAAAAATGGGCAAGGGTGGCTACAGCCTAAGGGGTTGGTTGCAGAAGATTGTTATGTGGATCAAAATGGTTCCCCCTCCATATCCTAGGAACTGTTTTGGAAAATTTTCTCTAACTGTTACGGTTCCAAAGATATTGTGGCTGGCTTATTTTCAACTTGACACCCTGTATGTAATGGCAATAAGAAATCTGCGATGGTAAAGTAGAAGACTGTTTTGATTTGCCATAGAATTACCCCTTAATAACATAACATTACAAAAGTCATAAAAAAACAAAAAGAATATGTAGAAAATTATAATATTTAAACATGTATCAGAGTAATCGCTTCTACAAGAAATCAAAACAAGATAAATTGAAGTTCAAAACTATTTGAATTCGAGAAAATAAGCTTACGTTTCTTATAGTTTGCACACTTTAAACATAATATATAAAATTACGAAAAAACTATTCGTCAAAATGCAAACATTGTCTTAATTAATGAGACAACTCAAGACGATAAATATCCATTGAAACAACTACTTCCCGTGCAAATACACCTCCGGATATTGAATTATACAATGAAATATTTAAAATCTTATTTAATTTGATTTGTTACAATGCTCTATTAAAGTATATGTAACGTTTAGGTCAAATTGTCTTCAAACCAACTAACAATACAAATTTAAAATGAAAGGAGAGATAGCAACAAATTAGAAGTGAAAGGACTTGGATTAAAACTAATGTCTTAGGCCATCTATAGACGCGTTTCGAGATTTATCTCTCTTCAGTATAGCAAAGCTATACTGAAGAGAGATAAATCTCGAATAGACGCGTTTCAAGATTTATCTCTCTTCAGTATAGCAAAGCTATACTGAAGAGAGATAAATCTCGAAACGCGTCTATAGATGGCCTAAGACATTAGTTTTAATCCAAGTCCTTTCACTTCTAATTTGTTGCTATCTCTCCTTTCATTTTAAATTTGTACTGTTAGTTGGTTTGAAGAGAATTTGACCTAAACGTTACATATACTTTGATTGAGCGTTGTAACAAATCAAATTAAACAAGATTTTAAATATTTCATTGTATAATTCAATATCCGGAGGTGTATTTGCACGGGAAGTAGTTGTTTCAATGGATATTTATCGTCTTGAGTTATTTTATTAATTAAGACATTGTTTGCATTTTCACGAATAGTTTTTTCGTAATTTTATATAATAAATCAAATGTTTTGAACTTATTTTGGGTCAAAAATATTTTTTATTTCTTGATCGGTTCTAAGAATTTGAAGTAATTTTGATAACATATCGAAAAATCCAATGGTTTTTACGGACTTCTTTACTTTGAAAAGTTATAACTACAATTTCAAGCAAGATATTTTAGTTTTCTGTACTATAATATGAGTCTTAAATATACTGACTTCCTGATAAAATATTTTCGAGATTTTTACCTAATTTTGACACCGTATGTGTTTTGAAACATTATTCCACTCCGAAATCCAATATTTTTTCATCGAATTCTTTACTTTGCATTTAGAAGATTTCTACTTTTCTTTATAGCAATATGAACGATAGTCTTATCTTAATAAATTCTGATCATTTGAACTTATTTCAACAATATGTGATATTTTTTATTAAATTTTGCCCTAACAGTCAATTTAGTTTATAAAAATATCTTTTTAAAGTGATTTTACATCAAATATTTCGGCTTTCTATAAAACGCTAAACTTTAAATTAACTCAATAATGGCCGAGCAATTAAAAAGTTGATTTTAGGAAAAATTCTGCTCTTCTTTTATTGATTTCAATGAATGACTTATTATATTATATATAGCTCTTAGTTACATAGTATGTCTCAATGCTTAATGTTCGCTAGATTTACTATTGTTACTATTATTATTATATCCACGACAATATTTGCATGTGCAGGGTGTTTTTTTTTTTCGTTGATATTATAGGGTATAGGCTAAACGGTACGAGATACAAAAAACTAAGATGTGTGTCCCGTTTTCTTTTTTAGTGTTTAGTTTCATGGCACAACCAGATCTACACTAACTGGATTGGTTTAGAAGCCTATACCCTATAATATCAACGAAAAAAAAACACCCTGTACTAAATTACATAACGCTGCAAACTTTTGTCTGCCATTTTTAAGGAAAAAGTTTATATAAATGTTTCAAATACTGCTGCTATTTATTAATGATCTTAGCAACATATTTATAAACTGTAAATATTTATTTTTTGCAAACGATCTTAAACTATACAAACGTATTGTCTGTCAGGAAGATCAGATTATAATACAACGGAATGTTAACACATGGATTGCTTAGTGTAAACAATTTAGGGCGGGCCGATTTGTGAGACTTTTTTTTCAAAGAGTGAGTCTATTTTTTTCTGATTCTACGTTTAATTCTAAGAAATAACAGACCATGGGATCATAGGCCTACGGTGAATTTCGAGCCAAAACAATGTTATTTGAAGATTTTACTGCAGCTCTTCCTCGTTTTTATAAGATTTTTATAATTATTAAATTAATTAATGTATATGAAATGTTTGTATGAACTTATTTCGTAAAAATGGTCAAAATATATGTACAAAAGTTTGCAGCGCCCCCTTGCGGGATGCCTAAGGCAAAAGTAAACATCAAAATCGAATTCTTCATACCCAAAAACCCAACATATGAATAAAAATAGGAAATATATCAAATCAGAACTGAAATACAAATAAATATTACAGTCAGCAGCAGTAAAATCTTCAATTAAAATTAATGCGGCTCGAAATTCACCGTAAACCCATAGTCCTATGGACTTTTTTTCTTAGAACTGAACGTGGAATCAGAAAAAATGAGACTCACTCATTAAAAAAAAAATCGACCTACCCTACTGTACAGGGTGAGCGAATCTCCAAGTCTCAGCTCTATTATAAGAAAAGGAAAAACGATAGAAAAAATCTGAAAAGCGGTTCATAAATGGGATTGAGTAAGGTCCATTTTAAGCCAAAATTGAATTTTTTTCTAAATTTGGTAACTAAAGTAATGAAGTCATCGAGTATTTTTTTCCCAAAAACATACTTATATTTTTGTATATTTATAAAGAATTGAATTTTCTGAATAAACTTAGTACAGACAAAAAATTGCTATCCTCTTCCGTTAAAAAATTATAAGCAAACTTAGAAGAAAGTATTTTCAAAAATTCACAATTGTCACGATTTAAACAAGTAGCCTCTGGACGCAAATATCAAAGTTGTATCTGTCAATAATGAAACATTATTAATTAATATTATTAATTATCATTAATTAAACATTTGAAAACACATAATATGTTACTATATTACTATTATTTATTAAAAAATATATAAAAATTAAATAATAATACGCATAAGTTACAATAAATAAATATCGCGCTTAACATTAAACAAAAAACACTAAACAAATTAATACAGAAAAAACAAAGTATGTAGGCAATCACTACAACAAAATTTCAATGTAACCACCTCTTACTTCTAAACAGGGTTGTTAATAAAAACATTTTTTCATTTTAATTAAAACAAACAGTTTTTTTTAACAAAACGTGTTTTTTTCATCGAAACAGCGTTTAAAACATTAACTATTAAAAACATGATTAAAACGTGTTGAAAACATAACAACAGGGCATTCTTTTGAGTATACATATTCCGATATATATACATACATCTTTATTCAGACAATTGCAGTAGTATAGTATAATACATATATATATATATACATATATATATATATTATTACACTATGGGGTTAGTCTGTCTGGGCTATCGACCAGAGGTCTTTCTGCCCTGTCTAGAATTTATTTTATTTGAAAAATTTTATCGTATGCTAGGCTTGTGAACTGTCTTGATGAACGGTACAAATGAATTGATGTATTGTGAGAGGAGGATGTTTATATTTGGGATGGATATTTAGGTTTCTAGAAATACAGAATTTGTTTAGGAGTTCTAGGTTATGGGTGTTTACAGCGAATTTTTCGCTGAGAGTTAATATGCGTTGGGAAACATATTCCGATAATTACAGCGTTTTTTAAATTTGCGGGAATTCGTTGTTTCAAAGCGGTTAATTTGGGGCTTTTAATGAGTGTTTTCCACTCCAAGACTAAGCATGAAGTAAAATTTCGAGTTTAGAAAAGCCTAAGAATTTGGATTGGCCGCGTAGCGAAGCGGAGTGGCCAATCCAAATTAGGCTTTTCTAAACTCGAAATTTTACTTCATGCGCCACGCTTAATAACACTGATTTACAGTAAGTTCAAAAAAACACACATACAACAACAATTATAGGCAACCTAATATACGTTAGAGTTATTGGGTTGCCTATAATCACTGTTTTAAACAATTTGTTCAGCGCAGAATTAGACTTACGTTTTATTCACATCTACATATTAGATTGCTAAAGCCGTATATTTTAAATTTTACGATATTTTAGTGTTTTTTACGTGTGGCGCATGAAGTAAAATTTCGAGTTTAGAAAAGCCTAATTTGGATTGGCCGCTCCGCTTCGCTACGCGGCCAATCCAAATTTTCAGGCTTTTCTAAACTCGAAATTTTACTTCATGCTTAGTCTGGGAGTGGAAAACCCTCGTTTAAAGATTCAAATTGAAATCTTTTAAGAAAATATTTTTGCACAAACATTTGTGATATTTTATTGTAATAAAATGTTAAGTTTATTAATGTAGTTTGAAAGCTCTTCAACAATTTAGTTAAAATTTAAAAATGTAAACAAAAAATCTTTAAAAAATATAATTTACCAAATCTAAGATAATAAAGAAAAACTTTTAAACAAAGTTAATGTTTAAAACATGTTTTAAACGAATATAAGATATAAAACATGTTTAAAACAAAACCGTTTAAAACACGACGGTTGTTTTTAAACATATTTAAAGCACTGTTTTAAAACAAAGTGTTTTAAATATAACAACCCTGCTTGTAAACATTTATCTAATCTCCGCCTTACTTCTATTACTGAAGCCTTACGTAACATTTCTCCTGATAGTTCATCGCAAACATGTCTTATTTTTTCTTTTAAATGTTTCAAGTTAACAGATAGTGTTTTGTAAACTTTGTTTTTCAAAGTTTCCTACAAGGGGAAGTCTAGTGGGGTCAAATCCGGTGATTTAGACGCCCACTGTATTGGTCCATTTATACCCATCCAATTTTCTCCATAAGTTTTATTTAAATATTGTTAGAGAACTTGTGCTTTATGCGGTGGAGCTCCGTCATGCTGAAAACACATGTTTGCTCGCAGAGAAGCACAGGAAGTTGTTCTTGAAGAAATTGCAAATATTGCTCACTGCGTAAAACTCCTTTGTAAAAATATAGACCAATCAAATGCCCATAAATAATACCTCACCAAGCGTTAATACCGAAGTGTATTGGATTGACAAAATGTGGATTTTCAGTAGCCCAAATATGTTAATTTTTTTATTGGGCTTACCGTTACTAACAGAACGGCTTTCATCCGTCCACAACACATTCTGGAAAAATCGATTGTCATTGATCTCTAAGTTTACCATCACTTGGATACAATAATTTATTCTTCGTTGATGTTGATCTGACAAGTGTTCTAAGTTGTGAAGTTTATAATCGTGGTAACCATTTCCTTTCAAGATTTGCCGTACCGAACAGTATTTTAAATTCAACTCACGACAGGCTTATATACTGCAAAACAGTGGCAACAATATTGTCAGAATTGATTCTTTTAGCAATTTGTCTTCCCTTTCGAGCAGAAAATGCCTCATTGATTGCACGTAAATTGCGTTCCAATCTTGAAAATTTTTAAGGTTGGAATAACACGTTCAGGGTATCAAATCTTTGATTTGGTTGGCATACACTTTGTGGTACATCTTCATAACAATTTAATTAAAACGTTCAGGGTATCTCTGGGCGTATAACTGAACTGCTCTTCTAAGGTTCTTTTGAGATTCTTCATAAACTAATAACATATCGACATTTTAGTTGTGCGTAAAATTTTTCGAAATTAAATGACAACAAAACAATATTTCTCAACCATTAGTTTAATTATTAACAGATGCGACTTTTTTATTTGCTTTCAAAGGCTACTTGTCTAAGTCGTGACAATTGTGAATTTTTGATAATACTTTTTTTAAAGTTTGTTTGTATTTTTCTAACGGAAGAAGATAGCAAATTTTCATCTCTACAAAGTTGATTCAGAAAAATTAGCTCTTTTTAAATATCTAAAAATATAGGTATGTTTCTGGGAAAATATATTCAATGTCGTCATTACCTTAGATTCAAAATTTAGAAAAATATGTAATTTTGACTTAAAATGGACCTTACTGAATCCCATTTATAAACCTCTTTTCAGATTTCTTCTCTCGATTTTCCTTTTCTCATAATAGAGCTGAGACATCGAGTTTCGCTCACCCTGTACATACAAATATAATTTAAATATAAAATGTTTAGTTTAAAAAGAGCCACATTTTCGCAATATCTAAACAACATTTTATAAAGATATCTATCTCATAGAATTTTTAAGATGATAGTGTTAAAATATCACACATCGAGAATGTTTACAACACATTACATAACGACATTAAAAATCTTGGTTTTCCACAATTTAAAAAGGTCATAAAAGACATGCTACTAAATAGAGTTGTATATATAATTAATGATTTCAAGTTTTAACCTCGATCGGTGGCAAAAGTGTACCTGTACATACAATACAAAATTTGTTTTGATATTGTTTTGACGCTTCACATCTATCATATACAATGTATTGTATCATTGCATTATGTAGCATACGTGAATAAAGCTATTATTAGTATTATTATTACTATTATTATTATTATTATTTTCCTACTTAACACAAATTGTCTAAACTTTCATAATGCATAAAAAAGTGCCAATATAACGTCAAAATATTCTCCGTCTATCATCAATAATAGACAAGTTATAAATGAAATTAAAATATTGCCCAAATCAGTTTTTTTTGCAGTGTGCTCTGAACGTTCAACTTTTTGGTTAGTTTTACACCGGACATAGATAGTACTCATTGTCCTGTATGTATTCTTTCATTTAACCGATTCTTTATCGTTTACTGTTTGGAAGACAGACTGCTTAATTGTGTATATTCAGAATAGATCATTTCGAGTAATTTAACTTGAAACTTAAATAGTCTTTAGTCTACATGTGTAAAGAAATCATTTCTTAAATCGTTAAAAAAGATCTAGGTTTACTATAAAATAATCTATATTCATTTTTGCAGTAAGCCATTCTCTTATTGCCTGTAATGTGTATAAATAGAATTATTATTGGTATTATAATATATTTTGTTTGTTAAATCACTGAAATAAATATAAAATTGTCTATTATCGCAATTGCGGTTATTTGAAATGGGTCAGTGTGTTTGTGTTTTGTTGAACTAATTGATATGGAGACACGTGCCTGAAGAGACTGCGAAATGCATTATGGATGCCCGACCGAATATATGTAAAGGGTCTTGTGTAAGGGATTCTCCGGTGAATAGGAAAGGGCGCTTTAGAGACTCTATTGAAATTTATTTTCCTCTTGTCGTCCTGTTTCCACCTTCAGCCCACCAGCGCAACGTAATATGTATGCTCCAGACAGACAGGACGCTTCATTTCACAACACGATTCGTGTTTCAATTTAATTATGAGCTGACAGTCCTCAGAACTATTGTGAAATTACACCAATGTGTTTTGTTGTATTCTAGAGCAGTGTTTCCCAAACATCCGGAGGTTTATTCTGATAGTCGATAAGTTTTCAATTCCTGTAGATGACTTTTCTTAATGAAATTACGTACTTTTAGAATGAATGACATAAATCCTAGGTTATTAGAATGTTCCCGACCAGTCACTGTCAGATCGCAGAGAATTATTAAAAACTTCAGTGTCTTAACAAAATAACCTTTTTACAGAATTTAAGGACGAGTTGCATGGTAAAACTGAAATGTTGTTTATCTTTGAACAGCGGATCAATGTCAATTTGTTGTTTCGATAAAATAAACATTTGACACGTATTTGAACGTACGGTAAAAAACTTGACTTATTGTCGCCTAAACTACGCCCTTTTTTTAGAATGAAATATTTTGAAAAAGTATGTACCGGGTGTTGACTTGGCGGACGCAATATAGGAAATTGCCTGTTCATTTTAAAGTGTTCAAATATTGGCTTCCCTATTTATTTTAGAGACAAAATGTATTTCACTTTTTTGTAGAGGGAAAAATTCTAAATTTATTAATGTTCACACTTAACACTTTACGTTTCTCTAAGTTAAAATAATTAAGAAAAAGTAATGTGATTTTATAAAAATAATGACATACCATCGAATTGATACAACAATTGCGGATATTCCGTGTTTTTTTTTAAGTTCAATTTAAAGCTTTAAACAAGTGTTTTCCACTCCTAGACTAAGCATGAAGTAAAATTTCAAATTTTCTGGTCTTTTCTAAACTCGAAATTTTACTTCATGCGCCACGCGTATAAAACACTATAATATTGTCAAATTTATGTATATTCAAACTTCACTTAAAATCTGTGTTTTATACGAAAATTTCCAAAATGTTCACGGTGCTTTTCTAAACTCGAAACTTTACTTCATGCTTAGTCTGGGAGTGGGAAACACTCGTTTAAAGCTTCAAATTTAACTCTTTTAAAAATCAACGAATGTCAGAAAATTAACAGCTAAAATAATTAAGAGAAAGTAATGTGATTTTATAAAAATAATGACATACCATGGAATTGATACAACAATTGCGGATATTCCCTGTTTTTTTTAAGTTTAATTTAAAGCTTTAAACAAGTGTTTTCCACTCCCAGACTAAGCATGAAGTAAAATTTCGAGTTTAGAAAAGCCCCGTGAAAATTTGTCGAGGGTCGCACAGCGACCCGAGACAAATTTTCTGGGCTTTTCTAAACTCGAAATTTTACTTCATGCGCCACGCGTATAAAAGACAGATTTCAAGTGAAGTTTGAATATACATAAATTTGACAATAGTATAGTGTTTTATACGCGTGGCGCATGAAGTAAAATTTCGAGTTGAGAAAAGCCCAGAAAATTTGTCTCGGGTCGCTGTGCTACCCTCGACAAATTTTACTTAATGCTTAGTCTGGGAGTGGAAAACACTTGTTTAAAGCTTTAAATTAAACTTAAAAAAAACAGGAAATATCCGCAATTGTTGTATCAATTCCATGGTATGTTATTATTTTTATAAATACACATTACTTTTTCTTAATTATTTTAGCTGTTAATTTCTGACATTCGCTGATTTTTAAAAGAGTTAAATTTGAAGCTTTAAACGAATGTTTTCCACTCCCAGACTAAGCATGAAGTTAAATTTCGAGTTTAGAAAAGCCCCGTAAAAATGTTCGTATAAAATACAGATTTTAAGTGAAGTTTGAATATGCATAAATTTGACAATATTATAGTGTTTTATACGCGTGGCGCATGAAGTAAAATTTCGAGTTTAGAAAAGCCCAGAAAATTTGTCTCGGGTCGCTGCGCGACCCTCGACAAATTTTCACGGGGCTTTTCTAAACTCGAAATTTTACTTCATGCTTAGTCTGTGAGTGGAAAACACTTGTTTAAAGCTTCAAATTGAACTCTTTTAAAAATCAACGAATGCCAGAAAATTAACAGCTAAAATAATTAAGAAAATGTAATGATTTTATAAAAATAATGACATTTTTTTTGTATAGTGTAAATCATTTCGAAAACATTTACTTTAATCAAGTGACTACGATATCTTCTACCATTTTGACATCTGCAGTTGTTGTTTCAATTCCATGGCATGTCATTATTTTAATAAAATCACATTATTTTTTCTTAATTATTTTAACTTAGAGAAACGTAAAGTGATAAACGTTAACACGAACGAATTCAGAATGTTTCCCTCTACGAAAAGGGAAATACATTTTGTTTCTAAAATAAATAGGGGAGCCAAAATTTAAACATTTCAAAATTTACAAGGGATTTTCTATGTTGTGTCCGCCAAGTCAACACCCGGTATATTAAGGAAAATACAAAGTTTGTACTTGTCTAATTAAAATGTTTTCTACTTTTAGTTGTTAATAAAAAAAGTATTAAATATCGCTAAATTGCCATAAAAAGGTCTTCAATCACATTGTTTTGCATGCAATCTTTACAATTTATAATGATAACTAACGCATTGTAAAAGATTTCGATTTCGAAACTTTGATTTTTTTTTATTAATTAATTTTGAATTAATTATTTTTAAAATAGTCACTGGGATGTTGCGCGTAAAATAGTTTTTCAAATTTTTGTAAATTCAATCACGCCCGATATTAAGTTTATTCTAGGATACAAATAAATTAAAAAACTAGCTGTGGCCAACACAGGTACCGACCGTAAATCAAAATAATTTATCCATTTTATCAGTTATAATTAATGCTTGTTGAGATAAACCAATAAAATAAAATAAAAAATAATTGTATTCCAAAATAACTATGTTCACATGAAATGTTTATTTTTTGATTTTCTACACCTTTAATTTAAAATTTTTCAATTATACATATTAATAATGTATAAGATACGAAAAAAGGTATAAATAACATAATAATTTGGGTTTTTGGTTTCAGCGGCGGAATTAATTCAAAAAATAAACTGGAGACAGAGACTGTTGTAAAAATTTGTATGTATTTTTTTTAATTGTTGTTTTAAAAAAATATATGTGCCTATATTTCGCCAAAATTTGTTGGCTTCTTCAGGGCATAATTCGAAAATAGAAACAAATAATATTAAATTAAAAGATTATACCAAAAACGTAAAATACTTACAAGGTCGGCAGTGTAAAAAAGTTGTCAAGTTGTAGATATTATGATGTAAATATTCAAATTGTTTATTTATAAAAAAGTTTTGAGAAACATACGGAGACATTAATTTTATGATAAAAATAATAACAAACAAAATACTGATAGATAAAGATTTGAATTATGATATATTTAATTTTAGTAAGTAAGCATAAATTGAATGTAAGCCATTTGTATCTGTTTTAATAACCAAATTCTAGCATGAAATACAAATGGCTTACGTGGTTTACATTCAATTTATTCTTACTTACTATAATTATTGAATAGTTAAACTGTTCACTGTGGAGTCTTCTACTTCGTTATACATCATTATTTACACAAATAAGACAATTAACTTTGTTTGTATAACTGAGGATTTTATTGTGACTATAGTTTCGACAACTTTAACTTGTCATTATCAAACATAAAGTAATTTAAAACAAACAATTCGTCAGGTATATATACGAAAAAATTACGGTTACGAAACGGCTTTAAAAATGGGGGTGTATATTAGGTCAAGCTGATCGTTTATTACGGGAATTTCCAGATTAGCGCGTGCTCTGTGAATTTCCAGAGACTCCAGGAGGTCCATCTTACGACCCTTTTGGCTAAATGTATTATTGACAGTACATCCTCGCCAAAAGTATGATTGTTTTCAATCATATGTCTAGCGAATGACGACTTATCAATCAAATTAAGCCGAAAAGAGCTAAGATGCTCCTTGAGTCTGATTTTAAAATTACGACCAGATTGACCAATATACACTCCTTTACAATCGCTACAAGTTAGTTTATATATCCCTGATCTGTGAGCACTGGGTATTTTTGTTTTCGGATTAAAAATACTGTATCTAATTTTTGTAAAATGAGTCTATTAATGCTGAAGTATAGCCATTTGAAATGGCTATACTTTTAATTATATCAATTTCTTTTTCAAATGCTGTTTCAGAGAGTGGAATGTTGAAAGCACGGTATATCATTGAATTGAACGCGGACAATTTATGTTTTCATGGGTGATCTATAAATTCTATAAATTTCAAATGTTAGTGATTCGTTGATTTTGGTTATTGAAAGGTCTAGGAATTTGATATTATTACTAATTTCTGTCTCTACTGTGAATTTTATATCGGGTGTATGTTGTTAATAAATTTTAGGAATTGGGAAAGTTGCCTATCTGAACCTATGAAGGAAGCTAGAATATCATCATTTTAAAATCAGACTCAAGGAGCATCTTAGCTCTTTTCGGCTTAATTTGATTGATAAGTCGTCATTCGCTAGACATATGATTGAAAACAATCATACTTTTGGCGAGGATGTACTGTCAATAATACATTTAGCCAAAAGGGTCGTAAGATGGACCTCCTGGAGTCTCTGGAAATTCACAGAGCACGCGCTAATCTGGAAATTCCCGTAATAAACGATCAGCTTGACCTAATATACACCCCCATTTTTAAAGCCGTTTTGTAACCGTAATTTTTTCGTATATATACCTGACGAATTGTTTGTTTTAAATTACTTTATGTTTGATAATGACAAGTTAAAGTTGTCGAAACTATAGTCACAATAAAATCCTCAGTTACACAAACAAAGTTAATTGTCTTATTTGTGTAATGAATAGTTAACAATAGTTAACAATTTGATTTATTGTTTTTTTTAAAATAAGTTTTGCACTGTTGTGGTACATGAAACATACTTATAATTCGATGCAGAATTTAAAAATTAAATCAAAAATGGGTGTTGGCATTTGGAAAAATGAAGTTGATAGTCGGAACTTATTTTTAGTGAATCCTGTATACACGAATTTACTATAAAAAAAAAAACGCTGCCAAAAATAAGAATCGACGTGACCGAGCGTTTTTCCAATTTTACTTTTAACGGATTCCTCACACGAAAATATTAAACTTTGGATCCTGCTATTATTTTCTGTACGATGAGTATTTTTCGTGATATACGCTATTTCAGGTTTATTGAATTACCCGGTATATAGCGAAGTAAAAGTCTTAAGGGTTAATACGTTTTCTCTTTAATTACTTAAAATTACTAAATCATCCACTTTAAATATACAAGATTGAAGAAAGTAAACACATTTTTCTTATTAAATTTGACAATATAGAGTATACTGACAGTATTTAAGCAATCATTTAAGCACGTATATTGTTCAAAAATGAAGAAAAAATTAAATTATTTTCAAAAATAATCTTTGAAATATACCGTTCGTTTGCTTTATCGTGCTCACCATTAGGATCTCGTAAAGTATAACAGATACGAAGACGGTTAATTTAAACAAAAGTTTATATTTGTGATATAATAGAAATTTACGTTAACGAATTTCAACTATCGTCACTTGAATTACCAAAATGTACATTTGGTAATTCAAATAAAAGTGTGAAGAAAGGTTATTAGTGCTTTATTCGTCAAATTAATTTGATCTTTACAATCAATTTATCGTCACTTGTTTTCAAACTACATAAAAAAAAGTCAAAAACGTCAACATTTTTTTTCTGTCATAACTTTGTCAATTTGAAAGATAGTAACTTGAAATTTGAAATTTATCCTAGATACCATTTGAGAAACACACCAAAATTGAAAAACTTTATACGGGGTGTCTCATTTTTATGATACGACATCAAAGTTGCATTATTCTTATGGCAGGCATTATTGATTTTTACACCATTAAAAAGAGCAGGAAATTTGAGCTAAAAGCCATCTATCATATGTCAAGAGAAGAGAGCACACATGTCTAAAAAAATGGGACACTGTACACAAATTTGTAATTCCAATGTATTTCTAAGGACTAACTTAGGTTATATACGAAATCTCAATTCCATGTCCCTCTAATTAAGTTATGGTTGAATAACATTTAATCGATTATCACTTTTTTCGCCAATTAAAGAGACATTGAATTGAAATTGTGTTCTTATTCTGAGTCGTTAGAAATACGAAGAAATGAAGAGTTTATTCAGGGTGTTCTATTTTATAATATATCACAATTACAATTTTAATTTGAATTATAACACATGATTTCTAAGAATATTTCCCGCTCAATTCAATGTACAAAAATTCGACATGGCTGCCATAAAAAGAATGTAATTTTGTTAATAGACAAACCAACAATTCAAGAAAAAAATCAAATATCCCTCATAAAATAATAGTAAATGGTTCAGAAATCACAGATATAAAAGAATTATCCAACCACTTTAGAGAATATTTTTCAACAAATGTTATGGCAATAAAGAATAAGCATTTTAAAGTAAAGTAAACCTATTACTTGATACAGATTCAAAAAATATTCCTTCGATGTTTTTTGAACCAGTTACTGCAGATGACGTCATCGAAAAAATACAGGAATTAAAGAACAAACCATCTACCGGTCATAATGAAGTCCCTAGTATACTAATAAAAAAGTGCTGCCATGAAATAGCACCACTTCTTCCTACCATAATTAATAAGTCAATATCACTAGGCCAATTATCTGACTATTTAAAGCTATCGATGGTAATACCTATTCTAAAAAAAGGAGATCCACTAAAGCTTGAAAATTACAGGCCTATTTCCCTTTTAAGTATATTTTCAAAAATCATAGAAAAAACTGTATGTAAGAAAATTATTGCATTTATTGTTACAATCAATAAATTTAGTAATGAACAACACGGTTTCTGCCTTAACAAATCAACGGAAACAGCCACAATCAATTTCATACAGCACATTCATAACATGATTGACAAATAAAATAAAGTCGTAGGAGCGTTTTTTGATTTATTAAAGGCGTTTGATAGTCTAGACTTTGATTTTATATTACAAAAACTTAATGCGTTAGAAATACGTGGAATATTAAATGACTCGTTTAAATCCTACCTTAATCACAGAAAAATGGTTGTAAAGTTGAATACTACAATATCGGACTCTTATAATATAGACTTAGGGGTACCGCAGGGGAGTGTGGCGGGCCCACTTCTCTTCATATTATTTATAAATGACCTGCCTAAATATCTCTCAGATTTACATATTTGCATGTTTGCGGATGGCACATCTATTATTGTAAGTGGACCAGATGCAAATACATGTAATATTAAGTTAAATAATATGTTAAATCAATTTAATAACTGGTGTGAGCGTAATAACTTAATTATAAACTATTCCAAAACAGTCCTCATTCAATTTTACAACAATCATGTCCATCCATCAGAATTCAGCATCGATAATAGTTTTAACAAAACACTAACCAGTGAAGTAACATCGTCCTTAGGATTACAAATCGACAAAAATCTTTCATGGAAGACCCATGTTAGTAATCTAGTGAACAAACTAAACAAAACATACTTTGCCCTATGTAGATTAAAATCCATATTAAATATTACCGAACTTAAATCAGTGTATTACGGATTGGTACACTTAATTTTGAGTTATGGCATTGCAGTATGGGGACAATCGACAGACGCAACAAAGGTCTTTCTTGCACAAAAGCGAATTTTAAGATTGATGTTTAATATATATAGAGACTCGTGCAGATTAATATTTAAAAATGAAAATAGATTGACACTAACATCAATTTACGTTTATAAATTATTAATACACATTCATAAGACTAGACATTCTTTCACAATAAATAGCGATGCACATAATTACGAAACTCGAAATTCTTCTAATATTTATATTCATCAATTTTCATTAGATCAACATAAACGATCCCCATTACATGCGAGCAGTATATTATATAATAAAATTCCGAATCATTTTAAACAACTAAGTCTAAATAAATTTAAAAAAGAATTGAAAAAGCTGCTAATCCAGAACTGTCCATATTTAATTTAAGAATTTACGTTGTCGTTGTAAACTATATTTTATATATACACTATACCTCTTTATATTTAGCTTTTATTTAATATATTATGTAAGTTGTAAGCAAATTTATATTTTTCTTTAATTTATATGACGAATGTATCTGTACTATGTATGGTTAACACATAATAAATAATATTGTATTGTATTGTGGTATACTGAAAATGGAACATCCTGTATAAAATCTGTTAACTTTGTTGTGTTTTTTCAATGTTATTTGGGAAAAATTTCAAATTCTAGCTTGTTATCTTTTTAAGTACCTAAGTTATAGCAGAAAAAGTTGTCGATTATTACTTTTTTCACCTATTAAAAATGGAAATATGTATCTAATTTAACCGTCTTCTTATCTCTAATAATTGACGAGTTCCCAATGGTGATCACAATAAAACATACGAACGGTATAGCTACATATGCATTAAAAGTATTCATGGAGTTTGAGCTGGAAATCCGTAGGATTCCATTTAACTAAAAAGAGAAAATCCGGAAATTTATGTTAATGAAGGTTGAAAGAGCTAGGTCGATAGTCCTTTGTGACTCTCTGACATTAATAAATTGTATTGTTAGTATTGTACAGGGAATTTTTCTTTTAAATATACATATCCCGATGTTCAATTTAAGTATACATCTCAAAATAAAAAATCTTTTTATTTAATGTCCTTATGGGCAGGTATACCGGGTGTTAACTTGGCGGACGCAACATAGAAAATCCCATGTAAATTTTGAAATGTTCAAATTTTTGCTCCCTATTTATTTTAGAAACAAAATGTATTTACCTTTTTGGTAGAGGGAAAAATTCGAAATTCATCCGTGTTAGCGTTTACCACTTTACGTTTCTCTAAGTTAAAATAATTAAAAAAAAGTAATGTGATTTTATAAAAATAATGACATGCCATGGAATTGAAATAACAATTGCGGATGTCAAAATGGTAAAAGATATCACAGTCACTTTATTAAAGTAAATGTTTTCGAAATGATTTACACTATACAAGAAAAAATCCTCCTAATAACGTGGTATTATGCAGACCACAGTTATCACGATGTTTGCGTTATATTTTTTGTCATTGATTAAGTAACAGCAATATTTTGTGCTATTTTGACATCCGCAATTGTATCAATTCCATGGTATGTCATTATTTTTATAAAATCACATTACTTTTTCTTAATTATTTTAGCTATAAATTTTCTGACATTCGTTGATTTTTAAAAGAGTTCAATTTGAAGCTTTAAACAAGTGTTTTCCACTCCCAGACTAAGCATGAAGTAAAATTTCGAGTTTAGAAAAGCCCCGTGAAAATTTGTCGAGGGTCGTGTAGCGACCCGAGACAAATTTTCTGGGCTTTTCTAAACTCGAAATTTTACTTCATGCGCCACGCGTATAAAACACAGATTTTAAGTGAAGTTCGAATATACATAAATTTGACAATATCATAGTGTTTATACGCGTGGCGCATGAAGTAAAATTTCGAGTTTAGAAAAGCCCAGAAAATTTGTTAATTGTTTTAACTTAGAGAAACGTAAAGTGTTAAGTGTGAACTTTCATAAATTCAGAATTTTTCCCTCCACAAAAAAATGAAATATATTTTGTTTCTAAAATAAATATGGAAGCCAATATTTGAACACTTTAAAATTAACATGCAATTTCCTATGTTGCGTCCGCCAAGTCAACACCCGGTATAAGTCATACTAAGCATTTATTGTTAAATGAAATAACAAACAATAAAAGTCCTAAAAAGAAGTAGTAAAACTATTCTTCTAAATAAGTTACATTTTTGTTTCCTTTGACTTCCTACTTTTGTGTTTTGATCCCGGCGCGTCCACCAAAATTATTAAAATGTGCATTTTTCTTTAAAGTAAGTATACATTTTCCGGTGCATACGCTGTAAATGTTAAAGCGTTCCTCATTTATTTTAAGTGTTCCAATATAAACTGCCAACTAGTGTTTCCACTCTTTGATTATGCATAAAGTAACATTATACTTCATGCACCAGACGTATAAAATGCTGAAAGCCTTAGCATACTGCCTTAGCCTTAGCAGTATGTTTAGAATTTTTAATTAAACGTAGCGTGATGCATGGTGCATGAAGTAAAATTTTGAGTTTCACTCGCGCATTTGAAAAACACCGAATGTCTGAAATTTTACGGCGAACGAATTAGGTGTATGACAATTTGAGTATTCATTTGCAATTGGTTTTAATTTTCAACACATTTTAATAGTTGAGTTTGATCTTTGTGTTGTTAATAATGAATATATTATGAACGTAGTAAGTTCAAATAGTAAAAAATAGTATCTTTTATAGTAGACAGACCCACTACATTCTTAAAACACAGAAATACAACTGTCATTCTATACTAAAATTATTGTAATACAGGGTGTCCCGTTAATGTGAGGAAATGGCTTAACCATAGATTCCTGGAATCAAAATATGATGATTTAACATAACTTATCTGTATCCAAAAGTTTACGGTTAGGCCGGAAGTTCAAAAAAATATTATTAATTTTATTTATAACAATTGAACACTATATTCGATTCAACTAAAATTTATTATGGTTGATTATCATAATACAACACACCATTTCAGTTATTATGGTCATTATTGATTGACAAAAAGTATAAAAAACAATAGTACCACAACATAAAACTGAAACTGACGAAATTCTGCAAGAAATTGAAGAAAGAAATAAAAGAGCTTTTAATGTGATGGTATTTAATCTACCCAAATCTCAGGTCATTGACCCAAAAACTAGGAAAGCAGATGATCTCAGTTCCTTGAAAAAATTGTTAGTTGCCAACAACGATGCTCTTAGCGCTCTTTCGGAAGTTACCTTATTTAGAGTAGGAAAATGTGGAGCTCGTCCAAGGCCGATCAAACTTCATTTTAAAAACCAAGAGAAGGCTACCGATTTCATGAAGTCATGCAAGAACATGAATATAAAAGATGTTCATATAGGACCCGATTGCACTCCAATGCAGGTCAGCACTCTTAACAGTGCCCGGGATGAACTTGATAATAGACGTCGCAATGGTGAAAATAACTTGACTATCAAATACGTTAAGGGTCTTGCAAAGGTTATTTCTTTACCCACAAACCAATGAAACTATGTCCCAACAGGTAACATCACTTGTTACTACCAGAATGTCCGCGGCTTAAATACAAAAACTGCAACATTTTACAATAATGCCAGTGTGTGTGATTACGATATTTTACTAATTACAAAAACTTGGTTGAATTCATCCGTCTACAATAGTGAGTTAATTAACGATGCGTACACAGTATTTAGAACTGATCGTAACGCGACTTTATCAGGTAAATCTAAAGGCGGCGGCGTAATAATTGCCGTTCGGAACACTTATAAAGTGGAGTCTATCTACAGATCATTTTCAAAACCAAGTGCCTGTTATTGATATTGTCATATGCAGATGCAGGATTATATCTTGTTGGTTATATATATTTTATGTTTATATTCCGCCTAGTACGCCAATTTCTGATTTAAATTTGTTTTTTGATTTACTAATGCAGTCTTTCTCAAAAAGCATGTATTATCACCAATTTTTGTAATTTCTTAGGCCTTCAGCAATTTAACACTATCCCACATATGACAAATAATATTTTAAACTTGCTATATTCGAACATGTTTTATAAAGTTGAAAGAGATAAGCATGCGTTGGTTACAGAGGATGCACATCATCCGGTATTTACATTTAACTTTCAGTGTAAGCTTGATATCTCCAAAGTTATTGAAGATACTCGTGTATATAATTTCAAAAAAGGGAACTATCCTGGATTATATGCATACCTGTGTGATATTGATTGGAGTGGACTTTCATCTTTCACTGACATAGATCGTGCCTTTGATACGTTTTATAATATTATAAATACAGCAATTATTCAATTTATTCCTAAGTTTAAGATAAAATATAAATATAAATATCCACCGCGGTTCACTACTGAAATTATTAACCTATTAAGAGAAAAGAATCGTTTAAGGAAAAAACTTAGACATAATCTCCGTCTATTTCAACAATTTTCTAATATTAGATTTTCCATCAGAAAGAAAATAAAACAGGCACATAATGAATATATTTTTTCTATTGAACATAAGGTTATTTCCGACCCAAAACAATTTTGGTCATATGTCAACTCTAAAAAATCGAATTCTTCTAGATTTCCTTCAACTATTACATATAATGATAACATTTTGGAAAATCCAATTGATATTGTAATTGGCATTAGTAAATACTTTAAGTCCGTTTACAGTCCCCCATCAAGTAATCTATTAGATCAAAACTTCAACCTGCTTCCTAATTTTGTATTTACCATGACGACTGAGAAACTAGTCTTTTACCTTCTTGGGAAGCTTAAAAATAATAACACTTCTGGGGAGGACAAATTTTGCTACTCTATTCAATCTATCAATTAAGTCATGGTCGTTTCCAAGATGTTCATAAGTTGCTGCCGTATGTCCTGTACCTAAAACGTCGCTTCATCTTAAAAATATCAATAATTATCGCCCTATAGCGTTACTTCCACTTATTGCGAAAATATTTGAGCGCGTATTATTTGACCAAATATATACATATGTCAGGCCTTACATGTCTGATAAACAGCATGGTTTTGTCCCCAACCGCTCAACAGTTACTAATCTTACCTTAATTACTCATGATATTACTGAAACTGTTGACGCCCGGGGGCAGATAGATGTCGTTTATACGGATATGTCTAAAGCGTTTGACAAAGTTCAACATACGGTTATTTTATCAAAATTGGATAATTTTGGTTTTTGTAACTCATCCATATCATTAATTAAATCATATCTCAGTGAACGTAAAACATATGTAGTTGCCAATGGTTTCAAATCTTGCGAATATTTTCCGACATCAGGTTTACCACATGGTTCCATTCTTGGTCCATTACTTTTTAACATATTTATTAACGACCTCTCTCTAAACCTTGATTGTCAACATCTGTTATATGCAGATGATTTACAAATTTACAATACTATAAATAATATTGATGACTGTCGTAACTTGCAGATTAGCCTAAACAAAATTGTTACTTGGTGTTTAGAGAATAGGCTCGATTTAAATATTGATAAATGTAAATATATGTTTTATACTAAAAAAACTAATTTTGTTTACTTTAATTACGCAATTGATGGTATGCTACTTAAACGTGTTACAACATTTAAAGACCTGGGTGTTTATTTCGATTGTCACCTTAGTTTTAACTACCATATTGACGTTACGATAAAAATGCATTTAAGTCATTAGTTTTTATATGCCGCAACGCGTTCCAATTTCACAATGTTGATAATGAAGGTTTCACAATGTTGTCACACTTAAAACTTTATTTTATCCTTATGTACTGTCAAAGTTGGAATATGCGGCGTTAGTTTGGTTTCCTCAAAATCGGTGTCAAATTAGAAAGATCGAAAGTGTGCAACGCAAATTCCTAAAGTTGTTATACTACAAATTTGAGGGAAGGTATCCAGAAAGAGGCATCGAGCATAACATATTGTTGGAAATATTTGACGTTAAGTCGCTTGAATCTCGTCGTAAAACTACATATATTTCTTTCCATTATAAACTTTTGCACAACACAATTGATTCGCCTGATTTCTTAGCTAAACTCGGACTGCATATTCCCTCTTTTTCCAGCAGGCAGAAACCAACATTTCATGTATTTGCGCATCGGACTAACGTGAGATTAAAATCTCCTGTTAGTATTATTTGTAATTGTTTTAATACAACTTTGCATTGTAGTGACATCTTTTACGATTCTCTAAAAATGTTACTGTGTAACTTAGAGTCAACTGTGAATTAATTATTCTTACTAAAAATTTGTTTTTTATATTCACAGGACACGCCTTTAACATTTAATAAGTAATTTTATTGTTACAGAATTTATTCTAATTTAATTATTATTATATTTTTATAAGTACCAGGCTTATGTCTTGTTTTTGTCTTGTAATTGGGAAATGTTTCCTGTTGGACAATAAAAGGATTATTATTATAAAAACTAAAATATGTTTATATTGGCGCAACTTATAAAAATTTAAAAAATACATTTCGAAAGATTAGTTAGTTCATTTTGAAGCTTCTTCGTCTCGTAATAATGTTTGATATCTTGTACGGGTTTGCCACAAAAAAAATCCAAATAAATTATTTTTTATGATTTAGTAAAAACGAAATTTAGGTTTTCTGGTGATTCATAATACATGTTTTTTCTTTGTCGCCACCATTGTTTAACAAACGTCAACTGTGTATAATATTAATTATAGAGTGTTTTTTGAAAATTAATTGGTATCTTTATTATGGTTTATAATTATTCATATTTCTCCGGAGCAAGCAGATACAGGTAGTACAGGTAGCATGAAGTAAACTCGAAATTTTACTTCATGCGCCACGCGTATAAAACACTAAAATATTGTGAAATTTATGTATATTCGAACTTCTCTCGAAATCTGTGTTTTATACGCGTGGCGCATAAAGTAAAATTTCGAGTTTAGAAAAGCCCAGAAAATTTGTCTCGGGTCGCTGCGCGACCCTCGACAATTTTTCACGGGGCTTTTCTAAACTCTAAATTTTACTTCATGCTTAGTCTGGGAGTGGAAACACTCGTTTAAAGCTTCAAGTTGAAATCTTTTAAAAACATCGATTGTCGGAAAATTACCTGAAAGAAAAAAATCACTGTATGTTGCTTGTATTTGGATTTTGCCAAGGAAATTGAAAATACTATATTTATATTTTATATTTTTGTGGCAAAACCGTACAATATATTAAACATTACTAAGAGACAGAAAATCATTCCAATGAACCAATCTTTGAAGCAATATTTTTTTAATTTTTATAAGGTGCGCTCAGAAAAATATATTTTAGTTTTTATGTTGTGTTTCTACTGTTTCTTATACTTCTTGCCAATTAATGATGACCATAACAACTTAAATGATGTGTTATATTATGTTAATTAACCATAATAAATTTCAGACAAATCGAATATAGCGCTCAATCGTTACAAATAAAATTAATAATATTTTTTTGAACTTTAAAGACTAATTCCGGCTTAATTGTAAAGCTTTGGATATAGATAAGTTGTGTTAAATCATAAAATTTGTATCCCAGGAAACTATGGTTAAACCATTTCCCTACATTAACGGGACACTCTGTATGTTATATTATTGTAATTCTACATACTTGTGTAAATATACTAAATATCTCTTTAAAATACTGAATATTCTTAAATTTATTATTTATACTACTTTTTAAACGATAAAATCTATATCCACTACATAACATTGCAAAATTCTGTAAACTAGACGAATCTTGTGGGAGTTAAGCTTTAACAACTTGAGAGTCGTAATATGCTGTTTATGTTTAGGTTATTTATTAATTATTTGAATTATGTGTTCAACGCCGTATTTAGACTCTCCTTGTGTGTGATATATCACTGAAAAACTTTCTTTGGCATTTTATATGTTGCAATGTGCTATATAAATAATTTGTAAACAGTGTGTTTAACGCCATCTTCCAAGCCCATATAAAGACAACTGTAAAATCCTGCAGTTTCGCTCGAAACTAGCAGGATCCTATCTTCAGTATTCACGATTGCACCGCACATTCACAGATGTCGCCTGCTGACACACAAAACGCAAAACTCCACTTCTACTATTAAACACACATTGGGGGCGGCATAAATCGATACGTAATCATTATTTTCATTAATGACCACCCTTATTTACACCTTTCATTAATTACACAACAAATAATTATTTCAACACAATTACAGTATTTATGTACCTCCCGCATTTTCTCCATTTTTTGTTTGTTTTAAATAAACTTTTTCATGAATGTTTTAATTACGAATAAATTTGCATTGATAATAGAAACAGGGGACAATGGCGCGCCTACGAAAATGTGCCGTAATACAACTTCAGTTCAGCAGTGCGCGTTTGCTGTGTTTTAGGTTATGTCCGGCTCACAGAAAAATAGGTCTCCCTTTGCAGGTATTCGACAGATATTGTTTGTTGTGTGTTTGTTGGGGATTTTCTATAGGCTACTTATCTTATCGGGAAAGTTGTGGATAGTTTGTATTTGAATGCATGTGTTTGTTTATTAAAATGTTCAATGATGGAATTGTAAATGGTAATGTTCAATAGAAAAAAAATTGAATGCCCGCGCCGTCTATATGTGCAAAGTCGTGCGGCGCCAGGGGCCCCTTACACGCAAAACTCTAAAAACAAGATAAATAATATGCCATTCTTTGAATTTGAATTTTCCGCGCTATGAGGATATGATGTGCCGTACTAATGTGCAGTGGAACAAGAAGAGGCAAGTATTGAATCAGTAGCTTATTTAGAAAAACCTCATGGGCTTCTAAAGAATTTTACTGACAATATTAACTCTACTTAAAATATTATATTTTAAAATAAGTACGTAATTAACTCGAAATTTTGCATTTTGTTGCTAATTATATAGCTAAATTCTGAATTTTTTCCTTCGCCTATTCGAAACAACTTATTTCTGAAGAATTCTTTTGTTATCTACAATAAATGTTAACAGATAAAACAGTTATTCCTACCTGCCATCTTTATACAGTACACACAAAGTATATATAAAATTACGAAAATGTTATTTGTGAAAATGCAAACAATGTCTTAATTAATAAGACAACTTAAGACGATAAATATCCATTGAAACAACTACTTCCCGTACAAATACACCTCCGGGTATTGAATTATACAACGAAATATTTAAAATCTTCTTTAATTTGACTTGTTACAACGCTCTATTAAAGTATATGTAACGTTTAGGTCAAATTCTCTTCAAACCAACAACTATATATCGTCTTAAGTTGTCTTATTAATTAAGACATTGTTTGCATTTTCACGAATAACATTTTCGTAATTTTATATATTTTGTTTAAAGTGTGCAAACTATAAGAAGCGTAAGCTTATTTTCTCGAATTCAAATAGTTTTAAATTTGAATTTATCTTGTTTTCACACACAGTATTTTTTAACAATCACATTTTTGTACCAGTAGTTGACAAAAAAAAATAACTAGGTTCATTTGCAACCCGACTGATTAATTTAATAATTCACTAATCATTGATTAAACGTTTGATTAAGTCAAAATTCTAGAATGTAAGAATGTTATAATATTGTAAAATATCCTAAACATGTCTCTTTCATCAATATTAGATTGTGGAACAATTTGTAAATAAAATTGTAGTATTTTTAAGAAGTACTAATCACTGATCAAGTTAATAGACTCTGGTGCAAACGAGCATCAATGTTCTAGTAGTAAGTGAAGTTATTTCATTCTTTTGGTTTAGGGATAAATGCCATTAGGATTTTATAGTTGTTAGTTTACTGTACAGGAAGTTTTTTTTTCAGTATACATATGCGAATTATAGCGTATATGCTGTAATTCTTAAGATATTGGTGTTTTTTTTTTTAAAGAATTCAATTTAAAGCTTTAAACGATACCATTCCTAGATTAAGCATGAAGTAAAATTTCAAGTTTCGAAAAGCCGAAACGACCAAACCAAATTTTCGAGCTTTTTTAAACTTGAAATGTTACTTCATGCTTAACCTGGGAGTGGAAAGCACTCGTTTAAAGCTTCAAATTGAACTCTTTATAAAAAAAACAACTTGAAAGAAAAGCACCCTGTATGAATCATCTTTCTAGCGATCATTGAAATACAGGATGGCCGACGGGAATCGGACGTTTTGTAAATGGTCAGTACTCACTTGTTTTTTAATGAAAAGGCAATTTTATTATAGAAACATCTTCGTAATTATATGAAAAGGTAATTTTATTATAGAAACATCTTCGTAATTATATGCCATTTCAATTGCATTTAATGAATGATTTACTAGCTCCCCTATTTATGAAAATAATCGTAAATTTGACATTTTTTCGCCTACTTCGATTCGAATCATTCAGGATTTGAATCCTGGATTCGAATCCTTTTAGAAGATTCAAAAGAGGTATTCAAATACTTCAGTTAAACTGGATTCGTGATCCGGATTCGTTACATTTTTTGTAAGAGGTGATTGATTGGGTGATTCGAATCCTTATAAAAGGACTCAAATATTTATAAAAAGATTCGAATACTTACTAAAGGATTTGAATCATCAAAAACAATTAATTAATGTTAAACAGTAATAAGTTTGAAGATTTCAGCGACGGCTCGCAGCCTAACTTCAGGGTAGGCCACAGCGCCAAGGCACACAAAATTTGAGGTTGGGATCGCGCTTTATAAATACAAGGAATCGCACAAAAAAGTCACCTTTCAATAACGCATACATATTATCTTGGGTCTCTGGCCTACACTGAAGTTAGGCTGCGAGCCGCCGCTGCCCCTATACTAGATAGATTTGTTCGTATACTGTGGGTCAATTTTTGATTTTCGAATCGCCATCTTGTAGCCATCTCTTACGAGTCTGTAGAATTGTTATTTTTCAGCAAGGAAGCAAGCAAAATTATCATAAGACAGTTAAGTCTGCTTGTACAAAAATATTAATGATGCATTAGTATGTAGCCACCAATGTGTGTTTTATGTACTAGATTCTACAGGGTGGGCCATCTAGTGGTTTCTTTTTAAATCATAGGTTATTTTGACACTGACATCTTTTTCCCGCTCGAAATATTGACAGAAAGTCGGTATCATTCCTCCGCGGTACGAAATGAGTCGCTTTACGCTTGAACAACGTTGGGAAATATTGCAAACTTATTTCCAAAGTGAGTGCTGTGTAGCCCAAACAGTGCGTTTGTTGAGAAGAAGTTTTCGCCGAAATGAATAACCCACCGCGCCTGCTGTACGCAAGTTTGTGCAAAAAGTTCGTGAGACTGGCATACTAGTGGACAACACTCATGGTCCTCGTTCTCGTACGGTGCGCACAGACAAGAATGTGGCTGCTGTAACCGAGAGTGTGAGACTCAATCCACGAACATCAACTCGCCGTTGATCTCAACAGCTCAACATTGCACGCACTAGCCTGAGGAGAATTCTGCACAAAGATCTCGGATTATTCACTTACAAGGTCCAATTGACTTAGCAATTGAAGGCGCATGACCATCCGCTTCGTTATCGCTTCACAGTTTGGGCCTTAGAGCAGCTTGAATTGCACAACGATTTTGGGCGAAAAATCATCTTTTCTGACGAGGCTCATTTTCATCTTGGCGGCTACGTTAACAAACAAAATTGCCGCATCTGAGAAAACCCACACGTTTGTGTCGAGAAGCCAATGCATCCTCGGAGAGTGACAGTTTGGTGCGGATTGTGGAGTGGTGGCATCATTGGACCATTTTTCTTTGAAAATGAGGCTGGAAACAACGTTTCGTTCAACGGTGAGCGTTACAGAGCCATGTTATCCGACTTTTTTTGAATGAAATTAAAGACGTGGATTTGGACGACCTCTGGTTCATGCAGGATGGCGCGCCATGCCACACAGCCCATGCCACAATCGATCTTTTGAGCACCAAATTCCCAAATCGTGTTTTCAGCCGTCTTGGCGATGTCAGTTGGCCGCCTCGGAGCTGCGATTTAACCCCTTTGGATTTTTTTTGTGGGGAACCGCGAAGGACCGATGTTATGCCAACAATCCAGAAACGATTTAAGCACTTCAGGCCAATATCATCCAAGCAATCCGTGAGCTACAGCTCGAAACCATCAACAAGATCTTGGAAAATTGGAGTGACAGAATGGGCTACTGCGAAGCCAGCGGAGGCAGCCACTTGAACGAAGTTGTGTTCCATAATTAATGGGAATGTTTGCTCTTACTAATAAAGCCATAAGTACATGGAAAAACATAATTTTGTTCATTTTATTGCATTTTTAAAAAGAAACCACTAGATGGCCCACCCGTTATAGCAAGGAGTGGAAAATAAGAAATCGTATACAATGTACTATACTATCTAATAAGTAAAAGACCCATAAGTAAGATAATTATTACAGGAGTAGAAACAAATAATTTTACTGTACAATATTTAAAATGTAAATTTGCCTCTAAAATTTGACCTTTCTTTTAAATGTTGATGTTACATACATTATCATCCACTCGGAATTTTAAGACTGATTGTATTTAAATATAAACCAGCTTGCCACTTTAGTGCAGAATATTCCCGATTCCCGTGACAGGAATTGATAATGAAAGTTGGTTTGGCGAAAAGTGGTTTTCCTGCGAAAGACAAATTTGACTTAAAAGTTATCGTTGCGGGACATGATTGATGGGTTTGTGATGAGCGCGGCGGACGCGAATCGATCTCCCTTTATAATACATGTCATACATTCGTGGCTGTGGCATTGGGATGATAGGCAACGCAACTCTTGTGTGTGTGTGTGTGAGGGGGAGGAAAGATCGTGGAACGGGGGATGCCTTTCTGTGGAGTTTGTTCTCTTTTGGGACGGATGCCAAACACACCCTCTAGAATTCAAGCCAAATACGCAATATTTAAAGGAATAGCATAGAGATAAAAAAATATAATGTTTTGTTTGTGTTTTGGTACTTATACTAAGTTTATATTTTTTGCTTTCAGTGTGAAAGAGGGTTTACTGCTTTAATAATTTATGTAACAACAATAAAATTGATTTATATTTTATATACATTTAACGTGCTCAATGTTATAATATAAACTTAACTAAACGCCATCTTATTAAAACTAATTGACCTAATAAAACACTAAATTTGTGTAAGGATTAAAAATTGTTTTTATTGTACTACAACAATTATTTCACCACGTAGTGGCTTCATCAGGTAGATGACTTAATTAATTCATCATCATTCATCTATCTGATAAAGCCGCTGTGTGGTTAACAATTTTAAAACACTGCACAAATTAGGTGTTTCATTAAGAGATATTGCCTCTGATGCTGTAATCAGAATGTTAAATTTAATATATATGTTATTCTTTAACCTCATATTTTAAGTATACAGCAAACCTGGGTAGGATTCGAATCCTGAATTCGAATCCTAAATTCGAATCCTTTTAAAGGATTCAAAAGAAGTATTAACATTATTATTCGTAATAATTTTTTGAAAGGATTCCACCTACATTTGGATTCGAGTACGAATCCTTCGAATCCCTATAAAAGGATTCGAATTATCACTTTTACCCAGATAATACGCTGTTTTAGAACCATTTTTAGAAGATATATAATCAATAGAAATAAGTTATTAATAAGTTAATACAGTTTTAAATGCATATTAAAACTATTCGGTACAACAAACAGGAAATGTTTCTAAGTGTGCATACCTCGATATATACATTGTAAATTTTCGTTCGTTCAATTTGAAGCTTCTATCGAGTGTTCGAGTCCTTGATTAAGCATGAAGTAAAATTTCGAATTTAGAAAAGCCAACGTTTAGAAAAACCTAATTTTCAGATTTTTAAACTCGAAATTTTACTTCATGATTAATCTGATAGTGGAAAAACGCTCGTTTATAGCTTTAAATTGAACTCTATAAAAAAAGCGTAAGCATATGTATACTTAAAAGAAAAAATTCCTGTATACTCCTATAATTTATGTGGTTAATTAATTTAAAATTATTTATTATTTTCGAAATAAAGTAGTTTTAATTTAAAATGGTAAAATATATTTAATTGTGGCGGTAAATTCAAATTTAGGTTCTACACATATAACAGAAAAAGTATGGCATGATCGTGATTAAATGAACACATCACAATAAGTTCATTTTATTCTTTAATTAGTTTAAATCAATTAAATTCAATGAATTTAAAAAGGATTTGTATTTGTGATTCGAAAATTACGAATCGAATCCTTTGATTCAAATCATATTTTATCGTTTTTTGATTTAAGGATTCGTGATTCGAATGATAATAAATAAGAGGATTCAGATTCGTGATACAAATCTTTTTTTGAGGATTCTACCAGCTCTAGTATACATAGCAAATACCAAATTCACCTAGAAGTTATAGGTGAAGTTCAAGAATAATTAACTTAAAGTTAAAGAATAATTATTATACGTTAAATTTAACATTTTGCTTACAGAATCGGCTATTTGGGTCTAAATTAAATAGCAGTTTCAATTAGTTGTGTCTAGGTGAGGCTGTTAGTTGTTGAAACTCAATAATCAATTTCAACAACTAACAGCTTCAGCTAGACACAATTAATTGAAACTGCCATTGAATTTAGACCCAAATAGCATCATAAAATTGCAAATCGAATGGTGAACTTCGAGTGTCTCAGACTTTTAAAATAGTTTTTGAAGGGAGCAATGTTTAAGTTTAAACATTAATAACGTTAAAATATCCCTTGCCTGCTTGTACGTGTAGTTATCAGTCTTAATTACTCACAAGTAAATTTGTCGCTTTTAATATCAAGTCCTTATTAAAAAAACCCGATCGAGAAGGTAGCTTAGTTTGCATTTTGTCATACCTGACGTAAATGTCAGATTGTGTTAATCAGTAGCTCATTAGTTTGCCTTAGTTGTGTTATTTTTTTTATAAGTCAGCTGTTTTCACAGCTAAATAAACAATGGCCGTTGCAATATAGAATAAAATAGAAAACTTTTATAAAACAGCGACTTTTATAAAACAGCGACTGACAAATTCACGTACGACCTACTTCACAATGTTTTGAAAATTTCACACCCAACTCGATCGGGTTTTTAACTGAACGCCTGATATTAACTCCAGAAATAATTGATTATTTATTTACAAGATTTTACCTGTTTAATTTCACGTTTTAATTATTTTTTGATACTGACATCTCCAACAGTTATCTTGTCTCTTATGTTAGTTATTTGATTCAATTTTATTGTAAGTAATTAACTTCGATGCAAGTGAGCATTAGAAAGTGGTTAGGCTTAATTATATAAATAAAACGTTGAACTGAGTTCATCTCTAAACTCGAGTTCAATTCAAAGATGAACCTAGTCTTGCAATAGTTTTAAACTCTCCTCGATTCTAACTTAAAACGTCCAACTAACAAATCATCAATTTCTATTACTTTTTATCGCAACATTATCTTCTACATACATTATTATATTAACACTTTTATATATATATAACAATTTAAACACTTTCAAATATATATTATATATCATTTCTTCGCCCGAAGAAGCCACAGTGCGCTACACAACAATTGTAGCGTTATACAATGTATATTTGAAAGAGTTTAAATTGTTTTATTTATATAAAAGTAACTTTCAATATTTATCAGTCTTATCAATCAATTTATTATATTAACCCACCAGTGATTAATTAACTCGTGTTCCCAAAATGAGGAATCGCTCTGATTTGTGTTGGTATTGCTTAATAACAGTCGAAGGCCGGCGTTCAGTGTTTAGATTATAAAAGTTTCGCGGTTATCACACGAGTGTTCGGCAAATATTTACGTCCATATCGCGCTTCGATAATAATAAAAAATTATTACAATCGCCACTTGACATCTACCCGTGTATTAGAACTATCTGCCCGACACTACAATCGAGTGCCTTTATTTACCTTTTTTTTCTTTCTGACTTTTTTTTTAGACTGAAAAATTATGCGGAGTTGATAATATCGGCGTTTAAGTGTGTGCAAGTGATGTGGTGATAATATTTATTGCTGTGAATGATTTGTTTAAGGTAAAGTAGGTTTTGATGTTTACGTTTAATTTGTAGCTTCTAACGAGAGTTTGCACTTCTTGGTTAAGCAAGAAGACAAATTTCGAGTTTAGAAAATTTGGCTTTGAATTGAACGCTTTTAAAAGTGTAAACATTTGTCAAAGTGTCACTAATAATTATGAATTTTTTAATTTTTAACACGAAATGAGAATTTTGGCCAACTATTAAATTTCAGGACATTTCTGACAATTTATAATTTAATAAAACGCAGTTAGGTTAAATGACAAGTTGCGATGAAACTAATGTTGCTTTTCTCTCTGTTTCCATCATGACATGTTGACTATATGTGACTTAAGGATCATTGTGACATTACTGCGTGTCAATTGTTTATTGACCATTATGAAATGTTGTCTTAAAACCACTTAGCCTTTTGACTGTGATAGTATTTTATCATTAAATGACTATTGCAATATTTTGACGGTAATTTCACTGTTATGGCATTTTCATAGTTTTTCATCATTTTCATTTGCTTCAATGATGAAACAAACGAGTGTCTTCCACTCCCAGACTAAGCATGAAGTAAAATTTCGAGTTTAGAAAAGCCTGAAAATTTGGCTCAGGCGCGTAGCGAAGCGGAGCGACCGAGCCAAATTAGGCTTTTCTAAACTCGAAATTTTACTTCATGCGCCACCCGTTTATAACAATGATTTAATCTGAAATGGTCTCTAACCAATTTATAAGTGAAATAAGTTTATCATGTCAAGTATCAATTGTATAGGTGATGGGGAAAGTGCTATGATGGACAAATGACTATTTTTTGACATAAAAACATGGAACAATTTACTTTACTTTTATATACGTACAGCGAATATGGAAAGTTCTATAGTTCACTTCGCATTAAAAATGTTTCAAATATGTTATTAACATTATTCTGAAATATTCTTTCTTATTTTTAGTTTGAAGTGAGTGATAGAATTGTTCGTCTTCGCTGAAACATCCCGTATATTTAAACATTTTTATTGAGAAATGAATGATAGCGTTTCATGTTAACAATATTATATGAGGGGGATTCGTAAAATAAGGTTCCCTATGCTGCTGAGAAATAATGCGACGTGCTGGGAGAAATGTAAAACACTGTCTTACACTTTCAAATCTCCCTCTCTCTATTTCCACCTCTCCCGCCACGCTACATCGCTCAATGCCGGTCTAGCAGCCTTGGAAGATGGAGCTCCCTATCGCTGTTACCGCTAGATACGAAATTCGCGCAGTGATACGTTTTTTAAGTGCAAAACGGATTTCACCTATTGACATTCATCGTCAGCTAATCGAAGTTTATGGGGAAAATTGCATATCTGTTCAACATGGTCGCAAATGGTGCAGAGAATTTAGTGAAGGCCGCACGAAAATTCACGATCAAGACAGGAGCTGAAGGCCTTCAGTTTCAGATGGAATTGTCGAAAAAGTTGAGAGAATATTGCTTGCAAATCGGAGGATCACCATTAACGAACTTGCTTTCCGTATTTCTGAGACTTCAAACACTACAATTCATAAGATTTTAACCGAAAAATTATGCTATCACAAAGTGGGTACCAGGAATGCTCACAGAAAGCCACAAACAGCAACGTGTCGAGTGTTCCCGGCAGTTTCTACAACAATGTGAAGACAACAAGGAAGAATTCCTGGATTCCATTGTTACAGGCGACGAAACATAGGCGTATCACTTTACCCCCGAAACCAAGCAGCAATCACGTAAATGACGTCACTCAACTTCGCCGAAGCCGAAGAAGTTTAAACAAACACAGTGTGCTGGAAAAGTCATGGCAACCGTCTTTTGGGACAGGAAGGACCTGCTTTTGATCGACTTTTTGCTTCATGGAACAACAGTAAACTCCGACAGATATTGCGACACATTAAGAAAACTGAAACGTGCGATCCAGGAGAGGAAGATTGTCCAGTGGTGTTAGGCTTCTCCATGACAACGCTCGACCTCATGTCTCACATCAAACTCAAGAACTGCTGAGAGATTTTGTTGGACTGTTGTGCCCCCCCCCCCCCCCCCCCCTACAATCCCGACCTAGCCCCAAGTGATTATCACTTATTCCCAAAATTAAAGGAACACTTGGGTGCTTTACGCTTCAATACCGATGATGAAGTCAAGGAAGAGGTTACTCGATTCCTCAAAGGATTGGCGGCAGAATTCTATAACATGGGGATAGAAAAACTGGAGCATCGTAACGGCGATTATGTAGAAAAATAGTATAAGTTTTAAGCTTTAAAATGATGTACAGCACTAAGAACAAAAATATAGCTGTCTATTATTAAAAATCATGGGAACCTTATTTTACGAATCCCCCTCGTAGAAGTTTGTTCTTGTTTTATTTATGTTTATCTGTCAATGGGTTATTGACTTTTGGTCTTTCTACCTAGCTTGTACTTCGATTTGAATGAAAATTGTGATATCGCCATCATCTGACACTATTAGCGCTTGGACACCTCCAAAAAGTTGGCAGTCGTCATTTTTCTCGTAACCTGTCACAATCTCACTTACGGATAACATCGTTTGTCGTAATAGTGATCTAAAATGACTGAGACAGCATTAAACTTTCTTTGAGAGTGGCATACATAATTCAATATGTGTTTATTTAAAAATATGACAATTGTTAAGATAATTATGCTTCGTATGTAAAAAACTTATACTTTAACAATACTTTGTATTTTAAAATGCGTCGACTTGATCTTCAAAAGTTTTTGTAACAGGAAACGAACAACATTGCGGTATTACCATTTACAAAGTAAACAAAACATTACTAATTCTACAAATTTGGTGAAGTAAAACAATTTGTTCCGTGATTTTATTTTCATGTTCCATGATTTTATTTTCGGTCTTTACAGATCATTCTCTTCTTCTAGACTCTAGATATCAATTTTATTTACCGAGAGGCTTCATCAAAATTTGAACGAGTTGAATGACCAATCTAAATAATTCATTCTTTTGTTTTCGTTTTTTCTTGTTCTTTTTTTAAATATAAAACCACATTTGCTAAATTCAGCATAAATCCGCATTATTTATCCTTGTAATAAATACTGTATCCTTTTTGGATGGTGGCGAATTAAATAAAGCAAATGGAGAGATTTGGCTGCGGAATGTCTGGAGGCGGATTCCGCGGAGTTGGAGTTGGAGAAGGGCCAATTGCCAGTAGTGTAACTCTTTTGACCTTACAAAAGGGCGCCGCATACAAATCATCTTTCGCCCTCGATCCAAAGATTGCTATAAATTTTATTGCGCTTACTCGCTTTTCTGCCATAATATTAACTGCGTTGTCGGATAAATCTCGGATTTGTGTCTCCTTTATCGTCGAGTAACAAAAAAAATCGATCGTTTAGAATTTATCAGATCAGATATACTGTTTAGCCATGGAAATGGTTTTATTTAAAGTCTTGAAAATAAAGAGATAACATTGTGTGGTGTTTTTCAGATTAAAGGAATTATTTAACCCTTTGAGGTCAGATTTTATTTTAAATATATTCGCTATTGATCATTTATTTCCGACACAAATATTCGAAATAGTTGAAAAGTCGGAGGAGCTGCCCCAACACAACAGCAATGTGTTAAGAATGAACACATATGTTTGATATATGTTGGCTATAGAAAGCCAATATCCCAATGTTTCCAATAGTGATTAATTTTTGGAATAATAATTTACAGATTAGTTGAAGTTTCCTACTATATTTGGTCAACTTTAAAGTTAAATGTCGACGTTTTTTAAACACCTTGTATATTTGTAGATATTCTTACGCAAAATTCAATTCTGCATTGATTTATACCAGCGTTTGATATACCAATCTTCTTTCGTTTCTAAACTCAACAATTTACTCATGTTCCTCGTGTATAAAACACCGATTTAAAGTGAAGTTCTAAATATACTGCTATACAGGGTGTCTACGCTAAACCGTTCAATAAAAGTTTATAGGGTTGCCGTTGCACTATAAAGAATTAGTACAAAGTTTTACAGAAATCAGCAAAATGAATAACTACACAAATCAACAAATTATCAATTTATTCTTTATACATAGCAACTGCCAATTGAACAAAATTTGATTCCAATCATCTAAATCTTGTTTTATTTATCGGCGGCAAATGTAGATAAGTTTTATTAGATACTCTACATGTTCGATTACAATTCTATCGCAGTTGCCATGTATAAAGAATACATTGATAATTTGTTGATTTGTGTAATTATTCATTTTGTTGATTTCTGTATAACTTTTTACTAATTGTTTTTATTATTTCACATTTCGCATTACAATCGCGACAAAACAAAAACATACTACTTGCCTACTAAAATTAAATTGCGACTTATGCGCGCACTATTCCCTGCACAAATGCGACGAAAAATGAATCTTAGAAATAATTCTGAAACTACTTGCTTTAGGAGTATAGTTGTGTAATACTTTTTTGTAGGAAATCCCCCCCCCCCCCCCCAATCGTACCATGCGATAAAAAAATGGGTCATTCCATTTAAAAAAAACTGAATTACGAGATATTGAAGAAGACACTGCGATATTGAAATTTTAAGAACACTTATTGTTACAATTGACAGTTTATAATTACTTTACTCATAGATGTATCCTCTAGGTACAAGTAGAGATATAAATCACATTTTTATCTTATTCTTAAGAGAAGTTTCAGACAGATTTTCATGCCTTTTAGAGGTCAAAATTTTAGAAAAAAAATTTTTTCTTGAAAACTATAAGAAATAAGTGTACATATGTTCAAATAAAATATGTTGCAATTTAAACGAGGAATTAAAAAAAATTACTAATATATAGGGTGTTCCATTTAAAATGACAAATTTGGTGCTACTTCCGGTAGAACCGGAAGTGATATAAAGTTGAAAATATTTCACACGAGGAGAACTGATTCAACCGCATGACAAGGATTTTTTTTTCAAATTTTTAGTGCAACGACAACCCCATAAACTTTGAACGAATGGTTTAGCGTAGACACCCTATATGCTAAATGTCTATTTGGTGTAACGAAATCTTCAAGAATTGAAGCCCCTAGAATAATTTACTTTCGGATTTTCACTTTCTCCGTATGTAATACAAAGGAAAAGTATTGCTTTCGTATACATTCTCAAATCTAAAATGTTATCATAAACAAACAAAACTAGAGGTTTATTTTTTTCAGACAAAAATTGAATAAAGATTTCAGTAAAACTTTGTTGTTTATTAACTTAACTTAAAGTTGGTAAAAACAACAAAGTTTGCGTGAAATATTTAATTTTTGTCTGTATTAAAAATAAAACTCAAATGGTTTTCGTCATGATTATTTTACGAAAACACATTCCTGGCACAGTTGCAATCAATATCCGTAAATGGACCGAAACTAATTTTGAAGTTAAATTCAAATATTAGTTTATTCTTTAAACGTTTATGGCACAGCTCGTATTAATGGGTATTGCAGAAAATTGTAATCTGCTTCCAAAATTCCAAAGTTTGAGTATTTTGTGGGGCAAAACATTAACATTTTCTTGAATTGCTTCTTAATTTCTTCATTCTTGTTATCAAGAGACATCTTAGTTAATTTTATTCGTAAAACGAACACTGTCAGCTTTTGACGTTTTAATTTGATGTTTGTTTGAGTTCAGTAACTATGATCAATTGTAAAAGGAGAAGAACGTTTTTCCATTTTTTAAAACTTTCAAGGTCTGCACGTGGGAACCATAAGGTATAAATAAATGGAAAAACCCTTTAGACGCCACGCGAATCAAGTAGTTCTCGCATTTATTAAAACATTTCACGTAGTGCAAATTTGGAGAATATTATTGGTTCTCAATACTTTGAGTGGATAATCGGGAAATTCCTTTTCCGATCCGCTTACTCGATTATCACCATTTCTGAAATATGTCTGTCTGCGTTTTCAATTCATAATAATAATCTAAAAAGCTTCTGGAAAAAATGCGGAAACTGATAGTGGTAGTTTACTCTTAGCGTGTTTTCGATTTTTCTTGATCTTTTTTTAAATATTGATCATATCGGAAAATGTTTAAAATAAAAGTCGTAAAGTTATTTAAATTAAAAAACACTTGGTATTGTTTCACAAATTAAAACCTAATTCTGACTAGTTTTGGTTTGTTAGACTATTTTTAAGGGAATGTACAGAAAAAAATATTGTCTACGTATATATACATATTTTTGTTTCAGGTAATAAGGGAAGTCGAAATTGGGGAATTCTCTTATAACCTGAAACAAAAATAAGTATATATACCTAGACAATAATTTTTTCTGTACATTGCTTTGAAAATGGTCTAACAAACCGATACTAGTCAGAATAAAGTTTTAATTTGTGAAACAATGACAGGTGTTTTTTAATTTAAATAACTTTACCTATTTTAATATTTTTTACCAATTGCCAGATGAGAAATTAATTCAAGAAAAAAAAGTCGTAGATAATCAAAAAATTAACATTTATTTTTTATACAGTTTTTGTTGTAGAACTCTTAATATTCACTCAGTTTTGAAAAAATGGAATTTTCGCTGCATCTAGTTTTTTTATATTAAAAATTAAGGAATTTTCTAAATTTGATAAAAATAGTCAACATCAATAAATAAATTTGGATAAACTTGCACAGAAATTAATGAAATTTGACTGATTGCATTCAAAATTTAAATATTTCCACTGGATTTTTCAAAATATCAAATCAAAGTTTGTAAACAACATTTTTGTTAAAAAATTTGTAATAGATCAAAGTATTATACATCCAACATCAAATTTACAGAACTTACTTAAAATTGATTGCATTTACATCTGCTTTGTAGACATTTAAATTATTTCAACATATTTTCCAAAAATAATTACCCAATGTTAAATTTATGCAATAAAATCAATAATCAATGTAATTCTTTATATGATTTTTATGTTTTTTGTTATTTTTGTCATATATTACAATATGTATATGTACACTTATATAATAAAATGGAGATTCCGTTAATAAATGAATAAATATATAAATAAATAAATAAATTTTAGGTAAATCTTTACTTGGAAAAAACCGTACAAAATCAACAGATTACACTGGTCTGCAAAAAAATTGTTTTTTCGAGCCCTGACACCATTCCTGCTGATTCTTATGTAAAATGACCTCCTGAATCCGAATATGAGCCCCGTTTTCCCCCATCACCCACCGTTTTCGGGGGAGGCCCCCCCACCTATTTTTATCACTTTTCGATAATTTGGAGGGATGAAAAGGATTATTTTAGCCTTTACATTTCTTCTGAGGGGCTAGAGAGGTGAAAAGTTCCAAAACATGAACATTTGTAGCATTCCAGCTTCCATTCCCCCTCATCCTCCCCCAAACACCCCCAAATAATAAAAATATATTGCAACAATATATAGCAACAATAATAAAAGTATATATCAACAGTTCGGAAGATTCACTGTACCACGCTGGCGCTCTCAATACTCCCCCCGGTTCCCCCATCCATTGGAGAGGTGAAAAGGATTATTTTAGCTGTAAAGAATAATAAATAAAAAGTAAAATAATAAATGTAAAATAATAAATTCCTGGGCAAACCTGTGCGCGCGAGGTATTGAGAGCGCCAGCGTGGTACAGTGAATCTTCCGAACTGTTGCTATATATTTTTATTATTGTTGCTATATATTTTTATTATTGTTGCTATATATTTTTATTGTTTGGGGGGGGATGAGGGGGGATGGAAGATGGAATATGTAGAAAATAAGTGAAAAAACTGCGAAAAAAACGGAAAAATCGATCATTTTTAAGGATTTTTTTACAATTTAAGGGGGAAAATCCCCCCCCAAATCTACCTCCTTGCTACAAATGTTCATGTTTTGGAACTTTTCACCTCTCTAGCCCCTCAGAAGAAACGTAAAGGCTAAAATAATCCTTTTCATTCCTCCAAATTATCGAAAAGTAATAAAAATAGGTGGGGGGCCTCCCCCGAAAACGGTGGGTGATGGGGGAAAACGGGGGTCATATTCGGATTCAGGAGGTCATTTTACATAAGAATCAGCAGGAATGGTGTCACGGCCGATTTTCATGCCGACCAGTGTTATCAAATCAACATAAAATTTATAGAATTTACATAGAAATTAAAAAAACTTTGAAAATAATTGAAATTAAAATATCTCAACAGGATATTCCAAAATGACAAATCATAGTTAACGTTTTTTAGAAAAAGGTAAAGGGGTTTATTATTTATAAGATTGAACTTTTACCTGCTTTAAAGAAAACATGGATTGTTAAGAAATGAATAAATTGTACTTAAATTGTAAAAAAATCGACCAAATTTTTGACAAAATTACAGACGCTCAAGTTAAATGTTATCAATTTTAATTTAAAAAAAGGATACACTTTTTTGAACTGAGATTACGATAGAAATGTCGGATTTTCATAAAATTATCAAAGATTGTCGAGGAATGAATAAACATTGTGCTAAAGACGAAAATACCAAAATCGAGCGATTTTGAACTAAATTATAGATGCTCAACATTGAATAAAGTTTTGTCAATTAACAAATAAAAAAAGGTGAATGAAATTTTATCAATTTTATTTATCAAATAAATAAAATATTGAAAGGTAAAGTTTATTTTTTCCTAATTTTAGATTACGAAGGAAATGTCAGGTTTTGATAAAATTATCAGGGATCGTCGAGTTATAAAAAAAATAAAATCATGCGGTTTTTGACGAAATTACAGACGCTCAAATTGAATGAAACTTTGTCAGTAAATAAATAAAAAAATATGAAAAATTACAGTTTATCTTTTTTAATTTAAATGAAAAAAAGGTAAAGTTTCTCTTTTTCTGATCTTAGATTACCAAGTCAATGTCGGATCTTCATAAAATGTTCATGGATTGTAGAGGAAAGAATAAACTTTGTACTAAAATTGAAAGACGCTCAACGTTGAATGAAATGTTGCCAATTAACAAATAAAAAAAATATTGAAAAGGTAGTTTTTCTTTTTCTGATCTTAGATTATGAAGGAAATGTCGGGTTTTAATGAAATCAACAGGTATTGTTGAGAAATGAATAGTTTATAAATAATTTGTTGGAGAAATTTGGAAACAAATCAACAGTTTGTTCAATCGAGATTTATTTAGATAAATTGTAATATTTTCTTTTCTTTAAAGTTGCCTGAAGGTCAATCACTAGCGTTTAACTTATATTTAAATTTGTTTTTCATTACTTTATTTAATAAGCTTTACTTGTAGGTACTTACATCATTTCGGTATAATTTGAGCTTTTGTATTTTTTTTGTCGTTAATTTCATCCCGCAATAAAATGAGATTTGTTTATTCACTATAACTTTTATCGAGACTTATGTTTTAAATTATTTTGTGAAGATTTTTAAGAGAAGGCTGGAAAATTGTAAACGCTAAAATAATGCTAAAAAGTGCGTTTATTCTAAATTTTAACAAAAAAAATCAACTCTATTTATTATAGGTGATAAATGTTACAGTAACGGAATCTGGAAAATAAGTTTCTCATTGATCGTCTAATGGGGGGTTTCACTCTTAGATTAAGCATGAAGTAAAATTTGTGTTTAGAAAAGCGTGAAAATTTGGCTTGGTCGCGTGGAGCGACGAAGCCAAATTAGGCTTTTCTAAACTCAAAATTTTACTTCATGCGTAATCTAAGAGTGAAACCCCCCATTAGACGATCAATGAGAAACTTACGCGTATAAAACACTGATTAAAAGTGAAGTTAAAAACACACTGCTTAAGTTTAATATTACGTTAATCAATTTTACAAATATTTATTTCGTTTAACTGGAACCAAATCCTTTCGAAATTTGAGCATTTTTTTTTTTTTGATAATGTGGTGTTATCAAATTTAAGCAGTGCATATTTTAAACATTATCATAAATCAGGGTATTATACGTGTGGCTCGTAAAGTAGAAACACTAGTTAGAATATGTAAAGATAATTGAAATTAAAAAAACACTTGGTATTGTTTCACAAATTAAAACTTTATTCCGACTAGTTTCGGTTTGTTAGACCATTTTCAAAGGAATGTACAGAAAAAATATTGTCTAGGTCTATATAAATATTTTTGTTTCAGGTAATAAGGAAAGTCGAAATTGGGGAATTCCAAATCTTCTCGTTGTCGTTGACGATATTTTTCCCCATTTTTATGGCCCTGTTAATCTCCAGGCCTTCCTTTAAATTTAATGTGAATCCCTTATTACCTGAATGCAAAATCTTAAAATTATGCGGATTAAAGAAGTGATTGAATGTGATGCAATTTTTGGAAAAGCCAGTTGTTAGTTTATTATCTAAAACAGATTTTTTGTGCTCTTTCATTCTGGTTTCAAATGATTTGCCCGTTTGCCCAATATAGTTAGAAGTAAATTGATTTTATAAAATGAATCAATGTCTAAACATTTACAGCGTATATACACGGGGTATGTATATTTAAAAGAAATACCTGTTTGTTAGTAAATAATTTTTAAGTTCCACTAGGGAACAAGTTAATTACTTATTCTTTAGTAGATTGTAAATAGTAGACTTTCCAATTGTCTAAAAAATAAGACTAAAAGTTATGAGCATGAAACCTTTGTCAAACATACTGCGAATCATAAATTTCTATTTTCAAACAGAGCTTTTGTTTCTAGCATTATTTATTTGTTAGTGAACTAATTAATGAATTCCGGAGCGTTATCACATAGTTATAAATCTACTTTATGTACATAGGACATGTTTGTATCGTTATATTCTGGGAAGTTAAACATCGTCGACCGCAGACCCGCACAAATTCAGTTTAATCCTAGACGAGAACTTGCGGAAATTAAATCCGCTCTCCACATCCTAATCAATTTAATATCGATACTTTGTTGAAAATGTTGGGCGCGCACGTGAAATTGGAATTTCCTTAATTTACTATTATTGTTAGGATTATGAAAAGACGGCAGCTGGTGGGTTTATTGTGAAGGGGATTTCAATTTGCTGAAATTGAAATTAAATTAAAAAGTCGAATACGAATATACATGGATATTGTAAAATCTAGATAATCATAAAATTATGTGTAAAGTACTTTTGATATATTTACTGCTAAACTGTAATAAAATGTTTGTCAGTTCCCTACATTCTTCGCTCACTCGCCGCAAATCCTTAATTGTTTGAGTCGGAAATTTCAATTAAATTTAATAAACAGAGCAAAAAACAGTGATTTTGACTTAAAATTTAAAAGTTCATTTAAGCGGAACAACAATTGAGCTTTACACAATTTCTAAGCTACATTCTTCGGCTCTTGTTTGCTTTTTGTTTAACCCATTAAGCGCCATTGGTGCATATACGCAACTTTATTAATTTTATGTTATTAAAATTACTAAATAAGTTAATTTGATATTATTATATTATTCGACTTGACTTGAAAATGTATGAAGAATAACGTAAATATTTTGTTATTTAAATTCTTTGATTATTACTCATTAAAAAAAAATGTTTTCAGTGTATTCCTAACTTCACAATATTTCAGTGTTTTATACGCGTGGCGCATAAAGTAAAATTTCGAGTTTAGAAAAGCCCCTTGAAAATTTGTCGAGGGTCGCTAGCGCGACCCTCGACAAATTTTCTACCCGGGGCTTTTCTAAACTCGAAATTTTACTTCATGCTTAGTCTGGTAGTGGAAATACTCATTCTAAACTTCATATTGCACGTTTTTATACAAAATCGACGAATGCCTTACATTTGCAGCGTATACATTATGTATAATGTATATTTAAAAGAAACATTTTCAGTATATAATACAATAAGTCATTCGTAGAAATCATTAAAAGAAGTGTAGAATTACCTAAAATCAGCTTTTAGAGTTAACTTTATAATTGCTCGGCCGTTAATGGGTTTATGAAAATATTAAGTTTGTGAAAGAAGTTATGTTAAATTATTTGAGCGTGCGATTTTTATTCAAGTTGCATGCAAAGTGGAAAGACGCAGTGGTTTTGGTTCAAAATTTAATCCTTGATTTGAGCTTAAAAACAATCAAGCTTTTCGTCAATTGAAAGCCCTGATCTTCGGCTATTGTTTGCTTTTTGTTTAACAAAGATATTAAGTCTGTGAAAAAAGTTGTATCATGTTATTTGAGCGTGCGATTTTTATTAAAGTTATATGCACAGTGAAAAAAGCAATTGTTTTGGTTTAAAATTTAAGCCTTGATTTGAGCTTGAAAACAATCAAGCTTTACGTTAATTGAAATCCTCGATCTTCGGCTATCGCTTGCTTTTTGTTTTATAAAAATGTTATATTTTTGAAAAAAGAAACTATGTTTGATTTTTTGTTCGAGTGATTTTTATTAAAATAATAATAGTAATCTCACAAATTGTCATAATTAAAATTCTTCTATACATTTTAACGAACGTTAAATCTACGGGTAATACAGTGAATATTGTCACTTTTTAGATTTATCCTATTTTAATTTTTTCCAAAAATACAGCTGAAATTTTACGAAATAATGAATTAATTTTGATACATTTTAATAATTTATACAAAAGTGAATAAACATAAAATAACACAAATAAAAAAATTAACTCCACATTAAATTAGTGTTGTGTACGCGTGGCGCATGAAGTAAAATTTCGAGTTTAGAAAAGCCTGAAAATTTGGTTTGGTCGCATAGCGCTACGCGCTTCGTGACCAAACCAAAGTTTCAGGCTTTCCTAAACTCGAAATTTTACTTCATGCACCCGTTAGAGGCTTCAAATTAAAAGTTTTCAATACAACAGTGAACGTCTAAAAATTTTCATCGAAAAATCTAAGAGAAAAATTCCCTGTACGAAGTTTTATATTTTCTACACTTTTAAACGTCAATACAATGTTTATTCATTCCTGAATAATGTCTGTAAATTTAATTTAACATTTTATATAACTAATTTAAAGCGTTCAACTTTTGTTAAATTTTAATCATTTTTTCAAATGCAAATTTCATGAATTTTGTCAATTTGTAAGTTTTACAAACAATAATACAAATTATAAAATGTTCCTTGTGTAATCAATTAATTTCTTCTATTTTGACAATTGCTTACGAATTTTCAAAACACTACACAATTTTAATCATTTCCCTTTTTTTGACCTCATTTATAGTCTTCATCGATTTTAAAAATTGTATTCAACTGGAAATTAAATTGCAAACACTTAGATATAAATCGCCAGAAAATTACCTGAAATGAAAAATTACCGGACATTTTGGAAATTCACTAAAATTTATGAGGCTTCAAAATATTAAAAATTAAAGCATGTTCACGAATTGTTAAAATTTTATAGATTAACAAAAATCTTGAAAATCATGCAAACTGCCAGCATTTTTTTAAAATTCATGAAAAGTATCGATATTTTCAGGCTTTCCTAAACTCAAAATTTTACTTTATGCTTAACCTGGGAGTGGAAAGCACTCGTTAGAAGACAAATGTCTAAAAATGTACAGCGTATCCGAAAACATAAGAATATGATGAAATAAAATGGTAAGTTTTTACGTCATTTTAATAAGGTTTGTCGATTTTAAAGAATATAACATTTTATGAATTCAGTCATTTTTTAAATTGATTATATATTTTATTGTTATTTGTATTTTTTCACTATGCATTTTTAGTTTTTTGTCAATACATACTCATGTTGAAATTATCTTCATTTTTCGATTTGGTGAATTTTAATTTGTATTAATTTACAATTTGAAAGTTTTTTTATTTATAATAATTTTTGTTTTAGATAACATCTTAAAATCATCATTTCAGTTATTTTTTGAGATTTTATCATTTTTTTAATTCTTTTCATTTTAATTTTTTTTGTTTTGACGTTTTGTGTATTCGAAGAAAATACTAAATCGAATAAAAAATGTAATTGATATTTATTTAAAATTTTCAACTCTCGCAAAATGTATTTCATGTATTTGTCAATCTATGCTAGTTTGGGCAGTGTTGGAGATTTTGCTTGATTTTAATTGTATTTGTAAATTTTAATGAATCTATTTAACTTTTATGACTTTTTGCCATTTTTTTGAATAAATTATAATTATTGATTTAATAATTTTTTTTGATTTCGGCGGGTTTGCTTAAACCTTATTTTTTGTTTTTGGCATTTTGGAAAATAACTTATATTTTTATTCAACTTTGAGCAACTTTAAGTTAACACAATACGATAGATTGACTCTACATTCAATTTTTTTAACGTTACACTAATGTTTATATATTTGTTAAAAAGAAGGGAAACTGTTTAAATCCTTGTCATATTTCTACACTCATTATGTTAGATATGAGTAGATACTAATGGGTCAATCCATTTGAAATGGTCCAGAAAAAATAATTTGGTTGCTTGACCATTTTAGAAAAAAATGATATTTTTACCATCATTCACACATGGAATCAGTAGTTCAAAACAATTTTTTAATTTTTTTTAGAGTCAACCGTTTAAAAAGGGCCCCCTTTTGAGTTTGTAAGCTCTTACGGAAAATTCATTTTCGGTAATTTTTGAGTGTAAGTAGATGTATATTAAAGTTGGTTTTTGGCATAATAATAAGCCTAACTAAGTATCTTGTATTAAAGGTATTCTTGACCCTGATATTTGTTTCCTTATTTTTTATAAGTTTTTAAACTTCAGATTTTTAAATTGAATTTTTGTTAACTTTAAGCTTAAATATCTCTGGCGGGGGACTTGATAAAAATATTTTTTTATATGTTAAACTAAGATGCAACATAACTCTACTGTAAACATTTCAACCTGTATATTTGAGTACTTTGGTAGCTACGAATTTTTGAAAAGGAGGTAAAAATAGCTAACGAAAGGCCTGAAATAAATAACGCTTGGCGTCATGTTCATTATTATATAACTATGTACAGAGAGTTTTATGTAACACCAAACATGTTCATCCAATACAATTTGACACCTTAATTTTTTAAGTTATGTGTAAATTGGGTTGCCTATATGACCATTACAAATTGTAACTAATCAATCGCAATTAATCCCTCAACGTGTACACACAGGGAGTTTTTCTATCAAGTATACATATCCCAATTACACTGTATATGTTGTAAATCTTTAGATATTCATTGTTAAAAAAAATCAATTTGAAACTTGAAATGAGTGTGTTCCACTCCCAGACTAAACATGAAGTAAAATTTCGAGTTTAGAAAAGCCTGAAAATTTGGTTTGGTCGCGCAGCGCGAAGCGCGGAGCGGCCAAACCAAATTTTCAGGCTTTTCTAAACTCGAAATTTTACTTCATGCGCCACCGGCACAAAACACTGACATATTACGAAGTTTAAAACACACCGCGAAACTTTACATTGCATGAGTGTTTTGTACCGGTGGCGCATGAAGTAAAATTTCGAGTTTAGAAAAGCCTGAAAATTTGGTTTGGTCGCTCTCGCTTCGCGCTACGCGTCCAAACCAAATTTTCAGGCTTCTCTAAACTCGAAATTTCACTTCATGCTTAGCATGGGAGTTTAAAGCTTCAAATTAAATTCATTTAAAAACAGAGCGTCGGCAAATGTACAACGCATGCTTATGTATACTTAAAAGAAAAATGCTCGATATGAAATTGTTCGGTGTTACATAAAACTCTCTGTATATTTATAATCTAAAGTTTATAAAATATAGCAAGTTTTTATGATCACACAATTATTAATTATTAAATTTAATTAGTTAAAAATTCGAATTCAAACTTTCACTTATTGTCCTTATTACTGTTCCTTTTTTAATAAAAGACTTTAGGTTGAATTCTAGACTAATTGACAACTACATTGAGCAATTCACTGGTTTCTTCACAAAGCTTCCGAGAGATATTGTGTGATCGATCAGTGGATGTTGTAAGCTCCAAAACAATTAATTTTCTTAGAACATTTTAATGGGGCACCCAAACCTTATCACTGGATGACTTTTTAAAAAAAGTTCTAGACAGTTGGGTGGTAGAAAAGCACGTTAACATCATTATGCTCTAAACTTATCTCCATAACCTCCCCAATCCAACATTGGCCTTCATAAATACAGGCAATCGTATCGTGAATTTCCAGTGCAATATTAACAATAAATGTTGTTACATGATCTTCAAAGTTGACTGATTGTGATGTGAGGTAACATCTAAAGTGAGTTTCAGATATAGCTTGTAATTTGTGAAACTGTCCCAACTATTTGTTTGCACTGGTCGAATCTGTCTCTTAACTTTACTTCGTATAGACTGATATCTGTTTGATTGACGAAAAAATAAGAAATATTCTTAATGTGATTTTGGCAGAAGTTGAACATCTGATTAATATCAAGAATTTGGTTTTGTATTATTCTTTGTAAACTAGGTCGTGTCACTTCCCGTTTTGTGGTCCCATCAACACCATCACACTCGTTTTTCCCGTGGCATGAAGCAAAGAAATGCCATTCTCCCTCCAGAACAAAGTCTCTTTCGTGGTAACATATATTGACAAAGTTCTTTTTACACAAATAAGACAATTAACTTTGTTTGTATAACTGAGGATTTTATTGTGACTATAGTTTCGACAACTTTAACTTTTCATTATCAAACATAAAGTACTTTATGTTTGATAATGACAAGTTAAAGTTGTCGAAACTATAGTCACAATAAAATCCTCAGTTATACAAACAAAGTTAATTGTCTTATTTGTGTAAATAATGATGTATAACGAAGTAGAAGCCTCCACAGTAAAAAGTTCTTTTTATTTTTGTATTGACTTCCACTTAGATCAGAAAAATAAATGCATTTTTTTACTTCAGATCATTGATCTTTTGAATTGAAAAGCACATGCTGTGGCATTTAATTACAATACCATCTTTTAAATACACAACAAAAGGGTGTACTGTGGCTTGGTCATTTACCCAATGGTATCCTTAAATTTCATCCTGAACCATAAATGTAAACTTTTCAGAGAAATCTGCTAGTATCACGCATTCAGCATTTGTAAGATTTTGTTTAATGGTTTTCAAAGCTCTATCTTGAACTTTTGATATAAAATGATGACTTCTGAGATTTTGTAGCTGGTCCACCAAACACTCAAAGAATTCATCTCGACTTTTGATTACTGTTATCATTTCTGACCTGTCAGTATTTACCCATTGCTTGAATTTTACGTTTTCAGACAATCTTCTTCCTCTGATTCGTTGAACATATCAAGTAAAGTGTACCTGGACATTTAGTGCAAATATTCATGCAATCATGGTTATTTATGTCACAAACAATTAGTTCCATCACATCTTTGTAAGAAACATTAAGTTTTGCTCCGCCAATCATTAGCTTTACGTTCTGATGATAAATACATACACATATATTGTGCGTCCCTGATGCTCCAACTAAAATACACCATTTCCGACGTAAAGAGCAAAACTTGGACTTTCCAATTTTGCAATCCAGGTTAGCTGTCTTAAAAGCAGCATAGAGTTCATTCAAACTACAGAGTATTAATCGCTTTTGTTTTGCTACGTGTTTGCCATCCACCTTAACTGAAACACAATGCCTTCTTCTCTGGACATAATTCACCGTTTTTATAATCCTTGTAAATTTGGATGACTTTCTGCACTGCATCTTCTTTAATTTTGGTTCCTGATACGCTTGCAACTTGTCATAACATGAAAGCTAGAGTTGCTAACTTGTTGATTTCTTGGCTTTGGGAGTTATTTAAAATTGACTTGAAACTGTTTATCATATTATGCATTTTTGTTTGTCTTTAATAAAGTAGATTCTTATTATAATTTAAACTATAATATTTTATGTTGTATTCGACATAGATAAAAGGTTTTAAAAAAATTAAAACGGGTTATTAAAAGTAAAAAGTTTACAAATAATAAAATTTTAATGAATTATTCAAGTTAACGCATTGTTATATAGGCGTGAAAAGGACCATTTTCAAAAATTCGTAACTAAGAAAGTACTCAAATATACAGGTTAAAATGTTTACAGTAGTTTTATTTTGCATCTTAGTATAACATATAAAAAATAGATAATTATCAAATCCCCCACCAGAGATATTAAAGCCTAAAATTAAGAAAAATTTCAAAAATTTGAAATTTAAAAATGTATAAACAAATAAGGTAACAAATGTCAGGGTTAAGAGTACTTTTATTACAACCTACTTTGTTAGGTTTATTATTATGCCAAAAATCAACTTTGATATACATCCCCTTCTACTCAAAAATTACCCTCAAAAGCGGCCTTCAGAGAAATAAAAACAGTTGTTTATAATAGCAATTTTTAAGTATTGAACTTCAGAATATTCAAATAGTGGAAAGGACATAAAAGATAAAGCACACTGTAAGGAAAATAATGGTGTTTGAAATATTAGTCTACGACTTTCCAGTCCTGAGAAAATAAGTTTTACGAGCTTACAAACTCTAAAACTGGCATGCGCGGTGAAACAAAGATGGCCGCCTTATAGTTGGCTCTATAATTTTTTTAAAAATTGTTTTGAACTACTGATTTTATATGTAGTTGATGGTAAAAATATCATTTTTTTTAAATGGTCAACCACCTTTAGACTACTTGATATAGATTGACCCTTATGTGAATGTTATAATCTTCATCATCTTGCTTGATTAAAATAATATCATTTTATATTAGACTGTAGAAGCCTATAATTTTAAGCCAGCGATGTTTTAAATTTCACTAAAAACCAATTTGTCTAATGGAGCAAATATATTTGTGGACTTTTATGGCACAACTTGCAGTTGTGCAATTTTTAAATGGCCAACATTGTTGACAAACAAAATATTTTCAATTTTCAGATCGATTTGAGTTTAAAGTCACTCTGACATTTTGTTGTTTGCAAATGCAACTTGCTATTGAAAAATAGCGCAACAACAAGTTGCAACTGAAAATGTACAAGTGTAAAAGCACCATTACACTATTTTTATTTTTGGGCCATTATTTACCAAACTGATTCGATTTTCCAATTTATTTGTATTAATACATTTTGCAATTTAAACACGCGAATTTGTTATATTGAAATAGACACTGCGGGAAAATATGCGTATAATCGGAATAAAGGCTGTTCGCCAATAGCCGATTGCCAGTATTATTTCATAACATATGTTTTATTATTATTGTCATTTTTTTATCTTACATAAACAAGGATTATTTATATATACAGTGAGTTTTTCTTTCAAGTATAAATATCCCAATTACAGCGTATGTGATTAAATCTTCGGCTATTCGTAGTTTATTGAAAGAGTTCAATTTGGAGCTTTAAATCAGTGTTTTCTACTCCCAGGCTAAGCATGAAGTAAAATTTCGAGTTTTGAAAAGCCCAGAAAATTTGTCTCGGTTTGGTGCGCAACCCTCGACAAATTTTCACAGGGTTTTTCTAATCTCAAAATTTCACTTCAGGCTTAGCCTGGGAGTGGAAAACAGTGATTTAAAGCTAATTTTCACGGGGCTTTTAACTACATACTTAATCTGGGAGTGAAGAACACTTGTTTAAAGTTTCAACTTGAACTCTTTTCCAGAAAATTTGTCTCGGGTCGGTGCGCAACCCTCGACAAATGTTCACAGGGTTTTTCTAAACTCGACATTTTACTTCAGGCTTAGCCTGGGAGTGGAAAACAGTGATTTAAAGCTAATTTTCACGGGGCTTTTCTAAACTCGAAATTTAACTACATGCTTAATCTGGGAGTGAAGAACACTTGTTTAAAGTTTCAACTTGAACCCTTTTAAGAAACAACGAATATAGGAAAATTTATAGCGCATCCATATGTATACTTAAAAAAAATTCCCTGTATATATATATGCGTATAATGTTTTTCATAACATTTACATGCATTAATGTAATAATAAAATAATTGTTGAGATAAAAAAGTGAAATGCAAGTGGGAAGAGGAAAGCGCAGACGCCCACGTCTGGACGCGTCCCGACGTCGGCACGGATCTATTTCGGTTGGTGAAATCTGCACTAGTTAGGGGACGATGACTGCTCTCGTTTATTTTTAGAAGCGTCGGGATGCAAACAGACGCCGCATCTCCCTTCGTTCCTGCTCCCCCAGGTACCCCACTTTTCCCAACTTACGTTCTCGAAGTAATTATGCAATTATTTAAATTAGGAAAAAAATATACTTCTCAACAAGAAAATACTAGTTTTTACAAGAAATATTTACTACAATTATTTCATGATATTTTTTCTTAATAAAAGTAATATATGGAGTAGTTTCCGATTATAATGGAAACGAAATTATAGATTATTGTAAGACTTGTTTTTATTCATAGCTAAAAATAATCCACTATACATTTCTCAGCAAGTAATAAACCTAACCAAATATGAATCCTTTATTATAATCGTATACAGTTTAATTTGTGTAATGGTGTGTATATTATTTTTTATTGTGCCAATAAACGTAATTTCTTTTCTTATAATCGTATAACAGCCTCCTTAAATTTTAAATTTAGCGGAATAGGTTTGTCTGTTTAATTTTAAATAAAGATGATACGGTAGAAGAATTATTCACGAGAGAAAACTTGATAACTTTATGTTTTATATACATATAGGCCACGGGTGTCCAACCTTTCGTACTATAAGAGCTACTTTTGCATACCAAGTTATTTAGCGATCGGCGGGACATGAATATTTGGAGACTTGTCTCAATGAGACCAAGTTTTTACAGAAAGTCGATATTAATTTTAATTCGTTTTTATATTTTATAAAAAATGTATATAGAGGGATTTTTTATTTTAAGCATACCTTCAAACTTATTGGAAATTGCTCGTATTTTGATAGCACAGGTGTTGGTAAGACGAAATAAAGATTTGTGAAATGTATTTAACATGCGTAATATAAATATTAGTACTGTTTTAAGCGTTACTATGCAGTAATCCATATTGATTAATGACTAAAAAGTATTTATATGTTTTTATACCACTTTATTTATACTTAAGAAGCATTGTACATTTGTCACACTGAAAAAAGACATTGAAGGTGTCCAAACTCGAGTCGTGTAAAGCATAAGTAAAGTGGTATGAAAACATAAAAATATTCCTTAGTCATTAATTCATAAGAAGTATATTTTGAACTTCACAATATTACAGTGTTTTGTATGCATGGCGCACCGACAAATCCAAATTTTCAGGCTTTTCTAAACTCGAAATTTTACTTCATGATTAATCTGGGAGTGGAAAACACTAGTTACAAGCTTCAAATTAAACTTTTTTATAAAATCAACGAGCTTCGCTCACGCGCCCCGGCAAATCCAAATTTTCAGGCTTTTCTAAACTCGAAGTTTTACTTCATGCCCCACGCTTATTAAACACTGATAACACTAAAATATTGTAAACAAACGAACAACAAATATCTAAAGATTCACAGCATATAATTGAGATATGTATACTTAAAAGATAAACTCCTGCTATGTTTATTTATTCTATTTCTTTTAAATAGACCTCCTGGACAAAATATGAACGTTTTTACACCTTTCTAAATCACCCAGTATAATAAAAAGAAAATTCCCGATTTGCATAATAAACGATGGTCACAATACATGTACAATCCTTTGTTGGCGCAATAAGAATTCTGTCCAGTGAATTCTGAGAACACACGGGCAGTTCCTTGGGGGATTTTAAAACGTTTTCTGCATAAAGATGAAACTTTATACCTCCCACGTGCCCTCTCTCTCCCCTGACCCTGAGGGTTTACTGCCGGACAAGACAGGGGTGGGGCGAGGGGTTGAATAAAACCGATTGCATTTGCATTTCATCTATTTGTAATCCAATTTCTTTATACCGAATGAGATAAACAAACATACACAGGTTGTCCCACATTTTTAGATTGCTTGATGCGCCATCGATGTATTTTTGAATAAAAATTAGCAAAATGTAACCGTTGATTGTATACAACATGGAAATGCCTTTTTTCTATTGTAATGTGATTTTGTACCTAATACAGATGAATAATGAAATAGGTTATTTTCCTTCTTCATGTAATATAATATCTATATTAGTTCATATCATCATCCATTAAAAATATTTGTAACACTACTAATACAAAAGTGTACAAGCGGTTTGATTTTTGAAACCTGATTAATTTGATGCATATGGTATGTAAAAAAGTGTAGATAAAAACAAATCTTATGATCGTTCTTGAAACAACTTGTACCCCAAATTATATATTAATTTATTTTAATATATTTTATTGGGTTAGCCTGTCTAGACTCGACGAATAGCCTTTCAACTTCTAAATGTATGTAGATATTATCATCGTTTAAAGGTAAAATTTATTAAGTGCTATCAAGTTTGAATGTATGTAATGAATTTTACCTTAAGGTGATTTGATGTTGTCCTTAACCGATGCTTTCTAAGAGAGTATACAGTGAGTTTTTCTTATAAGTATACATATCCCAATTATAGAATTATGCTGTAAATTTTCAGACATCCGTTGTTTTTCAAAAGAGTTAATGTTAAAGCTTTAAACGAGTGTTTTCCACTGACAGATTAAGCATGAAGTATAATTTTGAGTTTAGAAAAGCCTGAAAATTTGGTTTAGTCGTTCCTCGAAACGGGGCGACCAAACCATATTTTCAGGCTTTTCTATACTCAAAATTTACTTCATGCGCCACGCGTATAAAATACTGATATATTATGAAGTACACAATGTGATAATAAAGCAGTATGCTAAAGACGTATATTTGTAACTTCACTTAAAACCAGTATTTTATACGGGTGGCGCATGAAGTAAAATTTCGAGTTTGGAATAGCCTAAAAATTTGGTTTAGTCGCCTTGCCTTGCGGAGCGACCAACCAAATTTTTATGCTTTTCTAAGCTTGAAATTTCACTTTATGCTTAATGTGGGAGTGGAAAACTCGTTTATTGCCTTAAATGCAACTCTTTAAAAAAAACAACAAATGTCTGAAACCTTACAGTGTATGCATATGTATACTTAATAGAAGAAATCCCTGTATTTAAACGTGAATGTTTTTATTATTTGCTAAGCAATCCATTATGTGTATATGTTTAGTATTAGTTATATTGGTGAAGTTACTATCTATACATTCAGTCATGTTTTCCTTTTTAAACCTGTATTAGACGACATTAGTTTCTTGTACAAGAAAATACTATACTATTTTTTATCATGGTGTACCAAGAACATGTCATATTTCCATTATAAAAAACTGTACAAGATTCGCGTTTGGTCATATTTTGTGTATTACACCGTGATAGAAAATAGTATACTATTTTCTTGTACAAGAAAATAGTGTCGTCTAATACAGGCTTTAGAAAATCGATTGAAATTTAAACACCCCGGCGCATTCATCATATTAAAACAAGTCTATTTATTACTCTATTTTATTATTAACTTCAGCACGTTATAATTGTTAAAACGGTAAATCAAATCTGATAATATATACTAACATGTATTGAAAATATTTATTATAATATTGTACTAAACAATTAGTTGGGGACCCTCGTGGGTCAGTGAGTAGAGCTCCTACTCTTGGGCCAGAGGGTCGTGGGTTCGAATCCCACCGGGGGTGCCAGTTTCTTATGGGGAACTTGGCACCCTCTGAAGCCATGGATGTGTGTGAATGAGTTGTGCCGTCCATAATTAGTTGCATAAGCGTGTAAAGAATTAAATACTTATATGGAATAAATAAAATAAAAATTGATGTTGGCCAATAGTCTACGTTACTAAGGCCAGGCAAAAGCCAAACCCAATAAAAAAAACAATTAGTTTTTTCATTACATTGCTTTTACAAAGAATTTTTATTTTAGGTTGATTTTTTTGCAGCACTGAAACCGAAGTTGATTTAACATTTAAGAATATTCTAAATTATTACGAACAGGGTAGCGACCAACCGGGAAAGTCATGGAAAAGTCAGGGGGTTTTATTCGTCGGGAAAATCAGGGAAATTCGGCCTTTTTAGCGCAAAGTCAGAGAATTTTTAAACTAATAATAATAATAGCATATTTATTATTATTATTAGTTTAAAAATTCTTTGACTTTTCGCTAAAAAGGCCGAATATCCCTGATTTTTCCGACGAATAAAGCCCACTAACTGTTCCATGACTTTCCCGGTTGGTCGCTACCCTGTTCGTAATAATTTAAAATATTCTTTAAGGTTAAATAATACAATTAAAGAATTGACAAATTGTTAGTTCTGTTCGGAGCACGAATTTGACACATTAAATAACATTAACCAAAATAAAAAAAAATGGTAAAGTGTCCATGATAAAACTTTCCTCGTAATTTGAACAATTGATTATTGGCATACTAAATTTATTTCACTCTAATCAGTTTTCAACTAACTGGTTTGAGTGAAATAAATAAATTTTACTTAAAGTTAGTGTTCTATTCGCGCGGCGCATGAAGTAAAATTTCGAGTTTAAAAAAGCCTAAATATTTGGATTTGCTGGGGCGCGACTCGCTTCGCTCGGGCGCCCCAGCAAATCCAAATTTTCAGGCTTTTCCATACTCGAAATTTTACTTCGTGCTTAATCTGGGAATGGAAACCTTCGTTAGACGATCAATCAGAAACCTAAGAGCTGATGTTATTTTTCAGTTCAAATTTAGAACAAAAATAATTTCGTGAAAATTATTTGTGTATTAGTAAACTTTAAAGAACAAACTACAAATGCTTAATTTTACCGAAATTGTGTAAAAAAAAAGCTTAATAAATAAACGACCAAAGAATTAATTTTACTAATAAAATCACACAGACGTTGGAAAAAATTAAGTCGAACAATTTTTAACAAAATTGTAAAACTTTATAATGATCAGAAATTATTAAAAAATCAATTGAATTTAATTTAGTAACAAATATACTCATAAAATAAATATACGTATATTATACGCACGATATATAAATTTAGAACTGGTATTTAGAAAATCCAGTAGAGTATTTAAATTTAAATTACAGCCAATCAAATTTTATGCAGTTCTGTGTAGATTCAATGAATTTTATGTTGATTTAACAACATTGCAAGTTCTTCAAGTGGGTTTGCAGTAATAGAGGCTGCGTTCAAATAATGTTGTTTTAAAATGGCTGAAATATCGATGAAATTTAAGTTTTCGACGTTCAAGAAAGAATAATAATAAGAATAACTCAAAAACTATTGATAGGGTGTTTTCTAATTTTTAAATATTTAAAAAAAACGATAATTTTTTATACGAACACAAAATTTCATCGCGATATTTCTATGATTGTCCAGTTATTACTTGTTTTTCATTTTTTATTCATCAAAAATATCGAAGAAATTCAACATTTCGACGTTCAATTGAAAATCACTGAAAAACTATGGATGGGGTGTTTTCTGATCTTTACATATTTTGAAAGAACCATATTTTCATGGTATCCAAACAAAATTGCATCGCGATATTTCTATAATTGTCTTAGTTAGTGCTTGTTTTTAACTTTTTACTCATAACGATATCTCAAAACTTGTTCAAGTTATGATTTTTCCAACTTTTATTTATTTAAAATATCGATGAAATTCAACGTTTCGACTTTCAATTGAAAATAACTGAAAAATCAAATATTTAATACTTAAAGTTACGATAACTTTAAGTATTAAATATTTGATTTGTTACGTGTAGTTGCTGCTTTTTGTGTATTCAGTAATAAAATTCGGTTTACATATATTATAATTAACTTTTCTTATTCAATTCCTATTTAAAATTTTTAACTTACAAAAATAAAAATTATTATATGTTTTAATAAGCAGTTATTTGCTAGCAGTGGCGGCTCGTTCATAAGGGCAGGAAAAATTTAGTGTATGTTTATAACTGTAGCCACACTAATAACATTTCTCATGAGCTACCACTGTTTGCGAATAGTGTCAAATACTTCCGGTCCGCCATTTTTTCTCTTCAGATTTTGATCAAGTAATATCAAACATTTCTTGACTTTCATTATAATTTATTGCATTATAGTGACTTCCGGTCGGCTATTTTGTTTTGTTGAAATTGGTTTTCAAGATTTAAAATCAGCAAGTTAGAAAATTAACTAACCGGGGATTTCCGAAAACCCCTAAATCCATTTGAAAAAAATCGGTTTAGGCAAAATTAGATTTTATAGAGGGAAAAACTCTGAATTCATTCGTGTTAACGTTTCTTACTTTACGTTTCTCTAAGTTAAACTAATTAAAAAAAAGTAATGTGATTTTATAAAAATAGTGACATGCCATGGAATTGAAAGAACAATTGCGGATGTCAAAATGGCAAAAGATATCGCAGTCACTTGATTAAAGTACATGTTTTCGAAATGATTTACACTATACAAGAAATAATTCTCCTAATTAAGTGGTATTATGCAGACCACAGTTATCACGATGTTTGCGTTATGTTTTTTGTCGTTAATTAAGTAACAGCAACATCTTATGCTATTTTGACATCCGCAATTGTTGTATCAATTCCATGGTATGTCATTATTTTTATAAAATTACATTACTTTTTCTTAATTATTTTAGCTGTAAATTTTCTGACATTCGTTGATTGATAAAAGAGTTCAATTTGAAGCTTTAAATGAGTGTTTTCCACTCCCAGACTAAGCATGAAGTAAAATTTCGAGTTTAGAAAAGCCCCGTGAAAATTTGTCGAGGGTCGCGCAGCGACCCGAGACAAATTTTCTGGGCTTTTCTAAACTCGAAATTTTACTTCATGCGCCACGCGTATAAAACATAGATTTTAAGTGATGTTCTAATATACATAAATTTGACAATATTATAGTGCTTCAAAGCGTGGCGCATGAAGTAAAATTTGGAGTTTAGAAAAGCCCAGAAAATTTGTCTCGTGTCGCTGCGCGACCCTCGACAAATTTTCACGGGGCTTTTCTAAACTGTAAATTTTACTTCATGCTTAGTCTGGGAGTGGAAAACACTTGTTTAAAGCTTTAAATTGAACTTTAAAAAAAGGGAATATCTCAAGATTCACAGAAAATAAGCTGAATTTGTAATACGTTTACTTTAAAGAAAAACTCTGTATAATCTAAATAGATATTTAAGGAAGGTGCGAAAAGGGGAAATTAATATTTAAAACACTTCACAAGAAAAACTCCTCCTAATAAAGTGGAATTATGCAGACCACAGTTATCATGATGTTTGCGTTATGCTTTTGTCGTTACTTAAGTAACAGCAATATCTTGTGCTATTTTGACATCCGCAATTGTTGTATCAATTCCTTGGTATGTCATTATTTTTATAAAATCACATTACTTTTTCTTAATTATTTCAACTTAGAGACACGTAAAGTGTTAAGTGTAAACATTAATAAATTTATAATTTTTCCCTCTACAAAAAAGTTAAATACATTTTATATCTAAAATAAATAGGGATGCCAATATTTGAACACTTCAAAATCAACATGCGATTTCCTATGTTGCGTCCGCCAAGTCAACACCCGGTATGAAATTACATTGAACGTAGTGCCAAGATATCTCTAATGTGGTTAAAGGTAATAATAAATTTGGCAATGTAATTAATTAAAGATTTTTGATTGCTGATGATGTTTAGAAAAGTGATGTTGTCAAATTGGTTGTATATTTTGGTGAAATTCTAAATACTGATTGTATTTTTGCTGTATTAGAAAAAAGATTAGTTATTCAATGAATTGTAATTCCAAACAAATATCACAATGATGACTATAATTCTGTACAACCTTTTTATATGTATGTAATTTACAGAGGTATAGTTTAGATTTTCTGGAAGTGCCAACGTTAAAGCAGCATACCACTATGATAATATCTCTGAATAGGCTATATATTTCTGAAATGTAAGGAAAAGTGTTTAAAGCTTTCTAAAAGTTTTGGATAATGTTCAAATATTGATAATTAAATAAAGTTGAAAGTTTCTTATATAAAATATGAATGGTTGATGAATATTTCTAGATTAATGTACTTGTGTAAAAGTTGCTACTATTAAACAGTTTTGTTTTTGCATAAATATTATTGCAAATGCTGCTGCTAGCAAAATGATTTCATTAAATTTAGTTATCGTTAGAAATACAATAAAGAACTTATTGGCAACAATAACAGTAATTCGAACGTTAAATGTACGAAAATAAAACGATATGTTTATTGCTTACATAAGCAAAATTTTCAAAGTTTTAAATTGTCTGTAAACTGTAGATTGACTGGACAGTTTTCAAATGTTATACCAAATAATTATGAAATATTAAGTGTGGTTTTATTCTGTTTTGGACATACCTATTAACATAAATAAAGCTTGTATTAGATGACACTATTTTTTTGTACAAGAAAATAGTATACTATTTTCTATCATGGTGTAAAACACAAAATATGACCAAACGCAAATCTTGTACAGTTTTGTATAATGGAAATAGGACATGTTCTTTCTGATACACCATGATAAAAAATAGTATACTATTTTCTTGTACAAGAAAATAGTGTCGTCTATTACAAGCATAAGGAACCAATGCCTTTAAACTGTTGCTGTAATTTTTTATGTAATTTTAATCATGCACTGACTTTTCAGAGCAGCAACTACTTTGAAGATTTTTTTCTGATCGTTTTTCTTTATAACTTTTAAGCGATAATTCGAATAAAACTGAATCTTGTACTAAATATAATAATAATTTAGGTTAAAACTGACCATTTATATTAAATTATAGAGGTAAAAATTCAAACAATAACATTTACATGAAAATTCACTATGATGCGTTTTGAAATGAAATATACGGTACATAATTTAAAATAAAAATTGTATTATAATACAAAATTGCAGTAAATTAAATAGACTTCTTCCTGCCTGGTAACTAGCCACTAAGGTCTGTTCTAAACTTGTGAGTAACTAAAGAATGATAATTTCTACTTTTCGTTAGATGGCAATTGATTTACATTTTAAGCGAGGTTTAATTAATTTTTTGACTTGTTGACATGTTTTCAATGTCAACTATGTCTTTCGGAATCCTATAAACATTTTTCTAATTGTGTCTTCTCTTGTAGGTTACTTGAATTAATAAGAATCACTATAATTCGTATGAGAATTAGGTTACGAAATATTTGTTGTGTAAGAATATTGTTTTGGATAGTAACTTGTCTTTACCTTGAATACTTTTGATATATTACCTATTCTAATAAACAATATTACTAACTATAAGATAATTAAACGTAACTTGTGTAAAAAAACTAGGTTTCTTCGTTACATGAACTACTGCAGTAGTACTAAAACCGTTCGTTACATGCACTGAGTTAAACTGAACTTGTTTGCGTCAGTTCACTTGCATCGAACCTGCACTTTTTGCCCATTGTCCAGAGTCGGTGTAAGTGAGTGTAGGTTAGAAAAAGGAGAGGGTGGGAGATGTACAACTTTTGAAAATGGATACGACGGGACATTGTGCGATGTGCAACAACCCTACATTTATTTATTAAATTATAAAACACGAAATTCTTCCAGTTTCCCCTGTTTTATTTGTTTATAAAATACAGTAACAATATTATCTTATCAGCGTTTCCTTAAATTGTTTCGTGTATTCCAGTAATTATTTTTTTTTTAATATTTTGCACCAAGAGCGTTCGTTAGTTTTCAGTTCAGTTCATCTACACTGGCATGAAGTGACCAGAACTGGTGACGTCACAAACTTGAACTCTGTTCAACTTAGTGCACTACCAACGAACAGACCTACTGTATAATATAAAACCGTACAGCATAGCGGACTTTTATAACGCGCCATTTTAAAAGCGTATTATACATACTTTGTAAATATTTATGATTTGTGGAAAAAATAAAGAGATTATAACCTACCTTCTCCACAAAGTAAGCACATATAATTTCGTTATTATATAATAATCTCCTAATCATAATTCCACTAGGGAAGTAACGTCGTAAAATCTGAGCCGGAGATTAAAGTTTGATGTGTGTTTTGTAACGGCAAGGGCTAAATAGTTGAATTCTTATTTTTTTTAAATAAAAGATATTTCACCAACCATATTAGTTTCTTCAGGTAAAAAATGGAAATATTTCCAGTAAACTGGCTACTATACAGGGTGCCCGTATATCAGCAGAATTTATGGGAATCTCAGTTATTTGAAGAGATAGAGAGTTGGTTAAATTGGGGCTAAGTTGCGTATTTTAGGACCTAAAAATATTCGGAAAACAATTTTAAAATATCCTTTTTTTGTTTTCGAGATATCAACAGAAAACTGATTTTTTGAAAACTTGTTTTTATTTTTTTATTCAAAAACTACTGAATCTGGACATTTAGAACTTTAAAAATATACAGGCACTTTTTAATGAGGAGTCTAGTAGCATTTTTTTTTCAAGATAACTATAACATTTACCTGGAAACCATAGCCAACATTTGTTTTTCTTATTAGCGCCGTTTTGGATTTTCATATTTTCTTTTTCTGAACTCAGTGATGTATCACACTTATAATTTATTTTAGCTTTGATATTTAAAAATTATTATATTTTCTTTTTTGCAAAGAGTGCCTTGGAAACAATGATGTCATATACACGGTTCCATTTGTTTCTGGATCTCGCCTAGCCATGCTTTCGTGTTGTTATGTTGCAGTATCAACATTTAGATTTTTTATTAATTGGCACTCCTGATTCCTTATTTTAACAGTGTTGCAATAATTTATGATATCATAAGTAATCCTCTTTTTAATTTTCAAGAGGTTTATTGTTAATCTTGCAACAATTATTTCGCCACGCGGTCGCTTCTTCGAGCATTTTATTATTAAATAAAATTAATCTAGTGTTGCAATGCTGTGTCAATGTCAAAGTGAAAAATAATTTCAGGCACATATTAAATATTAACATGCCAAAGATTATCTCTGAATCAAAAAGGTTACAAATTCTGAAATCCTACAAACATTTTAGGCAAAGTAATCCAAATCTACAAATGAATGACCAAAATTAAGGTGGGTGGATGGAGTTGATCAAAATGTGTTAACGGGAAGACCCAAGCGAGAAATACAAATGGATGACGAAATAAGTTTGCAGAGCCGAATTCATTATATTTGTTATATACAATATTATTGCTGTGTTTGTATGTACAAAAACCAAGTAGTAAATTGTGTTAATCTTAAAACTGCATATTATTATCCTTTTATATCTGAAAATTTGTAAAACAGGCAACAGTGTAAGATCACAATGGTCAGAAATTATAACCTTAAAATCGAACATCTGACAGTGACATTTAAAAACCCTAATTTAAAACACAACCAGCCCCATTTACAATACTTGAACAGTCACTTTTCCATAGCTAGGCGAGATCCAGAAACAAATGGAATATATTATATCTGTTAATCAATAAAATCTTGACAGCAGTCAATCATTGTTAGCACTCAAAATAAATTAATAACTGTCAATCTTTTGTAATAATTATAATAAGTATCGGTTATCACATAAAACTTGCACAAACTAAATTTATTCTATTTTTATTATTATTATTACCCTCGACAAATTTTCTACGCAGGGCTTTTATAACCTCGAAATTTTACTTCATGCTTAGTCTGGGAGTGGAAAACACTTGTTAGTTTAAAATACATCACAACTGGTAAAATATGTATCGTTGGATGCCCGTAATATGTGAACTACACATATTACGGGCAGGAGTTGCCAAATAAGTGGGTTACTCAACTCTTTCCAAGGTACTCTTTACAAAAAGCAAAAGATTAAAATTTTACATATAAAATGTACAATAAGTGTGATACATCATTGAATTCAGAATAAAATATGAAAATCAAAAATGGCGCTCAGAGGAAAAGTAAAAGTTGGCTATGGGTAAATGTTATAATTATCTTAAAATAAAATATGTTACTAGATTAATCGTTAAAAAGTGCCTATATAATGTCAAAGTTGTAAATGTCTGAATTCAATAGTATTTGAATAAAAAACGAAAACGGAATTTCACAAAATCTGTTTTTTGACAATACCTCAAAAACGAAAGAAGATATTTCAAATTTGTTTTTAGATTATTATTGGGCCCTAAATTACGCAACTTTGCCCGAATTACCCGATTCTCTATCTCTTAAAAAAACCGAGATCCCCAGACATTCTGTTCAAATACGGGCACCCTGTATATAGCATTAATATTATTTAACATAATGGGGTTCTTGCACATGTTTGTATTGTCTTAATAAATGCTTTAGAAGAAAATTTTATATTTTTAATAATGAAGTTTTCCCGCTAATTGTAATTGTAAATAGTGAAAATAGTACCTAACGTCACTTACTGTAGCATGCTCATGTGCTGCAATATGCTAAAAAACATAGTGGTACTACGTCGAGAGGGTATGTACATACATGCAAGTTTATGCAACATATCGGCTATAATCTGTTGAGTGTAGTAATGGTCCCGCGATGGTAGATGGCAATGTAAATCGAAATAGAATGTTTCGACTTTCCGTCGTTTTTTTACTATTCTGTGAATGCAAGTCAAACATAACCCAATTAATTCCTACTTTATAACCTTTTATACCAGTGGTGGGGAAACTTTTTCGTCACATTACGAAGTAAGATCGCGTTCAAACATTCTCACGACGGCACTCTTAAACGGGCCGGATTAAACCTTTCCGCGGGCCGGACTTGGCCCGCGGGCCGTAGTTTCCCCATCACTGTTTTATACGAACATAACGCTACAGTGGCAATGTTGATATAACGTGGTGTATCCAGAAAGTGTGTGTCGTTTGTATTTCTTGCCACCGCAGCGCTGCGATTGGAATTTTGCGCATGCGCGATACTTACTATAACTAATTGAGGATAAATTGACCTTAATACAAGTTAGCTGAGTGTCGTGTACGCTTGGTGGTGTTTGTCTGAAGTGGCGAATAAAATTGAAAATCCCGCCGCTTGTGAGATAAGGTCTGCAATTCCTTTTCTCAGTGCGAAAAACATTAAACCAGTTCATATTCGTCAACAGATCTGTCAGGTGTATGGAGAAAATGTAATAAGTGATTCAATGGTAAAGAAATGTTCATCTATCTCCTTGCCATTAAAGCACTTATCACATTTTTGAAAAAGGATGTGAAGGACGTGCTAATGTGCATGATAACGAACGAAGTGAGCATCCATGCTTGACTAGTAATGAACTAGTTGCTGCAGTTGTAGAAATGATTCACGATAACCGAAAGTTTACAATTTCTGCCTTCTCTATGAGTCTTGGTGGCAAGAGGTTAAACAATGACGATGAGATTAAAGAACATGTTGTCACTTGGTTGACATTACAGGCGTCCTAGGTATGACAAGTGCCTACAAGATTGTGGGAGTTATATCAAAAAACAGCTTAAGATTCAACGATTTCCTTACCATGTATTTTTTTTTCTGAATATGTATTTGTTTTCCTTAACCAATCAAACGAAACTTACTTTGTGTATATACCACGTATAATGGTTTGTCGTTGGTATATTGTATCAATGTGTCCTAACAACATTCAAATAGAAATACATAGATGAATGTTTAAATCACCACTTTTCAATTTTAAATTATACATGAATATTTTTTATTTTATATTTTGTTTTTGATCGAAAGTGTTTTTAACAACTTAAAATATTGTGTTGTAATAATTTTATTCGATTATAAAATTCATGCAAGGCCTCATTGTACACTAAACAGTGATGTTAAATGTCATCACTGTTGGCAACCCAAACATTTGAAAACCGATATTTTTGTTCATGTAGTAAAATTCTGTATCAGTTTTAAAATGTCTGTGTTGTCCATATTAGTTTAATTTTAATTGAAACTGTATTAAATAAATATGGTGGATGCACCAGGGGCGTAAGTTTTATGAAATGGTGGATGCGCCGGGCACATCGGTTTTATTCATACTATAAGCATTACGCAATTATGATATTTAATAAAGTTTAGTAAGAAACTTTTACTGTAACTAAGTTTAATTTTTATTGTTTCAGAACCTAGAAGTCCAAGCAAACTGGCGGTCCCTATAAACAACGCCTCCCCACCGGTTTTGTGGGGGGCTCGGAGAAAAACAGGTTAGTGAATGTTATAATATCATTAACAATGTGTACTATAGAATACTTTTATAAAATTTTATTTTAACTATGTACATGTATGAGTTTATGCAAGAACCTCATTATACACTGAGCAGTGAATTTAACTAATATTGTTATTTCAAAAAATTTGCTTAAGTTTAAAAAATCAAATTTTATTACTAAAACTCCTTTCAATTGTAATAAAGTTGTTTTTGTCAGTTGCTATGGATGGTAAGTTTCATTTACCGTTCACTAAACGGTAAGTACAACTTAAATTCTACTTACCAGTTTGTTATTCATAGCAACTTCGTGAACACAACCTACCGTCCTGGAAACAGACGTAGCAAGTATAAGAAAAAGTCGATCGTGCAAAAAGATGGTGTATCCAGAAAGTAAGTTTCAGTTTTATGCATGCGTGGTACATAACATAATTTATTAATAAGAAGTTGACGTTTATACGAATTAGCTGAGTCTTGTGTACCCTTAGTGGTGCTTGTTTGAAATGGTGAATAAAATTGAAAATCCCGCCGCTTGTTAGATAAGGTCTGCCATTCCTTTCCTTAATGCGAAGATCATTAAACCAGTCCACATTCATGAACAGATCTGCGAGGTGTACGGAGAATATGTGATAAGTGATTCAATGGTAATGAAATTCTCACCTATTTCCTTACCATTGAATCACATATCATATTTTTAATGGAAGATATGATAATTAATGTGCATGATGACAAACAAAGTAAGCACCCATCTTTGATGAGTGATGAACTGGTTCCTGCAGTTGAAGAACAGATTCACGAAAACCGAAAGTGAACAATGTCTACTCTGACTATGTGTTTTGGTGGCAAGAGGTTCAACAATGACAACGAGATCAACGATGATGTTACTTAGTTAACATCACAGGCGGCACCTTCTTATAAAGGGGAATACAGAAGCAGAGCTGGGCCGAATCCTCGTAAAAAGGATTCGAATCACGAATCCGAATCACCTAATATGATTCGAATCACGAATACTACAATAAATGATTCGTAAGAGATAAATATGATTCGAATCAAAGATTCGAATCCTGTTTTTTTCGAATCACGAATACAAATCCTTTAAGAATAAATTTGATTTTATTATTTTTTTGCAACCATTAATATATAAATATCGTTACCAGTTGTTTTAACAAAAATATTTAAAACCTAATTATTTATTATTAACACTGAACATTGTTGATAACAGACTAAACATCTGATTCCCTGTTACTCTGATTAAAGATGTATTTGTGTGTTTCTGAACTTCACTTCAAATCAGTGTTTTGTACGCGTGGCGCATGAAGTAAAATTTCGAGTTTAGAAAAGCCCGAAAATTTGTCTCGGGTCGCTGCGCGACCCTCGACAAATTTTCACGGGGCTTTTCTAAACTCGAAATTTTACTTCATGCTTAGTCTGGGAGTGGAAAACACTCGTATAAAGCTTTAAATTGAAATAAAAGACGAATGCCTGATAATTACGTAGATAAAAAATTCACTGAATATCGTTAAAACCGGGAAAGTCAGAGAAAAGTCATGAAATTATATTCAAATTGACCGAAACACTAGCAAAAAAGCCATAAGAAATGTTAATTTTTGTTTTGTAACATAGATTTACTATCCTTGTTTACGCACGAAGTAAAATATAGAGTTTAGAAAATTCTGAAAATTTGGTTTAGTTGCGTAGCGAAACGGATAAAACACTGAAATATTGTAAAATTGAAAATATACTGGTTTTTACTTAATATGTTTGGATTTCATAGCAAATTCAGTTTGATTTTATTAGAAATAACTATGTTCCGAGAAATACAGGGTGTTTTTCTGACGTCACACATGAAATTCCTCGCGTGACGTGAAAAGTCAATGTAATTAAACAAACAAGGTCGACTCGGTTTTAAATTAAGATAACCTTATACACTAACCACCTTGATTGCTAACAAATTTACTTGCCCTATGTGACGTCAACAATCAAGGTAATTAAACAATACAAGGTCGGCTCGGTTTAAATTAAGACAAACTTACTTACACACCTTGGTTGATGTCGTCACACGAGGAAATCCGTACATGACTTCAAAACCAATATCATTACTGTGCAAGGTTGTCTCGATTTAAAAAGAGCCGACCTTATCACAAGCGGAAATCCTCACATGACGTCTAAATCAATATCATTACTGTATAAGGTCAACTCAGTTTAAACTGAGACAGTCTTGTAAAAGGTTGTCTTCATTTAAACGCGTGTTTACCACTCCCAGACTAAGCATGAAGTAAAATTTCGAGTTTAGAAAAGCCCCGTGAAAATTTGTCTCGGGTCGCGCAGCGACCCGAGACAAATTTTCTGGGCTTTTCTAAACTCGAAATTTTACTTCATGCGCCACGCGTATAAAACAGTGATTTAACGAGAAATTTAAAAACACACAATAGACATTTTTCATGTTAATCCTCACAATTAATTTGAATTATTTTTGACGATTCAAATCCTTTTGTAAGTATTCGAATCCTTTTAAAAATATTCGAATCCTTTTATGAATATTCGAATCCTTTTATAAATATTCGAATCCTTTCATAAGGATTCAAATCCTTTTATATGGATTCGAATCACCCACATTTGGATTAGGATACGAATGCTCTTAAAAAAATGTAACGAATCCGGATCACGAATCCAGTTAAACTAAAGTATTCGAATGCCTCTTTTGAATCCTCTAAAAGGATTCGAATCCAGGATTCGAATACTGAATGATTCGAATCCTGCCCAGCTCTATACAGAAGCTTGTGGAACGCTATGATGAGTGCCTACAAAATGGTGGGAGTTATCTAGAAAAATTGTTTAAAAATTCTCTCACAATATTTTTTTTTCTTAATATATACTTGATTTCTTTAACCAGTCAAACGGAACTTCCTTTGTGGATATACCACGTATATTATTAAAAGGTGTAAAAATAGTAGCTATAAATGAAGTTTCAATTACATTTTCTTCAAGGCATTTTTAACTTTTTTAAAAGATTATTATTGAATTACTAACACTAATTCCTCCGCGTGAAAAAGTTTCGTATAATTTGCTATAAATCATAATTGTAAACTATACAGTACAATGAAATTCAATGTGGAACGATGACATTTTTTTGTAAAATTATTTTATTTAGATTTTAATTATAAAATGTACGTAATCAAAATCTAAGTAATTTTAAAAAATATATCTCTTTTACGCTTTTCTACGCAAATAAAAATAGAATTGATGTAACCAACAGTAAACTTCAATTTCCTTTCCCGCCTCGGTGTACATATTTTTCCCCGGGCAGAGAGAGAGAGAGAGAAGTGAATCCATTTCCATCCATTAAATTTTCTTTCGGGGCCGCATGATGTAATGTGAAGCAACAATAAGATTACGAGTGCACGGTAAATTACGAGAGGGGTGCTTTGATGTTCGCATTTCACTTAACCGAACTTGCGCGCTTCCGTATGTAAATTCTAAATGGAAAGCACTATCCAAACACAAGACCTAATATACCCTTGCGGTTAATTACCACGGGAGCTTCATATAATATTATTAATTAGCTTTTACGCGTGATTTATTTTCCTCGAACGCGCCCGCTGATTAATTTCAGTGTGTCGAGTTTCGGAATTATTTTTGCTGCGCGGGCGGAATATTTGAAATACGTCATGTGTTATAAACTCATTAAGTGCATGGAAAATCAACAGGCCTTAGTGAGTTTTAGTTTTAAACAGGAGTTGAAATTGTTGTTCAGTACAGACATCAAATGCGGTTTTTGTGGATGTATGTGTGTATGAAATTCCGTGTTTAATTAGGTGGTTAACATTGCATACAGGAACTCATGTGCGTTTTAAATAGTTCAGTCAAAGTTACTTTTAATGAAATGAAATGTTAAAATTCGAGTAATTCGATTTGGGATATGTACATAAGTATAATTAAAAAAATAAATCCGAAAGCAAATTGCCCCACGCGTAGCCAGAATTTTCACTAGGGAGGAGCCACTATATAAAAAATGTTCTGGGTTTTGTAAACTTTATGCGTCACGCGAAATATTGTATTGTTTAAAATATACTGCAAAAAGGAGTTAAATAAGTGCTGGCGCATGAAGTAAAATTTCGAGTTTAAGGAAGCCTGACCAAAACAAACCATATTTTCAAGCATTTCTAAACTTGTAATTTTACTTCATTCTTAATCAAGTAGTGGAAACACTCGTAAGAAGTTTCAAGATGTACATTTTTTATAAAAACTGCGAATGCTTAAACATTTACAAAGTATGCATCGAGATGTGTATACATTTCCTGTATATATTTACATATACAGGGTGTGCAACAAATAATGTAATGGCTCGATATTTTGGTTTGTGATAAGTTTAGAAAAAAATATTTCAAATAAAACTTATAGCTACTAATTGACAATATTTGTAAATATACAGGGTCATTGATTTTCATGATGCATATCAAACTTACCTATTTTTAATGGAACACCCTATATATTTTATAAGTACTCAATAACATGTTAAAATAGAACGTTACCAGTAAAAACCATATATATTTAAGTTGATCTGTTCAAAAGTTACATAATGAAAATATAGTTTATTCATAAGAACCTTAAACGTTAATATCAAAATATTTTTGTCTCCCTCCCTTCAGTTTGACTCTATCCCAGTGTATTATTATACAGTTTTGATAGTATGTCACTGTCCAATTGATATTTTTTCAGTTTCTTCTATAATTCAAATTTGAATGTAGTCCCGTAGATTTTTACCCGATCGCCATAACCTCTCATCATTAAAATTGATATTTTTTCGAGTTAGGCAAGCATATTATTTTGTATTTTTGAAAAACCCAATAATAACAGATAACTTAATAATAACTAATGTTAATAACAATTGTTTTAACATTTTGAGACACCTAATTATAATTATGTTATCTGTATCTTTTTAATTTTATTTCTTATGGAATCTTTCCGTTGAATAATAATGATTATTATTATAATAGATATTTTATTTACGTTCGTATTTTTCCTTGTAACTTTTTATCCAAGTAACTTAAAAATAGGCGGTTTTCACTAATATGTTTTAATTTTAACAAATTACACTGGTCTGCAAAAAAAAATTTTTTTTCGAGCCCTGACACCATTCCTGCTGATTCTTATGTAAAATGACCTCCTGAATCCGAATATGACCTCCGTTTTCCCCCATCACCCACCGTTTTCGGGGGAGGCCCCCCCACCTATTTTTATCACTTTTCGATAATTTGGAGGGATGAAAAGGATTATTTTAGCCTTTACATTTCTTCTGAGGGGCTAGAGAGGTGAAAAGTTCCAAAACACGAACATTTGTAGCAAGGAGGTAGATTTGGGGGGGAATTTGCCCCCTTAAATTGTAAAAAAATCATTAAAAATGATCAATTTTTTCCGTTTTTTTCGCAGTTTTTTCACTAATTTTCTACATATTCCAGCTTCCATTCCCCCTCATCCTCCCCCAAACACCCCCAAATAATAAAAATATATTGCAACAATATATAGCAACAATAATAAAAATATATAGCAACAATAATAAAAATATATAGCAACAATAATAAAAATATATAGCAACAGTTCGGAAGATTCACTGTACCACGCTGGCGCTCTCAATACTCCCCCCGTTTCCCCCATCCATTGGAGGGGTGAAAAGGATTATTTTAGCTGTAAAGAATAATAAATAAAAAGTAAAATAATAAATGTAAAATAATAAATGTAAAGAATAATAAATAATTAAGATAAGTACCTTCATTTGGTGCTTGCTTTCTTTTTGTACCCTGAGGTAGAAGTTTCTCGTATCAAAAACCAGCAGTACTCTGCTAACATGCTCGCATTCCACTTCCCCGAAAATCTCCTCTCGAACTTAGAGATGTCTTGATGAAACCGTTCCCCGTGTTCATCCGAAAATTCCTAGGCAAACCTGTGCGCGCGAGGTATTGAGAGCGCCAGCGTGGTACAGTGAATCTTCCGAACTGTTGCTATATATTTTTATTATTGTTGCTATATATTTTTATTATTGTTGCTATATATTGTTGCTATATATTTTTATTGTTTGGGGGAGGATGAGGGGGGATGGAAGCTGGAATATGTAGAAAATAAGTGAAAAAACTGCGAAAAAAACGGAAAAATCGATCATTTTTAAGGATTTTTTTACAATTTAAGGGGGCAAATCCCCCCCCAAATCTACCTCCTTGCTACAAATGTTCATGTTTTGGAACTTTTCACCTCTCTAGCCCCTTAGAAGAAACGTAAAGGCTAAAATAATCCTTTTCATCCCTCCAAATTATCGAAAAGTGATAAAAATAGGTGGAGGGGCCTCCCCCGAAAATGGTGGGTGATGGGGGAAAACGGGGGACATATTCGGATTCAGGAGGTCATTTTACATAAGAATCAGCAGGAATGGTGTCAGGGCCGATTTTCATGCCGACCAGTGTTATCGAATACCAACGAAATATATAGGACGTTCCATTTAATAAAAGACAAGTTTTTTTCGTATCTTGAAAATGAATCACCCTGTATATTAATAATTATTATTTATTACAAAGCGAGATATCAAGCCGTTAGATTACTTTTTGTACACCTTGTATACAAACAACAATAACAAACAATAAGTATGGCAATTATTATAATAGTTGTTTAAATCATAGATATGTTATAAATTTTAAAACTTAATGGAAATTACGGCAAAACTTAGTTTTACAATTTAGCTATAAATTAAATTTTTATGAATATCTTCTTTGATATAATTATGCAGTAATAAAAATAAAATCAAATCAAAGTTGATGAATTTCGTCAACTTTTTAATCAATTCTTAAGTAAGTAATTGATCGTGATTGATTCAAAAACTTGTAAATACACTTTATTATATAAACATATTTTCCTTTTATCTGCCTGCAATAATTTTATAATGTATGATTTCGTAGAGTCTATGGATGGCCGGGCACCCCCTGCTCCTCCTTGGCTATGCCCATGAGATTTAATTACACGAAACAAACACTTGCAATATTTATTAACGTGAAATCAACGTAAGCAATATATTTTGAACTTTACTTTAAACCAGTGGCGCATGAAGTAAAATTTCGTGTTTAGAAAATCCTGATAATTTAGATTGGTTGCGTAGCGAACCAATCAAAATTTTCTGGATTCCCTAAACTCGAAATTTTGCTTCGTGCTTAATCAAAGAGTGTAAACACTTGTTACAAGCTTTAAATTGGACGCTTTTATTAAAACAACGAATTCCTGCAAATTTACCAAACGTTGTTATTAGCGGGATATGTACCTATACTTAAAAGAAAAATTGTGTTCCACTATTTGGAGATCATAGCTTAAGTGATTAGATTTTTGTAAAAAAATAAATTGGCAATAGATAATACAGGGTGTACAAGAAGTAATGTAACGGCTTGATATGTCGATTTGGGATGAGTTTAGAAAAAAAATGTTTTAAATAAAACTTGTAGCTACTAATTAAAGATACTAATAAATAATAAGTGTAAATATACAGCGTGATTCAGTTTCAAGATGCAAAACAAACTTACCTTTTTTAAATGAAACGCCTTATATATTTTGTTGATATTCAATAACTTGTTAAAATAGAAACATACCGGTTAAAACCGCATGTTACAAAAGTTACAAGGAAAAATACGAACGAAAATAAAATATCTATTATAATCAAGTCTAGGTGTCTCAAAATGTTGAAACAATTATTATTGACATCAGTTATTATTAAGTTATCTGTTATTGTTGGGTTTTTCTAAAATACAAAAAGGTATGCTTGCCCAAATCGAAACATTACAATTTTTTTTTTAGATTATATTAACTCATTACATCCAAATATTGTATTTACAGTAGAAACAGAAACTAACAATAACATAAAATTTTTAGACCTCTCAATAACACGTACTAATGAATCACTAACTTTTGATATTTATAGAAAACCTACTTTCACAGACCGTGTAATTCCTAACTGTTCCAACCATCACTATAAACATAAACTAGCTGCCTTTAACTCCATGGTAAACCGAGCTTTTATTGTTCCGTTGTCAGAAACCTCTTTTAAAAAAGAAATAGATATTATTAAAAGTATAGCCGTTTCAAATGGCTATACTACGTCAATAGTGGATAAAATAGTTAATCAATACAAAATTAAACTTATTAGAAAATACATATATCCCGGAATCGAACCTAAAACACATGCAACATATCGTTCCCTTACTTACTTTGGAAATATAACTCACAAAATTAAAAATATTTTAGCAAAACACAAATTAAATATAGCGATGAAACCATTTACAAAAATTAAAAATCATATTTTTAACCATAAGACTCAGATACCAAGTATTTACAAATCAGGAATATATAAATTAACCTGTAATGATTGTAAGGGAGTGTATAGAAAATTTATTAGAAAATTTGCAAATATAAATAATGTTCCTTTGTAGTTTTTTGTTACTAACGGTTTGATAATGATACGTGTAGTATCGAAACTATAGTCACCAAATAAACCAATTGTTATACAAACAAAGTGATAAACAGTGTTTTATTTATGTTCAACAATGTATAACGAAGTAGAAGCCTCTATAGTCAGTGCATTACAATTTCACTGATAAAATCTAGGGGAGTACATTAAAATTTGATTTATACATAGAAGAAGCTGAAAAATTAGACTCAAATTAAAGGGTGGAGGCAATTTGAGCACCTGCTTTAATAAAACAGTTGAATATTTTGTTATTAACATTGTAGTTCTTATCAAAAATGTATGTTTTTATTAATGCGGTGTTCATTGTTTTTTTTAACATGTTATCGAATACCAATGAAATATATAGGGCGTTACATTTAAAAAAGGTATGCATCATGAAAATGAATCACCCTGTATATTAAAAAATATTGTCAATAATTAGCTTAAATTAGTAGCTATAAGTTTTATTTGACTTTTTTTTTCTAAACTTATCACAAACTGAGATATCGAGCCGTTACATTACTTTTTGTACACCCTGTATATTTCATCTACTATAAAGTCAGATAATTTTCGTTAATAAGAAAATAATAACACGTTGGCATTGAAGGTAACTGATCTTGTCAACATTTTGAATTAATTTCTCATTTTATCCATCGTGAATTAAGGCTCATTTACATTTGTCACTTTGCATGTTCAACTTGCAGGAATCATTCAAAGTGATAAATGTAAACAGCCTTTCATTTTTGTTTCATTCAAAGTGTACACTAAAGAAGAAAGATGAAACATATTGACACTCTACCAACTTTTGATGAAAGAGTCGTTCATCGAAATGACGATTCATCCAGAGTGGAGGCGCAGTGAAAAATGTAAACAAACCGTTACCAACTTTTGATGAAAGAGTCGTCCCGCAGCCGATGATTTATCCAGAGTGAAGGCACAGTGAAAAATATAAACTCACCGTTCATTTCAGTCCCATCCACTATTTAGTTTATTTACATCTGCCAGTTTGAATCTTTGTCATAGTTCGTGAAAGTGAAACCACAGAACTGGATGAAAATATGTAAACAAGGATGATTGTTCTAGATAATTTCACTCTGCTTGATTCACTTTGGATGTACATCACAAGTAATATAGTGTAAATCCGCTTTAGCTTTACTATAATAATTATATTTGACCGTATCCTGTAAGATTTCATTTCTTTAAGACTCTTGATTAGAGTTAGTAAAAAGTAAAAATATAGTGGTTAAACAAAGTAAAAAGTGTTTTATTTACAAGTGTTGGTAAAAAGGTTTTACAATTTACAGAAACAAACAATTCTTACAAATACGGTCTCTGTTTTTACCTTAAACTAAAGGGAAATTATATATTGCTGTTAGTTTAAGACTGGATGGATGTCATATAAAAACATTAAGTAATAATCCAAACAATTACTGGGTAAATAATTAAATCACGCTCCCCGTTGCATTGCCTAAATATTTAAAACCCCTTTAATAAAAGTATACAGACAAAGTATTTCTTTTTTATTTCTTTACATTTGAGAATGCTATACGTGCTCTTTATAAATATTTAACTAATCTAACGAATGAATTCCAATATATCGGGTGAAATTGAGTGGCATGCAGTCAGTGCACGTACAAGGCTCCTCTCCGAGCAATTTCGCGAATTACCAAACTTTGATGAGGAAATCTCGGATATCACGGGATTCCCTGCGTAACTTCAAGTTTCACACGTCGAGCAATTAAACCGTTTCATTAGTGAATATATCAAAGGGTATCATTATCGGAGCGTGTGTTGCTTCGGGCTAAATAAATAATTCAGCTTGGGGGAATATTTGGCAGAGACATGTACGCTCATTAACCACCGACACAACAGGAACGATGGGTTGATAATTTATCCAGCGAAGTGTGTTTACAGTAATTGTTTGATGGGAGACATGTCTAAGAAGTATTTGCTTTAAGTAAATCGATATTTTCATAGTCTGAAAAGTAAATAGGAAGCATCTACTCTCATCAAAGAAATTGTTTTTCACATATAAGTAAATTAAAAAAATGTTTTACCTCTATTATGACAAACGAATTACAATTGTACAAATATTTGATAGAGTTGTTTATAATATGAAGAAATTTAGCAGTATAAATTATTATGTGTAGCACAATCTAATACATATACAGCGAATTTTAATTTTAAGTATACATATAGATACGCTGTAAATTTTCCGATATTCGTTTTTTTTTTAAAGTTTAATTTGAAGGTTTTAACGAGTGTTTTTCACTCCCAGATTAAGCACTAAGTAAAATTTCGAGTTTAAAAAAGCCTGAAAATTTGGTTTGGTCGCGTAGCGCGAAGCGGAGTGGCCAAACCAAATTTTCAGGCTTTTCTAAACTTAAAATTTTACTTCATGCGCCATGCGCACTAAATACTGATGTGATGTGATGTTCAGAATACACGTTTTTAACATACTGCTTTAGTAGGATATTTTAAACTTCACCTAAAATCAGTGTTTTAGACGCGTGGCGCATGAAGTAACATTTCGAGTTTAGAAAAGCCTGAAAATTTGGTTTGGTCGCTCCGCTTCGCGGAGCGACCAAACCAAATTTTAAGGCTTTTCTAAACTCGAAATGTTACTTCATGCTTAGTCTAGGAGTGGAAAACACTCGTTTAAAGCTTCATTTTGAACCCTTAAAAAAACAACGTTAATGTTAAAATTTAAAAAACAATTGGGATTAATAATAATAAAGGATAAATAAAAAAATAACACTTGGTTTGCCTCTATTTACGAGTAAATAGAAGCAAGTAGTGAAACAAATCGAGTGTTATTTTTGATTTATCCTTTAGTTCAAAAATGTTTTAAAAAGTGATAAGTGAAATAATTTGGTTATGTATACTTAAAAAAAACTCCCTGTATTTAATAAATGTATGTACATAGAAGAGTTTGATCATTCTAATACCCTTTACCTGAGAAAGGTAATTTATCTAAGCCCGTGGATGCGCGTCCACCTATTTTCAATATTATCGTTATTTTCATATTTATTAACCTTTTGAAATATTGCACTTCTCTTCTAGGTTTTGAATAGTTCGGAAATTTAACAAAATTTCACGTCATTCCATATTTTTCGAAGATTATGAAATTCGCATGGGCGTAGCCCCCTCTAGAAACCAAGAAATCATACATTTTTAAATTATTGCAGGCAAAAAACGATCATGTTTTCAGAAAAATTAAAATGTCGTGTCTAAAGTAATAAAATTAAACACTTAAAAGTTGACGAAATTCACTAAAATTATAAATAGAAATAGCATAATCAGCTCAGAAGATTTGGTTGAACGAAATAAACATTTTGGAAAATGTATTATCAAATATAAAATTAAGTCGATCATAATATATAAAATTACGAAAAATCTATTCGTGAAAATGCAAACAATGTCTTAATTAATAAGACAACTTAAGACGATAAATATCCATTGAAACAACTACTTCCCGTGCAAATACACCTCCGGATATTGAATTATACAATGAAATATTTAAAATCTTATTTAATTTGATTTGTTACAACGCTCTATTAAAGTATATGTAAATAAATAGAGCGTTGTAACAAATCAAATTAAATAAGATTTTAAATATTTCATTGTATAATTCAATATCCGGAGGTGTATTTGCACGGAAAGTAGTTGTTTCAATGGATATTTATCGTTTTAAGTTGTCTTATTAATTAAGACATTGTTTGCATTTTCACGAATAGTTTTTTCGTAATTTTATATATTATGTTTAGTGTGCAAACTATAAGAAGCGTAAGCTTATTTTCTCGAATTCAAATAGTTTTGAATTTGAATTTATCTTGTTTAAGTCGATCATATTTAAAACTTCACAATATTTCAGTGTTTTATACGCGTGGCTCACGAATTAAAATTTCGAGTTTAGAAAAGCCTGAATATTTTACAAATCAATTTACACAAATTAAAAACTACTAAATCAAAAATCCAAAACTTAAAACGCCATGATGAGACTTGTTTAAGAAACTTACCAACTCGGGTTTTCTAATCCCTCACAGGGTAATCCTTACCTAATTCTGTTACAGTGCCATGCTTTTTAAAAATATTTATATACAGAGAGTTTTATGTAACACCGGACATTTGCATCCAATACAATTTGACACCTTTAATTTTTAAGTTTTGTGTAAATTGAGTTGCCTATATAACCATTGAAAATTGTAGCCAATCAATCGCAATTAATGCCTCAACTTGTACCCAATTACAGCGTATATACCGTAAATCTTTAGATACTCCTTGTTTTTTAACAGAGTTCAATTTGAAACTTGAAATGAGTGTGTTCCACTCCCAGACTAAGCATGAAGTAAAATTTCGAGTTTAGAAAAGCCTGAAAATTTGGTTTGATCGCGTAGCGCGAAGCGCGGAGCGCCCAAACTAAATTTTCAGGCTTTTCTAAACTCGAAATTTTACTTCATGCGCCACCGGTACAATACACTGACATACTACGAAGTTTAACACACTGCTAAACTTTACATTGCATCAGTGTTTAGTACCGGTGGCTTTTCTAAACTCGAAATTTTACTTCATGCTTAGCCTGGGAGTGGAAAACACTCGTTTATAACTTTAAATCTTTTAATAAATCGAGCGTCGGAGCATGCACAATGTATGCTTATGTATACTTGAAAAATTCTCGCTATCAAAATGTGTGTTACATGAAACTCTCTGTATAATTTAGGATCAGTAATAGTTGCTTCCTTTTTAATTTTTTTTTAAATTCTTCCAAACACTATCTGTGTGCAAAAAAGAATGCCTTGGTACAGGAAATACTGTTTTAATTGTTTTATTAATAGGTGGCGCCATATTTGCCAGGAAATGTGAACACATGCCAATCATAATTGAGCTGCGATTTTGCCCCCCATATCCATCAGCGTAAAGTCTGATGATAGAATATGTGGACAAATCTGTTGCGAAAAGACGATGAAATACGGCAGAAGAAATTTCATTTGAACCGTTGCTGTGTTCGTGCTCCATCCATGTATAGATAAAAGTATTACTAGACGTCATTTTGGCTTTGGAACATCCCTGGACAATCGTGAAGTTGTACGTACCTGGCGATTATATTAGGCAATTTGATCTAAGATCTCAGGATTTACCAGGTTTTTTTGGCAGTCAAATGAAAATGTTATCATCTGATCACTAACTTCTTTAAGTTTCTTGAAAACGCATTTGTTCTTAGCTTGTGTAATCTTTTTTCAATTAATAAAGGGTTTTTCTTCTTAGCACCATTATAAACTCTAAACGTGTTTAAACAAATAAAATTAGAAACACCACCGCTGACTGATTGACAACAATATTTAAAAATCGATATTTTAATAAGAACACGCTCGGATTAATGTTTCATTTCGACGATGTTTACTCACCCATATAAAAAAGTTAAGCGCACATTCGAATTCAGGGCACAGCAAACTATTATTTAAACAAATAAAATTTGGAAGACCGCCCTCAACTAATATAAACATATTTAAAAACAGCTATTTTAATCAGATCGCAGTCGGGTAAATATTTCATTTTGATAATGATTCTTCACTACCATAAAAATGTTAAGCACCGATTCAGACTCAGGACACTAGACTAATGGCTAAAAAAAGTAAAATAAAGAACACCGCCTCCAACTGATACATTAATATTCGGTTTTAATGATGACTACTCAATTCCATAAAAAGTGAAGTACCTATGAGGATTCAGAGCATTAAACTATTGTTTATACAAAAAATATTTAATTATTATTGATTTCAATTAACAGTGAAAATCGTATGTTCCGTTTCATCTACCTACACCCTGTAGATTTAGTTATTATTTCTGAATCGTTAGTGGCTAAATGGTTAAACCTATGCCAGTAAACAATAGCAAATATATATATATATATATACAGGGTGTCTACGCTAAACCGTTCGTTAAAAGTTTATCGTGTTGCTGTTGCACTAAAAATTTGAAAACATTCTTGTCATACGGTTCTCCTCATGTGAAATATTTTCAACTTTATATCACTTCCGGTTCCACCGGAAGTAGCAACAAATTTTTTATTTTAAATGGACACCCTATATATTAGTAATTCCTCGTTTAAATTACAACATATTTTATTTGAACATATGTACACTTATCTCTTATAGTTTTTAAGAAAAAAAAATATTTCTAAAATTTTGACCTCTAAAAGGCATCTTAAAAACTGTCTGTAACTTCTCTTAAGAATAAAAAATATGATTTATATCTCTACTTGTACTTAGAGGATGCCTATATGAGTAAATTAATTGAAAACTGTCAATTTTGACAATAAGTGTTCTTCAAATGTCAATATCTAAGTGCCCTCGTCAATATCTAGTAATTCAATTTTTTTAAATAGAATGACCCATTTTTATCACATGGTACGATTGGGGTTACATTTCCTGTAAAAAAGTATTATACAACTATACTCCTAAAGCAAGTAGTTTTAGAATTAATTCGAAGATTCGTTTTTCGTCGCATTTACGCAGGGTATAATGCGCGCATAAGTCGCAATTGAATTTTAGTAAGCAAGTAGCATGCTTTTCTTTTGTCGCGATTGTATTGCGAAATGTCAAATAATAAAAAGAATTAGTACAAAGTTTTACAGAAACCAACAAAATGAACAATTACACAAATCAACAAATTATCAATTTATTCTTTGTACATGGCAATTGCCAATTGAACAAAATTTGATTCCAATCTTCTAAATCTTGTTTTATTTATCGGCGGCAAATGTGGATAAGTTTCACTAAATACTCTACATGTTCGAGTAACAATTCTGTAGCAGTTGGCATGTATAAAGATCAAATTGATAATTTGTTGATTTGTGTAATTAATTATTTTGTTGATTTCTGTAAAACTTTGTACTAATTCTTTTTAGGCTGCCTAAAGGCTCTAGTTTAAAATTTACATACATCGACTGCATTACAGACTAGAATCTACAGCCTAGTCTCCAAAGTAAAGTCTACAGAGTCTGCATTATTGAGTCTATAGATTGGAGTCAACAGAGTAGAGTCTGGCTGTCTAAAGACTTTAGAGTGTAGATAAGTCGACTGCACTATAAACTAGAATCTACAGCCTAGTCTACAGAGTAGAGTCTACAGACTAGAGTAAACAGGCTACAGTCTAGGTTGTCAAATGACTATAGTTTAGAGTCTACATAAGTCGACTGCACTACAGATTAGAAACTACAGCCTAGTCTACAGACTAGACTGTAGTTTCTAGACTAGAGTCCACAGACTAGTCTAGGCTGTCTAAAGACCAGTTTAGAATATACATAGTCGACTGCTGATGTCCAAAGTGCAGATTTTAGAGTCCGGGTCGACTGTTTAAAGTCTAGAGTATTTCCAGACTCTAATACCTAGACTCTAATTTGTAAGCTTTTTATTCTAGATACCCTATCTAGAATAAAAAGCTTACAAATTAGAGTCTAGGTATTAGAGTCTGGAAATAAGTCTACATATTATAGTCTAGTCCATAGACTAGTGTCTACAGACTAAATAGAATCCCCAGACTAGAGTCTACAGACTAGATAGAGTCCACAGACTAGAGTTTAAGGACTAAATAGAGTCTACAGACTAGAGTATACAGACTAGATAGTGTCTACAGACCAGATAGAGTCTACAGATTAGAGTCTAGGGACTAGATAGAATAGTGACCACAAACTAGTCTATAGACTAGACAGAGTCCACAGACTAGATAGAGTTTACAGTCTACAGACTAGATAAAGTCTACAGATTAGATAGAATCCACAGAGTCTACAGACTGGATAGAGTCTACAGACTAGATAGAATCCACAAACTAGAGTCTACAGACTACATAGAGTCTACATACTGGAGTTTACAAATTTAGTCCATAACTAGTTTACAGACTAGATAGAGTCCACAGACTAGAGTTTACAGACAAGAGTCAACATACAGACTAGATAGAGTTCACAGACTGGTATACAGACTAGATAGAGTCCACAGACTAGAGTCTACAGTCTAGATAGAGTACACAGTCTAGCGTTTACAGACTAGACAGAGACCACAGTCAAGAGTTTACAGATTAGATAGAGTCTACAGACTAAATAGTCTACAGACTAGAGTCTACAGATTAGATTCAGTCTACAGACTAGTCCATAGACTAGAGTCTACAGATTAGATAGAGTCCACAGATTAGAGTTCACAGATTAAAGTATACAAACTAGTCCACAGACGAGTCTAGACTGTCTAGAAACTTTAGTTTAGTCTACATAAGTCGACTGCTCAGAATGCAGAGCTAGAGTCTGGGTCAAATGTCAAAACTCTAGAGTTTTAGATGTCTATAGTACAGCGTTTAGAGATTCTATTCTAGATATTAGAGTCTAGGGATGAGTATACAGACTATAGTCTTGTATACAGACTGATTAGAGTCTAGATTATTAGTCTAGACTATTGTCTAGGCTGCCTGGAGTACAGAACTTAACTATTAGAGTCTAGAGACTATAGTCTAGGCTGCCTAGAGTACAAAAGAAAAGCATACTACTTGCCAACTAAAATTCAATTGCGACTTATGCGCGCATTATTCCCTGCATAAATGCGACAAAAAACGAATCTTTGAAACAGAATTTTCAATTAGCCTGCATTTGTTTTAGGCTTATTATAATGATCCATAACGCGAGTTAAAAACTCATTTGTTTTAGGCTTATTATAATGATCCATAACGCAAGTTAAAAACTCACAATAATTTGCTCAAATAGCCTGGTTTTATTGAAGCTTATTGTGATAAGCCCAAATAAATAAAGGCTTATTTTTATTCGTTTTTTGACAAACATGAATTAGTGATGGCTTACTTAGGTTTGATTAAATTAAGATTGATGAAGTTCTAACTTCATCAATCTTAATCCAATCTATTTTTAAATGTATTGATTGTTTTAATTAGCTTCGCGCATTGCAAAATATCAACACTCTTTTCAATAAGCCGTTTTTTTAATCCTTCCACGACATATGCAATATTGAATTATTAAGTAGAGCTAGTTAGAGTGAAATATATCCTAGTATTATGTATTTAAAAATGAAATTCAGTAACAACTTAATAATCGAATAATAAATTATAATTTCTCTCGTTTAGGAATGATCTACAGCCGTAACGACATTTATTACAATCACCTAGAAAGGCATAGCGCGAAAATAAATTTTCGTAAGTAGAAAACAAGTGGCAATTATGTCCAGTGACGTTACTTTTTTTGTTTCTTAGATTTAGTAGGCATTAATAACAAAAATAATGGGTTTCTGCATGTCGTAATTAACAATTTTAAATTAAATATAGAGTTTGGATTTCAATACGTGTTGCAGAGATTAAAGGTAAAGGCCATTCAATTCTTTAGTTTTTATATGTTTTTAATGGCCTTTCCCTTTTAATAACTGATATGTACTTACTTATGCTTCAGGGGTGCAAAAAACGCTTTTGGCAAGTTTACCATTATTAAAAAAAATCACTTACACAAGTGCTTATGATGCTAATGATTAACAAATTATATCATTAGCCATTTGGATTTTGTTAACCGCTATTTTTGTAATTGCACTTTTTTTAAGGAATACAATGTAGGGATTAGTTTGTAAATACATTTATTTTTGCTTTCCTGAACCAGCTCTGATTTCAGGTTTTATTTCCTGTTTACCATTATATATATTTCTATAAACATATACTGGGTGTTGATTTGGCGGACGCAACATAGGAAATCCCATGTAAATTTTAAAATGTTCAAATGTTGGCTCCCCTATTTATTTTAGAAACAAAATGTACTCACCTTTTTCGTAGAGGAAACATTTTGAATTCATTCGTGTTAATGTTTATCACTTTACGTTTCTCTAAGTTAAAATAATTAAGAAAAAGTAATGTAATTTTATAAAAATAATGACATGCCATGGAATTGAAACAGCAATTGCGGATGTCAAAATGGCAAAAGATATCGCAGTTACTTGATAAAGGTAAATATTTTCGAAATGATTTACACTATACAAGAAAAAATCCTCCCAATAAACTGGTATTATGCAGACCACAGTCATCGCGATGTTTGCGTTATGTTTTTTGTCGTTAATTAAGTAACAGCAATATCTTGTGCTATTTTGACATCGGCAATTCCATGGTATGTCATTATATTTATAAAATCACATTACTTTTTCTTATTTATTTTAGCTGTACATTTTCTGGCATTCGTTGATTTTTAGAAGAGTTCAATTTGAAGTTTTAAACGAGTGTTTTCCACTCCCAGACTAAGCATGAAGTAAAATTTCGAGTTTAGAAAAGCCCCTTGAAAATTTGTCGAGGGTCGCGCAGCGACCCGAGACAAATTTTCTGGGCTTTTCTAAACTCGAAATTTTACTTCATGCGTCACGCGTATAAAACACAGATTTTAAGTGAAGTTCAAATATACATAAATTTTACAATATTATAGTGTTTTATACGCGTGGCGCATGAAGTAAAATTTCGAGTTTAGAAAAGCCCAGAAAATTTGTCTCGGGTCGCTGCGCGACCCTCGACAAATTTTCACGGGGCTTTTCTAAACTCGAAATTTTACTTCATGCTTAGTCTGGGAGTGGAAAACACTTGTTTAAAGCTTTAAATTTAACCTAAGAAAAACAGGGAATATCTAAAGATTTACAGAAAACAGGCTGAATTTGGAATACGTATACTTTAAAGAAAAAGGGAAATTAATATTTAAAACACTATACAAGAAGAAATCCCAATAATAAAGTGGTATTATGCAGACCACAAATATTACTATGTTTGCTTTATGTTTTCTGTCGTTAATCAAGTGACAGCAATATCTTGTGCCATTTTGACATCCGCAATTGTTGTATCAATTCCATGGTATGTCAGAATTTTTATAAAATCACATTACTTTTTCTTAATTATTTTAACTTAGAGGAACGGAAAGTGTTAAGTGTGAACATTTTAAAATTTAGAATTTTTCCCTCTACAAAACAGTTAAATTCATTTTGTCTCTAAAATAAATAGGAAATCCAATATTTGAACACTTCAAAATTAACATGCGATTTCCTATGTTGCGTCCGCCAAGTCAACACCCGGTATGTACAGGGCAGTGTATTGTAGAGGTGCCACATATGGAAAACTTATTTATTTAAAGAAATATTGAAAAATCGTATTCGCGAGCCGATTTTGCCAGTCGCATCACATTTTCTTGTTTTAATCAATGGTATAGTGGAATTTTTCAAATTACGCACTCTCATGCGCAGAACGAGCGCCATTCATGTATTTCCGCTGCTCAAAAAATGAGAAAGTGGAACCTGTATTTGAAATAAAGGAACTCGCGCGCACATGCCAGGTGGTGCATCAGACGAGGACCCTTCGGGATTTCAATGGTGTTATCTCTGCGAGAGCCAGCGTTGAATGGTACATTTACGGCCCAACGTTTTCAGGACTGCCTTGTCTACGTTCGGAAAATGCTGTTCTACCGCGCAAGTGCCTAATTTTTGTAATACAGAAATAATAAATAATAATAATACATTAGAAAAAGAAAAAAAAACATGTTTTTTATACCCTCGAATAATTAAGTTTGCCATATCTGGCACCTCCAAAATGCACCACCTTGTAAATATATGGAGATTGCAAAAGATTGATGTTTTTTGGTACGTAAATAATACACTTAGTTAAGATTTTACACTTTATTGGTTGACACTGCAACAATTGTTTCACCACACAATGGCTGCATCAAGCATAGTGACGTATCGACGCTATGGTGGGCCCAGGTTTGAAATATTCTTATTTACTAGTTACATTTTTCTTTTAAGGACACATATCGCAAAGTATGCGCTGTATATTTTCAGGTATTCTATTGAACATGAAGTAAAACATAGTTCTGGAAATGCTCAAACATTACGAACCCCGTCCCACGTCAGTTGGCACAGTGTTTAAAAATTCACTTAATATAACTACAACGCTTGAAATGCGAAAATATTTTGATATATTTGTAATATTTAGGTCCGCTATTTAGAGGAAGTTTTTCTTCCAAGTATACGTACCCACAGTATATGCTGTCAATTTTCAAATATTTGTCGTATTTGAGAAAAGGTTAAATTAAAGCTTTAAACGAATCCCTGAAAATGTACAGCGTATACCTTATGAATATTTCCCAGTATGTAATATAATAAGTCATTCGTAGGACTCATAAAAATAAGTGCAGAATTTTACCTAAAATCAACTTTTGGAGTTGAATCTATACCACAGGCCTACAGTAAATTTGGTGCCGGAAAGACTAATACGGTTTCTGAGAATACTCGACATACTGATTGTAACTGAATATTTTGTTCATGATTCTACATATAGTTTAGGAGATATGAAAGGGTGCAAAAAACACTATTTTTGTATCTGTAATTATTTAAATTCTCTAGCAATAATCAGTCATCATGTGCTCATCCTAACGGCCTTGTTACCTTTGTCATAGAGGGAAGGTACCCCAAATGCACTTCCAGCTAGCTCAGGGGTTTGGGGAATGGAGAGCACAAGCAACTAGTCCTTAAAATGCCGATCAAAAACAACAACTTTATTTGCACAAAAACAAATCAACAAAAAAAATCATAGCACAAAAAAAACACAGCAACAAATAATAACTAATACGTGGGCGTAGTAGGCGTGGACCGTGGCAGGCTGGTCGTCAGAGGTAGTGAGTGGCGGCAGCGAAATCCGGACGAAAACAGCAAAGTCCGGTATACGACGATAAGGTCCGAATGGCTTCAGAAAAGTCCGGATGCATCCGGAAGGCGTCGACAAAGTCCGGAGAGCAGAGATAAAAACCGGCGGCGTCGGAAAAGTCCGGAAGGTGTCGGCGAGAGTCGAGCGGTATCGGAAAATGTCCGGAGGGTTCCGGAAAGCATCGACCAAAGGCTGCTTTGGCAGTAACGAAGACCGGAGCGGTGACAGGCGGCACTGGGAGCAATTCTGGTTCTTCTGATTAGTGCACTTGCACTAATCAAAGACAATTTGACAAAAAAAAACACAACACGAAGTTGTAAAAAAAAAACCTTATACACCAGTGACTACATTTCACTTAGACTTGTTGTTGCTTTTGTTACTGGTTTGCCACTGATACAGAAGTGCCGTCCTTCATTATTTAAATGCCGAAAACGAGGGTGGAGAGGGGTAGTTTTCTTTGTGGACGTGACCAGCCGGCCGAAATTCGTCGAATCCGTCGCAATTAGCGGTTTCGACCAATCTCGAGAATTTTGGAATCTCAACTAATCCGTTCTTCGGAAAGGAGAATGCAAAAGATTACACAAATCCCATTTCCGAAAAACGGACTGCCGCTGGTCACCAATCCTTTCTCTAGGAGGTCTGCTCGGAGTGCACTCCAGGTGTTCGGACTCTAGTCATATAAATTACCCGAGATAATCCCCGATCGGTCCTCAGGTAATTGCTGGGGATAACTCATTTTATATACAAAAACATTAAAATTAGAAATTTAATTTTTGTTGCCGACGATTGAAAGAATCGCCGGTAACACCTTACTTTCATATTTTTTTAGGTCTTTGTAGAACCTCTCCCATTGTTCCTCACTGCAAGAGCCAAGGCTTTCGGAAAATTTGTCGAAATGGCTGTAAAGGTAGTGGACTTGATTGCTCATATTACACTAGGGCTTTTTGTAACATTCGAATATGCTTTGCATCAGTTCAGGACTTTCCTAAACAATTTTTGACGAGAGCGACGAAAGCAATCCGGGCTAACAATTCTCAAAAGATTCACCTTTTACTTTCCCCTTATCTAAACGAGAGAATTTCCTGCCTACAAAACTAAAATACTGGCCATTTTTGTCTATAGCTCTAACGAACTGTTTCATTGGACCTAATTGTATGTGCAATAAAGACAAAATTATTCTTATTAATGACTAATGCTGGATTTATGGTATTCTGTTTTCCAATGGTGAATTTTCTTCTTCTAGGCCAGTTTATTTTAATCCTGCGTGCATTTTCTCTCTGCTATCTCACTAGCAGAGTAAATATACAGGGTGTCGGATTTTAAAGTACAACCTAGAATATCTTCAGAACTATGCACCAAATGAAAAAATGCTTCAAATAAAAGTTTAATGATTTGGAGGGGGACATCCAATTCTGTAAGAAAATTCAACCCCCTACCTCTAAGGTAGCTTTAAAATCTTAAACGCGAGTCCCTATTTATTATTACAGGTTTAAATAGAACGTGGAAAAGTAAGTAAATTTTATAAAAAAACATTTTTTGTTGCTTTGATAGATGGCGTTGCAATCAACGAAATTGAACAATTGATAATTGATATACTAAATTTATTTTACTCTAACCAATTAATTGAAGATTTCAGATTAAAGTTAGTGATTTATACGCGTGGCGCATGAAGTAAAATTTCGAGTTTAGAAAAGCCTGAAAATTTGGATTCGCTGGGGCGCGACTCGCTTCGCTCGCGCGCCCCAGCAAATCCAAATTTTAAGGCTTTTCTAAACTCGAAATTTTACTTCATGCTTAATCTAGGAGTGGAAACCCTCGTTAGACGATCAATAAGTAACTTAGTTTGCAATTTCCTATATTGTCAAATTTATGACGAAAAATAAATAGAGTTGATGTTATTTCTTACAAAATATAGCCAAATAAATAATTGCAAAAGTTAAATGATCAGAAATTATTTTAAATGAATAGAATTTAATTCAATAAAAAAATACTCATTAATATTTCAAATCAAAATTTTACTTTATTATGATATTTTGAAATATCCCGTGACGATATTTAAATTTCAATCATAGTCTATCAAATTTAATTCATTTCTGTGTAGATTGTATAAATTTTATTTATTTTTATTTTTACAAAAAGCACGCACGCACACCGCTTTCATAGGTTTCGAGAAATTTACATAATAAAACAATTTTGTTGATTGCAGCGACATCTATCAAAGTAACAAAAAATGTTTTTACATAAAACTTACTTACTTCTTCACGCTCTATCCAAATCTTTAATAAAAAATAAGGGTTCGCGTTTAAGATTTTAAAGCTATCCTCTCCCCAGCCCTTCCTGGGGGTATGGGGTTGAATTTTCTTACAAAATTGGATGTCCTCCAAATAATTAAACTTTTATTTGAAACATTTTTTTCATTCGGTGCATGGTTCTGAAGATATTGCAGGTGGTACTTAAAGTGGGACACCCTGTATAAAGTTTGTATGACTGCATTGCGACCCCAGTAAAATTGTTGATGTTTTTTCCATGTACCCACTATCTTAAATATTCGTTATATATTTTGTAAATACAATTTGGAAACCAAAGTTTGTCAGTGTCTTCAATTTTCAAAATGTGTACTTAGTTTGCATTTTGCACTAATTCAGTAATACATTTCCGACACTTTTTTACTGTGTATTTGCCAAAAACGTAACAAGATGTATTTAGATCGTTAAAAAGGTTCGTCTTGATGACGATATTATTATGTAATTTAGTTTTTTAAGTTTTGAATTACGCAATAATAAAAATAAACTTTAAACACAACTGCTCACAAAAAATATAAATAATGCGGGTAGTTAGATAATTGGATGTACTTCTAAAATATGTCACTAGCTGTGTTATTAGGTATTATGCAATAGAAATATACTTAAATTTTAACGGCACCAATTTTTTAATTTAATTTTGTAGACCCATATAATTGCACGACCGTTAATGGGTTGTTTTATCTTATTTTAGTATTCAGTTATGTCCAGGGTTGTTATGTTTAAAACACATTGTTTTAAAACAATGCTTTAATTTATTATCTTAAATTTGTTTTAAACGTTAAATTTGTTTAAAACGTTTTTTTTTATTATCTTAAATTTGCTAAATTATATTTTATACAACTTTACTAAGATTTTTTGTTTACATTTTTAAATTTTAACTAAATTGCTGAAGATATTTCAAATTACATTAATAAACTCAACATTTTATTACAATAAAATATCACAACTGTGTGTGCATAAATGTGATTTTTAAATACAGGGAATTTTTCTTTCAGGTTTAAAGCATTAAATGCTATTCATTCTCTATACACTTAATGACTTTTACCTTATAATATCTGTTTCTTGCTAGGACCGCAGAATTACAGTTAATATTTTTCGATCCTAACAGTTTAAATGTTTTCGTTTTATTTTTAAAAAACAGTTTATAGTTTATGCGTGTGTTGTTTTGTGAATATCAAGAGATTGTTTTTTTAAAAGATTTCAATTTAAATGTTAAAACGAGGGTCTTCCACTCCTAGACTAAGCATGAAGTAAAATTTCGAGTTTAGAAAAGCCTGAAAATTTGGATTGGCCGCGTAGCGAAGCGGAGCGACCAATCCAAATTAGGCTTTTCTAAACTCGAAATTTTACTTCATGCGCCACAAGTATAAAACACTAAAATATCGTTAAGTTTAAATATACGGCTTTAGCAATCAGTAAAAATTCTGCGCTGAACAAATTGTTTAAAACAGTGATTATAGGCAACCCAATAACTCTAACGTATATTAGGTTGCCTATAATTGTTGTTGTGTGTGTGTGTTTTTTTAACCTCACTGTATCAGTGTTTTTATAAAGTAAAATGTTTATAAAGTAAAATTTCGAGTTTAGGAAAGCCTAATTTGGATTGGCCGCTCCGCTTCGCTACGCGGCCAATCCAAATTCTTAGGCTTTTCTAAACTCGAAATTTTACTTCATGCTTAGTCTGGGAGTGGAAAACACTCGTTACAAGCCCCAAATTAACCGCTTTAAAACAAGAATTCTTGCAAATTTAAAAAACGCTGTAATTGTCGGGATATGTATACTCAAAAGAAAAATACCCTGTATGTTCTATTTAAACGTGTTTTAAACATGTTTTAAACACGTTTTAAACGTGTTTTAAACATGTTTTAAATGTGTTTTTAATTGTTAATGTTTTAAACGCTGTTTCAATGAAATAAGCCCGTTTTGTTAAAAAAAAAAACTGTTTGTTTTAATTAAAATGAAAAAAAAAACGTTTTTTTAACAACCCTGGTCATGTCTAAATTGATGAATTGTATCAATTATAATCCTTTATTTTGAAAAGTTTAAATCAGCTGTAGTTTTGTAAAAAATGAATATCGGACCTATGTTTGCATAACCTATTGTGTTCCAATTAGCCTTTGAACAAGGTATGATTTTTTTTACACCAATTCTGAATAACGCTGTATAAAGAATATACCGATTTTGTTTAAATCCCATACTAACTGTCAAAGGTGACAACAGGAAGTTCACAGTGTCGCCAATTTCTAACAAAATCAGTACTATTACCTGGAATTTACATTCTAGATTTCTCTGTATTTGATTGTATAAAAAATTTATAAAAATCAAGTTAGTCGTAGAATAATTTGAAAGCTAAATTCATGCATATAAAATAAAGAATAAAAGACATTTTACCCCCAAACCGACAAAATAATAGGACAAGCTTCCGTGAGATACCAGAAATATTTCCTCAATTTCAGAATGTACATAAATCACCCAAAAGAGAATAACAATTTCCTTTAGGGAAAACTACTCATAAATAAATTAATAAGCGTTTCCACCGTCCAAGCCACACGGAAAATTCAATGAAATTACCAAGAAAACACAAATACGCAGACATAAATTTCACATTTGCGAAACCGCAATAATTCCCCGTCCTTCGCACAATGCTCGAGAAAACGGTTATAAATAATTTAAGCACGTCAGAAATGCTTTAGTGGCAGTTAAAACCGACGCTTGATCATTTTCGTCCCTTCCCCCCTCGAAAACAAAAAGAGAACAATATCTAAACATAAGAAATCCTTCACTTAAACGCCAACACGCAATAAATACACTCACTCAGGGTAATTTACTTCAATAATAGAAACGTGTGTGTGTGAGTGTAATTTGAGAGCGCTTGTGTGTTGGTTTCGCTGAATGGCTAAGCTTCATTCATAAGAGGAGCATGCGTGGGGGTGGTTGTGTACAGACATAGTGAAATGGAATCGAAAGCTGTGGGTGGTTGAGAGGTGTTATCAGAATGGGTTTTGTAAGTGTAAGCATTTGCAATTCGCTGTTTAGAGTATGATTAGTTGTGTGGGTTTGATTGAGTTGGTTTCCATTACGAGCCGGATTGATTTCAAGGAGTTTGTTCAACTTGGTTAATTATTTTCAGTGAAGGTTGCAATGATTTTTATACAGGGAAACCTCCCTCAATAATTCTTGTAAGCATACATGCAGGGTGTCCGTATATGAAAATCATAAATGGCACCCATAAGAAAAACAAATGTAATAATTAGTGATGGACAAGATCGATCAAAAAAGAAAAAAAGAAGCGATCGAGCCGCTCGATTTTTTTGATCGGTTCGATCTTGTCGATCGGCTCGATCTTGTCGATCGGCTTGATCTTTCTGATGGGCTCGATCTTTTTGATCAAATCGATCTTTCTGATCGGTTCGATCTTCTTGATCGCCTCGATCTTTTCGATCGGCTCGATCTTTTCGGGCCGGGCGGCTCGATCGTTTCAGGCAGCTCGATCTTTTTGAACATGTCGAGCTAGTCGATTGATCAATCGGCTCGAGCAGATTGATCAAATCGGTCGGCTCGAGACAATTGATCAAGTTATACGGTTTGAGGAAGTCTAGCTGCATGCTATAGAGCTATTTTCGAGTGGATCGATCAGCCTAGAAGCCAACAATTACGCTATTTAATTTGATTAAATAGGTAATTCGTAAAGTTTCAAAGTAAATGAATTACTTTTATTTTGCTTCTATTATTTAACATTTGCAGGCAAACTGTATTCAGAACATCACATAAAAAGTTACTCTGTATTAAATCACTTATAAAATAATAGTAAAATAATTATAATTATTTAAAAATTTAATCATCACTACTAACTAACATCACCCCCGGAGAAAACCTTCATAGAAACCACGGGCCCTAAAATTTAAAATACGGAAAATCACGCCCTGAAAAATCTACGCACTGAAAGACCCTCTGTCCAAAATATTTCTGGAAAATCACCCCTCCCCTGTAAAACACTCTTGGAAAATGACCTCCAAATACAACATCTCCTGAAAGAAGCAATGTTCATCCCCTCAAAAAACCACCTCCAGTAAAACCATTTCAGAAAATGATCCCTTCAAAAACCCACCCCCTTTAAAGCTATTTATTGATCCTCCCTAAAAAACTATCCCCATAAAAATCACCTCTTAGAAAAACCACCCCTTATAAAAATATTACTGCAAAACCACTGCCCGAAACAATCACCTATAAAATAACTTTGCCTGTAATATCACCCCCCGGAAAAACTACCCCTAAAAATACCCCCGTTTATGAATGTCTTATGTTGTTCTAATTGTTTATCTTATTAAAAAATTAACAGTTAATCTAATAAACATGAAAATCACTGAATATTGCAATTTGAAAACTATTTAAATATAATATATAAAATTAAATTCAGCGAACATTAACATAATTTAGCATCGTTTATAAAAATGTAAAAAAATCAACAGTTAATCAAATCAACATGAAAATCACTGAATATTTAAATTCAAAACTTGAAATACAATATATAAAATTAAATTAAGCGAACATTAACGTCATTTTATCTATTATAAAAATCACTGAATTTACATAAGAATAATGGACCTATAACTTTTTTTATAGAGAATTAATAAATCTCGTCAAATTGTTCTACGAAAATGTTAAAAAGTTTAAATAGAAAATGAAGACAAAATATGTTTAAACATTTATGCAAAATAAACAAATGATTCAGCATAAAACAACATATAATTCAGTTAATTTACACAGAATTCATCGATTTTTAATATTTTTCCAAGAAAAGTTAATTATCTCAACTAGTTTTTCATATATTTTGAACCAAACTTGAAGAAATTGTATGTTATTTTTAAGAGGTTTAATTCCTAATTACGATTAATATAAAAAATGTAATTTGCTTCAACCATTAACTCGTTAATAAAGAGTAAGATGTTTTTGCATTTCATTATTTTTTTCTAAAATTAAAAAAATTGAAATTATGTTTATGCTAATTAACCCCAAAACCCCCTCCCAAAAACAATAATTTTACCGTTTTTCTTTTCTTGTAACTAAATCATGATAACATGTAAATTCTTATAACCATCGACAAATGTTTATTAAAACTTGTGGAGTTTTTATTAATTTTCTAAAGAGACATTAAATCATTGTAAAAATAATCGCCATTTATAACTAGGTTTTTTTTTTAAATATTTTACAAAATGTTTGTTGTAGGTGAAGGTGTTTTCTTTTTACTAAATAATTTGTATTCAGTTTTCTAAAATATTGAACATTTTGTGGTATGTGTACATTATTTTTATTTCATAGAAACAGAAAATAATGTACAGAGAGTTTTTCTAGTAAGTATACGCATTCCAAATTCAGCCCATTGTCTGTAAATCTTTAGATATTCCTTTTTTTTAAGTTCATATTAAAGCTTTAAACGAGTATTTTCCACTCCCAGACTAAGCATGAAGTAAAATTTCGAGTTTAGAAAAGCCCCGTGAAAATTTGTCGAGGGTCGCGCAGCGACCCGAGACAAATTTTCTGGGCTTTTCTAAACTCGAAATTTTACTTCATGCGCCACGCGTATAAAACACTAAACTATTGTGAAATTTACGTATATTTGAACTTTGCTTGAAATCAGTGTTATACGCGTGGCGCATGAAGTAAAATTTCGAGTTTAGAAAAGCCCCGTGAAAATTTTCTAGGCTTTTCTAAACTCGAAATTTTACTTCATGCTTAGTTTGGGAGTGGAAAACACTCGTTTAAAGCTTCAAATTGAACACTTTAAAAACAACGAATGTCGGAAAATTTATAGCTAATGCATATATTTACCTAAAAAAAAAATCTGTATACAGGGAGTTTTTCTTTTAAGTATACATATTCGTTGTTTTTCTAGAAGAACTCAATTTGAAGCTTTAAACGAGTGTTTTCCACTCCCAGGTTGAGCATAAAGTAAAATTTCGAGTTTAGAAGAGCCTAAAAATTTGGATTGATCGCCTAGCGAAGCCAAGCGATCAATCCAAATTTTTAGGCTTTTCTGAATTCGAAATTTTGCTTCACGCGCACAAAACACTAATTTAAAGTGAAGATCAAAATATATTACTTATTTCATATGTGAATCATGTTTGAACATTTTTCAGCATATGCTCATACGGAAAAGAAAAATTCCCGGACAAAAAAAACAATCAAAACGGAATTTTAGATTCCTGAACTTTTAAAAATGTCAAAAATGCCAAAACAAGTTTTTAAAATTTCTGAATGAAAAATGAAATATCAAAAAAACTTGATTTACAAACAAAAATCTCTGATGCGGCCCTTAAAACATTCTAAGTGTTAATTCTGGTCCTCGAAGCAATTTGGGTTGGCCAGCCCTGATGTAAATATTGTATTGTGGCAGGTCGGGAAAATTCTAGTCTGCAATTTATTTATTAATCCTCACTTCTTTGTATTTGTACAATTTTTAATTACAAATTTAATATTAATTATAATAATACTAAAAAGCATAATTTACATTTATTATAGTAATTCATTTAGTCATTAAGTAACGAGTATTTAAATAACAAGTATTTTTTTTAGTGATCAAATAACATCGACTGCGCTCGATTCTTGCAAATGATTTTTTCGATCGGCTCGATCTTTTTGATCAGATCGATCTTTTTGATCAGATCGATCTTTTGATCGATCTGCTTGATACTTCACCTGATCATTGCTTGATCGATCCTTGAGATACTCGATCTTGCCCATCACTAGTAATAATAGCCATACATTTTAGAGTTATTTTAAAATAAAGTATGCCACTAAGTTGCTAGTAAAAAAGTGATTGTATAATTTCAAAGCTGCAAATGTCTAAATTCAATAGGCTTTTAGATTATTATTGACCCCTGAAATACGCAACTTCACCCGACTATATCTCTTCAAAAGCCCGAGATCGCCATACACTTCTACGAAATACGGACAGTCTAAACCAAGGCTGTCAACTGAAATTGCTTCGAGGGCCAAAAAAACTATCACCTGAATTGTCTATGAGCCGCACCTTGGAAATATTTTTGTAAAATCAACTCTTTTTCATGTTTTTATCTTGAATAACTTTAGGCATTTTTGAAAAATATGTTTCCGAAAGTTTAGGAACCTAAAATACAAATCGTTTTGGTTATATTTTTTAAATATACGTACAGGGAATTTTCGTTTCATTTTCCGATACCAGTGAATTTTAAGTCGTTTCTTGTTTGTTGTTGAATTTAATATAACTTCTCGATTAAGCATGAAGTCAAATTTCGAGTTTATAAAAGAATGAACATTTGGTTTAGTCGCGCAATACTGTACTGAAATATTGTGAAATTCAAAACAGTCTTGGTTACCAACATATTTTCAATCCTGCTTTAGCAGTATATTTTTAATACTGATTCAGTAGTACTATATTATTATATTTTGAATTTCACAAAATTTTACTATAATTTGTACAGCTTCTGTATACCAGCACTGATGTTTTCTTCCGTCTAAACGGGGATATTTACTTTCCTACAACACTGTTGTTTAGTACTAGTAGATTTAGCAGCACCCAAAAGTGTTTCTTTCATTTCCTTGTAATGGTAAATAAAAACTGAATGTACTTATTTCTCTGAAGGGAGCCGAGCTCCTAAAAACTCACCACTAGGCACATTTTCTAGCAGCCAAATTCCTTTTTTGGTTCTCATTTTAAAGTTTAATTACCTGCAAAAGATAGAAGAAATGTATGAGAAGCCCATTAGTACAAAGCACTTCAATACTAGAGATGTCACTAGTTAGAGATAATAGTGATCAATATGTGCAACCCCTAAATAATATCCAATCTTCTTGAAATTTGGCTTCTATACCTTTTTACATCACTAAGACTCGGAGAGTAAGCAAAGTCATATGAAAATTATATGCTTGGAAAAATGAAACAGCCTAGTATACATGTATCTCGTACATTTTCAGGCATTAGTTGATTTGAATTTCAAGCTTCTAACAAGCGTTTCTACTCCTTGATTGAGCATGAAGTAAAACTTTGAGTTTCGACTTGTATTTAAGTAGCTTGCAGTTGACCATATATGACGTATCAAGTAACTGATAAGCGCAGTTGCAATTAAGCATAACCGATAACTAAAGTGTGCATCAACATTTAACTTGAGTTGTTATCGGTCATAAGATTGATGGTAAATTTTAATTATGGATTTTACGCTTTTTAATTATTCTTCAACAATTAGCAAAGATATATCTATATAGTTTTTATCTAAATATAAATAGATATTTTTATTTTATTTTAATATTTTTACTGACTCAGGTGGGACAGGTATACACTTGAGTCAGTAAAAATATTAAAATAAAATTAAAATATCTATTTATATTTGGATAAAAACATATTTATATCTTTGCTAATTGTGAGAGAATAATTTAGAGACACGCTTAATATATGCTTATTTATTGCTATTCAGGCGTAAAATCCATAATTAGATTTTACCAACTACGCCTGTTCATCCCCCCGTGGTCTCCCATTTGCATAAATTCCACGCGTTAATTAAAACTGGCGAAATTATCATTGAATCATTATTAGTCTCCGTCCAATTGGCTAAGTGAAACGTACGCCCTCTCCTCATCCCTAGAGAGCCCGATATTTTTATTGACATGCAGGTTATAACGGCATTAACGCAATCGAATCAAGAAACTATTTTAAGAAATTACCAAGTTCGCCAATTGACCGATGGAATCAATAATCAATTTACTAATTGAGCGAGTGCTTTTTTACAAATTACCACTAGGGGAGATATGAAGCTTTCAAGGATAATTGCGACTAATGCATGTCGGGTATTAAGTTTAATTTTATTATTAGCTTCAGGAGGTGCAATCAATTTTATAGTACGTATAAGACTTAAACGAGATGGAATCTATATAATTTTTTAATCTAAACCTAGAAATCTTGACATAGTGTCGTAAGTAGGAGTACATCTTTGTTTTATAAAAATATTAAACATAACTAAAGAAGCGTCAACTCACGTATTGAATTTGCTCTATTTCTGCAATATCTTAATATATTGAAAAACGAATTCATACCTGTACATATTGTAAAATTTACTTCTGCGAAGATTTGTAATATATTCCATTTATTATACTCGTAGTTCTATCATACGGGTGTTTTAGGATTCTATTTACAGTTTCATCGTTTAAAAAAAATGCACAAAACTTTTTAAAACTTTATTATTGAAATATGATTGTAAGGACTTAATCATTAAATAATCGAAATCTATGCTTTAAAAATTTAAAAATGACATCTTCCAAATGATGCTTATTTTGGCGCACGCACTCTCAGAGCCTCTTCCGAAAGTTTAACATCACCTGCTGAATCTATTATCGAGGGATAGCTGCCACCTCTCGTTGAATCGCCTCCTTTAGTTCTGGAACAGTCCTCGGCTTGTTGATGCAAGCTTTTGCTTTGATGTATCTCCAGAGAAAATAATCGCATGGGGACAAGTCAGTGGACCGAGGGGGCCAGGCAATTTCAGTCATTGATACTTGATGTGTGGGAAGTCGCCCCATCTTGTTGAAACCATATTCTTTGCCTATTAATGTGTTTTCTCCGTAGCTCAAGCATAAAAAATGTTCTAAGCATGTCCATGCAACGGTCAGAGTTAACGGTGACCGCAACACCATGCTTGTCTTAAAAAAGTAAGGCCCAATTAATGATGTCTTCTGTCACCATTTCAAGCATTGTTTGGGCAAATTTGATTCTGATAATGTAATCACGGGGCAACAACTGTTGTGTGATTGCGAGTTTGTAAGGGTGGAAGTGTAACTGCTTCAGAATCCTGAGAACGGATGAATAGGACATCCTCTGTACAGCTGCTTGCCTTCGTAGTGAACGCCTTGGACTGGCCTCCACTGCCTGACGTATATGTTCCACAGTTTCTGGTGTACGCACAGAACGTTGAGTCCCAGACTACAAATAAAAAAGATTTGTAGTCTGTTTGTCCTGAAGGTACTGACCCATTTCAATATAGTAGGCCTTGAAGGAACACGGCCGTTACAAAATCGTCTTTGAGCAAAGTCGCCATATTTTAAAAACATGTTCACTGCAAACCCACGTTGCTCACCACTCCACCGATCCATGGCAACTGAATGGCTGGGACAGAGGAACACAATAAGACCATCCCCGCACTTCTATTACTCTCTCTGCCAAAACAGCGCCGTCTTCAAACTGTAAATAGAACCCTGAAACACCCTGTATAATAAACTCACACGGGTCTCAAGTTAACTATAGATCCGGCAATAGATATTGTTTTGTTGCACTTTTCGTTTCGTGGGGTTTTTGAGTAAAAATTAAACACGATTTGCGTTTTGATGTTTTTTGTTTCACTTGTCGATAGTCAGTCATAAAATATACATATTTACAAAGTATTTAACAGATTACCCCCACAGACCGGGGGTTGGAGGTGAGTTTTCTTAGTGGTTAAAATGTGTACTGGGTGGACACTGTTAGATAAAGAAAAGGCTATGAAACGAAAGATAAAAAGGGTAACAAGGCTCAAATATTTGGAAATCTCTGCTTAATGAAATTAAACATCTGCATTCCATAACCATCGTATTTACAAAATACAATGGAACCCCATGGGGCGACGGGTTGCTGGTCAGAATCCCTTTTGTGACCTGTTCCACGAATCGCGATGCTAATACGTGACAGATATCAAAAACTAATATTTAGAATATACAATTAAGAAAGGTCGAAATTAATACCACAGAAAAAATCAACCCCTTGTATTTTTCCACCCCCTTCAAAAAAGATGATGTTTTTCTTTAGTTTTCAATTTTCGATAGTTGTTTTTATCGTAAAATTATCTTCAATGTAATGAATCAAAAAAACTATTCGCCACCCCGTTCACCCCTAAATTAGTTTTTACCCTGAGACCTCAATTGTCAGCATATTGTTAATAGCAGGGTTCTAACACTATTTATTTAAAGAATATGCATTTGTGTTCAGTACCCATTCATTGAATATTCTATAAAATAAAGCCCTAATGTTGACGTCCAATTGCTTTATAAAAACGTTTAGTTTGCTAGCTATTGACGATGCTACTTAAGCAAATGGGCAATAGATAGCGTTTACGCTTTCGAACATTGTAAACTATTTAGTCTTTATTTAGGCAAAATCCACATTTTCAGGCTTTTCTATACTCAAAATTTTACCTTATGCGCCACGCGTATAAAACATCGATTTCAAAAGAAGTTAAAAATTTAGATTACTCGTATAATTTCCAATGTTAATATTTGTGAATATTGACTAATTTATTTAAAATGATTTTTTCCAATTTTTAGAATAATTTATAAACTTAGCTATTTTTATTTCAACGATTTGTTTAAACTATATTTTTAGTTTTTAAATTGACAAAAATCTCGAAATAAGTTGAAGAAAATTTTATAAATCGGTATCAATTTCGAAATATTTAAAATCTGACGAACATTCTATAATTTAACGAAAATCTTGAAATATTGAAAATTTGACAGAGATTTTATAAATCGACGAAAATTTTAAAATATCGATAATCTGACGAAAATCTCCATATGTTGAAAATCTGATGAAAATGTTATATACATCGACGAAAATCTTAAAATATTGACAAGTTGACGAACATTTTATAAATCGATAACAATTCCAAAATATTTCAAATCTGACGAACATTCTATAAATTGACAAAAATCTTGGAATATTGAAAAGTTGATGATAATTTTCGAAATCGTCAAAAATCTGGAAATATTTAAAATCTCACGAAAATGTTATAATATAAATTGACAATATCTCAAAATATCGAAAACCTGAATAAAAACTAAGAATCTGAATAGAATTGTACAATCTGATTATAACATAAGCGATACATTTTAATTTTATATTGATCAAACATACTATTTGTATTTTTGTTACTTTCATTTGTATTATAACTTAAAATCATGATTTCAGTAAATTTAATAAAATTTAATCATTTCTTTCAAATTTGTTTCTGTTTATTTTGAAGTTTTACTAATATAAAATACTGAAATCGAATAAAAAATAATATTTAAAAAAAATATTAATGAAATATTGACGATTTATTTGTTTATTATCGATTATTTAAAAATTTTATGGATTTTTTTTTATATTTCCATTTTTAACAAATTTAATTTGTTTTTTAATTTAATGAAAATGTATAAAATCTATGAAAATTAATAAGGTTTTAAAAGTCTACGAAAATTCATGAAAGGCGTCAACATGTTCAAATTTTAAAAATTAACGACATTTAAGAAATTTAGAATAATCGTAAACAATTTAAAAATTGACAGAAATCTTAACATTTTATGAAAAACACCAAAAATTATTTTAAAATTGACGAAAACTCAGGATATCTATGAAAACCGCAAAGATTACAAAAATTAACGAAAATTCATGAAAACTGTCAAAATTTTAAAAATCAAGAAAAATTTAACATAACCGTTAATATTTTGATTTTCAAACGGAAATTTTATGAATATGAAAGATCAAAAATAATTTAAAAATTAACTGAAATTTTGCAAAATTTATTGAATTCAACATTTTTTTAAAGTTAACGAAAATGTAGGAAGCTAATGAAAACTCATTCTCGATAAAAGAGGAAAATATGGGGTATTCGTGAAGTTTCTTTTTTTTTCAATTAGGAATAATGATAGGAATTTGGGCAAACTGCTTTCATTTTAAAAATTAAAGAAAATCTTGAAAGCAATCGAGTCTTTATAAACCAATTAAAAACCTGAAAAGTCATCGATTATTCTCTAACGAGTGTTTTCCAATCCCGGATTAAGCATAAAGTAAAATTTCGAGTTGAGAAAAGCCAGAAGGATTCGGATTTGGACGCGCAGCGTCCAAATCCAAATTCTGGCTTTTCTCAACTCGATATTTTACTTTATGCACCACGCGTATAAAACAATGATTTAGAGTAAAGTTCACAATATACCGCTCATTTCATATTTTCATGTTTAAAACCTTTGCAGTTTTTGTAAATTTATTAGATTTCTGTAATTTTGATGAAATTTTTATGAAATTTTTAATATTTCGAGATTTTCGTCAATTTATAAAGTTTTCATGAGATATTTATAATATTAATTACTTTATTGTCCAACAGGAAACACATCCCAATTACAAAACAAAAACAGAACAAAAGCCTTGTACATATAAAAATATAATAACAATTAAATTACACTACTTCTGTAACAATATAAATTTTTAACGATTTATAAAATTTTCAGATATATGTGTATACACATTAAATGCTCATTTTTTGATTATCTACAATTTTTCTTAACAAGATTTTTATATGATCAATATTAAAGAAAAATTTAAAAAAAAATGCTAAGAGTAAACTACCACTTCTGGTTTCCGCATTTTTACGAAAAGTTGATCGTAATAAAAAGCTTAAGTTTATAGTCATTTTAACAGCTCAATCGGGTTAGACTTAATCGTGGCGACAGAAGGACAGACATTTTTCAAAAATGGTCTTAATCAACTTGGGGGACCTCAAAATGGATATATCCACTAACATTTTTGATTTGAAAATATTCGCGAAAACTACGTTCCCTTGGTTTTTTTAAAATCGGGGAAAGTAAAAATGCTTTAAATATGTCTGAAATGCGCATATACCGCACAATAAAATAACGTGAAGAAATGAGTAAAACAATAAAAAATACTAAAAACAAATTTACGTAACTAAAAGAAGAATATTGAATAAAAAATATTACTCAACACTGGTATAAACTCATTGATGAATAGTAAAAACTTGAAAAGTTTATCTGGACAAGCTCGTTTATTTTGTCAAAATCACTTAGTGAAAAAATATATACTTTTTCTTATATCTATAATAATTTTTAAATTTTCCTTTTTTTAGTCCAGAGGCAAGTGCCCTCCCCCGTGCTCCCCTTGGCTACGTCCATGACTATCATGGTCATGAAGTAATATATCTGGATTTTATTTTCCTATTTCTTGGAAGTGTAAAAATTTGAAAAAATGCCTAATTTAAAATTTCATGGTGTTTTCCCGGACAACTGGCAAAATTTCCAAGGTTATGACGAAGCGGCGACCAATCAACCAGGCGTTAAAATTCCTGCAGACGTTTCCATTATTCCCACGCCAAACACTGTTTACATCCCCGAAAATAGCTCAGTTCCAAAATAAAAAAAACATATATACGCGTAATTACGTCCATTCATCCGAAATGTTCAGGATTAATTCCCTCTCCAAGCCGTGATGAATCGCTGGTAATTAATCGAAGGACAAGGACGAGCGGGAATCTTGCAAAAATATGAACGGGATGTCGAGGGTTGTAATTTTAAGAGTTCGAAGGGGGGGGACAGTCGACCCAATTGGATTAACCGTTGTTGGTTTGAAATATCGTCTCTGGTGATGAGAATAATTACGATACAAAGTTTCAGTTTTGCCAACCCGCCCTATTTATTGACAAGAGTTTGTGGGATGGATGCGCCCACGGTTTTAATAGCTAACTTTCCTAATGAGGTTTTTTTAGCGGCGAAAATTCATTATCTGGCTTTTCTTTCTTGCGTGAATTCATTAACTGGAAATTTTTACTCCTTAATGATAGACGAGATTTTTACATTAAATTTTGTTACAGAAACGAATTCTAGTTTTCCAAAGTTCTAATTTCATGCTAATGTAATTTCCTGCTGGAAAAATTATACGTAGCACATAGGGTCAAAATAAAAAAATTGTGGCGACAAAAATATATAACATGTTATTGTTTGATATTATTGCCAAAAATGTAAGCTTTTTAATAAAATAAGTTTTCATGCGTATCTTTCGTTTTTTGATGAAGATTGAATGGCCAATTTTATAACCTCAACAGCGTTCACTTACCTAATACTAAACATGATTCTGCAACAAAGCACAATTTCTCTGATCCTATGATCTGATCTATGTCTTTTTTTGACTGCGACTACAATTATGTTCCAATAACACAGGCTAACAAATTTTGACTTTTTAAAACTTGATTTCGATCTGACATCTTATTTTGTATAATTTTGATCTGCTGAATTCAAATTCGAGTGTCACTTAGCCCTATCACGTAAGGTTTTTTTATCAATATTGAATTTGTGTTCAGCATTCCGGCACCAGATACCCACAGACGCGTTTCGGACTTCAAGGTCCTCTTCAGTGTGGTCCTGACCCAGTGCTGAGGAATACTGAACATTTCTGACTATTTCAAGCCAATTTGTCTATTAATGGATTTCGATAGCTAACGCTATCGTGTCATTGACGATGCCACTATGGAGCATTAGATGGCGTTAGCTATCGAAATCCATTAATAGTTTTTTATCAATGTTAAAAATAAATTAATAAAAAAAATGGTCAAAATAAACGCTACTTTTATTGACACAGAAACAAAAACAAATTACAAATAGTAAACTAAATTAAAAAAAGTCTTAAACAATCTTTAATTTCTTTTCTTTCCAGAAGATCTTTCCCTCTTGGATAAGAAACTTCGTTTAGTGGATTTTCTTCTGTATTCCAGGGCCGAATTGTCCCTTTTTATTGATACCTGCGTTTCATTTCTTTTATGTCTTGATGGAACCTCTCACCTTGCTCCTCATTCACATCACCAAGATTTTCGGGGAAGTAATCTTGATTACTTCGCATCTTAATGCGAGTGTAAAAAGTGAATTTTTATGCTCATATTACATCCAAATTCCATAAATTTCTGTAGAATGTTTTTCACAATTTCCTTAAAGTTAGGATCCTTGTTGTTTCCTAAAAAACCTTTAATAACATTTGCAAATGAAATCTATGCATCTTTCTCAGTTTCGGTCATGGTGTTAACACATTCTTGATCTTTCGTTAATCTCCCTATTTGAGGCCCGACAAATATTCCTTTCTTTAATTTTGCATCTGAGATAGCGGGAAATTTTCTACAAAGGTATTTGAAACAGTCTCCATCTTTATTTAAAGCTTTAACGTATTGTTTCATTAATCCTAGTTAAATATGCAGTGGAGGTAACAAGATTTTTTGTGGATCAACAAGACTTTCGTGCAGAACATTTTTTGATCCGGGAGTTAAATTATCTCTTCTTATCCAGTCCTCTTTCTTCCAATATTGATGTCTACTTCGACTGTCCCACTCACACAAAAAACATGGGTACTTTGTATACTCTGACTGCTGTCCTAGTAGAATTCCAACAATTTTAAAATCCCCACAAATTTTCCAACTATGATCAGTGTATTTTATTTTTTCAAGCATTACTTTAAGATGTTCGTAGCTTTCCGTCATTTGCACAGAATGGGCAACCGGTACCGATGAAAAAACATTCCCATTGTGCAAGAGAACAGCTTTAATTTCATTTTTATTCGCAAATATTTAAAAAACCATAAATATGACACCTAGTAAATTTATTAAAAAATTGTGCGTGATAAAAACAAAATAAGGTTGATTCTTTATTAGATTAGCCACCAAAACTTAAAAAAAATAAACAAATCCAAATCACAAATTTTTTGTTGGCCTGTGTCACTTTTTCGCTTTTCTGGTGCAGAGGGGTTTGGGCTTTGTGTTGTTAAAAGCTGCTACTAAATTACGAACAACAGTCAAGATAACGGTTATTTCAGATTAAAGTACATATACACGATTCCATTTGTTTCTGGATCTCGCCTAGCTATGGAAAAGTGACAGTTTAAGTATTGTAAATGGGGCTGGTTGTGTTTTAAATCAGGGTTTTTAAATGTCACTGTCAGATGTTCCATTTTAAGGTTATAATTTCTGACTATTGTGATCTTACACTGTTGCCTGTTTTACAAATTTTCAGATATAAAAGGATAATAATATGCAGTTTTAAGATTAACAAAATTTACTACTTGGTTTTTGTACATACAAACACAGCAATAATATTGTATATAACAAATATAATGAATTCGGCTCTGCAAACTTATTTCGTCATCCATTTGTATTTCTCGCTTGGGTCTTCCCGTTAACACATTTTGATCAACTCCATCCATCCACCTTAATTTTGGTCATTCTCTCTTCTGTTGGCCCTCAGTATTTTCTTGTAGAATTGCAAATTTATTCCCACCCTCTTGTGATACTGATAATTTTCATGTCAAACAATTTTTAAGCCCTCATTCCACTTTTATTATTTAGTCAAGAGAACCTGCATCTGAATCTTCTGATGTTTGTTCTGAGCCAGATTCCCCAAGCGAAATAATAAAAGGAGGAATGGTTTCAAAAGAAAGGTTCCCCATGTGTTTTGTCCAGTCATCCGAAATAAGTTTTTCACAATGATCACAGAAATTTTGCCACATATCGGATGTACATTTTGAGAGAGACTCAAGCCATAAATTCTGAACACGATCCTTAGATGGTTGCTTAGAATTTATGTGCTTATTGTAGTAAGTCTTACAAAACCCCCATGCCATTTCAATTGGATTGTATTGACAATGGTATGGCGGTAATCTCAGAACTTCGTGCCCGTTCTTTCTCAAAATGTCATCAACTACGTAAATTTTGTCATTTGATCGAAAAGGTATAAATAAAAAAAAATTAAAAAGAGGATTACTTATGATATCATAAATTATTGCAACACTGTTAAAATAAGGAATCAGGAGTGGCAACTAATAAAAAATGTAAATGTTGATACTGCAACATAACAACACGAAAGCATGGCTAGGCGAGATCCAGAAACAAATGGAATATATTATACCTGGAAATCCAGGATTCATAATATAAATAAGGAGATTTGATATTTATACAAGTGTAAGGAACGTTGTTAATTTGTCGGCAGTTTGCGGACAGTTTATATTTGACAGAGCAGAACAAATAATTACACAGCTTCCTAAGTATTGCGTTTTAAGAAGAAATGTTTATTGATCATTGTGGATTATTATATCTGTGCTATTTGATGACCTGAAAACCTTTTATTTTTAATTTTTGTCGTTCGAATTTAGTAAATTGACCCTATGTACGTCGCTGTGACCAGGGTTGTTAAGTTTAAATCACTTTCACAATATTTTAGTGTTTTATACGCGTGGAGCATGAAGTAAAATTTCGAGTTTAGAAAAGCCCAGAAATTTTACTTCATGCTTAGTCTGGGAGTGGAAAACACTTGTTTAAAGCTTTTAATTGAACTCTTTTAAAAAACAACGATTGTTGCTAGTATTAGGATTTTGCCAAGGAAATTGAGGATACCATATTAAAATTTTATATTTTTATTGCAAAACCGTACAAGATATAATAATATTTATTTCCCTTACAGGCCGAAGCCTTATTACAAAGGAACATACAAAAATAACAATATTAATTATAACATAAAATAACTAAGTTAACTTAAAACTAAATTAAATGATTAAAGTGGGCAAAACGCTAAACAAAATGTAATATGCGCTAGAATTGTAATTACAGTAAACATGATTTCAATGATGCAATGAAGTCTGATTTCGATGGGTTAAATATATCGACAGCATACTGTACAGTATGGTATCTACGTAACATATAAACTAGAGGCGAAAATGAATAATGCGTGGTACGAGGGGTTGAAAAATGAAACGATTGATTATTACGACTGGATAGTCGTGGAACCGAAAAATTAAGTTGATGAAGAAACTCACTATTATCGGTGTTATAATGAATTAATTTATACAGTTTATATATTTGCACATATCTATGTTTGTTGTATATTGATAACAATATTGAATTCGAGAGTAGCATTTCATAAGAGATATTATAGTCCGGATACGTATAGTACTTACAAAACTACAAGTACCTGACAAATCGTCTTTGAACTTTTTCTAACATATATATGTAATATTTATAACCGGGTATCCAAACACAAGCGCAATAATTAATTTTGCTTACAATAAACGATTCATACCAGTTTTAAGGCAGCATCAGTACGTTTAAATTCACGACAGTTGCGCATTATAAACCCAAGCAGTTTATATGATATGACGATAGTTTGTACGTAAATGATGAAAGTTAATTTGGTATCGAAAGTCACACCAAGATCCTTAAATTAACTACCCTTCTGTATAGAGGTGCCATTAAGTTGGTATTGGTAATCAACCATGCTTCACGACCGCCTATAAGACAAGATCCGACATTTAGACGGATTTATATTTAAACCGTTTCGTGAAAACCATGATGACAATGAGTCCAAATTATTTTGTAACACTAAACAATCATTTAATTATTCAATAACTCTATACAACTTTACATCATCTGCATACATCAAAAATTCACAGTCCAAGATACTGGCGACTTCATTTATAAATATTAAAAATAATAAGGGTCCCAAGTTCGACCCTTGAGGGACACCACTTGTGGTTACAAATGATTTGGACCGACAATTCATATACTCAATATACAACCGACGGCTAGACAAATATGAACAAATAATAGATATTACATTGAATGGAATATTATATTTACACAAATATGAATATAATTGATATTACATTGGATGGAATATTATATTTACACAGATATGAATATAATTGATCAAACAATCAAAAGCTTTGCTTATATCTGTATAAATAACATCAACCTGTGAACCACGATTTAGTGCTATAGATATAAATTGGGTAATACATAATAAGTTTGATTGAGTGTTTCGTCTGCGCATAAAACCATCTTACTGAGGTGATATTGACTGTTCAATGATTCCACGAATATAATTGCAAAGTATATCCTCAAATACTTTCGAAAAATTGGAAATAATAGCAACCCGTCTATAGTTCTTAATATCTGATTTAGACCCAGATTTAAAAACCGGACATAAACGTGACAATTTCCAACTCTCAGGAAAAACATGGGAATTCAATTTTAAATAAAAATAAATAGAAGAGGGTTCGCGAGTTGTGATGCACAATCCTTAAGAAAAAAACCTGGAACTTGATCAGGGCCCATTGTGATATTTGGTTTAATTTTCATTAGATGTAAAATAATAGTTTCTTCATCAACTTTAAAGTTTCTCATAACATCAGCACTACCATGAAACAATTGCATTTTACTACCATTCGATGGTTGATAAACACTGCCAAATAATTCTACAAATCCTTCCAGAATCTGAGAGGGCAAATTCAATATTTTTTCTCCATGTCTCATTACTCCAGGAATCCTAGATTTCTTTCGTTTCATATTGACATAAGACCCAAATTTCTTAGGTTCTGAAGAAATCATATTCTCGGTGTCAAAGATGAAGTTATTAAATGCCTCAGTAGTTGTGTCCCTTACGCGCTTTCTGATATATTTATAATCGTCAATTACAGAAGAATTTGTTGATTTCCTCATTTGTTTATGCAGCCCATTTTTAGATTTTATTAAATTTATAATCTCCGAATTAAACCACGGAGGATACATTTTACCACCATTAGAATTTCTATGAAATTTAGGAATATGTCGCTCAAATATTGAGTACAATGTTGTGGTTTTTCATACTTCTTGCCAATCAATGATGACCATAATAACTCAAATGATGTGTTATATTATGACAATCAACCACAATAAATTTTAGTCAAATTGAATATAGCGCTCAATCGTTACAAATAAAATTAATAATATTTTTTTGAACTTTAAAGACTAATTCCGGCTTCACCGCAAAGTTTTGGATATAGATAAGTTGTGTTAAATCATCATATTTTTATCCCAGGAATCTATGGTTTTCCCACATTATCGGGACACCCTGTATAACTAAATATTCAGGCTTTTCTAAACTCGAAATTTTACTTTATGCCTAAACTGGAAGTGGAAAACACTCGTTTAAAACCCAAAATTAAACTATTTAAAAAAACAACCAATATCTAAAGATTTACAGCATATACGCTGTAATTGGGAGAAGTATACTTAAAAGAAAAACTCTCTGTACGTATATCAGCACGTAAAAAGTCGATAAATAAAAATAATTTATGTATCTTCATCGAACTAGGGATTTTCCCAAGTACCGGATATGGTATTATCACTTTTAAACGATCTTTAAATTATGTTTTACTTACACAATTTTAAAATTGTTTTCAACGAAAACCAACACATTTAATGACTAATCCAATAAATGTCATAGCAAAGCATATGAATCAGAAAATTGGAAATTGCACCATCACCAATTAGTGAATACTCGGTGTCCACTTCAATTTGCGAACTGACACTAACAAAACTGAGTCATCGCGTGTTCTGTGCACATAAAAAAATAACAGAACGGTCAGTTCCGGTCGTCTATTTCCGAAAACGGGATTAATGAGCGTTGGCGTTTTGCATGTGAACCGTTTCCGTAATTTCGCAATCAGACTGCCGTCGTCGCCGACCACGTGACCGGAGGCAATTCGAAGATTGTGGAAGATGGACGAGTCTCTCCGCGTGTGTGTAATAATGTGGAGAGAATTACCAGATGTTGTATGGGTATGAGTGCGAGTCTCACCGGATGTCGTGGGATGGAGTTTCCGGGTCGAGATGAGACGGCTGTGTCGTGGGAAAGGCCTACTCCTCCGTCTTCGTTTCCATTCACGTACCTACTTCCAGACACGATCGCGTCATTTTTTATAACACGTGCGAACGACGAACACCCATTTATGTTTCACTGTGTTTTTTAAACTGCGCCTCTTTCAATACCAAAACATTGTAGAACTCTCCATTTAAACGTCGAATATAGTTAAAAAAAGTATTTATTTGTATGTGAAGAGGAAATACTTACCGGCAGGGGGCGGATTTGTAGCAAGATGCTTCCTAGACCCACAAAAATCCTAAAAATGGACTATTATTATATTTGTACAAATCAATTAACATTATAGAAATTACAAAACACGGAAAAATTAATGCAGTTAACCAAAACTCACAAATAAACATCACAGTCAAAATTAATTAAATTGGCTAAAAAAACTCAAAATTCAACAATATTAATTATGTATAAACAGTATATTTTAAACAATATGTCAGTGCTTTATACGTGTGGCGCATAAAGTAAAATTTCGAGTTTAGAAAAGCCTTAAAAATTTGATTTGGTCGCGTAGCGAAGTGAATCGTATAAAACACTAAAATATCGTAAAGTTTGAAATATACTGCTTCATCAGCATTCTAAAGAATTATATTTTGAACTTCACTTAAAATCAGTGTTTTATACGCGTGGCGCATGAAGTAAAATTTCGAGTTTAGAAAAGCCCCGTGAAAATTTGTCTCGGGTCGCACAATGTGCCAAATCGGAGCGCGAGCGCCAGGGGGGGATTTTGAGGAAAAAAATTAAATTAAAAATTTCGAGAAAAGAACATATCCACTCCATTGTAGATTCATAAAACCCTTCTAATCTTGCATGTTTATATTTTTCAACCCCCTATATTATTAACAATTAACGCTTAAAGTTGAGCGATTTAAAAAACATCAATTTTACGGCATTTCACTCGCAAGTTTAAATAATTTATTACATGGATAGTAGACGTACTATCAATATAACATTATACACTATTGTTTATAACATAATACTGTATATTATGGTTGAAAAATCAAGTCTCTAAATATTTTAGAACAAAAGTTTAAAAAAAATTGAATATGAAATATATTTTAAATATAAATTTTAACTTTAGAAAGTGTTATAAAAAAAATGTCAACTCGATGAGGTCTGGGACTATCACTAAAAATTAGTTCTATGTTTTCTCTAACTACCCTCAAAATTTCGTATCTCCACCGGTGCGTTTTTGGGGTCTTTTTAATTTTTTTATTTGACGCCACCAATTAAAGTTGGGTCGGGCGAGGCCCGTGTGCGGTGAGTATCGTGGAGTCGAGCGCGCGCTATTCTCGAGCAGCACGCAACATGATTTTTACGTTGGCCCCGAACAAAAAATAATAAAAACGCACATGTAAAAATTCAAAAAAATTAGGGCAGTTACAGAAAATATTAACAAATGTTTATATGATAAAAAAAATAATATAATAATAATTCAAGGCAGCAAAATTATATACAATTGTTATAATCATTACATAGGTTGTGACTTTCACCAAAAACTGTGGTATGTTTTTAAATGCCCTAAAAACTTCGTAACTCTACATGTGCGTTTTGTCAGGTTTTTGCGAATGACCGAGTCGATTTTTATCGGTTGCGCCTAATAAAAAATAAAGCACCTCAAAAAACGTACAAATGTGAAAAGTATCTGCTGTAGTTTAAAAATAATTTAATCTGTTGTTTAAAATATGATTTTTTAATCAGAATATACATTACATTTTTCTGATTTTGCACAACGAAGTTATGTATTTTATACTGTTTTATTTACTTACTTTTTTAAAATGAAAAATTGTCAGTATCCTCATCAGTCTGTTCGTTTTCGCTGTCACTTGTGTCCGTTTCGCAAATAACTAATTTTTTAGCGTCTGCAGGTAGTTGTTTTTTATGAATTTTTACATCGCTTCTCAAAGAAGAAATTATTGGATCAGAACATACAAGAAGCATATTAAATAAATCTCGAATTGTATTAAGCCTAGAGTTTTTCCTAGTATGGTTTTCTCTAACTCTCTTATATATTTTATTGGTTGCTTCCTGTGCCTCTTCCGAAAGTTCTCCGATTGGTAAAAGACATTGTCCAATTATTTTGCTCCCGTGAATTAAAATTTTATGGACACTAGGAGGCATTCTATACCATCCATATAACGAGGTGTAAAGTCGGGCCGTATCTTCTGCATATTTATCAAACATCAATACATTTATTTTACGAGAACTCGACATTGTTATAAGAATTGTATAAAATCTGTTCAATAATTCTTCATTCAATTCAGTGATGACAGCTACTTTCTCATAATTTCGAAAAAATATTCGAGCAACGTTGCCAGTATTTGAAGTACCTCCTCCTTGCACAACAATATCAACCCTTATCCCTAACTCTTTACGTAAGAGTTTTTGTATTCTAGTTTTCCGACTAAATATATTATTTTTCTCTTCTATCGTACATCCGTGAGTAGTTGTTTTCTTCAAATCTAATTTATAGGAGATATGAAGAACACATTCCATGAACTTAATCCATGCATGGAGGGAAGAAATACCATAATTTAAATTATCTTCGATAATAGGAATATTTTTAATTCTTTCAATATCATTCATCTCCTTCGGAGAACATTTGCATATAAAACAATTTGAGCTCGGAGTATTTGTTAAGGTATTTATAACTTTGCCATCGATCATTGTAAACAACAAATTAAATTTTACCTCTACATGGTTACCATTAATATAAATTTGTTGTTTTTCCAATAAATTTACCTCTTGCCTCATACTCTTAACTTCATCTAGAATAAGCTGTTTTGTTTCTTTAGCATAAATAAATTTTATCGGTCTACATAATTTAATAGATGAAGGTTTTTCGTTTTTCCAAATAACACTTTCATCAGAAAATAATCTAAGTGGAACCAGTGAAAACACAAAGACACTCTTCTCTGTAATTTCTTCTTCATCTGTACTGCTATCATCAGATGGCTTTTGCATATAAGTAGAGTGCCCTGAGCTGCCATCGCAACCATATTTACACAACAAAATTAATTTACTAAATGATGTATCTTGAGGAAATTTAATTGTTGATATTAATCTACATAAAGTATGCTCAAGAAGGCTCTGCAAAGGTACTGATGCTCCATTTTGAGAAATAGAAATATTAGCTGGGTAACACATTGTCTTCATTATTTTAATTTTATTGTAAGATGGTAAAAGGTCTTTTGCTCCATGAGAACGTAGTTTTTTTCTTAAATTTTTATAACTTGCTGCCGTCATTTTTGAATCAATAAAAATTGATAGAGCTTCTTCATCTGTAAATTTTTTTACAGTTTCAACTTCATTTGTTTTTAAATAAGTTAAGACTTTTTTTATTTTTTCCTGTGAATCCGAGGAAGCACTTTCCACTAATTTGGCCGCTGGTATATTTCCTTTATCGCGTAAAATTTTTTTTGCTGCTGAAAATATTTGTTCTGGTGTATTTTCGGTGATCAATAAATTAGTTTGTCTTCTTTTAGATGTATTACTTTGTATTGTGAACTGTGTACCTGATGTACTTGGTATTGGTGAAATATTTTCTATATTTTCAAAGGGGTTTGTATTTTCAATTAAGACAGAACCCTCGTTGTATTTAAAAGGTAGCAGTAACCAATTTCTATTTTTTTTAATGAAATTGATATGAGATCTTGAGCACATTTTCCACTTTCTATTAAGAGTACTGCAGAAACCCTTAACTTTTTTAAGAATGTCATCATTTTCACTATTGTTTTTCGTCGAAACATTTTCAATATATTTTATTAAATAATCAATGGTATTGCTTGACTGAATAAGGTTTTTAGGTTTTAGTTCGTACCATACCTTATATAAATCACCGTTTGTAATTTTAATTTTCTCCATTATCACTCAGCGTTTTGGATTAATTAAATTACACTAACACTAAACACTAGTTTAATTAAAGTAAACTATTTTATACACAAAAAAACACTACATCAAAGAAAGAGTATATAGTCAACAAATTAAATAACACTTAACACTAACTTAATAAATAATTACTTTATAATGTTCAATCGTTCGCTTAGGGATCAGAAAAATATGTGAACTGTTGGAGACTTCGTTCAACACTAAACGCATATTTTTCTTTCAAGAAAATTAAGAATAATCCATTTCAGATACTTAAACCGTAAAAACTGTGTGACAAGAATGCCATTTGTTACGGTAAATGACAGCTTCAATCGGACCCCTAATAAAAATGTAAACACAAACCAGATGACCTTTATCAGTAACAGATGTACACCCTTATATATCAATAAGAAAAAAACCCATAAAACTATTTTTGTAAATGTGATTTAAATGCTGCAAAAAATACTCAGAGAAGAAATAATTTCCCTATGATATATACCTGTATATTAGAAAAATTGTAGATTGTGAGGATTATGACTATTATATAAACATTTTTCAATATTTTCTGTAACAGCCCTAATTTTTTTGAATTTTTACATGTGCGTTTTAAGTGCGTTTTTATTATTTTTTTGTTCGGGGCCAACGTAGAAATAATGTTGCGTGCTGCTCGAGAATAGCGCGCTCGACTCCGCGATGCCACCGCACACGGGCCTCGCCAGACCCAATTTTAATTGGTGGCGTCGAATAAAAAAATTAAAAAGACCCCAAAAACGCACCGGTGGAGATACGAAATTTTGAGGGTAGTTAGAGAAAACATAGAACTAATTTTTAGTGATAGTCACAGACCTCATCGAGTTGGCATTTTTTTTATAACACTTTCTAAAGTTAAAATTTATATTTAAAATATATTTCATATTCAAATTTTTTTAACTTTTTTTCTAAAATATTTAGAGAGTAGATCTTTCAACCATAATATACAGTATTATGTTATAAACAGTAGTGTATAATGTTATATTTATAGTACGCCTACTATCCATGTAATAAATTATTTAAACTTGCGAATGAAATGCCGTAAAATCGATGTTTTCTAAATTGCTCAACTTTAAGCGTTAATTGTTAATAATATAGGGGGTTAAAAAATATAAACATGCAAGATTATAAGGGTTTCATGTATCTACAATGGAGTGGATATGTTTTTTTCTCGAAATTTTTAATTTAATTTTTTTCCTCCAAATCCCCCCCTGGCGCTCGCGCTCGGATTTGGCACATTGTGGGTCGCTGGCGCGACCCTGGACAAATTTTCTACGCGGGGCTTTTCTAAACTCGAAATTTTGTGATACCAACAGATGTGTGGACAAGTTCTTTTTTTTTCTCGCACATTTTGAGGCTTGTTTTTCACTTAAAACAAGCAAATCCGACAATCAGGAAAATAACATCAGATGGTATAACAATTGTTTAAAAAAGATGAGAGAACACCTACAGTCACTATCCGAAATATACAACACCACGCGTGATCCAGAAGTACGACTACCAAGGAACAATCATAGGAAATCTTATAGGCGGGCAATTGAATGCAGCAAATTACAGGCAAATAACTTGACATTATACAATAATATAATATAATATAACTTTAAACCAAAAGCCGTATGGAAAATCATTAATTGTTCAAGACCTTCGAAATTAAATTCGCATCCAACTACCTCTGCAATGGCATTTAATGAGCACTTCGCTAAAATGACTCAAACAATCCTGAAAATTATCGTCCAATCTCTCTGTTGCCCTTGTTTGATAAAATACTACTTACCTAGAACAATCAAACATAATTATAAACGAACAATATGGTTTTAAGATTAAGAAAGAACGTTCAACGGGGATTGCTTTATCTAAGTTAGCTGAAGAAATTATTAATGTCTTCGAAGAAGGAGCTATAACAAGAGCTACATTTCTAGATCTGTCTAAGGCTTTTGACAGCGTATCTCAAACTGTATTTTTATTACATTCATCTTGACACTTGCCGGATTTTACTTTTATACTTCACTGGAACTCAGAGGGTGTATTCAAATGGAACCATGTCTGAGGCCTTGCCCATAAAATACGGTGTACCACAGGAATCTATTTTGGGGCCTTTGTTGTTTTTGATATACAATAATGACTTACCTAACGCGACGCCAAACACCAATACAATCTTATATGCAGATGATAGAACTGTTACTAACAAATCTAAAGATTATGCCATTGCAAATGATTTGGATAATAAAGCACTAGGGGAGGTATCGGACTCTGGTTTCTATGCAATCGACTGAGACTGGACATAAACAAATCCGCTTCACTCACTTGCGCCAATACGAATCGACTATATTTCTAGGCTTTCACATTGATTCCCTTTTATCTTGGACTCTTCATGAGGATATACTCGCTAGAAAACTTAGTTCCAGTATATACCTTATTAGGAACTTAGCACACATAGTATAAAGGAACGTACTTCGTACTGCATATTTCTCGCTATTTCAGTTTAACATTACATACGGGATACTTATATGGGGTCATGCCACTCTTCGATATCGAATATTTGGCCTTCAAACAAGATCTATAAAAGTGATAACTGGCCTGAATGACTACGATGACTGCAGACAAGCTTTTATTGACTTGAATATGACATTCCCATCGCTATTTGTCCTTGCCTGCTTGTCTCGTATAAGACGCAATTTGGATAGTTATCAATCTTTTAGCGACATCAACAAGTATCATATTCGCCAGGAGTTAAATTCTTATATATATATATATATATATATATATATATATATATATATATATATATATATATATATATAGTTTTAAGTTGACTTATGTGAAACATGTACTTATGTTAGTACATCAATAAATATGAATATAATGAAAAAATAATAGAGAGTCAGTTGAGATGGGTTGGAGATGTGTGTCGTATAAAAGACACAAGAAATACAAAAATAATATTCCAAACACGCGTACCGGTTAAAAAACTGCAGAAAAAGACCAAGAACAACATGCATAGATGGAGTCGGAGAGGGGGCAGTAAGAAAGGACATGAAAGGAATTAAAAAACTTACGCAAGACTGGAAAAAAACTGGAGAAAATATTACTCTCCCAAACAATATTTAATAATAATGACATTGTATATAAAATATATTATTGATCCTTTTTTCTGCCTACAAATTTACTATGAATTATAAGAAAATAACGTTGATTCAGTGATAACAGATATCAGAAAATAATGTAAAATACATAAAAGACTAATACGTTTTTCAACAGTATGGAACTCCTGAAATATTTCTAAACTGCATTCATTTTAAGAAAAATGTAACTAGAAGCCTGGTTTGTACGGCTAAAATGGCGGAATCCGGTAAAATGTTTGGGCGCGGAATTTAACATTCATAGGGAACGTATGTTGACCTAAAATCGTTTAGACCAAAATTCAATCTGAAAGGAAAAATATTCAAATAAAACTGTATTTAAAGGTAAATGTTTCCTTGAATATCATATGACGACCTTTTACAATAGGTTTTAGTATTAATAAAGAACACATTTTTTTTAAATTGTATAACTTATTATGATATTATTTATTAATAATTTGACGAATAAAGCACTAATAACCTTTCTTCACGCGTTTATTTGAATTACCAAATATACATACATTTCGGACACAAAGTTACCATTATTAATGGATTAACACTAAATACAAAACAGTAATTATAAACTATATATAGAACGGCGGATTATAATACAAAAGCGGTGGGAGTGAAAATAAGGAAAAAACGTAAATTAAGAGGTGAGCCAAAGGAACAAGGGTGGCGATACAAACTAGGTAAAGAGGATTAGGGAAAAACACAGATTAAGGTGGTGCAATTAAATCTAACAATGTGTTATGAAGTGGACTTAAATCAAAATTCAATAATTTATTCACATGTTTTTTTCATTTCAATGGCTTCTAGAATGTTTAAACGATAATTTGATGATTGTTTTAATAATTTGATGTTTTTTTTTTGTAATTTTATGACCGGTTTCTGGTAAATGGTTAGCCACTGCAGATTTTTTATAATTAATGTGTTTATCGTGTGCTATGTGTTCTTTGAATCTCGTATTTAGATTACGCTGTGTTTGACCAATATAACTCGCAATTACAACACTCGATCGAATAAATACCAGATTAGTCAAGTTCATCTGGTCTGTTGAATGTGTTCCCTAAAAGTTGCCGTAGTTTAGAATTAACATAAAACACGGGGTTAGGTTAATTTGTTTGTATATAGGTATTTGATTGAAATTCACTTGGTTTGTTTTACTAATAAATTGTTTTATTTTCAACTAGTTTTGGCTAATTTGTTTGTATAATTTTTTTAAATGCTTCTCTGAATTAGGGGAATACATTAATGTAATGATTTTTTTGCTTTATTCGTTAAATAAATTTGATTTTCAGAAAAAGTGTATTCTTTACTTAAGAAATAATAATTGATTATTTCTTATGATCTGATTTTATCTATGTTTGCAGTAAAAAGTTTGTCAACCTTATCATATTGCGATCAGAATGTCGCCAATTAAATGATAGGTTATGCAGATCATATATTGATAGAATTTAAGCTAATATAAATATAAATTGTAAATACTTCTGGAAATACACAAATCAATATAGAAAGTTAAATGATATTTCTAAGAAGATGCATTTAGGTACACAGTCGTCAAATTCTCTACATGGTATTGCGGAATTATTCTCTAGTCATTTTAGTAACTCTTATATTGTTAGTGATTTAGAAGCCATGGACACATTTGAATTGAATCAATCAGTAGAGTTTGCCTCAATTTATGTTAGTCTTACGGAGGTATTTGAAGCTATGGCAAACTTACAAAAATTTGATGGAGTGGGCCCTGATGGAATCTCAGCGTACTTTCTAAAAAAACTGTAAATACTCACTTGTAAAGCCTATCTGTGATCTTTTCAATTTATCCCTTAAATCTGGTGCATTTCCTAAATGTTAGAAACGGAGTTTTCTAAAGCCGATATACAAGAGTGGTGCGAAAAATGATATACAAAACTACATGGGGATTTTTGGTAGTGTTGACTCTAAACTACCAAAAATATAAGATCAATTAGTATCAGATAAATTAATGTGGATTAGCAAACACACTATAATAGACGAACAGCATGGATTTTTAACGGTAGATCCACAAGTACTAATCTCATTTCGTACTACTCTTACATTTTGAATACCTTGGAATTCGGCTATCAAATCCACGCCATCTACACGGATTTTGCTACAGCTCATGCCTGTGTAGACCACTGTGTATTATTATCAAAATTAGAAACACTAGGATTTGGGGGTAACATACTGCATTGGTTGCACAGTTATTTGACAGAAAGAACCTAACAAGTTAAAATAGGCAATGTTACTTCATCAGAAATTAATGTTACGTCTGGGGTTCCTCAGGGTTCACATTGCGGGCCAATATTGTTTTTATTATTTATTAATGATATCGAACAAAATATTAGATCTAGTAAGTTTCTCCTGTTTGCCGATGACCTTAAGATGTTTAATTGCATAAAAACATTTAAAGATCAGGAACGAAAATTAATTATATTTTTATACAAAAAAATGCAGCTCTATCTCGTTCTACCGTCGCAACAAATTAACATTTGAATACATTTTATCTGATGAAATGTTGGTTAGTGTTCAAGACATAAAGGATTTGGGAGTTATTTTTAATTATAAACTTAACTTTTCGGACCACATAAAATATATTACAAACAAGGCAATGCGTTGTCTCGGCTTTGTGCGACGGTATTCCAAACATTTTAGTGTGGAAATGTTGCGAAAACTGTATACGTGCCTGGTTAGGCCTCACCCAGAGTATGCTTCTTGTGTTTGGTCACCATACACACGCTCATTGTGCTACGAATTAGAAAAAGTCCAAGCCAAATGTTTGATGCACGCATTCGCTAGGCTTGGTAATAGTAGACACAATTTTAGTCGTAGTGGCATGCTGAAGTTATGAGGTCTATGCTTGTTGGAGGACAGAAGAATTATTAATGATTTAATTTTTTATTTAAATTAATTATTGGGCAAATTAATTGTCCATATCTTATCAGCAAGTTAGATTTCTACGTTCCTCACAAGGGTACTTATAGAGAAAAACCACTGTTCTACAATCGGGACGCACTGCCAACTATGGTAAGTTTAAGCCTATTTGTGAAATGATGCGAATCTGTAATTTTTTTAACAGCAAATGCAACTTCTTATTGTTCCAGCCCTCTTTTTCTAGATTTAAAATACACTTAACTAGAACTGGTTTGTCTGATATCATTGATAAATTATATGATTAACGTGTTTTCCTGCAAGTGGTTGTAAATAATTTTAATCTGTCATTTATTCGGTTTGTCTAGCAGTTACAGTCTTATGTCATTTACACTATTTCTATAAACTTTAATCTGTGATATGTTCTGCAAATTGTCAGTGTTATTTACTAGTGATATTGATTTTAAGACTATTTTAATATGTTATGGTTTGCGGCTGTCTATTATTTTAGTCTAATATCTGTTACATATATTATTTTAATGTAATGTCCAATATAGAATATTTCACTGATTATTTCTTCTAATTGTCAGTGATATTTGCCTGTGATGTTTACTTGAGATCTTGTGATTTATATTTGTCGTCTAGCACGTGTTTCATCTTGTTTCTTTGTGATAGCATACTTACATTTTTAGTCTCTAATACGATGTGTAACTTGGCATTTATTTATTTATGTATGCGAATCGTTCGCTCCCTTATCTGCAGTTACGGGGTAGCGTAAGACTAACATTCATTAATCCACGAAAGGCACATGGAACGATCTGCTTTGTTTGATAAATACATTACTCATGAAATTGCACCCTCTATAGGTTTCCATGTAACGATTATTTAAAATTTTACTTAAATTTCAATAACGTTGAATTAAAAATATGCATCTTGAAACTATTATGGGCCATTGAATATTCATAGGGATTTCCCAATTTGCTTCCGAATTATAACTTTCTGAAATCAGAATTTAATTAAAATGCATCATTGAGCGCTAATTCAATTTATAATTACTTCTAGGAGGTTATTCGTACAAAATCATATTTCCGTCAGAAAAAAAATAAGAGGTACTTTTTAAATAAAAATTGTCTGCGTATTCTAAAATTATGTTCTCTTATAATCTAGAATTATGTTCTCTTATAATAATTCACTGAAATTCATTGGCATTTTCAATGGAAATGCAACTTTATCTAACATTATGTAATGTTATTTTAGTAATTTTTGGATGTGTTTACATACACATCCAAAAATTACTAAAATTGTTTACACGCGGCAGACGAAAAAAAAGTGTCGCTTACTGTTATTTAATTTGAGCTTGACATTGGAATTTGTCTGATGTGTGTATTTTTTTCTGTAATTTATTTTGGCTTCAACTTCAGCGCCGTCAATCCTGCCAAATGACGTGTTATATAATTTTAATTTATATTTATGCCACTTCAACAGATTTCCTAATTTGGTCATAGCATTAAATAAAATTCATTTACAAATAAATTAATGGCTTGTGTGTATTTTATGAATGCCAATTAGCCATAAATTATCGTTCAGATAAATGAACGATCGAATATAATAATAACCAATTATCAAGCTAATTAAATATTTTTCGACTTATTTAGTTATTATTGAATAAAGAGTAATGATAAAATTACTATATATTATGAAAATCGCATTAATTTGAATGTTATTTTCATAAACTTAATCTTAATGAAAAGTTCAAATTGCACTTAAATTACTATATTACCATTGCCTAAACTTTTTCTAGACATCATTAACGTCATTTTAGATCAATTGACTAAATAGGGAGCAGACAGACTTTCAAACCTTTGTCAACTTTTTTGAACGGTCTTCAAATGATTATTTCTTTTTGAACTGTTTAATCGAGTGATTCGGTTGGAATCAGATTCAATTTCCTCAGTTAGGTTGTTTTTTTTTCTTTTTAATGATTTTTGTATAAATTTAAATAATAAAAAATATTTTTTTAAAGGTTTCTATTAAGTATATACATATCCTGATGTATACGCTGTACATTTGTTGTTTTATAAAAAAACGTTTAATTTGAAGCTTCAAACGAGTGTTTTTATTTCTTTATTAAGCATGAAGTAAAATTTCGAGTTTAGAAAAGCCTGAAAATTTGGTTTGGTCATGCTTAATCTAAGAGTAGAAACACTCGTTAGAATCTTCAAATTAAACGCTTTAAAATAACTGGTATGTCTTATAACGTACAAATCGTATTATGTATACTAAAAATTAAAATTTCTTGTATTTAGAGTAAATATACATGGGATGTGCTTAAAACAACGGGCAAGCTTAAAGAGAAATAACGAAGACTTTAACTTTTGAATAAAGATAATCTAAATATAATAAATTAATATAATGTTAGAAAATCCCGATGATAATTTTATGCATTACCCGAGCCGAGTGACGACGTATTTATAAATAGCGCTAAAAATAAGTGCATGATATTAAATTTTAAATGCACAGCGGGATGTTTGGAAAACTGCAAAATCGATATATGGAATCCAGTGCAGGAGAGTAATTTATTTATCCCGGAGCTGGTGCCATCGGGCCGTTATGCGAGACTGAACGGATGTGATGGGACTCTATTGAACTTTTGCCAAGATCCTTCATTAATATTTCTTAACAGTATTTCCCCTTCCGCGCACAACTTTCATGAAATGTTAATAGAAACTGTAATTTATGCACTAAAAAAAATCAATAGAAACTTTCGTGGAATTAAAAAGAGTTTAAAGGAAAGTTCGGAGATTGTGTGATCAATAATTCTATTAGCAATATTAAGGGTGTGTTTAAAACTTCATTTATGGGTATTCACTGTTTTTACTGTTGACTGCGGGAAGAAAATTAATTTTAAATTACACCAACAATCAAACATAAAATATTCAACAATTGATTAAAAAAATATTTCCAATATATTGTTTATAAACCAACTTTTTCGGACAAGCAAACATTAAAAACAACAATAACAGTTTGAAATAAACAGATCTTTATTAAGTTTATTAATCCAGGTTTCTAACAAAATAGTGGCTAATCGTGAAAATTAACAATAACTGATAAATGTTTGAGCTTATAAAGATCAGCTTTTTCGTCTACCAATAATTTAGTCTCAGGGGGGCAACTCCTCAGCTTCTTGCGTGTTTCGGGATTAAAATGCGGTCGACTACCACTTAATTACGCAACTATGAAAACTCAACATTTGAGTTATGCATTTGTAAAAGTTATTTACTTTAAACTTTACTTTATTAATGGAATCCATTTATGCCCGGTATTATAAAACGTTTCATTCCCTAAATAAAATTTACTTTAGGAATAAATTATTTTATTCCGAAGATTTCGGTATTATAAACACAAAATAACTTATTTGGCTAATAAATCTCCCCAGTAAATTATTTGTTTGTTTTTCTATTAAGTAAATTTTATTCTCTAAATAATTTGACAGTTAAAAGTCAAAAGTGTATTATATTATAATTACTTTAGATTCTACTACTTGTATTTATTAATTTCATTACGGTTATCATATCTACAATATCATCCGTGTCAGATTTAAGTTCGCTCATAGTATCTTCCCTTACAGTGATTAATTCGAACCACAAGACATTCTAGGGAATCGAAGACCTAGAGTTTTTCAAATCAGACATAACCAGTGATTTTTATACTTATGCATACGCATTTTTAAAATTAGTTCCATTTAAAGTTTTAAACGAGTGTTTTCCACTCCCAGACTAAGCATGAAGTAAAATTTCAAGTTTAGAAAAGCCTGATAATTTGGTTTGGTCGCTTAGCGCGAAGCGACCAAACCAAATTTTCAGGCTTTTCTAAACTCGAAATTTTACTTCATGCGCCACGCGTATTTAACACTGAAATCACTGAAATATTGTGAACAAGTGAGCTTAACTTGAAATCAGTGTCTTGTACGCGTGGCGCTTGATGTAAAATTTCGAGTTTAGAAAAGCCTGAAAATTTGGTTTGGTTATTCTCCATAATTATAAGGAATTATACTAAATTTCCAATTTGATTGACAATTTAATTTGAAATATTGACAATTCAAATTAACAAATTGGTGGTTCCAGCTATAGCCACAATGAAAATGTATAATTTCGGTCTGTAATCTACTAACTAAATTATTTATTTCTAGAATTGCTATTTATTTGGTAGGTTTGCTTTAAATAAATGGATTGTGAGTTACGTGAAGATCAAATTAATTTGACGAATAAAGCACTAATAACCTTTCTTCACACTTTTATTTGAATTACCAAATGTACATTTCGGACACAAAGTGACCATTATCAATGGATTAACACTAAATAAATTTACTCCACAAATAGTTATCTAATGATTAATTAATCGTTTATAATGACGGGCATTAATAACATTAAATAGTAAAAGCATTCAAATTCTCCTTTTATTTTAAATATAACATCTTGTTTTAGACATTCTAATGGAAATGATTATGAGAGAGAAAAATCTCATACAAACATTGTAAAATTATTTTAAATTGAGTATAATAATACAAAATGTCATGTTGACGGAAATAGAAAGTTAATTGAGCATAATGCGTTACGGATGGATCCTAATGAAAATTTCGCGTGTTGTCACATATGTTACAATGGTCTCTTATGCGACTATATGACTTTGTAACAACCTATTGTTCATATTAACGAGCTCCCATCTTTATATGAGGTTGTTCATCATGGTGAACACGTTGAATGAAGACATAAGGTCGTCTGTGAATGTGATGAGGATATATCTACAAACATTTGTTTAAATATGTATACAAAGAAATGTAAATACTCACAATGATTTTCAGAACAAAACACTTAAAGTTTTTCCTTGAAATATTGATTCAATGAAAAAAGACATTTAAAACGTTGATGCCGGCACTAAATTTCCTCATTTGTCTTATCAGGCGACGTTTTTCGCCTCATGCTATTTTCCATAAGAGTCATTTATTTCTTACATGGACACCTTGTTGCCATGGATACCTCCCCTTTGGCGATGGAAAAAATCCCGCCCGAAATTAATTTACATAATATTCATAACCAGTGCCAGTGTAAGGGTTTATACCAAACTAGTTTTAGCCGCCCTAGTCATTTTTTTAACATACAGTTTAGGAAAATCTTGGAAAAAGTGTAGCGTCTAATTTATAATTGTTTGTGGTTATACAGGGTGCCCCTTTTTCAAGCGGCACTATGGGGAACTCGCTTATTTGAAGAGATAGAGAACCGGTTAAATGGGGGCAAAGTTGCTTATTTTACTGCTTACTAATAATCTGCTTTCGCATTTTAAATATCTTCCATTGTTTCGATGTTATTTGAATAAAACTGAAATTTTCAATATTTAAAATTTACCTATATCTCCGTTATTACTTTCCCCCGTATGTAATACAAAGGGAAAGTATTGTTTTCGTGAAAATTTTCGAATCAAAAATTTTAGTGGAAATATCCGTTTTGAGGTCCCCTGAGTCGAATAAGACCATTTTTGAAAAATGTCTGTCTGTCTGTCTGTCTGTCTGTGTGTCTGTGTGCGCTGTACCGCAAAAACCGCTAAAGATATCGAGATGAAACTTGAAACTTAAGTTTTTTGTTACAATCGGAAGAACTGAAAAGCTTTTGGTGAAAATCGGAAAACCGGAAGTGGTAGTTTACTCTTAGCGTTTTTCAGTTTTTTCAGATTTTTTCAATAAATGTTCATCAAACAAAAAATTCTTTCAAATAAAAGTTGTAGATAATAACAAAATGAAGATATTGTTCACTTACTTTTTGTCATAGCACTCTTAGTTTTTGAGATATTTAATAAATAGTGTTTTTTATCTAGTCATTGATTTGAGTCAGTGTGTGTGTTGATACAATTGGAAAATGTTTCAAATAAAAGTTGTAGGTAATAAAATATTAAAGATTTTATGTATTTTCACTTTTTGTCATAGCACTCTTAGTTTTTGAGATATTCAATAAATAGTGTTTTTTATCTAGTCATTGGTTTGTGTCAGTATGTGTTGATCCAATTGAAAAATGTTTCAAATAAAAGTTGTAGTTATCAAAAAGTTGAAGACATTTTGAAAATAATAATGCTACAAATATTTTAAAAGTGATTTAATACGCAATTTACGGGGGAAAGTACTATGATGGACACATCACCATTTTTTTTGATCTTATTTCAAATTTATAAAAACATTTTTAGAGCAACGTTTTATCACTCGACTTATGGAATAACTTATAAAACTGCAAAGCGATTCGTTTTTGTTTTTCCAGGCACAACTTTTGTTTTTCTTATGAGTGCATATATAGATATGCAGTTTTTACGCTGATTTCAAAGATGTGTCACATGTTGACTTTTAAAAATTGTATTGTTTTTATGGTATGTTCCCATGTAAACAACCGCGCAATATCCACAAAAACTATTTATTTGCGTAAAAAATCATAACCAATCATTGATATTTTTTCTTTTAAATAACATTTCAACTATTGTACAGCAACCTGAAATTGTTTAGTAGCCATGGCAACTTGAACAACAACAATAATTAAACAACAGCTTACGTGTGGAATATCGTTGAAATCAGAATTAAAAATGCATTGCAATGATGTGCATACATTTGTATGTTTTCATCAAAAGAATCAAAAACAAAAATTGAGTGTATAAAACAAAAGCGTATGGCTTTAAATATTTTGAACACTAACCATTCGATAAGTCATAAAAAGTTGCTGTAAGAATATTACAGAATATGAAAAAAATTAAAAATTAAAAAGAAAACAGAAGTTAAGTGTACAAAACAAAAACGAATCGCATTGAATATTTTGAACGTTAACCATTCGATAAGTCATAAGCAGTTGCATAAGAAAGTTTTTACAGAATATGAAAAATATTTAAAAAAGCGGTAATATTGACAACATTAAAAAATCGTAATTTTCAGTTTTTTTCGAAATACAACGAAACAAGTAGAGATATTTCAAATGTGAATGCAGAGTTAACCGATTCTCTATTTCTTCAAATAAGCTAGATCCCCATAGTGCCGCTTGAAAAACGGGCAATCTGTATACACCTAATTCTGCCTAAATTTAGATCAATTACCGTGACATTAATACATTTGGCATATTATATTTAATAAAGCCCTTTCATCTAAATTTAAGGATGTGCATAGTCATAAATGTTGCCAAGATTTTAACCAGCACGATAGGCAAAATGTACAGGGTGGTGCATTTTGGAGGTGCCACGTATGGAAAACCTTGTTATTATAAGAGATATTTAACAACCGTTTTCGGGAGCCAAAGTCACTTTTTTGTGTTTTATTCAATGGAGAAAAAAAATTGATCTATCTCTAACCGTTTCCGGTCTATATCCGGAAGTTGTTAAAATGTCGTTTTTCTGAAATTACTGTAACTAATTTGTTTTTAAAGTTATAACCAAACTGTAAAAACTTTCTTATATCAACTTTATGCGCCCAATAAAACGACGTACCTGTTTTATTTCAAGTACGTTTCGTTTTTGTTTTCTCATATCAAAATCACATTTTTCTTATGGGCGCATATGCAAATATGCATATCATTGAACAGCATTTTTAATCCTGATTTCAATAATGTGCTCCTTGTGTACCTTTGTGAAAAAAATATTTTTTGTTATATACGACGAGCAAAGTAGCAGTTTGTGTCAAACAATAGTGCTTATTTATAAAACAAAATATACCACATCGATAGTATTTTTAAACAAATTGCAAGATCACCTAGTAATTGAATTTTTATCGGTTGTCATGGCAACTTTGTAAATGATTTTTTTTTTAATGCTATTCAATGATGTGCATATCTCCATATGCACCCATAAGAAAAATGTGATTTTGATATGAGAAAACAAAAACGAAACGTCATTGAAATAAAACAGGCACGTCGTTTTATTGGGCGTTAAAATAAAGCTATTTAACTAATTCCACTTGAAATTTTTACCTCTCTATTTGATTGATTTAATAATCTCTATTAAATAGATACAAATATCATGGATTTTAAAAATCTTCACTGTTTGTTTTGAGTTATGTAAAGTAATCAATCACTAATAAAACACGGTTTGATTTTCTTTTTTCACGAATTTATTTTTCACTGTTAAATGTAAATTTCGAGTACCATGTACTCATTTTCAATAACTGAATTCAGTTATTGAAAATGAGTACATGGTACTCGAAATGTACATCTAACAGTGAAAAATAAATTCGCGAAGAAAGGAAATCAAACAGTGCTTTATTAGTAGTTTTTAAAACCACTACAATTGCTTTGCAAGATAGATTATTGTGATTAAAAAAATTCAATAAAAGATAAACGTATCTTTTACAGAATCAAATTGAATATTTTTTTTATAAAATTCGTTTGAAGTATATTTTTGAGTTTTACCTGAAATACAAATCAGCAATAATTTAGCGAGAGTGTGTCGAATGGGTGAAAGAGGGAAAGCGGAATGAGGGAAGTGGAAATTAGCCGTACCGTATCATCCGTCGGATATTGATTGGATTAGCGCGATGACATTTTTCAAATCCAATAACTGAAATTGAATTACATAGGGAAACAACAGCAGGAATTTTTAAATACCGTGTATTTGTGAGTTGCGGAAAATTCAATGTCATCCGGACGATTACAGTTTTAAATATTTATTTTGACAGTTTTTCAATCCTTTTGGGGCACACGGAAAAAAAGCGAAAATATTAGATTATGATTTTCACATAATTAACAAATTGAGTGTAACTTGTAATTTTTCCGATTACTTCTCCGATTGATAAACCAATATTGGAAAGAATAAAAAAATTGTAGTCCTTTTAATTACAATTTCTCGTATAAACTAAGGCTGCTATTAAAATCCGGATAATAGTGGTATCCGGATATTCGAATATTCGGATATTCGGATAAAATATAATTGCATTATAAACTAAAGTTTTAATATATTGACATGATTCGAAGCAGCAGTCGGAGTTGGCGTAGGATTTTCGAAAAATAGAGAAGTCGGACACGGCGTTCGAGTCGAATATTTCTTTAGCGACTTCACTGACTTGGTTAGAATGTATTTGAGAGGTCTAACTGACATTTGAAACAATCTTTTAAAATAAATTAGCAATGAAAAATTGTAATTTAATAACTTTAATCAGATTTAACTTAAAATCGATGCCATTAACAAAATTTTGTTTCCTGCAAAAGTTGCTTATTTTTTGCTTTTCAATGATACATTATTGACCCATCGCACAGTGTTTCGAGTATATGGGAGCATGGGACAAAAATCGATAACACAATTTTTAGTGGTTGCAATTTTTTTATTTGTTTATTTTAATAGTAAAGATATATTGTCATCATTTAACATTTATATACATATATATTTTTTTACCGGTGCTCAAAAAATGAACTTTTTTATTGTTGCTTTAGGGAGCTCTTAGATGGACGTTTTGAACGCGAGGCGGAACGGGAGCGGGCGCAAGCGTTTGCGTTTTAACACATAGGTTTATATGAGAGTCCGTAGACGGCCGGATGCGAGGCGGAGAAAACGCCAGCACTCGCGCCTGTTTAAATTTGAGCGGGACGGACGCGTTTTTCAGTTACAACACATGGTTTCTTATGCGCCTTCTTATACGGGCGGGTGAAACGCGTTTTTAAAGCGGGCGTTTTTTTCAATATTCTTGTAAAAAACCGGCCAAAGCGACTTAAATTCGTAATATTTTCCTTACAATATTTAGTCGTAACGCAAAAATAAATATTTTTGCGTTTAGATAAGTGTCCAAAATAAAAAATAAATAAACAAAAAATATAAATTATAAATTTTTAGGTAAACTTCCATCTCTAAGATATGAGTATAATTTTATTTAATATTTAAAAAATCTATGATATTTTCTAGAAATTGCGAAAAATAAAATAACTAACAATTTTAAATCGCCCCCAATCTCTTTTATAAATAGTGTGATGAAAACAAAATAATTAAAAGAATTAATAATCATTTTCTTTGAGAGCGGTTTCTGTGCTCGTAAATTTTGTACCGCCAGCAGTTTCTCTTTTCCCTGACTCTCCAATTGGCCAACATACTAGGAAAATGCCCATTTCATAGTCTATTTTTAATATGCAGGTTACCTATCAAAGTGTGTACAATTTTTGACACAAATTTGTATACCGGTTACGGGTTAAATAAAAAGAAAAATAAGTGATTGTCTATATCCTAGCGCTAAAACGTGATTTTATAAGTATGTTTGATACAGAAAGATTTATTTTAGAAATTCAAGCACCGTCCAAGGAACAAATCCATTTAAGTAATGTTTCATCAACATTGAAACAACGTTTAATGTTGCTGCACTGTTGATATAACGTTATTTGTTTGTTTTTTGCTCAGTGGGCGGAGTGCATGTGGAATTTTGGTAAGTAATATTTATATTTATAAGAACATTAAATACATAAATACAGTAACTTCTATGAATAATAAAGGATAAATAAATAATAATATGACGCAATTAAATCTATTTCGTTCATGCTTATTACTCAGCGTAGCACAACTGAATGATAGACGGCACCGAAGGCTCGGCGGCGAACTCGCCTAGCACCCGCTTGCAAAACGCGTTCAATCCGCTCCGCATAAGAGCTAAAAGCGGAGCGGAAAAAACAATCCGTCCCGCTCCGCTTCCGCTCACAAAACGTCCATATAAGAGCGCCCTTAAACATTTTGAAATTTTTTATGTATGTATCACATCACAAAATCTTTTATTTTAGGATTTATTTTTAAAAATTTCCTAAAAAAATCCGTTTACCAAAAAAGCACCCGACAAAGTTTTTTAAATTTATTTTGTGAATATGAATCCTTTTTCAGAAATAAAATAAAAAAAATGAATAAACCAGTAAAATAGATTTGAAAATAAGTTTTTAATTATTTTGTTTTGTTTACAGTTTATGACGCGTTTTTTTTAAATTTTTTTTCCAACATATAGTTTTTATACGTTTTCCAAATTCAGCTTATTTACTTTAAATCTTTAGATATTCGTTGTTTTTTTTGAAGAGTTCAATTTGAAGCTTTTAACGATTGTTTTCCACTCCCAGAGTAAGCATGAAGTAAAATTTCAAGTTTAGAAAAGCCCAGAACATTTGTCTCGGGTCGCTGCGCGACCCTCGACAAATTTTCACGGGGCTTTTCTAAACTCGAAATTTTACTTCATGCTTAGTCTGGGAGTGGAAAACACGTGTTCAAAGCTTCAAATTGAATTTTTTTAAAGACACAACAATTATCTAAAGATTTAAAGAAAATAAGCTGAATTTGCAATCCGTATACTTTAAAGATTGTTTCCTCTTTAACTTGTATTAAAATTGACATTCTGGTTTTAGGGTATAAAACTTTCTCCGCCAGTAAAACAAGAATCAATGTTTAATGTCAAATATTAATAGTTTAATGCTAAAACGAGTGTCTTCCACTCCTAGACAAAGCATGAAGTAAAATTTCGAGTTTAGCCTGAAAATTTGGCTCGGGCGCGTAGCGAAGCGGAGCGACCGAGCCAAATTAGGCTTTTCTAAACTCGAAATTTTACTTCATGCGCCACGCGTATAAAACACGGATTTAATGTGAAATGGTCTTACATTTAACCAATTGACAAGTTAAATAAGTTTAGTATGTCAATTATTAATAAATATATTTGTTTTAACTTGATTATTTTGACATTAGGACATTAAATCACTGTGTCAATTGTTTTTTCACTGATAAAATCACTTGGTCTTTTGACTGTAATAGCATTTTATTAATCAATGACTATTGTAACATTTTGACTTTAAGTTTTTTACGTCGACTGTATTTTCACTCATGTGGCATTTTAACGTTAAGTCCCTTGATCGACTCTGAATTGTCGTTTGACGTCTGACATAAAAAGCGATTGCTTCCTCTTTAACTTGTATCAAAATTGACGTTTTGTTTTGACGTTGTACGTTTTGGACATTTATAAGCGATAAAAACTCTTTAAACGCGTTTTTAATATTTTTAAATTAGTATTACTTTATTATAACGTATAAATAATGATTAGTAATACTATATTTAAATAATATTGCTAAATTCACTTAAAAATAACTTCAAACCTTAACATTCTGTTTAAACGTTATAAAACTTTCTCCGCCAATAAAGCAAGAACAAAAGTATTATGTCAAATATTAATTGTTTAATGCTAAAACAAGTGTCTTCCACTCCTAGACAAAAGCATGAAGTAAAATTTTGAGTTTAGAAAAGCCTGAAAATTTGGCACGGGCACGTAGGGAAGCGGAGAGACCGAGCGAAATTAGGCTTTTCTAAACTCGAAATTTTACTTCATGCGCCACGCGTATAAAACACTGATTTAATGTGAAATGGTCTTAAATTTAACCAATTTACAAGTTAAATAAGTTTAGTATGTCAATTATTAATAAATATATTTGTATTACCTTGATTATTTTGACATAAGGACATTAAATCACTGTGTCAATTGTTTTTTCACTGATAAAATCACTTAGTCTTTTGACTGTAATAGAATTTCATTAATTAATGGCTATTATAATATTTTGACTGTAAGTTTCTTACGTCGACTGTATTTTCACTCATATGTCATTTTAACGTTAAGTCCGTTGATCGGCTCTGAATTGTCGGTTGACGTCTGACGATTGCTTCCTCTTTAACTTGTATCAAAATTGACATTTTGTTTTGACGTTGTACGTTTTAGACACTTATAAGTTATAAAAACCCCTTAAGCGTGTTTGTTATTATTTTTAAATTAGTATTACTTTATTATAACGTATAAATAATGATTAGTAATACTATATTTAAATAATATTGGTAAATTCACTTAAAAATAACTTCAAACCTTTAATACTTTCACGTATTTCACTATCATAACCCGCAATATTCAAACGCGAATATATATTGTCGAATACACACTGTTTATGCTCAATTTTCTGAGCATTTAACCACATATTTGCTAGATCAATTTTTTTTATGACGGTACCTCACTCTTCCAAAAAATCATAACTTGTAAAAGAGCAGTCAGAAGCAGATGATCCTTATAAAATTTTGAAGTGTATTAATGTACTAATAAGGGGTTGTTAACACCCCAAAACGTTTTGATACGTTTTTTTCTAAAGTCTCTTCAAACTTTGTAATCGCATAAATTTTATACAAAATTCAGGAGTTTGTTTAAAAATTATTTGCGGAGTAAATCGTACACCAAAAGATAAACTTTAAATGACACCTTAAACTACATATCCTGGGCTACAGAATCCATCATAGATTATTCAAAAACACTTCGCAGCAATTGTAGTATAACGCTTAGAACAATTAATAGAATAGAATTGATATTAAAGACAAGTAACCGCTCGATCATTGCCTCGGTTTGAGAGTACATTAATAAGAAATTAGCGAAACTCAGGTAGCTGTTAAATGGAATTCTTGGAATAATGGCTTATGTACTTTACTGTGGTAATATGAAAATCCTTAAAATTAAATGTTCATTTTTTTATGTATGTCCATTGCTCGAAACACTGTGCATCGTGCCATTTAAAAATCCAGAGTTCTTGACATTTTGAAGCAAACTTTCAGGGATGGAAACCTTTTTGCGAAAAAAACAAATCACTATTCGATTCTTTCATACTGCTTTTGTAAGACTTTTTTTGACCCAACTCTCTAGGATTAGCCGTTTTCTCTAAAAAAAAAGGCTGATAGGGGTGGTCTGGGACACCCTGCATATAATTGCATAATTTTACTAAAAATTTGTATTGAGCTAAGACGAAATCCTGACTGCGCACTGGAAAAGTAAGATTATATATGAACTTAGTCTCGGTGGCCCCGTCCATGCATTTCCTACAAATTTTGAATTTTAAAGTACATATAATAACATTACAAAACAGCTCTATCACTTTATTTTTTATTGTTGTAGCGAATTTATTAATACAAAAACTATGCATATATTTTCTCTAACCAACGTACATATGAATATAAAGGTGCCGATTAGCGAATAAGTGATTAGGAACGAGATCTAGCAACAATGAAGGAGCGTTTAACGAGGCACAAACACTAAACGCCTCCTTTCGAGGGTAATGGACCGTGGTAAATAAAATTTCCCTGCAAAGTCATCTCAGCGTCATTAATCACTTTTGCTTTAATTAACACCATTACGCACAGAGCAATCTTTCTAATACACAAACATAATCGAATCGTAAATCTAGATGCAAAATGTTTGTATCGAAAAATCATTACAAGTGTATCATGGGCTTATCAGAGGGAGCACAGATTCCTCAGGCCTCACAATACTTAGGTCGTAATTATAGAAATAAAGACGGCAATAAAACAAAACTAAGTATTATGTAAAATGTGTTCTTTATTAACAAATTTGAAGTGAGCAATCAAAAAATGCTTGAAAATGAAATGTTTGTTATTAAGTTATTAATTCACTTTCCTTATGTGCCATAAAACTCTCTAAAATAAAGACATTTATGTGAAATACAATATAATAAAATCGAAATATTTTAAATCGTACATTTAGAGAAGTTTATCTTAAAAATATAAATTTGGATCGATGATTTTATTTCAAAAAGACAAGATCTTTGAAGTTATTATTATATATTTAGCATGTCTGGCATTTAAGTCGAGACATAATAATGTACAGGGTAAGCGAAACTCGATATCTCAACTCTATTATAGGAAAAGGAAAAACGATAGAAAAAATCTGAAAAGCGGTTCAAAAATGGGATTGACTAAGGTCCATTTTTAGCCAAAATTACATATTTTTCTAAATTTAGAAACTGAAGTAATGACGTCATCGAATATTTTTTTCCAGAAATATACCTATATTTTTGGATATTTAAAAAGAACTGATTTTTCTGAACAAACTTAGTAGATAAAAAAAATGCTATCTTCTTTCGTTAAATAATTATAAGCAAACTTAGAAGAAAGTATTGTCGAAAATGCACAATTTAAAAAAATTCAACGATTTAAACAAGTAGCCTTTGAAAGCAAATATCAAAGTCGCATCTATCAATAATGAAATATTATTAATTAATATTGTTAATTATCATTAATTAAACATTAAAAAACACATAATATGTTCCTATATTACTATTATTTATTTATTAATCTACGGAGTTCTCCTTTTTACAACATTACAAAAAATATATAAAAACAAAATAATAATACGCGTAAGTTTCAATAAATAAATATCGCGCTTAACACTAAACAAAAAACAGTAAACAAATTAATACAGAAAGAAACAAAGTATGTAGGCAATCACTGCAACAAAATTTCAATGTAACCACCTATTACTTCTAAACAAGGTTGTTAAAAAAAACGTTTTGTTGCATTTTAATGAAAACAAACAGTTTAAAATAAAACGTGTTTTTTTTTCATCGAAACGGCGTTTAAAGCATTGACGATTAAAAAAATGTTTAAAACGTGTTTAAAACATGTTTAAACCACGTTTAAAACGTGTTTAAAACAGAACAATAGGGCATTTTTCTTTTGAGTATACATATCCCGATAATTACAGCGTTTTTTAAATTTGCGGGAATTCGTTGTTTCAAAGCGGTTTCAAATTTGGGGCTTTTAACGAGTGTTTTCCACTCCCAGACTAAGCATGAAGTAAAATTTCGAGTTTAGAAAAGGATAAGAATTTGGATTGACCGCGTAGCGAAGCGGAGCGATGCGGAGCGAAGCGGAGCGGCCAATCCAACTTAGGCTTTTCTAAACTCGAAATTTTACTTCATGCCCCACACTTAAAAACACTGATTTACAGTGAAGTTCAAAAACATACGCATACAACAACAATTATAGGCAACCTAATATACGTTAGAGTTATTGGGTTGCCTATAATCACCGTTTTAAACAATTTGTTCAGCACAGAATTTGACTTACGTTGCTAAAGCCGTATATTTTTTACTTTACGATATTTCAGTGTTTATACGTGTGCGTTCCGCTTCGCTACGCGGCCAATCCAAATTTTCAGGCTTTCCTAAACTCGAAATGTTACTTCATGCTTAGTCTGGGAGTGGAAAACCCTCGTTTTAAGATTCAAACTGAAATCTTTTAAAAAAAGCAACGAATGTCGTAAAATTTACAGTGTATGCATACGTATACCTGAAAGAAAAATTTCCCGTATTTAAAAATCACATTACTGCACAAACAGTTGTGATATTCTATGGTAATATAATGTTAAGTTTATAAATGTAGTTTGAAATATCTTCAACAATTTAGTTTAAATTTAAAAATGTAAACAAAAATTCTTTAAAAATATATAATTTTGCAAATTTAAGATAATAAAAAAAACGTTTAAAACAAAGTTAACGTGTAAAACATGTTTTAAACAAATTTAAGATTTAAAACATGTTTAAAACAAAACCGTTTAAAACACGACGGCTGTTTTAAACTAAATAAATCATAACATTTCTCTAGATAGTTTATCGCAAGCATGTCTGATTTTTTTTTAAATGTTACAAGTTAACTGATGGTGTTTTGTAAACTTTGTTTTTTAAAGTTTCTCTCAAGGAGAAGTCTAGTGGGGTCAAGTCCTGTGATTTAGGCGCCCACTGTATCGGTCTATTTATACCCATCCAATTTTCTCCATAAGTTTCATTTAAATATTTTTAGACATCTCGTGCTTTATGTGGTGGAGCTCCGTCATGCTGAAAACACATGTTTGCTCGCAGCTGTAATGGCACATTTTCGAGAAGCACACGAAGTTGTTCTTGAAGAAATTACAAATATTGCTCACTCCGTAAAACTCCTTCGTAAAAATATGGACCAATCAAATGCCCATAAATAATACCGCACCAAATGTTGATACCAAGGGGCCCTTGGTTTTCAATCGGGTTGACAGAATGTGGATTTTCAGTAGCCCAAAAATGTTCAGTTTTTATTGGGCTTACCGTTATTAACAAAACGACATTTTCGTTGTCCGTAAACATTTTTCAAAAGCAAATGACAAAAAAACAATATTTGTCAACCATTAGTTTAATTATTAACAGATGCGACTTTGTTATTTGCTTTCAAAGGCTACTTGTTTAAGTCGTGACAATTGTGAATTTTTGATAATACTTTTTTTTAAAGTTTGTTAGTAATTTTTTAACGGAAGAAGATACCAACTTTTCTTCTCTTCAAAGTTTATTTAGAAATATTAGCTCTTTTTAAATAACCAAAAATATAGGTATATTTCTGGGAAAAAATATTTGATGACGTCATTACCTTAAATTCCAAATTTAGAAAAATATGTAATTTTAGCTTAAAATGGACCTTACTCAATCCCATTTATGAACCTCTTTTCAGATTTCTTCTATCGTTTTTCCTTTTCTCATAATAAAGCTGAGACATCGAGTTTCGCTCACCCTGTACAGGTTAGGGTTGATTTTAATATTAATCAACTATGTTGCAGGCGGTACTTTGCTAATATGTCATTACTTTACAAACTATTTAATGGGGACATCCAATGCCCGGCTCTTTCTCGCATGTGTTTTTCTATAATATTTGATAATCGCTTATGTCGGAACCCGCCGCTTTTTCGCATACCGTTCCATAACTCGAATTATGGTTTCCACACTCCGACTACACGTCTTATGCGTACAGCAAATTCTTTGTTAATTTATCCTGATTTTGATATTTTTTGTAATACCTTTCCCCTAGTTTATGAGAATTGTTAAAAGATTACTATGTTGTCATTAATATTTTTGTTTCTATCTTTAGTCTTGAATTGTCATTTTGTAAAATATTTTTATATTCTGTTAAATGGTACATCCGTCAATAAAGGTTTATTTATTTATTTATTTAATATGGAAGTTTTACTACTTCACTATATTTTAGAGTCATTACATTTACCATTTGAATCACTCAGAAAATTTATTCTAAATTTAAAAAAAATATGTGGTAAATAATAATACAGGGTGGCGACCAACCGGGAAAACCGGGAAAGTCAGGGAAAAGTCAGGAAATTTTGTTTATTGAGAAAAGTCAGGGAATTTAGGCCTTTTTAAGGAAAAATCAGGGAATTTAAAAAAAAATAGTAAATATGCAAATATGCAAAATAGTAAATATGCAAAAAACACAATTAAACAAACCAAAAAATAACAAAACACGCTAATATTAAAAAAAATCATTCAAATTAATTAAATCAACAACTAATCACCATGATTGACAAATTTATCAATAATATTATAGGTATTCTAAAAATTAGCAAAAGTCATAAATTTCATATAAAATCGTCAAAATAAATAGACATTGGCAAATATGTTAAAATTTACAATTTTAACAAACAAAAAATCTAATCATGTTTTTTCGATTTCTGTATTTTTTAAGTGAAGAACAAATATCACAAAAAATGTCAAAAATCATAAATTTTAAATAATAATTATTATTAGAAAAAAAAAACTTCTAAAAGCTAACAATCATTGAAAAACCAAATAAATAAAATAAGAAATAATGGCCAAGTTGACAAAAAAAATCCTAAAAAAATCAGAAATAAACACCAAAGTAAAAATTTAACAAATTTACATAAATTAACAAATTCTACATTATTAATTATGTATAATTTTCACAAACAGAACAAAAATTGGTGATGTGTCCTTCATAGTACTTTTCCCTTGTCAGACATATATTGATAGTTAAATACTGCCCGAAGTATCCAAATATTGGGATAGTGTCAAAATACAATGATTTAAATATTAATAATGTGCACTTACAATCAATGAAATATTCACAGAATATTGATTTTTGATATTTTTCACTGTATCTCGATAAGTATTGATCCCATTACATCTAAGCAGTATATTTTGAATTTAACTGTGAATCAGTGTTTTTGTACGCGTGGCGCATAAAGTAAAATTTCGAGTCGAGAAAAGCCCGACTTTGGATTTGGACGCTGCGCGTCCAAATCCGAATTCTTAGGGCTTTTCTAAACTCGAAATTTTACTTCATGCTTAGTCTGGGAGTGGAAGACACTCGTTCGACATTTGTCAATTACTTATTTTGTTTTAATCTGGTTTATACAAAAAAAAAATAGTAAAAGTATAATTTTATTTTGATTGAATAAAATATTGAATTTTACAAAAAACGTGCAGATTTTAAAAACTAATTGAAATCTTAAAAATGTATATAAAAATGTGTTATTTGTGACATTCACATCTGCTGTATGTAATAATTTTTGAATTTCACGCAAAGCATCGAAATTATAAAATTTTTCGAAAATCTAGAAAATTTAGGAACACTGCTAGAGATTTTAAAATTAAAGCAAGTCTTGAAAATTTACGAAAAGCGCAAAGGTTTTAAAATTTGACTGAACACTTTTACATTTACGAAAAACCGTAAAAATTAATATAAATTTTGGAAATTCATGCAAGTATTAACATATATTATTTAAATATTATTAACGAAAACAACAAAGATTAAAAAATATACCAAAAGTATAAATTTTTTTACAATTACCGAAAATCTACAAAATTCGGAAAAACTGTTAGAATTTTCAAAAACAGAAATGTGGAAATTCATGAAAAACGTTAAAATTTTAGAAATCAATAAAAAAATAATATTATAATCGTCAAAAAGTTCAAAATATACATTATTTAGTTTGGTTATATGAAATTATGTTCAGGGGTTAAGGAAAAAAATATGAAATCAGAGAAGAGTCAGGGGAAAGTCAAAGAAATTTAACGTTTCAAATTGGTCACAACCATGTAATACTAGTAATTAACTTATTACTTTTTTCTATTAAAAATGAGAAAGGAAAGTCTTTAAAACGAAAAGCAAAGGCTTCTCTATAATCTTAAATTTCTAGTATTTGAAGGTATATCTTCTCTACAATATTTCTAAAATATTTTTGCAGATTCGCAAATTTATAACAAAGCTGAAGGATTTTGGACATAAATACAAATTATTTGAATCTTTAACATAATAAAATCACAAAAATGTTATTCGTGAAAATGCAAACAATATTTTAATTAATAAGACAACCATTTTTAAAAACGAGACATTGACATTGTGTTTAGATCGAATACTAAACTCTGAAACTTAATTTTTAATACAAGAACTCCAATTAATATTATGTATAAGTCAGGAATTTACAAATTAACATGTCCAGATTGTGGAGGAGTGTACATCGGATAATCAGTTCGTAATTTTCAAACCCGATTAAAGGAACATTATAGATCGTACAAGTTAAAACATGACAATTTAACTTTTGCGAATCATTTGTTAGAAACAAGCCATAATTTCGGCAAGGATGTACTTTCGGTAATCCATCTCACCGAAAAAGGTAGACAAATGGATTTACTAGAAGCCCTTGAAAACCATAAAACAAAAATTAATCCGGGAATTTCCATCCTTAACGACACGGTTGACCTGATGTACACCCCTCTCTTCGAACCTTTTAGGTTTAGTATATATACCTGTGTAACCCGTGTTTTAAGTACTTAGTTTGAAAATGATTACCAGGTAATTGAAATTAGTTCACGAAAGTAAAATAAAAGTGGTATAAAAAAGTTAAGTGTTTTCTTTATATCAATAAATATCCATTCGAACAACAACTTCCCTTGCAAATACACCTCCGGATATTGAATTATACAATGAAATATTTAAAATCTTATTTGACTTGATTTGTTACAACGCTCTGTCAAAATATAGGTGACATTAAGGTCAAATTCTCTTCAAACCAACTAACAAATGAAAGTTAAAAATGAAAGAAGGAAGGAGAAATAACAAGAAATTAGAAATGAAAGGACTTGGATTAAAATTAATGTCTGAGGCCATCTATAGACGCGTTTCGAGATTTATCTATCTTCAGCATAGCTTTGCATCTATATTGGCCTCAGACATTAGTTTTAATCCAAGTCCTTTCATTTCTAATTTCATCCCATCTAAGGTTATTATGAAATTATAGACAAAAAATGTCAAAGCTATACAAAGACAAATGTGGTCTGTAATTTCACAATAAACTTTGATGGTAACATTTCGTTTTTTGATATGAGAGGTTCAATTAATCTGTATTTTTTTTTAATCCTGTGGAATATTTTAAATTCTAGTAAACAATGCTTATACAGGGTATATTTGAATTAATGAACCTACCATATTATTAATTATAATAAGCAGCATGTTTGTGGTCTCTGGAAAATGGCGCCGCGTATTTACAATATTTACCCAGCATTACAAATTGTTTGCCTGTTTTTATACGATCTCGGGAATCCCGAATTCTCGGAAAATACGTGTCTCGTTTGAGATAAATAAATACTGCACATGCTTAATCTTCCACGAGATATAATATAAACGTAAATAACCAGAAGTTCTCAAAAACAGAACAATACATCGAATATTTTGAAAATTCTTTTGTTTTTCACGTTTCATTTTTTGCGTAATTGATGTAAAAATATTTTTTGTATACCCTAAGTGACAAACACTATTTTGATATTGGAGAACAATTGACACTTATGTTTTCTATACAAATGTTTTATTTCGTAACTACTTTATACATATAGTAACATGTAGCATTCAAATCTTCCCGAATCGACCGCATACTTTATCAGTTTTCAGTCGCCTAGATAGCAGGGTTGTTTCATTTTAATTAAAACAAACAGTTTTTTTTAACAAAGCGTGGTTTTATCATTGAAATAGTGTTTAAAACATTAACAATTAAAAACATGTTTAAAATGTGTTTAAAATATGTTTAAAACACGTTTAGAACGTGTTTAAAACAGAACATACAAGACATTTTTCTTTTGAGTATACATATCCCGAGAATTACAGCGTTTTTTAAATTTACGGGAATTCGTTGTTTCAAAGCAGTTCATTTGAGGCTTTTAACGAGTGTTTTCCACTCCCAGACTAAGCATGAAGTAAAATTTCGAGTTTAGAAAAGCTTAAGAATTTGGATTAGCCGTGTAGCGAAGCGGAGCGGCCAATCCAAATTAGGCTTTTCTAAACTCGAAATTTTACTTCATGCGCCACGCTTAAAAACACTGATACATAGAGAAGTTAAAAAAAACACACACATACAACAACAATTATAGGCAACCTAATATACGTTAGAGTTATTGGGTTGCCTATAATCACTGTTGTAAACAATTTGTTTAGCGCAGAATTTGACTCATGTTTTATTCACATCTACATATCAGATTGCTAAAGCCGTATATTTTAAACTTTACGATATTTCAGTGTTTTATACGTGTGGCGCATGAAGTAAAATTTCGAGTTTAGAAAAGCCTAATTTGGATTGGCCAATCCAAATTTTTAGGCTTTTCTAAACTCGAAATTTTACTCCATGCTTAGTCTGGGAGTGTAAAACCCTCATTTAAAGATTCAAATTGAAATATTTTAAAAAAAGCAACGAATATCGTAAAATTTACAGTGTATGCATACGTATACCTGAAAGAAAAATGCAAAAGAATGCATACGTATACCCTTTACAGTGTATGCATACGTATTTTAACAATTTAATTAAAATTTAAAAATGTAAACAAAAAATCTTAATGAAGTAGTATAAATTATAATTTAGCAAATTTAAGATAATAAAAAAACGTTTTAAACAAATTCAACGTTTTAACGTTTAAAACAAATTTAAGATTTAAAACATGTTTAAAACAATACCGTTTAAAACACGACGGCTGATTTTAAACATGTTTAAAACACTGTTTTAAAACAAAGTGTTTTCAACATAACAACCCTGCTAGATAGGGGGCGGATTTAGGGGATCAATTCCCTGTATTTAATTTTAACACGTAATCTTTCTATGTTTTTAATGTATTGTGTTCAATTAGAGACTCTGGAATAAATAAGCAAACACAAATACAAAATGTGTCTAAAATAAAATCTATTATTTTCATTTACGCAAATCTACTTTGGAGTCTTATAACTTTAAGACGTGAAAGATTTATATTTTTTTGTGTCGAATATTATAAAAAAAAATCGAGTTTAGAAAAGCCTGAAAATTTGGCTCGGTCGCATAGCGAAGCGGAGCGACCGAGCCAAATTAGGCTGTTCTAAACTCAAAATTTTTCTTTATGCGCCACGCGTATAAACCGCTAATTTATTGTGAAATGGTCTTTAACCAATTAACCAATACGTTTAGTATTCTAATCATCAATTGTTTAAATGACGGGTAAAGTGCTATGAGAGACACATCATCATTTTTTTTTACTTGTTTTTGTATAACTTTAGAAAAATAAATGTATGAAACAAAATACTTAATCAAAAAACATTAAGGTCGGAAATTTACATGTTATTTGGCCATAAGAACGAACAACGATTATTCTTCCTCAATAATAAAAATAGAGCGTTCAAAGTTATACATATTGTACACTGAAGCTTTGCAAATAACTTGACAGTATTTTTTTTCTCAAAAAAATGTTTCTTAAATTAAATAATGGAACACTCTCAAATGATCACATAAATCCGTGTATTACTTCCATAAGAAACATTTTTTTTTTCTTCATATTGCTTTAATTTATTGAGGTAATTATTATAAACATGTTGTATTAAACAGATTGATCTAAAATAAATGATAAATAAAATTAATCGTTGCTTAGAAATCTCCATAAGAGCAATGTAAATGTTGATTAAACTTTCAATAAATAGGGGGCAGCATCGTGCCTTTTTAGTAATATTTTAAAAATATACTGTGATTTCTAAAAACATGTGAAAAGAAAGTAGGATTAATATGTAGAATTCATGTACAATATTTGTCGCGACACGGGCTCCTGGCTCCCGGCTCTCGACCTTGACTTGCGAACAGATTTTTTCCGACGTGGACGGTTCATTCATTATTTTATAGATACACAACAAAGAAAGACATTATTAAAATATTTCCCAATACATTTTGTAAATATAATTGTATTTCTGGATTCATGAAAAAATCTTTTTTTATTTATAATTTACCAAATTGAATGTGCGGCACTCGGCGATTTGTTCACCGAGTCAGCTTAGCGTTTTTTAGGTCCCGTGAATATTTAGCGTACTAGGTATTTCTGACTTATTTAGTATCAATCAACATTTATTATGATATTTTGGGCGCCCGCGCATATGGTATTCTGATTTTTCAATTATTTATTACAGTACGCTGAAAATCAACTAGATATATTTATTTAGGCTATGATTTATAAATGTACATACATGATCAATATATTTTGAGTTTTAAAATAAATCAGTGTTTTGTGCGCGTGTCGCATGAAGTAAAATTTCGAGTTTAGAAAAGCCTTAAAATTTTCAGTCTTTTCTAAACTCAAAATTTTACTTCATGCTTCATTATTTCATGTTTCATGCTTTTTAGATCTATAAGTAAAAACTTATAGTATTATTATTTATAATTCATTAAAATTAACAATTTTTAATGTTTTTGATAATTGGCAATATTTTTTGGGTTTTCTCAATTTTTGTTATTTTCGATATTTTAAAAGATTTGAATTGATTTTTATTATGTTTATTTGAAATAATAATAATTATTGGGCCCCGTGAATTTAGAAGATTTTAGTTCATTTTCAAAGTTTCAAGAATTTTTAATGAATTTTAATTAATCTTCAACGCTTTCCGTAACTTTTCCAAGATTTCCTTTATTTTTAAAATTCCTGAATTGTTTACATTTTTCTTAATTTTAAAAATGTTGATATATTTCGTCAATTTTCCAAAATGAGTGTTTGATATAGTCTTTGTAAGACTAACTTGTTGTAGATTGCGAAAAGAATCGCACTTTTAATGTTTGAAGTATTCTGCAACCAAGAATTGGCAATTTCATTTATACTAATGTTTGAACGGTAACGTGACCGCCAGTCTAAGGTGTCAAATTGTTTAGAGGGAATGGCAAAGCTATACTGAGGAGAGATAAATCTCGAAACGCGTCTATAGATGGCCTGAATAATTTGACCCAAATTGTTACATTTGCAGTAGGTTACTGTATGTAACATCAAACACTTGTTGTATAATTCAATGTCCGTCGGGGTATTAGCCCGGGAAGTAGTTGTTTCAATGAGTGTTTGATATAGTCTTTGTAAGACTAACTTGTTGTAGATTGCGAAAAGAATCGCACTTTTAATGTTTTCAGCAATTTTGCTATCTCAGCGCCATCTCGTACCCCAGAAACACACTACCAGCAAAAATTGACCCTCTTAAACAATAAACATCCAACAGTTTTGTTAATAAGAAATGCGACCTCATCAAATAAAACTGAAGCAAAATGTTATTACTTGAAATCTAAGATCTAACCTCTAGCAGGCCAAAGAAAAAGCAGGATTAATTATTACGGAATGGAGGAGAATTCGTTTGTCGGATGGTACAAATGCTAATATTTTTAAACTAAAATTATAATTAAATAGTTGGTTCATTTAGGCACTATAATTCCTTTTTAAAGACTTAAATATTCTGTTATTCTTTCTTTGCAAGTATGTATATGTCCAATAAATCATTTTTTGACATAATTATGTTTTTCATTTGTAGTAAACTTTATAAACCGCGATATTAATAATTGTGAACTATTTTATTTAAAAATATCCTTAGAATGATTGTTTTCCCTCTCATACGAGAAAATATTTCATAAATGTGAAAAAATGTGTTTCTTCAGTATAGCACTAACTTGAAATTTAAATAAAAAGCAAATTCTAACATGCTGTGTAATTGTCAATAATCACAGTCACAGTTTAAAATCATTGATATTTAAAAGTAGGAATCACAAGTAGTAACGTGATTCAAAAGTAACAGTTAAGCCCTTCTCTAACACTTAATAACACTCGTTGTAAGCTTTAAATTGAGTTTAAAAACAACGAATGCCTGAATAAATACAGTGTATTTATCGGGATATGAAAAACTCGCTGTATAAATATGCCACCTGTAACAAATAAAATGTTTACCATCAAACAGTTTGAGTTAGTTGAAGTGCGAGAAAATCTGCAAAACTTGTTCAATTCAACTTGGAGGAATATTTCGTTGAGCTGCTTACACTTTCGACCTGTTTAGTAATTAATATTTTTAATTGCAATTAATTTTTGCCAGTTGAACGTTTATACAAATACAAAATCGACCAATTGAAACTAATGCAATTAGCGATTTAAAAAAACCAGCAGGTAATTACGCTCCGCATGTACTCGTATGCAGTAAAAGAAAGCAATTAAACCGAGTCCCCATATTCTTTTGAAGCGCACCGTAATTGTCTATTAAAAACGAACATTTTTAGAACGGACTTTTCCGTGTGAAGTATCAATTAATAACGCTGTTTAACTTTCGTGACTCTTCTGCCTCCCCTTGCCACCCCCGGAGCGGCCGGCGTCGGGGCGGCTTACGTAACAAGACGCCAATCACTAATTAGACCATCGCGTTTCAGATGAAATAATCGAATACACCTCAAGCCGAGATAATTAACCAAGATATCTATCCATTGTAAAAGTAATTACACTGCGTGGGGGCTGCCCCCTTTGGTCTAGTTGCGCCCCCGACGCGGTTCTGTTAACAAGTAACGAGCCTGGCCAGTAAATGTTCCCCGGTTTGTTGAGATGAGAATTTCTGGGATCAGTTTGAAGCGGTTCACCTCGTTGAATTGTAAGTAGGCTTACCTAGTGGAGATACGCGTATGTTTTTGTACTTGTTGATCGTTCGGGGTTGGAATTGGGTGGATTAATTGGAACCCTTGTTTTTGGGTGGCGGCGGTTTTACAATACACGTTCTTGTGAGGTAATTTACATTTATAAGGAATGCGCATTTGCATTCATGGCTTTAATTATTATCTAAGTTTTAGCAGTTTAATTATGCATGTAGGGAGCTAAGATTATACTAGCAAAATAACTATGTTACTACATGAATCCAAACTCTATAATCACTTAGAGAGTGTAAGTATATAGACTTGGTCTATCCAAAAGACAAAATCTCTTGAAATATTACACAAATCTAGTGGCGGCGGGTGAGAAATTTTATTATTGAGGCTGCAGATGTCATCATACAGGAAATGTTTCTTCCAAGTAAACATCCCAATGCGTATGCATTTTGAGGCAATCGTTCTTTTATACTTTCCCTGTATGTAATACAAAGGAAAATTATCTTTTCGTGAACATTTTAAAATCAAAAATGTAGTAGATATATCTGTTTTTGGGTTCCCTGGGTCGATTAAGACCGTTTTTCAATAATGACTGTCTCTGCGCTGTACAGCAAACAGATATTGAGATAAATTTTTAACTTCAGCTTTTTGTTACAACATGAGGATCTGAAAAGCTTTTGGTAAAAATGCGGAGAGTGGAAGTAATAGTTTACTATTAGCGTTTTTTCGATTTTTCTTGATATTTTCTTAACCCTTTCGGCCCTAAGGGTGGGATTTGCCACCACTAAAATTTGGTAAATATACTGTCAATTTTTCTTTTAAATACACATACATGCATGAGCTGTAACTTTTCCGATAATCGTTTGTTTTTTAAAATAGTTTAATTTGAAGTCTCAAATGAGTGTTTTCCACTCCCAAATTAAACATGAAGTAAACTTTCAAGTTTAGAAAAGCCTGGAAATTTGGTTTGGTCGCGTAGCTTGTAGCGCTACGCGATCAAACCAAATTTTCAGGCTTTTCTAAACTCGAAATTTTACTTCATGCGCCACGCGTATAAAACACTGATTTTAGGTGAAGTACAAAATATTCTATAAAAGCATGTATGATTTTAGGTGAAGTATAAAATATTCTATAAAAGCAGTATGCTAATAGCATGTATTCTGAACATCACATCACATCAGTGTTTAGTACGCGTGACGATTAAGTAAAATTTCTAGTTTAAAAAGTCTGCAAATTTGGTTTATTCGCTCCGTTTCGCTATGCGACCAAACCTAATTTTTACGCCTTTTTAAACTCGAAATTTTACTTCATTCTTAATCTGGTAGTGACAAACACTTGTTTAAAAGTGCAATTTAAAATATTAGTTAAAGCAACGAATATCTGAAGATTTACAGCGTACATAGTATATTTTACAGCGTATACAGTATATTGAGATACCTAAAAGAAAATCTCTCTATATATCTGAGATAGTAATAATATGCAGTGTACAAAACTTTGTTTTGGGCACCAGAAAAATTTCAGGGCTGAAAGGGTTTAATATCGATTATATCGAAAAGAGTTAAAATTAGAAGTTGTAGATAATCAATTTATTTACTTACTTATATATTTCAAGATTCGTTTTTTTTTTAATAATTGCTATTCAGACATTTATTATACTAACATTCCGTTGACTACTTCAGCAGCCTTTTTTTTAGTTTAAGTAAATATCCTGACGCAATTTTAATTTTGTACTATTTTGACACTTTAAAAATAAAAACTTCGTTATTATTGTTATTGTTGGTAAAATAGAAAAAGAAACGTAAGCTTTATATTTTCATCTTCACTTGAAATCAGTGTTTTATACGTGTGGTGCATTAGTTAACTTTCGAGTTTAGAAAAGCCTGAAAATCTTGGTTTGGTCGCTCCAAACCAAATTTTACAGGCTTTTCTAAACTCGAAATTTTACTTCATGCTTAATCTGGCAATGGAAGACGCTCGTTAGTTTAAAATATGTCACAACTGTCAAAATGTGTGTCATAACGATCACAAAGGAAAACAATAACAATTTTTTAGTTGTCTTGAAATGCACAGAAATAATTTAAAAATAAGTAAGGTTATTATTAAAGAACGATACAAAAATAACACATTTGTTTTTAATTAACCAAAGTCGATATTTTCTTTGAGATCGTTTGATTAAAGCCACAATTTCATCTAACAATTTGTATAAAATTTAAAAAAAACGTATCAATTGAATCCTTCTCCTCTCTCCTTACCTCCTGAATTATGTTGTAGAGAAAACAAAAATATCACAGTTAGTTTTTTTGTAAAATTAAGCCAAAGTCGATATTTTGTTTAAAATCGTTGGATTTAAACAAAGATTATATTCGAAAATTTGTATAAAATGAATACTATCTATGACCAGTATAAAATCAACAAAAAGTTTAACGTTCAAAGCACACTGTGAAAAAACTAATTTTGGAGATTTTTTATTTTCCTTTATAACTTGGTTATTATTGATGACAGAAGAATGATTTTTGACACTATTCATCCTGTTGTTCTGCTCGCGTTGCCTATACACTTGTACTGTTCGGGTCATATTGACCCAGATGTCCTAAATAATTTGAACAACAAATAAAGTACTATTTTTTAATACAGATTTGTTTTAGTTAGGGTTATACATATTGTTTAACAAATATATGCATATGTCTTATACACAATAAACAATTAAAAATAAATAAAATAAAATAAAAACGTTACTTGTATACCTCAGATAGTAATACTAGTCTAATATATCCTTCACGTTTTTATTGCACCTACTTTACTCCACATTTCATCGAAATAATTTCTCCTAAGTTCAACAATTTCAGCATGAATGTGTGATTGATTCTAGATGGTAAATACCTTGTTGAACCGGGAGTAAATTTTATAATATTTGATGTAGATATTCGTTGCGTAGGGGCAATGGTTTCAACATCCAATTTATAATTTTATTTTTTGATTCGACTGTTGTCACTTATTTCTTATGAATCACAATCTAAGTCAGAAAAAATCACTTTATTCACTCCGATAGTCTTTATTTTCTGATTATACTTCATCACTATCTGAAGCGTTTGCAAGAGCTTCCAACTCTGCTTCGCTAAAAAAACGCTTTACCATTATTGATTTTGTTTGATGCGTACTTAAACATCAATATAAAACTTTGCTGATTTTGGGATGTATTAGTAAATTATGGTACTCGTAATCATGGCAGGGCAATCTTATAACGTACTAAGAGTATCTTGAATAAGTTTCTTATCTTTTTAAGTATGATTTTAAAAGAAAACACTTGGTCAAATTTCACTAATATTAGTAAAATTTAACCAAGTGTTACAGTATTTGAAATTTTGTATTATGTAGAGTGCTGATATTTGTAAGTAGGCCGATAATTTTTGGCATGAACTGAAATGGATTATCGCGATAATTAGTGAAATATATGTCGATGTATACACTTTTCATCATAACAAATACCTAAATGTGTAACACTAAACCAAATCCTAATGCAACTGTACTCAAAAAACATTCTATAATTAATTATATAGTAATTGGGTCAATATGACCCGAAGAAGACAACTGTAACAATTTAATCTAACAAAGATGATATTAACATCTTTTTGAAAAAAACAACACACAATTGCGTAACACAACAACCATGTGCACAAAATCGGGAACTTTTGGGAAAATCAAATCAATACCTAAAAAGTTATACACATATAAAATTCATTTTGGGTTAAACAGACCCGAACAGCATAGCAGGGTTAAGACACTTTTTTATGATTATATGTATGTATATGCTAGATTCGTGTACCACCCAGCAACTTGTATGAACATTGGTGGTTTATTGAATAAATTCAACCTTTCTCCTGCATTTTATGTCAACACAAAATTAAAATATTTACTTGGCAACATATTTACTAAAACAAACCACCTAGAAAAATCCGGAATTTATTCAATAAACTGCAACAATTGCAATAATATATACGTAGGTCAAACACAACGTAACATATTAAAAAGATTTAAAGAACAGCAGTATTATTTTAAAATTCAAAACCCGGACAAATCAGCAGTTGCACACCATTCAATTGAAACAGGACACACATTCTCGGTAAACAATATTAAACTTTTAAAGCAATCAAGTCATCGTAGATTAAATATGCTTGAATCCATTGAAATGTATAAAAATAAAAATGTTTTGCTGAATTTCGATCTTAGTCCCTTAGTTAATCCATTATTAGATTTGTTATCCAAAAATAATCCCGCAGTGAATGTAATCCTACCGACCACCTTCCCGATCCATAAGCCGCCCGCGCCGTCCCACCCCGCAGATAATGTAATGACACCGACACCCATTTCGAACCTTTAGCCGCTAACAATAGGTTTCATTACTTTTTGGTTTTTCCGATAACCCGTCAACTATATATACCGCGCTCATAGTTTTAAGAATTTAGTTTGTTATTGATAATGAGCACCTTGTGTCTCGAAATGTACATCTAACATAAAAATAAAAAGTGAAGTAAGGAATAACAGTCTTTCTATTTGTGATTAATCACTTCACGTAAACTCGAAACAATACAGCCATAGAATAGTACTGATTGTCCTGCATATTTTCGCAAATTTAAAGGAGTCTCTATTTCTTAGCGTTTAGAAGTTTCCCATGCATCAACTGCTTAATCGGGACGCCCTGTATTGTTGAAAATAATTGAATTTGGGCAAAGGTTTTATTTGAAAATTGTATTTACAGATTTATTTGAAAAGTCAATAAACTTTACCACGTTTCCTTTTCGATAAGAGAACACGTGAAAACACACACAGATTTTGCTATAAAAATGTAGCTAAAATATATTTTTTTTACACTTGTAAATAAGATTTTTTCAAAATCTAAATGTTTAGAGTTAAAAAACACTTAGTTTATCTCAATTTTCAGGAAAATCAATATGGCGTATTTACGTTCTTTCATCCGGAACATAAAATTAATTTATTTATTAACCAAATCTCAAAATTTTAAGACACAAGTTTGAATTGACATATAACGATGGTCATGTTATTGTTTTGCTTTGTAACAGTTATGGCTCACATTTTGACAGTTGTTGTATATTTTAAACTAAAGAGTGTCTTCCACTCCCAAATGAAGCATATGAAGTAACATTTCGAGTTTAGAGAAGCCTGAAAATTTGGTTTGGTCATTTGCTACGAGTATAAAACACTGATTTGAAGAAAAGTTTAATATATATATTAGCTGAGGTATGATGGATCAATATTTGCTGAGATACAGCGAACATATGCAAACATTACTTGTTTTGTGAATATTTTATGAATAATAATAAAAGTAAAATAAATTTAGTTTGAGACACTTTTCTATATTCTTAATTTTAAAATCGCCATATCTTTAACGAGGAAATGCTTTGATGGACACATCACCATTTTTTTAATGGGTTAAATTTGAAGCTACCAACGAGTGTTTTCAATCCTTGATTAAGTTTTGTTTGGTCGCATAGCGAAGAGGAAATATTGTAAAATTAAAGTTGTTTAGCTGTACATTTTTAATCCTGCTTTATTAGCTTATTTTTAATGGTATCCCAACAAAAGGACGCAGACATATGGACGCGCGACTTTAGGACGCGCTCATTTGGACGTGTGTAAAATTGACGCGATGAAAATTGGACGCGTCGACATATAGACGCGAGACAAATGGACGCACGACATTTGGACACTTGCATATATTTATAGCATTCGACAATAGAATAAATTGTACATACTTTTAGGTTAGGTTAAGTTAGGAGAAACGTTTGCAATAGAATAAATTGCGTATGCACGATGCCTATTCCACATACTTCTAGGTTAGGTTAGTTTAGAGGAAAAGTTTGCGTTAGAATAAATTGCATAAGTCTCTTTGTGCACGATGCTTATTCCACATACTTCTAGGTTAGGTTAGGTTCGGTTAGGAGAAAGGTTGGCAATAGAATAAATTGCGTATGCACGATGTCTATTCTACATACTTCTATGTTAGGTTAGATTAAAAGGTTAGATTAGGTTAGATTAAAAATTCAAAATATTTATTTATGTTTCAACAGAGAAATATAAGTACGAATTGATTTATGATTGTACCTTAAAAATCGTTCCATAATTATATAATTTCAGGCCTGAAAGTAGAATTGCAGACGTTTAAAGTTCATTAATGCATAGTGGCATTCTGGAAAGATGTCCTATAGGACATCTTTCTAGAATTCCACTATACATTAATAAACTTTAAACGTCTGCAATTCATGAGTCATAACTCATTGATGTGAAATTTGTGGTTCAAATTTTTTGGCGATAGTTGTATCTGCAACGATTTTTTCTAGTAGTGTAAAATTTTGACGCAACATGACAATGTCATACTGTTTAGGTCGCGAGTATATTAGTGTTCTTTGTTTTAGAAAAGCTTTAAATTATAATTTTTTGTGATTTTTTTCTTTTGAGTATACATATCCCAATTACGTGTTGTAGATTTTTAAATATTCGTTGTTTACTTAAAAGAAGTCAATTGGAAGTTTAAACGAGTGTTTTCCACTCCCAGGTTAAGCATGAAGTAAAATTTCTAGTTTAGAAAAGCCTGAATATTTGGTTTGGTAGCATAGCGCAAGCGCGGAGCGACCAAACCAAATCGGCCAAATGAAGGTAAGCTGCAGGTAGTCAACTTAATTTTTTGGTAGGTATTAAATATTTTTTATATACTGTCGATGCACTAAGTGGAAATACGGTCCCGGCAAGTTTACTGTACTCGAGTAAACGTACGTCCACGCTGCAGGGAAAATGTAACGATCAGTGCTGCCAATCCTAAAATACCCCAAACCCTAACAGAAAAAGGGGTATTTTAGCAATACTTTCCCCCAAAAATTTACAATTTGATTTATATAAATAAAATTTAATTCAATTTAAAACAATATATTTCTATACTGTTTTTTTTACTTTCCCCCATATGTAAAGTAACTCAACGGGAAGCTATTGCTTTCGCGAAAAATTTTAAATGAAAAATTTTAGTGGATTTTGAGTTCCCCCGAGTTAATTAAGACCATTTTTAAAAAAAAGGTGTGGTCGTCACCATTGTACAGCCTAAACCAATCAAGATGTTAAGATGACACTAAAAACTTAAGCTTTTTATTACAATCTTAAGATGGGAGAAGCTTTTGGTGAAAATGGGAAAACCGGAACTGATAGTTTACTCTTAGCATGTTTTTTTTAATTTTTCTTTAAAATGATCATATAAAAAAAACTTTTTAATAAAAGTTGTAGATAATATCGTCGGCTCAATTAAAAAAAAAACCTCTAGAGTGCCATAAAAAATATTGCAGGTTGGCAGGTTGGCAATAAAATTATGTACTATAATTATTATGTCTGACGTTTTATATGTCAATTTTTAAAGTGTGTAGCCAACCTAAATTTAAAAAAATTAAATCATGGCACTCTAGAGGTTTTTTTAATTACATACGATATAAAAATTGGCTTTTCATGTATGTTTAATTAACCGTCTAAAAAATATTTTTTTTTTGTTTCAACCATCAAATGCGTATTATTGTTAAAAAATTAAGAAACGAAAATAGAAAGTTTCCTTTCATTTTATTTTTATTGAAAGGAAAATCGCAGTGTATTCAATTTCTTTCTAAGTAATTTTCAATGAAGAAAATGCGCAATGTTTTTAATTTCTTTCTAAATAATTTTTAATATAAACATAAACGTCGTTTTTATTTTAGGGTGTGAAAAAATAATTCTGGTCTTAATTTAGATATTGAATTTTTATACAAATACAACCCAAACGTAAATATTCAACGCTGTTGGTTTTTCTGTTACACAAGTAGTAAAAAAAGTATAATTGTTTTAGGGCGTAAAACAAACATTCTAACCCAGTTGATAATTAACATACTAAATTTATTTCACTCTTACTAATTGGTTGAAGATTTCACTTTAGATCAGTCTTTAGTACGCGTGGCGCATGAAGTAAAATTTTGAGTTTAGAAAAGCCTGAAAATTTGGTTTGGTCGCTCCGCGCTTCGCGCTACGCGACCAAACCAAATTTTCAGGCTTTTCTAAACTCGAAATTTTACTTCATGCTTAACCTGGGAGTGGAAACCCTCGTTAAACCTCATTAAACCAAATTTTTAGGCTTTTCTAAACTCGAAATTTTACTTCATGCGCCACGCACATAAAATACTGATTTAAATGAAGTTCAAAAACATACTTCATCTATAATAATAATACATTACAAGATAACATAAAGATTTATTTTGTCCATGTTTTTCTGTGATTCAGATTAAATAATGAATAAAAAAAAATTCAAATTTGGAAAGTTAACTAAAACTGACGAAAGTAATCAGCATTAAAAAATATTAATTAGAATCATCAATATGCATGTACAAATAAGTCTAAGAAAGCAAATTTTAACAAACTTAATTTTCACAATATTTGATTTTGGTTTGAAGAAGCAATTGAGGTTTAAGTATAATTTCTGTTTCATTTCATAATAATGAAATTACAACATAGATGACGTATCTGTAAATTCAACAAAGAAATTAAGAACAATAGCGATAAAATAATAAACTGATGAATTTTGGGGGTAAAATACCCTTTTTATCCCTAAATATATAAATCTCTCCCAAAAACCTACACATCTTTAAATACCCCAATTTGGGGTAAAATCCCCAAAATCGGCAGCACTGGTAACGACAGACACTGCAGCGACACTCGTGACGACGTAGCGCTTGCATTAATCTTCATATTCTGAAAGTTTACAATTGCCCGATTATTGCGGATACGAAGTTGCGTAGTAAACATTTATTAAATGTAAATAAATGTCCCCATTTATCGGTCTTATACTGAGTTCTTATTAATATTATTATCTATTAGCCTGTTATATATTAATTATAAAAAATGCACGATATTTATTTCTAAGAAAATCATAATTTATAATATATGATCAATCAAATTTAACGGTTCGGCCGGGCCGACCCTGCCGTCCCTGACGAGCCGTCACTGGCACGATACCTATTCTACATACTTCTAGGTTAGGCTAGAAGAAAAGTTTGCAATAAAATAAATTGCGTTAGTCTCTTTACCCACGATGCTTATTCTATACACTTCTAGGTTGGGTTAGGTTAAGAAATATTTTTCTGTGGGGGTTTTGTGCCACTGAGAGAACATTTTCCATCAATTGTTAAAACGCCATTTGTATATTTTCGAAAATGTTTCCAATTTTCAAATAAAAAGTCTGTATATCTAAATTGATTTTATGTACCTACCTAGTATTCCATACATTCCATCCAATTACATATTTTTTCCCAAAACAGTTCTTGAAAAACAATGGTAAAATTTAGACAAGTTGATTAAAAATAAGTATTGTAGCGTTTTAAACCATGTATTTAAAAGTGTAAAAATAAATATATTATAGTTGTTTGTCATTATTCAATTCCCTAGTAAATTAATTCATTACAATTAGGCGCACTATAAAACAACAACAAATGAAACGTGCTGATAAAACGACAACAATTAAAATACTCAACTTATATAACCGATCAAACAAATAGATATCGATACGAATTAAATAATTAGCGTTAAAACATCGAACCGAATGTGGCAATACGCACCTCACCTTGAGGCGAATCCACCTTGGCTAATTGCACGATAAGCCCGAATACTCCACGTTGTTACAAAACGCCATTTTATATAAACATAAACATTTACGACGCACTTTTTTGGCCCGTCTAAAAACAGCTCACCTTTGACACTAGTCGCTTTCGGCGAGCAATCAAAAAATCATTTGCGTCCTATTTTCGTCGTAGACATAAATATATTCCGGTAATTTGGAAAATGTTTAATACAGGGGAATGTTATTAATGTGTACACCTATTTTTAGATTTAATCGTGGTTAGAAGAATTAAAATGGATTATATTGTTTTGGATTGATAAGATTAGTTTTTTAATTGGTTTATAATACTTTCTAATATTTGCTAAATTATCGGTTTTTATGAGCCTATTTAATTGAATATTTTTATTAATAAAGTATACAAAATGTGAATTAAAATTGTAAAGTAATTAAGTTATAGGTAACTCGTGAGCAAATATATGCAAAAAATGAAAATTATTATTAAACTCCACATTAATGTGCCCGTAAGTAAATATTAAACTTTAGAAACTCCTAATAACTTGGAATTTTTTTGGATATTCGCGAATTTTAAAAATAATGACGTTTATTCGTGAATTTCCAAAATATCCGTTAATTATCAAAATATTGTAAATTTAATAAATTTCCGTTATCTTCCAAATTCTTGACGATTTTCGCGTTTGTCTATTTTTTTATGAATATCCAAAATTTCCGTTGATTTTCAAAATCTTCATTTTGAAACAACTTCAAGAATAGTTCGAATATTTCCTCGATTTTCAAAATTATGACGCTCTTCGTGAGTTTGCAGGATTTTTTAATCAAATTTTATTAAAATTGATGATTTCAATTTTTAATGGAAAAAAAGTCATAGTTTTCTATTTTTTTATTTAAAAAAAATTCATTTCCCTTCTTTATAATTATCATTTACGACGTTTCTTAAAATCGCTTATTTTTATTAACAAATAACTTATTTTGGTTTTATGTGATATTAAGAACGTTAAAAATGCATTTATGTTTTTTCGGAAAATTTGAAACTATTGATAATTTTTCTAAACTCGAATTTTTACTTCATGCTTAATCAAGGAGTGGAATCACCGGTTAGAAAGGTGAAATACACTTTTTCAAATCCAAAGAATGTCTGAAAAACTATAGCGAAATATCTGGATATGTGTAGTTTAAACAAAAAATCCCTGTATGTACAGGGTGCAGCATTTTCGGTGGTTTCTTCAAGTAAAGTACCATAAATGTGAATGGTAGACAAAAACTAATATGTACTTCGAGAGCTCTTCTTTGCAGCTTATTCCATATACCTGATCAAAATGTGTCTATCTTTAATTGTTTTCGAGATATACGTCAAAACTAAAAATTTATCAATTTTGTAATAATTGAAATAACTTCTTTAGTTAAAAAGATATTGACATACAGTAAAAACTCTCTTAAGGCACTGTTTTAAGTAGAATATCAGATTTTATTTAAAGTTTAACTTTTATGAGATATGACATAAAGTTATAATATTTTAAATACAAATCACAGTTTGGCATGACTTCAGTCGATTGCAGTTTTTGTAATCTTTTCAAAAATATAGCCAGCGTATTCTAGTTAAAAAAGTGCATAATACAGTTTTCACCGCATGTCAATATCTTTTTAAATAAATTATTTCATTCATAAAAATGGTACTTTACGTAAAAATACCATCGAAAGTACTGCACCTTATACACAATAAGTTATTATTACATGAAATTAAGAACACATAACGACACAAATCAACTTCTAATTATAATTAGAACGATACTATTACCACTTTTATTAACAAAATTATAAAACTACAAATAAAACTTCTATATTTACCTAAAACTTTATTCTTCTACTTTATCTAAGAGTAGTCTTTTATTTCAATATTAATGTCTATCGCATTACACACTTCTTGCTCTATAGACAAGATATTAGTTGGTTAACCTAAAAGTACTTACTGTTGATCTTAAAAAAACAAGTAAGGTTACAAAATGTACACGTTTCATTGCAGTCTTGTTAACTATTTCATTTCATATTTTTATGTACGAGGGGTAATCAGAAAGTAAGGTTACAACTTTCTGATCACCCCTCGCATATAAAAATATGAAAAGAAATAGTGAACATTTTCGGTTCAGCTTATAAGATATCATTATTATTCATTGTGTAAGTAAAATACCATGAAATATAATACACAAAATATTAAATTTAAAATTAAAAACGATTAAATAACTCGTATTTTTCAAAAAATGATGACGTTGAAGCTTGAAACGCGTATATAGTTATCCGGTGAATGAATGAGTACTAAACACAAATTTATATTCTTGATTTTTGTGTACAATATTTTTTCTTGCACTATTTCTGAGTCGCACTGTAAAATATTTTAAGAAAATATCAACAACTAATGTCTCTTATTAGAAGACATGGAAAATATTGCTTGATTTAATGCATTTATTTATTTCTAAGTGGGTTTTTAAATCCATTTCATTTTATAATCTCCCAAGAAAACATAAGTACTCAGTTGTATATTACGTGAATAATTCAAATTCAAAACTATTTGAATTCGAGAAAATAAGCTTACGCTTCTTATAGTTTGCACACTTTAAACATAATACATAAAATTACGAAAATGTTATTCGTGAAAATGCAATCAATGTCTTAATTAATAAGACAACTTAAGACAATAAATATCCATTGAAACATCTACTTCCCGTGCAAATACACCTCCGGATATTGAATTATACAATAAAATATTTAAAATCTTATTTAATTTGATTTGTTACAACGCTCTTTTAAAGTATATGTAAAATTTAGGTCAAATTCTCTTCAAACCAACTAACAGATACAAATTAAAAATGAAAGGAAAAATCACAAGAAATTAGAAATGAAAGGACTTGGATTAAAACTAATGTCTTAGGCCATCTATAGACGCGTTTCGAGATTTATCTCTCTTTAGTATAGCTTTGCTTCTTATGACGTTTTAAAAATTTAGGAATAAAATTGAAATAAACCTACTTGGTTGTTTCAATGAATATTTATTGTCTTAAGTTGTCTTATTAATTAAGCCATTGTTTGCATTTTCAATAATAACATTTTCGTAATTTTATATATTATTTATATTACTTATTATTAATTTTCACATTATTTTATTTTCTAAATATTTCTAATTTTGTAGGAAAACCGTGAAGACCCGCCATGCTCAATAAGTACATGTTCGGTTGCTTGAGTTACGATAACTTAAAATTATTGCACGAAGTTTTGCATCTCAGTGAGTACTCATACATTTTTCTTCTACATAAATTACACTCGCAATATTTTCTACAACTTCAAGAACGTATATTTTTGCTTTTATTTCAACAATTATTACTTATAAGTGCACGCACATATGCATGACTTTAATTTCCAACAAACACAAAAAGCGTTGTTTTTCCGCATAATTTGTATTCAAATTGTTTAAGTGAAACCATTCAAGTAATTTCCATTATTCACTGATAACGCTGGGGAAACACCGAAACAAACGAAGGTTAATAAATATCCGATGGCCCATTAGAAAACTAATCACGCTCGAAATTTATGGTCGGCGATGAAAATCAGCGGTTTTGTTTAAATAACGTTGGGAAGTTTGTGTGTCTATAAATTTCATTGAATTTTTTAATCAACATAAATTAAATTGTACATTTTTAGTTATTTCTTGACTGAAATGTGTTCTGTCTGAGGCAGTAGCGTATAAAGCTCTTGGTCCTGGCAGCAGGGGGGTGGGGGGTTAAGTTAAATATCGTTCCTTTAACCTTCAACAAACCAAAAAAGAAAACGATGAAATAATTCCTTTTATTTGTATATTGAAAAGAAGTTTATCTTAATTTAATACAGGGAGTTTTTCTTTTAAGTATACATAACCCAATATATGCTGTAAATCTTTATGTCTTAAAGTAAAATTAGAGCTATAGGCAAATGTTTTCCACACCCAGATTAAGCATGAAGGAAAATTTCGAGTTAAGAAAAGCCTGCAAATTTGGTTTAGACCAATTTTCAGGCTTTTCTAAACTCGAAATTTTAATTCATGCGGCACCCGCATAAAACACTGATTTCAAGTGAAGTTCAAAGTATACTACTAAAGCAGTGTGCTAAAGACGTACATTCTGAACTGCACATAAAATCAGCGTTTTATACGGGTGGCGCATGAAGTAAAATTTCGTGTTTAGAAAAGCCTGAAAATTTGGTTTGGTCACTCCGCTTCGCGGAGCGACCAAACCAAATTTTCAGGCTTTTCTAAACTCGAAATTTTACTTCATGCTTAACCTGGAAGTGGAAAACACTCGTTTAAAGCTTCAAGGTTCAGTTTGAACTCTTTTTAAAAAAGAACGAATGGAATATTTACAGCGTATGCATATGCATACTTAAAAGAAAAAAATCCTGTATTTATTTAATAACTTTTATAAACATTTAGAGTGCATTTTGTTTTATATAGTTATTCATTATGTTGTGTTTTTAGAAAGCGTCCACTTAAAAACTTCTAACGACTGTTTTTACTCCTTGATTTATCATTAAGTAAAATTTCGAATTTAGCAAATCCTAAAAATTTGGATTTTCCGTCGCGAATCCTTTTACGAAAACATGAATTAGAATCTTTAAATTTTCATTATGGAATATTAAAGAGTTATACATTAAGTTCTGTACAAATTCTTAAAATTAAAGTTATTTTATATTTTTTTTTATTTATTATAAAATTTGTGTTATTACAGTAGTTTACACACGTCAGAGTTCAAACCTTTAACATGTTTTGATCTATAAAAGTAGACAAACAACATATGTATATATGTATATATATAGACAGATAAAAGAAAAGCAATTATACAAAATCTAGGAACTTATTGGACAAGCAATAATCGATGGTATAGAATGCCTTTTTAAAGAGGTAGGCTTTAATCCTTGTCTTAAAATTTGTCACAGACAGGTGTTTTATGTGCTGTGGCAATAAGTTAAACAACTTAGGACCATAATAGTTGGTGGCACTTCTCGCCTTGGATATGCGATGATATTCAGGATAAAGTAGGCTGCTATTTCTTGTGGAATAGCAGTGAATATGTTGATGGGTAGTCTACGAGTCGATATGTTTGCGAATATGCTTTAATGACTCCAGAATAAAGACAGACGGTAAAGTGAGTATTCCCATATTAATGAAGAATTGTTTGCAATCATCTCTGTACCTGGCATTTGCCAGCACTCTGATGGCACGACGCTGCAGAGAAAATAAGCGTTTTGTTGGTTTACCAGCGTTTTGTTGGTTTACCAACAAAACAAAAATACTATAAAACAAGAAAAAAGTAAATTTCACAAAAGTAACGTATAAATATTTGAATCGCAAGGTCTGGGGGGCACGTCTTGCATATATTTCAAGACAAATCCAAATTTTAGAATTTTGCTAGCAAAGCAATAATTTAAATTGCAAAATTGCAACGATATACAGAGTGATTTAGAATAGGTGTAAAATTAAGATTTAAATAAACTAAGTAGTATACTTTCAAGATAAAAACCGTGTCGTGTCACTTTACTTTAGTTTTAAGCAGTAGGTCTGGATAATAGCAAAAACATTTTAATCCTTCGAGACAAAAATGACACAAATTGACAGAATTGTTTAACTTCAAGCGCCACTCGTATATGACACAGATTTAAAGTGAAGTTAAGTTTAAAATATACTGCTTAAGTTTGATCTCACGTTAACATATGTATATTACAAATGTATATTTTGTGTTTCGTTTAAATTGTTTAATTGTATTAAATAATAATTCTTTATTTCATAAACTTTAAATCAGCTGTAGTTTTGTAAACAAAGAAAATCGTACTTATGTTTGTGTAATCTATTGTCTCTAAATGAGCCTCTAAACAAAATGTTTAATCGTTTTACTCTTGTTATGAATCGCCCTGTTAACATACAAGCTAGGAAATTAAGTACAGCTTAAACGCTTACAAAAAAATTGTACATCTAGCTCTTTAAAGGCTGATAGCATTTACTTTTTGTAAGTAAATATATTCATATTTGATTATATAAGAAATTAACTTTTTTTTTATCAGAACACATAACAATAATAATTATGCAACATATTATTCTCTCCGCATAATACTCTTGTCGTAAATAATAGGAATACATAACTTTGCAACATTTGTAATTTTTTACATAATATTCGCGTTCGCAAGTGTGTGAATAACCGTCGCTGTATATAAATCGTCGCGCTTTTGTGGATTGGGGACAACGGCGGCGGCTTGTAAATATGCATGTTTATTCACTCAAATCACAGATACACATGTGCAGTATACAATGAATATATAACACGCGGGCAGATATTTCCATTGAAACGGGCGAAGAGAAACAATGGCGACCTTGTATACTGGCGCCTAATTTGCAAACATTGTTATTCCATTTTAAATTTTAAATGATGTACACACGAGTATGGTGTCTATATCAGTATTCCTGTACGAAATCACAATATTTGCAGACGCGTTTCTGACTTCTTGGTTCCCATCAGAGTAGTCTATTTTCTAAATTGCACGATTGTATACGCTGTAAATCTTCAGATATTCGTTGTTTTTACAAATATTTCAAATTGAACTTTCAGACGAGTGTTTTCCACTCTCAGATTAAGCATGAAATAAAATTTCGAGTTTAGAAAAGCCTAAAAATTTGGTTTGGTCGCGTAGCGCTACGCGACCAAACCAAATTTTCAGGCTTTTCTAAACTCGAAATTTTACTTCATGCGCCATGCGTACTAAACGCTGATGTGATGTGATGTTCAGAATACACGTTTTTAGCATACTGCTTTAGTAGAATATTTTGAACTTCACCTAAAATGAGTGTTTTAAACGCGTGGCGTATGAAGTAAAATTTTACTTCATGCTTAATCTGGGAGTGGAAAACACTCGTTTAAGACTTCAAATAAATAAACCATTTTAAAAAACAAACGATTATCGGAAAAGTTACAGCTCATGCATACATGTATGTCTATTTAAAAGAAAAACTCCCAGTATGCTTACCAAATTTTAGTGGTGGCAAATGCCATCAGGGATGAAAGGGTTAATATTGATGTCTACTGGTCATTTATATATTCCACTTTACAGAATATTTGAATATCTTAGTAGAATTCGCATTGCTGATGTGGATTCAGCCTTTTCAGGAAAGATTATTATCAGAATACTTCTATAATGAATAGTTCGAATTCTCATAAAAGTCATGTTCTATTCTAATGGATTCGAATCATAATAATGGTAATTGAATAAGCACGAAATTTATCGTAACCAAATCAAAGAAAACGAATCCTGGTGAACAACAAAATTAGTACCTATATCTGAGGATGGAGTCACAGATACTGGGAATTTTTCTTTTAAGTATACATATGCATACGCTGTTTTTAAAGAGTATAATTTCAATTTAAAGCTTTAAACGAGTGTTTTCCACTTCCAGGGTAAGCATGAAGTAAAATTTCGAGTTTAGACAAGCCTGAAAATTTGGTTTGGCACCCCAACCAAATGTTCAGGCTTTTCTAGTAGACAGGAGCGTATGGGTTCACTTTCTATGTCCTCACAGAATTTTTGCCAGGAATCTCTCTTGGCTTTTTTAATGGCATTGCTATATGCCGTGAGGGCCGTTTTGTACTGGGCCCATTCACCGTTTCTCTTAGCTATATTAAATAGTCTTCTGGTGCGCGCCTTTGCTCTACTAAGATCCTTGTTCCACCAGGTAACCCTGGTCGAGGTGCGTTTGGTAGTTCTTGGACAGCTTGTTTCAAACGCCGTATTGACGGAGTCCGTGATGCTTTACACCATGACTTCCGGCTCATGCGCTGTTTTTGCTCTTGTTGGACAGTCGCCGATTCTGCTGGCTAGTACCTTATTGTACAGGTTCCAATCAGTTCTCCTCGGGTTTCTGTTTTGAATTTCTAGTGGTTTTTCAGATTTTTCAGGTCGTATATATCTATGGTCTGATAATGATGATTCATCAGACACATGGCAAAGTTTTATCAATTCACTTGCCTAGCGAGAAGCAAGTGTAATGTCTATTACTTCGCTTAGCACCGCGTTTACAAACGTGGGTACATTTCCAATATTTGCTATTTCAATGTCATTCTCTAAGATAAAATCTAATAGTTTCTCACCTCCTGGATTGATGTCCGTGCTCCCCCATATAATATGGTGTGCGTTAGCATCGCATCCAAGGATCAGCGGTATGCCAATGTGACTCCCGCGATATATCAGCCGCTGGACTTTGTCTGGCGGCGGTGGCCCTGGTTAGTCGTAGGGAAGGTAACGGGATCCGTGTATAAATTCGCTCCAAGTTTCCTTTTCCACTACTTCCAACCGTGCTGCCATAAGGTCTCTGCAACATAGGTCCCATAGTGGCATTAAATTCAGTTCATGTTTTATACTTATACATGCACGTGGATTACACATAGGTTCGGCTACTATTATTCGCCTGCCCTATATGTTTAACTCCTTTACTATTCCCTTGTATTAATGTCCGTGCTCCCCCATATTGTACAAGTGCAATGTTAATATTTTCTCTTAGGATATATGTACTGAGGGCAGCAGATGCCGCCCTATAGTAGTGTATATTAATTTGTAGTCATTTAAATATTACTTACCCTTCGGTGATTCGAGCAGTGGACTGTCATCCATTGCTCCCCCTCCGGACAGTGGGTTCTCTTCCACTGCTTCCTCTGTGGCATCCTAAGGTTTGGCGTCGATCTTTTCGCCAGCGCCCTGATGGTGATGTGGGAGAAGCCGAAGTGCAGCCTCTTCGTTTCGCTTACCTTCCCCCAAGAGACCTTGTCCATGAGTATGATGTATCTTGGGGTCCGGCTTAGCGTTTACTAATCTCCAGGTATCAGTGCTCACGTTGTTCAGCACCGATATTCTGTTGAGGAAGGTGGTCGCCTCTATTGGTGGTCCCGGGGTCCACGTTAGCACTCTCCTCCATTTGAAGTTCCTTCCCGTTCGCCAGGAGATATTCTCCGTGGCTATGCTCTCGAGCCATGTCCTGGTTGGAAGGTCGGAGCATACAATTCTCAGGAATCTCCCTTTGTGGGTACATTCCTGGAATTTCGGCGAGGCTTGTCCCTTCACCGTAGCATCAATGCTTTGAAGAATCGGGGCTTTAATGGCCTCGGCTTCCTCTGCACTTATGCTCGTCTCTGGGAATTCTTTCGGTATTATAGCGAGTGCGATTCCAGTCAGTATGTCGCTAAAGGTCCTCTTTACCTAAGGCCCTTCCTCCCCTTGCTTGGCCGGTCTCCTGTGGAGTCCCGGGGGTGTGCTGTCGCTCGACAGGTTTCGCTTTAGCATCCCTGTCGAGCCGGGTGCTGATGTTGGCATAGGGTATCGGCGATGCATCCCCCCTCCCCCCAAACGCCTGTTCTCCCTGAGGTAGGTTTTGCCTAGGCATCCCTGCCCTCTGGGAGATTGAATCTCTCCTTTGGCATCGCTTGGCCGCCCCTGATCGCTGTTTAGGCTGATCGGGCTTGGCCACAGCGGCACCAGAGGAGGCAGGGTTCTCCGAAGAATGCTTGTTGGTTTTTGTGTTTCTTTTTGTTTGTATGGTTTTATTTTATTCCCACGAGTACGGAGGAAATATGTGGTCACTGTGCGTAGTGCCCCGATATGCACAGAAGGTTCGCTACGATGGGAGGTCGCCCGGTGTCCCAAAGGAATCGTTCGCGGCACTTAACCCTGTGCCATGCAGCTATTGGCGATGTCTTACACCGTAGCTTGGGGAAGTTGGTTCGCGGCAACTGGTTTAGATCGGTCATGTGGGGGTAGCCCACCTGCCCGGCACTATGCCAGCTGCTGGCCGATTTCTCGGTCCTTCTCCTATCCAATACCCGGAGAGGCGCTCGGTAGCCTCTGCTTGCAGCTGCCAGTCGACCCCATTGCTGGTGCCAACAAGTATCGGAGAACTGGACGTTTACTCTTAGCGTTTTCTTCGGACCTCGTAAATTATTAACATAGTCGAAAAATCTTTGAAATAAAAGTTGTAGAGAATCAAAGAATAAACAATCAATGAGTACTTGCTTTTTGTCGTAGCTCTTTAACGTTTCTGGAAAATAGTAAACAGTTATTTAAACATCGTTTAACCTCTTTTTTGAGCTAAAAACGTGGTTATGGTACCAAATAAAAAGTCCCCACTCTTCTCATAATTATACCGAAACAACAACAAACATTTTATTGAGCTAGCTTAATTTTGACGGCAGATATAAATATTATTTAATTTGTATTATTTTCAGAAATTTACTATTTTCAAGGGTAGGAAATACGTGAGTGGCAGCGAGATAGACTTATTATGCAGGTTTCAATGTTGAATTTTGATTTTTGGTAAAAAAAAATGTTTTTTAATGCTCTCAAAAAATTATCTATTTTTTCTACGGTGTGTAGGCTGACGGCAAGTATTTTTTTCCTAAGTTGAAAAAAAAATAATTTTACCAGTAGCGGACATTTTATTGCACAAATTAATTTTAATAAATAATTGGAATAATGAATTTAATAATCCTATATTACTTTAACGTGTTTTCTAATCATGATTAAGCATAAAGTAAATATTTCGTGTTTAGAAAAACCTGATTTTACAGTAAATTTTATGACTAACTATAAATGACCAATTATTATTTTTTTTTATGAGGAAGTAAAAAACATTAAATCGTACAAATGGCTTCCGGAAAATGATTTCGTGCAATTTATATTGAAAAACCAACAGAGCTATCGGAATAACCGATGCCTAGTTAGGAAACTAACTAATTGAGTTACCAATCCACCAATGCAGTACACATAAAGTAGATCAATATGCGCCAACACGTTTACGACTTATATATTTGTTCTGTGTTGCGTTATGTTGCATCATATTTCGTTGTGCTATAGACGGTTGATTTAACCTATTTAATGAATATATTTTCAAATATGAAACGTTTTCAAACATTAAGTTTGCTTTGCATATTTTAATCTCTGTTGCTTTGGTAGATTCATACCTTTACACTATGTTGCGGTGTGTAGGCGTCGCATTAAACAAAAGTTAGTGAATTGTTCCATGTTTTGTTAAGAGCAATAAAGATCAAAGGAATATATGCCACACAGAGAAGCAATTTTCACACACAGTCTTGATCTCTTATGAATGTGAATACTGCCCAAGCAGAGGCTTGTTTCTGTTACAGATGCATATTATTTGTGTAGGCACAATAATGCATCCGGTTTTATTAAAAACAGAAAAGTGTTTCTGGTATATACAGTTCACAAAAACGACAGCGTTTTAAAATGTTATAGAATTAGAATATTGATAAAGCAATAAAATACAAGTTTTATTTGTAAGATTTTTTAATTATGATAATAATTTACTAGAACGAAGAAAACGCTAAGAGTAAACATCCACTTCCGGTTTCCACATTTGGGCGGGTGCAATGGGTGTGTTCTTTTTTCATGGCATTAAGTGACATTTTAATTGCTATTTCGGGAAGGTCAACCATTTTTGGTAGAAAAGCCATTTCATAAATTTCCAGTGGCGAAGACACTTTAATAATATGCATGTAATTGTACTAAATATCATCAAAACAATCAGAGCTTCTGTTATGGTATCAAGTGACATTTTTTATTGCAATTTAGCAAAACAATAATTCAATTCTAAAAAGATGAACATATTCTCGCAGTACTCATCTAGAACAGGGAGAGCAACCCGCGGCCCCTGGGCCGCATGCGGCCCTCTCTGCCGTCCGTGCGGCACGCCGAAGCTTTTCAGAAACACAACAGCCGAAGCTAAAATGTGCTTTCTGAGCGGGTTTTCTTTAATTTCGTATTTTAATTTGCTTCAATTTTTTATGTTTATTATATATTTTATATTGTTTTAGTTTTTTATAGTATACATATATTGTTAAAGGTTTAGTAAACATGTAATTTGTGTTTACATTTTTAATACGCGTTTTATGTGCAGCCCGCCCTAGTATGTCAAAATTTTTTTCACCCGTTTGAAAAAAAGGTTGCTCACCCCTGATCTAGACTATTTTTACCTTCTGTCTTTAAATTTTAGACAACAATAAGTAAGAATCCAATGCAACACAATATAATACCTTGTTATTACCGTATCTACCCAATTAAGTTGATCATTTACAAACGATGCAATCTGTTGCGACGAAGATAATTGGGGTACTCGGCAAAGCTCATCTTCGTGAGATGCTGTAATGATGGCTTCTAATGAAAGTAATTACTATTTTTAAGTTTTGTTGTTTGAGAGTAGCAGGCACTTCCTGGTTATGCTTCTGAAAGTAACTTCATCTTTCTCCGTTTCTGGTCAACTTTTTAAGTGCGCCTCAAGTAGCAATCAATTTCGACATCCGATTTTAATATTGTAAATAGAATACTTTTCTTATCTAGTCAGTTGTAAGTTCTAGTAAGTTCATAAACAAGTTTAAGAAATAGATTGTTAGAGCCGTTTTACACAAAATGTATAATATAATCACTAAAAATATTATAAGTTTATTCAACTGTTATACAGCAATTTTTACAATATATTTAATATAATTTAGAAAATAAGTTTTGACAGATGCAGCTTGCGCGCTTATTCATATCCTAAAAATTAGTCGTTACTAGTTATTACTACAAACGGTAGTAGAGTATTTTTATTAACACCAATTTATGCAAGTAAATGTATGCTTTGCCGTTTTGGAATATATTTGCCACAGCGTGCAGCGGCCGCAGCAAGAGATGGAGAACAGCTTATGTTGAGAACATATGATATTTTCTGTAGAGCGCGTGCGTATTCTGGCAATTCTTTGGTAAATACACGTAATTCTTTACTGTGTAATACAGGGAAAAATATTTTTATATAGAAAATTATAGTAAAACTTTTATATAAAATTCTCAAACAAATTTCTGCGAGAATTCTTGTGTGTGTAAAGCGGCTCTTACGCAGTAAACAGTAAACGATTTTTTTAATGGACAATGACCTTGAATTTTAATGAACCAATCACTTTTGATGCGACGTTCGTTTCCCATTGAATTTAAATATAATCGATTCATATTAGTGATGATGATTTATTGTAATGCTATCTTTACCTAGAAATTATAGAAAGAAACCTTCCTTTATTTCGCTTCAGCTGTTGATTTTAAAAACAGATTCACCTAATTACTTTCTTATAGAGGTTGCATAGTTGGTTAGGATTCAAATCATTCAAGATTCGAATACTTTTAGAGGATCAAAAGAGGAATACTTTTTTTAAAATGAACTCGTAATCCGGATTCGTTACAATTGTTATGGAAGGATCCGTATTCAAATTTAAATGTAGGTGATTCGAATCATTCTAAAACAGTTCGAATCTTTAAAAAGGATTCGATCCTCATAAAGGATTCGAATTGTCTTTATTACTCAGATAATACGCTATTTTAGAACCGTTTTTAGAAGATGTATAATTAATAGAAATAAATGTTAATAACTTTAAAAGTTTTAAAACCATATTAAAGTTACTAGATACGACATCCTTGTTTTCTTTTTCTTTTAAGTAGGTATATGTACCTCGATACAAGGCCGTAGCCAGGGGGGGATATAGGGGTATATTTGAAGCTTTTAACGAGTGTTTCCACTCCTTGATTAAGCATGAAGTAAAATTTCGAATTTAGAAAATCCTGAACATTTTCAGTTTAAAAATTCGAAATTTTACTTTACGCACCACGCATATAAAACACTGAAATATCGTGAAGCTCAAAATATACTGTTTAAGGAGTATTCTAAACAGTATACTGGGTGTCCCAGACCACCCGTATCAGCCTGTTTTTGAGAAAACGGCTATTGCCAGAGAATTAGGACAACAAAATTTATTACAAAAGCCGTATTAAAGAATCGAATAGTGATCATCCCATCCCTGAGAGTTTGCCTTAAAATGTCAACTTTTGTAGTAAACATAATTTTGTTACTGGCATAGATTTTGAGTAATATCTAAATTAAGTTAAATTTCAAGTTTTTATGGCCAACTTATTTTGAAATATTGAGTTTCAAATGTCACTTAGACTTCTCAGATACATTCTAACCAAGTCCGCGGAGTCGCTAAAGAAATAGTCGACTCTGACTTCGTCTCCAACTCCTCTATTTTTCGAAAATCCTACGCCAACTCCGACTGCTGCTTCGAATTATGTGAACATTTTGAAACTGTTCTTAATAATGCAATTTTTTACAATCCAAATAAATAAATAAATGTTTTTTTTTAAATCGAAATTTTGGATTTTTCTCATATGAAAATTACATATATTTCTATTGTTATTAAAAACTCTATTTGGGTTCAAATTTTATAAAAAAAGACGAAATATGCTAAGAATTATACGAAATTTCCAACTCCACATCTTCGATTTCCTCATCACAAAAATACTTTACTTCTAAACACTGTTGAACTGTTCTGGTCCGAATACGAGTGGCCCTAAGTATCTACTTTTAAAATAAGGAGTCATGAGAAATTGATTTTTTGTAACTTTAATCCAAAATTACTCAAAACAAACGCCAGTTAAATATTTTTCCTGTATAAGTTGCTTATTTTTTAAAGATCTTTTCAATGGTACGACTTTTGACCTACCACCCCATTTAAAAATCTTGAGTTATTGACATTTTTAAGCAAACTCTCAGGGATGCCAACCTTTTTGTAAAAAAATAGTATCATTATTCGATTCTTTAATACGGCTTTTGTAATAATTTTTTTTTGTCCCAACTCTCTAGGACTAGCCGTTTTCTCAAAAAGCTTGATACGGGTGGTCTGGGACACCCTGTGTATTGAACTTCATTTGAAATTAGTGTTTTATACTCGTGGCTCATAAAGTAAAATGTCTAGTTTAGAAAAGCCTGAACATTTGGTTTGTTCGCTCTGCTTCGCGGAGCGACTAAACCAAATGTTCAAGAGACAAACATCGGAAGCCGCTCGATGACCTTGAAGCGCTCTAGAGCCGACTGTTATTCATAACGCGGTTAGCATTGCATATTCGCTTACGATCTAGGGTATTCTAGTTGCTTATTGCGGGTAATATATAAACCGTTCAGCGCGCGTGTCAACTCATTACTTCTTAGCAACTGATAAGAAAAGACGCGGGAAATATTCAAGCAAATTCAGCTTAGAAGAAAAGAAATCTATCAAGATGTCTGGTTTAAAAAAGCAGTAAGTGGACACAGAATGTCATCAATTCCAAAACAAATGGACTGATGAATACTTTTTTATCATGCACAGTGGTAAACCTATGTGTTTGTTGCGCAATGAATGAAACAATTTCTGTTTTAAAAGAATACAATATGAAGCGGCATTACTCCAGCAAGCATTTCGCTCAATATAATTTACTTACGGGTTAAGAAAGGATAACATTAAAAAACTCATTACCGATTTAGGGAAACAGCAACAAATTTTCCATGTACAAAGATCAAAGTGTTTTTAAAGCTAGTTTTATAGTTAACTAATTCGCTAAAAAAATCTGTACTCTCATTCAAAGCAATCAAAAATGCTTGAAAAGCAGCCAATCTATCAGTTAATGTTTTTTTTTGATATCACTAGCCATCATATCTATACGTCGAACAACAGTACGTCGCGATAAGCTCACTTTCTCAAACTCATTTTTCTTTTCTGGGCACAAAAGTTCTGCAACATGTTGCAGAACTTTTGTGCCCAGAAAAGAAAAATGAGTTTGAGAAAGTGAGCTTATCGCGACGTACTGTTGTTCGACGTATAGATATGATGGCTAGTGATATCAAAAAAAAACATTAACTGATAGATTGGCTGCTTTTCAAGCATTTTTGATTGCTTTGAATGAGAGTACAGATTTTTTTAGCGAATTAGTAGATGTTGCAGAACTTTTGTGCCCAGAAAAGAAAAATGAGTTTGAGAAAGTGAGCTTATCGCGACGTACTGTTGTTCGACGTATAGATATGATGGCTAGTGATATCAAAAAAAAACATTAACTGATAGATTGGCTGCTTTTCAAGCATTTTTGATTGCTTTGAATGAGAGTACAGATTTTTTTGACACAGCCCAGTTAGTTATTTTTTATACGAGGTGTTGATGAAGAATTGTAGTGACAGAGGAATTACTGGCTTCACGGTCGCTACAAGGGACCACTACTGGAAAAGATATTTTTGCCGAGGTGCAAAGTACTTTTAAGCAATATGGTTTGCAGTGGTGTAAATAAGTTGGAGTATGCACAGATGGTGCGCCTTCAATGGTCAGTTCACGAAAAGGTTTTATCGGAATTCTGAAGAAAAGAGCAACCGCTAGGAATGTGCAAGTGAGTGATTTAATAACTCTGCGTTGCATTATTTACCAACAAAACTTGTGCTTTAAGTCCACTCGACTGAAAAACGTTATTGACGTGGTAGTAAATACCATTAATTTCATTAGATCCCGCGGTCTTAACCATCTCCAGTTTAAAGCATTTTTGGATGAACTCTCTTGAGAGCACGATGATGTGACATACTATTGCGACTTAAGGTGGCTAAGCAAAGGCAAAATGCTAAAAAGATTTTAACACCTTAGAAAAGAAATAGCTGATTTTATGAAAATGAAAGAGAAACCATTGCGCAAATTTGTGTTCCAACATGGCTTTGTGATTTGGCATTCCTGGTAGACATGACAGGACACTTAAACGACCTGAACTTGAAGCTTCAAAAACAAGGGCAATTGGTAAATCAGATGTACAGTCATCTTAAAGCTTTTTAAAAATAAATTTGCTTGTGGGAAACACAAACAAGAAGTAAAATCTTTCATTTTGTAACATTATCCAGTTACGAAAATATTGATTGCGGTCGCTATGCTGAAGAACTGAAACTACTGATCGGTTTTCTGATTTTAAGAATATGGATAGCACTTTCAATATTTTTGCAAATCCATGTAAGTGTAATGAGGAAGATGCTCCGCTTTACCTACAAATGGAGTTGATCGAGCTTCAAGAAGACGAATTAGGCGAATTTCATAGTACATACCTATCCGAAGAAAAGTATCCACATCTAAGAGTTTTTGCAACAAAAATAATTTGCACATTCGGAAGCACGAATAAATGTGAGCAGCTTTTTTCAATCATGAAAATTAATAAAAATGAGCATCGTACTCGCCGTACAGATGTTAATTAAAAAAACACTTTGAGCCTATGTACTAGTGATATTGACCCCAATATTGATCATCTTGTTTCTCAGCTTCAAACTCAAGTCTCTCATTAATTTTCATTTGATTTTTTTATCTTTTTTTGTTAATTTGCTTTTTATATGTTTGATTATGCTATTATAATTTTAATGAATAAAAACATTTTTGAATTTTTATCGCCTTTTTATTCACTACTACCTACTTATTTCTTACCTACGGCCCGCGACCTGATTAAGTCCAGAAATTACGCCCGTAGCTAAGCAAAGGTTGCCCATACCTTCGACAGTCTAATAATATTAAGTCATGGACTGCATCGATATTTTCTGGGGTTGACACTGAAATTAATCTTCCGAGTCACTCGTCATCTTGAATGGAAAATCTTCTTCTTTTGAAACAAGCTACCCAAAAGAGCAGTCATTAAGTGTATTGACCATATCTTCGTAAATTTCTTGAAGCAATTCCTTTGAGTAATGGCTCGATATTCCATTTTATCGATTTTCTGACTTGCAGTTGCCGTGCTTTTTTTGCTTGGTTAAACCATTAACTTTATGACGTGAAACTTTGCAATGACACTTATAATAAGTTATAATTTGTTGCTATGGTAATGCGATTTTGTTGATGCACTCGAAATAGTTAAGGCTAACTAGTTATCAATACCCCCTCGTATGAGATAAAAATTAACATCAAAAATGTTACATGTAAATTACTAATGATGCATCCTCAAATAAACATACGGTAAGTATGTATACTTGAAATTTCCCTGTATGAATGTGTAAAGCAATTCAGGAAACGATTCCATTATATGAGGCCATAATAGTGTCTAGATAGCATTTATTGCAATTTCTAGAGAACGTTTGTTTTATGCCAACATCAATAGAGCCCATGTCCATAAATAGACATTTCAAAATAGCGCTATACCAATCTTTCATTGTTACACCGAAGCGGAACGTAATGTTTTATGGATCCACCATTCGGAAAGATGGAATGTGTATGTTATTTTTTATGATTTATATAGTGCCTGGGATGTTTTTTACGGCTCATGAAAAGAAATCTCTATTGATCCCGCGCACGCGGAGGATGATGTGGGAAACATGTGTAATTTCCGATGACGCCGGAAGTGATACCAGGCAGTGGCTCAAACAGATATAATGTTCGATTTATATCAGTCACATCATAGGAGTGGATGGAGATGTTGGAAGGACGATAGATGAATAAAAAACGGAACGAACATGGGAAACGAGGCTGAGGCCATTAAAAGACCGTAAAAGAGCAATCTTCTATTCGGCCAGAGCGGTTTCCATCCATCCTTTATCCCCGGCGAATGTCCTTGACATTGTCGATGAAATAATTCGCGCAATGGAATCTGCACACACACACACACTCACAAACATTGGCGCAGAGATGGATAGGATAGATAGAGAACGGAGCAAAAAGTGTGCAGTATTAATATTATGTATGTGTGTGTGTTGGATATGCCTATGGCAAGGTCAGTATCGTGGCGCCAAGTCGGCCCGGTTTGCACAGGCGCGATACACATCCTGTTACGATACTCTGAGGTCAGTTCCACTTGCCCACTAAGGTTTCCACCTTTTTTCTCTATACTATTTTCCTCTATAATATCAATTTATTTAATATAATATCCTCATATTATATTAAGGATGGAATAAATTATGGGTTTTTAAAAATACAACTAACGTAGATGGCAACTTACTGACTCTCCACGACAGTGTGAAAAATCCGAAGGAAAACCCAGATAATTAATATTTCTTGAATCTTGTTTCTACAAAATATTTTATCTGACTTAATTTAACTCTACAGGATAAACCGGGTGTTGACTTGGCGGACGCAACATAGGAAATCGCATGTTAATTTTGTAGTGTTCAAATATTGGCTTCCCTATTTATTTTAGAAACAAAATGTATTTCACTTTTTTGTAGAGGGAAAAATTCTAAATTTATGAATGTTCACACTTAACACTTTACGTTTCTCCAAGTTAAAATAATTAAGAAAAAGTCGAGGGTCGCGCAGCGACCAGAGACAAATTTTCTGGGCTTTTCTAAACTCGAAATTTTACTTCATGCGCCACGCGTATAAAACACAGATTTTAAGTAAAGTTCGAATATACATAAATTTGACAATATTATAGTGTTTTATACGCGTGGCGCATGAAGTAAAATTTCGAGTTTAGAAAAGCCCCGTGAAAATTTGTCGAGGGTCGCGCAGCGACCCGAGACAAATTTTCTGGGCTTTTCTAAACTCGAAATTTCACTTCATGCGCCACGCGTATAAAACACTATAATATTGTCAAATTTATGAATATTCAAACTTCACTGTGATTTTATAAAAATAATGACATACCATGGAATTGATACAACAATTGCGGATATTCGCTGTTTCGTTTAAGTTTAATTTAAAGCCTTAAACAAGTGTTTTCCACTCCCAGACTAAGCATGAAGTAAAATTTCGAGTTTAGAAAAGCCCCGTGAAAATTTGTCGAGGTCGCGCAGCGACCCGACACAAATTTTCTGGGCTTTTCTAAACTCGAAATTTTACTTCATGCGCCACGCATATAAAACACTATAATATTGTCAAACTTATGTATATTCGAACTTCACTTAAAATCTGTGTTTTATACGCGTGGCGCATGAAGTAAAATTTCGAGTTTAGAAAAGCCCAGAAAATTGTTCACGGGGCGTTTCTAAACTCGAAATTTTACTTCACGCTTAGTCTGGGAGTGGAAAACACTCGTTTAAAGCTTTAAATTGAACTCTTTTAAAAATCAACGAATGTCAGAAAATTTACAGCTAAAATAATTTAGAGAAAGTAATGTGATTTTATAAAAATAATGACATACCATGGAATTGATACAACAATTGCGGATGGCAAAATAGCACAAGATATTGCTGTTACTTAATTAACGACAAAAAACATAACGCAAACATCGTGATAACTGTGGTCTGCATAATACCACTTCATTAAGAGGATTTTTTCTTGTATAGTGTAAATCAGGTATGGGCAACCTTTGACATGTTGAGGGCCAAACTTTAGCGTACAAATACGTTCGCGGGCCGCATTTAAAAGTACTTAGTGCATTTTAAAGTAGTGATAATATTTTTTGCGATAGATATTAGACATGAAATAATACGACAATGTTATTATAGTACAATTTATTAAAATAACAAAATGAAATTTAAAAAAATTGTTCATTATAATTAAATCGTTAAATTTGCAATTGTTACAAACCACGAAAGTTAAATACACTGAAATCAATGAGACACTTGAGCTTGAATTTGAGAAACTAATCCATCGATATATGGATTAATTCCACTGACACAAAGACGTAAAGAATTTTAATTATCGTCAGTCAGTCTTGTACGATGTGTTGATTTATTAACTTTCATCAATAAAAAGAACTGTTCGCATTTATAAGTACTGCCAAACGCACAAATCAATCTTCTTGCGAATTTTCTAAGCTGCGGAAAATTGTCTTCTTCTAGGTATTTTTTGTAGAAATCGCACAACTTTACGTCTTCAAATTTGGATTTTAGGAGTGAGTTTTCTTGAATCTCGATCAACTCCATTTGTAAGTGTATTGGAGCATTTTGTACAATATATGTTGTAGGAGTAGCAAATAAACTGAAACAGTCTTCCATGTTTTTGAAGTCGCAAAATCTGTTCGAAAATTGTTCCGACAGTAACTTGAGTTCTTCAGCATATTGAGCATAAGCAATATTTTCATACGCATGTAACGTTGACGCACTTACCAGTTCTGCCCGATGTCATTTAATAATCGCCGGCCGACCTGCTCAATGAAGATGGGGTGGTTCGGATTTTATTTTATTTTATTTTTGGGCGCCACGTGATTTTATTACGACGATTATCAACAGAACAAATGAAAATCACGAAAATTATTAATTAACCAACAATGGAAAGATCACTCAAGAAAATACTTATTTTTCCCAAAAAAAATAATAATATAATTTATTTTCCCCAAATCATATTAACATAATAACAAGCAAATTAAAATTGCTAGTAAATTTAAAAAAACGAAAGTTAATTAATTTCAACATCAAAAAAAAAAGATTAAGACTTGTACTATAGAGTTCACTAGAATATTTTGTCTAATTCGTAAATGTACGTGACTGTAAAAAAAATACAAATAACCGTCCGTTAGCGCTAAGGGATGTTAGTTTGAGATTGGTTTAATCGCTTAGAGAATTAATTCAGTTACTGTTTTTTTTTCTTTCTTAATTGCCACTCTATAAGCACGCAGTCGAACAATTACTGGTTACGCCACTGCATAAAATTTATCATATTTAATATTAAATAGAAAAAAAAATAATAATAAAAAAACAACTACGCATTTCAATTATACGTTCAACACACGCGCAAAAAAAACAATTTGTATTTGAGCTTATCTGTGTTTGATGCACTCCCTGACTACTCCATGAACTCCTCCACTCTCTAAAACGACTTTCAGCACACGAATCCAAAAAGAACATCAACCCACAATAAACATGTCTTCATCCAATTGGAATCCAGAAAATCCAGAAAATCGACCTCTCATCGATCTCTTCCTTCTAATCTCAATTTTCCAATTAAGCAATCCGATATGGATGGAAAGGAAACATAGATACTCCGAAATCAATAAATTATTGAAAATTTGGAACTAAAATAGAGAACCTAAAAATACCGGTTTCAATCATTTTGAAATTACTTAAGTTGTAGTTTCTCCCCGTTTTTTTTCCCTTTTTTTTCCTATTCACAGCAATAAATAATCGAACATAGTAAATCAATCAATTATAATAAAATTGATGAAGATGAGCATTACGAAACATACCTGCGATAGTGGGCGGTTCTATAAGAATACTTGGATTGTGTGTTGATAAAAGATTTCCACCAAGATTTAACAAAATGTCGGATCCCTCGATGGTGTTGGAATCGATTAACATCTAAGGTGCCACAAGTAATCCACCGAAGTGATATGCGTATTTGTATCACACTACAAATAACGCAGAAGTTATTAGATTCATAACTTCTTTTACTTTAAATCCGATATAAAAATCGATATTTAAATAGCAAAACTCGCTCTATTTAAATTTGTAAAAAAAAATATATGATTCACGTTCACCATTAGAATTGAAAATCTAATCAGTCCGTTGAGGACGATCTGCGCGAACCCCGAAATCACAGATGCGCGATCAGGCGTGCAAGAAAAAGGCGCGCGCTCATCCAATGCACGATTAATTCAAAAATTGAATTAAATTAGCGTATGCTAATAAAATTGCATATAACAAAACCCTATAAAATAAATTTACAAAACCTTAAATCAATTTTATACCGTTACACTCAGAGAGCGTGTTGAAATGGTAACTGTTACCAGACAGCATCTGTGACTCCTACAAGCGTAGTTTGATCTGAAACGCTTTTAAATGGCTGTACAAATCATTTACTAACTGTCCTTGTTTTTGAAGTTTCAAATTTAAATCATTCAAATAGCCTGTAAGATCGACCAGAAATGCTAAGTCACATATCCATTTTGGGTCACTTAATTCAGATAGTGGTTTACCTTTTATTTTCATAGTCTGCTATCTCATTTCTAAGCTCGTAAAACAGTTTCAACATTTTTCCTTTGCTCAGCCATCTGACTTCACAATAATATGTTACGTCGTTATATTCAGCTGATATTTCATCTAAAAACGCCTTGAACTGACGATGGTTAGCCCTCGGGATCGAATAAAGTTGATGGTTTTTACTACCACATTCATAACATTCTGGAGTCGAATGGACTTAGAACACAAGTTCTGTTGGTGGATAATGCAATGAAGGACTATCAAATCATCTTTTTGCACATTTAATTCTGTTGCTTTTTCATTCAAAATTCCTTGAAACCTTTACGTAAGCCGACCATAGAAGGTGCACCATCAGTGCATACTAAAATTAATTTAGACCATGGCAAGCCAAAACTTGTGAATACCTTTTGAACTTCAATAAAAATATCCTCTCCTGTAGTGGTTCCTTTTAGCGGCTGTAAAGCAAGCAATTCCTCAGTAACAGTGAATCCTTATCAACACCTCGAATAAATATAGCCAGTTGAGCTGTGTCAGACAAATCGGTGCTCTCGTCTAATGCTATGGAAAATGATTCAAAACCAGCCATACGGTCAGTCAATGTTGTTTTTATATCATTAGCCATCATTTCTATACGTCGAACAACAGTTCGTCTTGACAAACTAATTTTTTCAAATTCTTTTTTCTTTTCAGGACACATAATACCGCAAACTTCTAACATACACTCCTTGATAAATTCTCCTATAAAACTAGCTTTCACAACATTATCAAGTTGTGTTCTTTGTTTATGAAACATTTGTTGCTGTTCTTCCAAATTTGCGGTAAGCTTCTGGATTTTGTCTGTTCTTAATTGTCCTGTCAGTGTGTGCAGCGTAGCATGCTTAGTTGAGTAATGCCTCTTTGTATTGAATTCATTCATTACTGAAATGGATTCATTACACAGCAAACAAATAGGCTTACCATTGTACAAGATAAAAAAGGATTCTTCAGTCCATTTTTCTTGAAAATGGCGACCCTCTGTATCTACTTTTCGTTTCTTTCCACCAGACATCATTTTTGTTTACTTTTCGTTCAATAAACTTAATAACAAACTATAGTTAGTAACCACTCAAGATGCACACAAAGTCACAAAGCAAGTTGACGGCTCTAGCAGTTCGCTAGGATATCGCTTGTCCAAATTATCACCTCGGTAGCTCAAATAGAACTGAACTAACGTTCGGGCCATCCACCCGCTTATATAGGCAAAATGAACGAATAATCTGAAATAAACTAGTTTAGAATAATTGAGAAGCAATAAATCTTTTGATGTGTCGCCCGTGAGACGGCAAACCTCAAAGAATTTGATCGAACAAGTCGAGTGGCGGCGATTATCAAAGAGTGAGGCGGCAAACATCAAAGAATTTGATGTTTGCCGCCTCACTGTCACTCCCGTGAGTTTAAGTACCTAATGTAATATTTTTGTAATTGGGTTTTTTCAAAATGTCTCGCGGGCCGGATCATATCTTACAGCGGGCCGGATCCGGCCCGCGGGCCGGGGGTCGCCCATATGTGGTGTAAATCATTCCGAAAACATTTACTTTAATCAAGTGACTGCGATATCTTTTGCCATTTTGACATTCGCAATTGTTGTTTCAATTCCATGGCATGTCATTATTTTTATAGAATCACATTACTTTTTTTTTTTATTATTTTAACTTAGAGAAACGTAAAGTGATAATCGTTAACATAAATTAATTCAGAATTTTTCCCTCTACAAAAAAGGTAAATACAATTTGTTTCTAAAATAAATAGGGGAGCCAAAATTTGAACATTTTAAAATTTACATGGGATTTCCTATGCTGCGTCCGCCAAGTCAACACCCGGTATTCTGACCCAACACATCTTCATAATTCAGTTTCTAAGCTAACGTAACTACGCAATCGTGGCGGATAACGTATGATTTTCTAAATGAGCATATTGTTTAAAGATGTATTTTTTTGAAATAGCTACTTTCTGAAGGCTTTATTCAACTAACTAAATTAGCCATTTAATATAACTTGACCAAAGAGATTGCCGATCCTAATCCTAACCAAACAAGGATTAGGATCGGCAATCTCTTTGGTGCTAATAGGTAAAGCTTAAGATGATGACAAATGAAATCGGGCTTAAAATTAAATTTAACGACGAATCTCAAAATCGTGCCAGCTGCCAATGGCAAGAGATTACCGCTTGTACCTCGGTTCTTTTTAGACCGATTTTAATTCTAATAATTACACCAACTATCAAAATAATTAATTCATCACTAGTGGCTAGTTTGTTTTGCTACATGAACGTACTCTGACAATAATTTTTGATCGATTGCAATTATTGCAATCGATTGCTTTATAAAAAAATCAAATAACAGCAAAATAAGATGTTCAAGTGAAAATAACTAATAAAATATATGGATAAAGTACTTATAGAATTTGTTATATTATATAGGAGAAAATTAAAGCAAATCTAAGAGAAATAATCATAAAAATCGTATTCTAAAAATGTATATATTTGTCAACGGTCGCCATTACATATCTTTGTAATGTAAACAAAAATAAATAAAGTAATATTATTTGTTAATAATTAGTTTTTCCTTGAAATTGGGCCGAAATGTTAAATATTTAGACATTGACGTAGAAATACCTAGAAAAATATAAATCTAGTATTTTTAATTTTTCAGATATTTGAATAATAATGTAGCCTACGAAATGTCATAAAATCCATTCCGGTATGATTTATTTAAAATTGTATTTATGTAAAAAAATAAATACTCAATACTACTAAGCAACCTTTATTTTTAACTCTAAAAACAAAAAACCAAGATACTGAATTTATACAAGGTGTCCGTTTTTCGAGAAAAAACAAAATCGAATCGCATTGCAGTTTTATAACTTATTCCATACGTCGAGTCATAAAAAGTTGCTCAAAAATGTGTTCATAGGCATACATCATTCAAAAATAACAAAGATATAGGCATATAGCTTTTATTACAATTACATCGAAACAATTGAAGATATTTAAATTGTAAAAGCAGATTATTAGTAAACACTAAAAAACGCAACTTCTTCGCCCCGATTCTTTACCTCCACAAATGACCGAGATCCCCATAGTGGCGCTCGAAAAACGGGCACCCTGTATATAAAATATAATTTTTGACACAAATCGACATTTTTCTGATAATTGACAGTATTTTTTTTACTTGTCACTTTTGACATTCCATTCGCTTAATAAATTATATTTTGAATTATACTAAAAGTAGAGGTAGAATAATCTGGGAATATTGATTTAATTGAGTAATGCTACTAAACTTAACTTTAAAAGAGGTGATTATAAATCGCTTTATTCGCACTTATGCACGATCGATTGGAGTTTTCTTTCAAGATATGCTGATGTCAATTTTGCTCTTAACGAATTTTGTTATGTTATAAATAGTGTACTTTCAAAGTTTATACAAAAAAAATAGATCTATCTTTAACCTTTTCCGCTCTATAACTGGAAATTAACGTTTATTGACGGCAAAATAATAGTAGATAAATTGTCGTTTTACTGAAGTTACTGTAACTCATTTGTTTTTAAAGTTATAACCAAACTGTAGTATAACCAAGTATTATCAATTTTATTCATACTTTATACCTATTCATTCATTCAAATTTTAGATGTGTTAAATGTGTGTTACCAGAGCTGGGCAAGATTCGAATCCTGGTTTCGAATCATTTTAGAGGATGCAAAAGAGGTATTCGAATACTTCAGTTAAACTGGATTCGTGATCCGGATTCGTTACACTTTTTTAAGAGGATTCGTATTCGAATACAAATGCGGATGATTCGAATACTTATAAAAGGACTCGAATATTATAAAGGGATTCGAATACTTGAAAAAGGATTCGAATACTTACAAAAGGATTTGAATCATCAAAAATAATTCAAATGTGCTTTTAACTCAGGTTAAATCAGTGTTTTATACGCGTGGCGCATTAAGTGAAATTTCGAGTTTAGAAAAAATTTAAAATTTGCGATATGTTAATAAAAAAATTTGTTGTCAAGTTGAGTGGTTTTAATTTTATAACGTTTTGAAATCGGAAAGGTTTTCTGCCCCACCCTGTATGATTAGTCAATTTTTAGGATTTTTTTGTTGATACCATCTATTTTATTACTTTTTGTATTTTCTATTATTGAATTTGTCAATTGAGTACCTACATTTTTTTTCATTAACTTTATTTATTATTTACGTGTTTTTATTCTGTAGATAATTAGAAATTAATATTTCATATTTTTATTTGATTAATATTTGCTTAGTGTTAATTTTAACAATTTTGAAGATTTTTATAATCGTTTGTTGCTTTTAAAGATTTTATATAAAATAAAAATATGTTTTGAAACTAATAATTTATCATTTTGGAGATATTGGTTTCTAATTCTGACGTGATTTTTTTCCATTTTTTACAAAAAAACAAAACAATGCACAAATCGGAAAAAATGTAATTATACTTTTTTGTTGATTTTAAAGATTTTGACTCGTATTTTCCAATTAATTTAGTCAACGGAGTACAGGGTGCTGCATTTTGGAAGTGCCACATATGAAAAACTTTTGTATTTGAAGAGATATTGAAAAACCGTTTTCGGGAGCCAGCGTCACTTTTTCGGGTTTTACTCAATGGCGAAAACAACATTGATCTATGTCTAACCGTTTCCGCTCTATAACCGGGAGTTGAAAAACACCACCCTGTACATTTAAAAAATACATAATATAGTACAACTAAAGATATAAAATTACACATTAAAACTTAATTAACTATGTTTGTTTATATTGACAATTTTATTGAAAGTTTATGTTTTAGGACATTTTTCGGAATATAAAAACGAATTAAAATTAATTAAGAATTATATTTTGTAAATATTCTGCAAACAATTGGCAAATTCAATCTTTCTTTTTGTTAACTTTTAGAATATTTATATAAATATATATTATTGATTTTGATTTGTTTGACTATTTTTTAATAATTTACAAATTTGTTTAGAATCACTTCTATAAGTTTTATCGATTTAGAAAAATTAGCAAATAAAAATGTTATATTTTTTTTTAATATTGTTGACGATTTTTTAGTGTACACGTCTTTTTAATTTAATAATAATAAAAATATTTATTACCCAACAGGACAACCCAATTAAAGAGTAGTAATAAAAAGATACATTTTTAAAATATTTAAATAATACATATAAAGAAAACAAAATTACTAAAAATAATGGTTTTGGTCCTATTTGATTTTTAATAAGTTTTTATTTATTTTTATTATTCCTGAATTTGTCAATATTGACAATTGTTGCTGATTAAGTTACTTTTATTGATTTTTTCAATTTTAATGTTTTTTTTAAATGAATATTATTTGTATAATATTAAATTTAGAAGATTTCTGTCATTTCCAGTTTATTCAACCAATTAAAATGTTGACTATTTTTATTATTAATCTCTTTATACATAATATTTATAAAATTTGTTATTGTCTAAATTTATATAATTTATAATCTGAATAATAATGATAATTGTAAATATTTGAAATATATAATATTGTCAACGGTAACAAAACTAATTAATAAAATAAACTAGAAAGAGCATTCTCGAAAATTGAACATTGCACAATTATTATTCAATTTTATTGACTATCATAATTTTCCAGATTTTTATAATTATTGACGGTATTAGTATTTTTTATGATTTTCTATTCCTCTGCTGATGTTGATTTATTTTATTGTTTAATGATTCTTGTTATATGTCAATAATTTTGATATTTTTCAGTTCTGTATATTTTGTTACTTTTCACGACTTATTTAAAACGCTTTTTTTAGTGTTTTGATCAATTTGAATAAAATTTCATGACTTTTCTCCGGTTTTAAGGATATTCAGTGAATTTTTCTTTTACGTAATTTTCAGGCATTCGTCAATTTGCTATAAGAGCTCAATTTGGAGTTTTGAACAAGTAATTCCACTCCCAGACTAAGCATAAAGTAAAATTTCGAGTTTAGAAAAGCCCCGTGAAAATTTGTCTCGGGTCGCGCAGCGACCCGAGACCAATGTTCTGGGCTTTTCTAAACTCGAAATTTTACTTCATGCGCCACGCGTATACAACACTGATTCCAAGTGAAGTTCAAAAACACACAATTACAAGTTTAATCAGATATTTCGGAATCAGATATTTCGTAGAACATCGTAGATAACACTACGATGTTCAGTGTTAATAATAATTAGGTTTTGAATATTTTTGTTAAAACAACTGATAGTGATATTAAAATTTTAATGGTTAATGTACTAAAATCACATATATTTTTAAAGGATTTGAATTCGTGATTCGAAAAAACAAGATTCGAATCATATCTATCTCTTACGAATCCTTTATTCAAGTATTCGTAATTCGAATCATATTAGGTGATTCGGATTCGTGATTCGAATCCTTTTTCAAGGATTTGTCACAGTTCTGTGTGTTTCATAGGTTTTGCTAGCTGACATTTGCTTAGGCAGTTACTTATTTACTTACGGCTTTGTTAATGAATGTTATCTAAGTAACAATTACCTAATTAAAGGTTACATTAGATTAAACAATTTAAACACTTTCAAATATATATTTGAAAGTGTTTAAATTGTTTTATTTATATAAAAGTGAAGATGAACTTTCAACATTTATCAGCCTTAACAATCAATTTTTTGTTACATTAGATGCCAGTTACTTGAGTTAGGTTACATTACATATCAGTTATTTAGGTTAGGTTAAATGATTACTAAGATGGAACTTTTTAGATGATTTCTACTTAAATTAAATAACAGTTACATATGTTAGGCTTAAATACACAGCAGTACCGCAACTTCAAATGTCGAGTCTTTTTGTTGTTTGTTTTTGCATAGGTTTAGAGATGAACCAAGTTAAACTTTTTTTGGTGTAGTTGGGCTTTAATTGATTGATCTCAGACAACTTGGTCCCCAACAGGCCTCCTCTGTCTTATGGTAGTTATACCACTGCCGTAAACTGTCAACAATTTTTTTCTGATAAACATTGATAGGGAAATTCCCAGGTTATCCGAACGCAATGATCTTGATACAAATCCACACGACCTTCTTTACAGATTAGCATAACAAACAATTCCGAGTAACAACATTTTAATGCTATCCTTCTAAAAATCCTCAGTTCTAACAAAACCCGAACTATTTACCTAACCCAAAAAATCCACAATCAGATTTTCCAGGTAAGACACGTTTCTTAATCTCGATCAAACAAGAACGCACGTATTTGCGTCTATGATTTATGCCATCTCCCGGGATGAATGATTCATCCATCGCGTGCGTGCAGATTGGTCATGGATTGCCGCGAGAATTTTAGTTGGAACATGTGCTGGCATTTCCATTGATCCGATTTCTGAAGTGTGCGACACGGCTTCCAACACATTGCGTCAGCATTTTCGCGCTGAAATGATTTCTCTTTTTATTCACAATCCGCGCAATTCGCATTGCAAGAGAGTGCGCTTCGCTCCGGTCGTGAATCACGGGCTCGTATGTGATATTGCGAAAATGATTTGTTGGATGTCGCAATTTTTTTAGATTGATCGAGTGGACGGGGCGGCATGGATTTTATTGGGTGAAAGGATGTTGTTGGGCTCAGCTGGAAATTATCCAGGATTTTCGGTCGCTTTTTAGCGTTGCTATGTGTTACATCCAAGGATTATAAATTATAGGATGGAACTTTAAAAATTGCAGAGTTGCGTTTGTTCTTTCTCATATATCTTGTCTATTTTCCTTATTTGTCATATGTCTAGATCTGGTTAGCCACAATAACTAGAATCTTAAAAAAAGGTGCGATAAGTTCGGTATTCTTATAACCTTTTTAATTGCATGTTCGTTATCGTGCAGTCAACTAGGGAGTGCAAGACCCCACAATGTGGGGAGTGGGGGTAGACTAGGGGGCCCCCTACCAATGTCGCCTTAAGGTATGGGTAAAATGGGCATTAACTAGCAATTAAAAATCTTAACAAATTTACAAGGACTCTTTTAAACATTACATAGAACGTTCATTAAAAAATATATTGTCCCATTTTTTATGACTTTAAAGAATCGTGGAAAATAAATCAATTCAAATTTGAGCGCTTTTATTGAACACATTTTTAAGCATCGAAAAACTACAAATTATACACTTTTTGAAAAACTAAAATTAAGTGGATATTTTTGAAACTAGATAGATTGTGAAAATATTGGAAATGCCCGAAACGACTATTTATATTAAAAATACTCATTTCCATTTAATTTTTGTCTACGTACGTAAGTTAGCGGATTTACAATTTAATTAGCTTTAATTTAGGCACATTTCTCTAATTTAAAGCAGGGTTGTTATGTTTAAAACACTTTGATTTAAAACAGTGTTTTAAACATGTTTAAAATCAGTCGTCGTGTTTTAAACGGTTTTGTTTTAAACATGTTTTAAATCTTAAATTTATTTAAAACATGTTTTGAAGGTTAAATTTGTTTAAAACATTTTTTTATCATCTAACTTTGTTAAATTATATTTTATACTACTTCATTAAGATTTTTTGTTTACGTTGTTTAATTTTAGCTTTCAAACTACATTATTAAACATAACATTTTATTACAATAAAATATCACAACTGTGTGTGCATAAATGTGATTTTTAAATACAGGTAATTTTTAAATACACTATAAATTTTACGATATTCGTTGCTTTTTTAAAAGATTTCAATTTGAATCTTTAAACGAGGGCTTTCCATTCCCAGACTAAGCATGAAGTAAAATTTCGAGTTTAGAAAAGCCTAATTTGGATTGGCCGCTCCGCTTCGCTACGCGGCCAATCCAAATTAGGCTTTTCTAAACTCGAAATTTTACTTCATGCGCCACACGAATAAAACACTGAAATATCGTAAAGTTTAAAATATACGGCTTAAGCAATGTAATATGTAGATGTGAATAAAACGTGAGTCAAATTATATACACGATGTATACATGTTCACTCACTTCTGGTATATTCCCTCATTCTTGAAAGGAGAGTTATATAGTGCCTATATTTAAGAATGGATGTAGAGCCAATATAGAAAACTATAGAGGGGTATCGATTTAATCCGTGATATGAAAACAGTTAGATCTCTTAGTTTCTGATCAAATAATCTGGGCATGTGCACATACCATTGTTGATCAACAACATGGATTTATGGAGAGAGGATTACAGGTTGATTCCATAAACACTGATTTCTCCAAAGCATTCGACATTCAGCATTGTATTCTGATACAAAAATTACAATCAATGGGTTTTGGTGACAAAGTTTTGAATTGGCTTAGTGATTATCTTTCAAGTAAGACTCAATGTGTACATATAGGTAAATACCTCTCAAATGTAATACATGCTACATCTGGGGTACCTCAGGGTTCGCATTGCGGGCCAGTTTTATTTATACTTTTTATAAATGACATAGTATTAAAGCTTAAAAACAGTAATTTTCTCCTCTATGCTGATGACCTAAAATTATTTTGAAAAGTTAGTAATGACACTGATAAATTCGAACTTCAGGACGATCTAAACACCGTTCCTAAGTGGTGCAAAGAAAACGAACTAGAATTGAATCTAAAGAAGTCACTTTACATCTCCTTTTGTCGATGGTCCGGTAGTGGTTTTCAATATTTGATTGACAATCATCGGCTGATGCATACATCAGAAATTAAAGACTTGGGAGTGATATTTACATCCAAGTTAAGTTTTTCTAAACACATCACAAATGTTTGTAATAAATCGATGAAAATTATGGGGTTCATCGGCCGATTTTCAATCGATTTCAAGGCCACTATCATAAAAACTTTGTACCTAACATTAGTTCGACCTAATCTTGAATTTGCTTCACAAATATGGTCTTCATATAACGTAACCACAACCCAGCAAATCGAAGCAGTAGAGGGCAAGTTCTTAAAACTAATGTCGTTTAGGCTGGGTAACCGGTACTTCAGTCATAGTGGGTGTTATGTGAACTGATCATTAGGTCGTTAGCAGAAAGGATAATTTTTCTTGATATGTCGTTTTTATTTAGGCTGGTGCACGGACTAATTAATTGCAGTCAACTGGTTGGAATGCTGTCATTTCATATACCACGAGGTCTTCACGCTAGGTGTAGGCCTATATTTCAACTTAAATTTCATACAACCAGATATGGCATGTATAATCCTATGGATATCGTTTCATGCGATATGGAAATGTTCTTAGTACTAATTTAAATTTTGTACTATTTGTACTAACAACTGCTTTTTTTAAAAGACTGTTGCGACGTGTTATTCTGCTGGCTGTCACATGTTGATTGTAATCTTTCTATTTTGTTTGTTATTAATATGGTGTAGCTTGTTTTGTTTGTGATATATAGGTACTGTTTGATACTGCTTTTTAATTTATTTTAATTAATTTATTTTATTTATACTTTTACTATTTATTACATTTTATAGTGAATTTTATAGTGAATTTTGTTGTCAGATGTTCCATGCGAGTTGCTTTTGCACATCATTAATTTGTGGTACTTATAAAATATTTGTGATACAAACTATTCCAATATCTTTGTTTATAATTATTTATATGTTTTGTGTTATTCTATAGTCAGGTTGCTTTTTGTTTGTTTTTTATTCAGTTTTTTCTTTTTTTTTAAACATGATTCATTTGCTATCTGGGATTAGCGTTGAGATTGGCCGTTCATTAGTATCATTAGTGTTGTTACTATTGTTTGGTACAGCATTTGGATTTGGACGATTTTTTATATATATATATATATATATATATATATATATATACAGCGTGTAATCGAACTAATGTACATCCTCTTAAGGGCGTATACACAAAATATTTTGACACCAATTGCAGCAAAAATAAAATCGGAAAAAAATATTGGATTTTTCATAATTTTTCATGCATTTTTTACTTTTTGAGAACTTCTGGTTACCTGTGTTCATGATATTTTTCGTGGATGCGTAAGTTGTTGTATTTTTTATTTACTTTTACTACTGCGAGGCGCATAAATCACTTCGCACGCACTAAACACGCACGCTGTCTCGAATGACTAGATGAAACTAGGTCACTCATTTGTGGTATTGTTTATTTACTGTTACTACTGCGAGACGTATAAATCACTTAGCATGCACTACACACACACACACACACACACTGTCTAGAATTACTAGATGAAACTGGGTCACGTATAAAAAAAATCACAATAAGTGTTCAAATTGACGTCCGCCGCAATCAATGCACATTTGGGCTCTACGTATCCAATTTGCACGAACAGTAGCAAACATTTCACGAGGTTTTTCACGAATGGTATTAGTCGCGGCGTTTACTCGTTGTATCAGCATTTCAGCATTGTCAATTTCCGTAGTGTAGACTTCACTTTTAAAGTATCTCCAAAGAAAAAAATCTAAGGGGTTTAAATCCGGACTTCTTGGAGGCCATGGTACAGGGCCTCCACGACCAACCCAACGTCCTGGAAACTCATCATCCAAATATCTTCTAACGCGCCTTTCATAGTGAGCTGGCGCACCATCTTGCAAATACCACATTCTTCTAAGAACCGCTAAGGGTACATTTTCTAGAAGATCTAAAAGGTCATCTTGCAAAAATCGTAAATATCGTTCTCCATTCAAATTAAATGGGAACATAAATGGCCCAATTAATTGATCATTTAAAATACCTGCCCAGATATTAAGGGAAAAGCGATGCTGGAAATGAGTTCTACGCGTAACACGAGGATTTTCTATTGCATAAACATGCATATTATGGAAATTAAAACTTCCATTACGCGTAAAGCACGATTCGTCGGTCACTAAAATGTCTTTGGTAAAGTTAGGATTTTGAACATTTTGTGCCAAAATCCATTGACAAAATGCAATTCTTTTGGGAAAATCATGGGGTTCAAGATGTTGTACACGCTGGTAGTGATACGGATTAAAATTATTGTCTCGTATATAATATATATATATATATATATATATATATATATATATATATATACTCAATGACATTAGAAGCGTAACACCAAGAATGAATAATTATTTTGAATTCATATTTTAGCAACAGAGTGACTATATTTAAAGCATACATTGATAACAATTTCAACCTTGTGCCTTTTATATTTATTGTGAAAAAAAAAATCACTTTTTCTTTTTTGATAAAACTATTTATATGAGCTGTTTAGTACAGTTGTTTTTAGTTTTCGTGTTTCCGTTGAGTGTGTTAAGCTTAAATAAAATGCCTCGAGTCCGAAGACGTCCACAATATCACCATTTAAGCGATTTTGACCGGGGTCGAGTTGTTGCTTATCGAGATGTCGGTATGTCCTATCGCGAAATTGCCCGCCGTATTGATTCCACTGCAGCAACTGTAATACGTGTGTATCAGGTATGTACAGAAGAAGGTAGAGGAGCAAGAAGAAGACCAATTGGTCAACCAAGGCGTACCACAGAACGTCAAGATCGGCGCTTAAGACAAATAGCCCTGCGAGACCGTTTCGCTACTACGCGTCAAATCGGTGATCAATGGATTGGAGAAGAAGGTAGGCCCGTTAGTATGCGAACCTTATATCGCCGCATTCAATCCTTTGGGCTTCTTTCGTACCGTCCAAGATTAGTGCTTCCTTTAACAGCGAGACACTGTCGCCAAAGGTTGGACTGGTGCAGAGAACGGCAGCATTGGGAGGCAGAATGGCACGATGTCGTATTCAGCGATGAATCACGATTTTGTCTAGGCACGCATGATGGCCGTAGAAGGGTATGACGCTACCGTGGAGAACGACCTGATCTTAGGTTTGCTATTGAGAGGCATGTACACAGGACTGCTGGAGTAATGGTTTGGGGGGCTATTGCTTATGGTAGTCGATCACCTCTTGTATTCATTCGAGGCACTATGACAGCTGCGCGTTATGTTGAAGACGTCATACGACTGACTTTGTTGCCTTATTTAGATGGCCGCCCAGATGTACTTTTTCAACAAGATAACGCACGTCCCCATATTGCTCGTCGAACTATAGACTTTCTTAATGAAGCTGGTGTTAATGTTTTGGCGTGGCCGCCCCGTTCGCCGGATTTAAATCCCATTGAACATGTGTGGGATATCATGGGAAGAAGAATATACTCTTTGCACCATCCTCCACAGACTCTAGCACAGTTGATCGATGAAATTCAAGTTGCTTGGAACGAGATGCCTCAAGAAGACATCGACCATCTCATTTTGTCGATGCCCAGACGTCTACAGGAGTGTATACAGCAAAGGGGTCGCCAAACACATTATTAATTTTTTTTAGATTGTTTTTTAATAAAATTTATTGAAAATGTAATCATTTTATTCTTGATGTAAGACTACCATACTGGCAAAAAATCAAGTTAAAATAATAACTCCTTCTGGGTGTTACGCTTCTAATGTCATTGAGTATATATATATATATATATATATATATATATATATATATATATATATATATATGTACAATATGTACATTTATTTCTGTTGTCTTTTATGTTTTGCCACCTACACCACTTATATATTATATTATATTATGTATTACAATATGTGCTTAATATTCTGTTCTTAGTCTAATATTGTACACACATGTTATCTGCTTTGTTTAAAGGAGTTTTCCGTAGATAAATATATAAATTCTGCGCTAATCAAATTGTTTAAAACAGTGATTATAGGCAACCCAATAACTCTAACGTATATTAGGTTGCCTATAATCATTTTTGTATGTGCGTGTTTTTAAAACTTTACTGTAAACCAGTGTTTTTAAGCGTAGCTCATGAAGTAAAATTTCGAGTTTAGAATAGCTTAATTTGGATTGGCCGTTCCGCTTCGCTACGCGGCCAATCCAAATTCTTAGGCTTTTCTAAACTCGAAATTTTACTTCATGCTTAGTCTACGAGTGGAAAACACTCGTTACAAGCCTTTAATTAACTGCTTTAAAACAGCAAATTTACGCAAATTTAAAAAAACCGCTGTAATTATAGACACTGTCTGTCTCAAAAGAAAAATGCCCTGTATGTTCTGTTTTAAACGTGTTTTAAACATGTTTTTAACATGTTTTTAACATGTTTTTAATTGTTAATGTTTCAAACACTGTTTCAATAAGAAAAACACGTTTTGTAAAAAAACTGTTTTAAATAAAATGAAAAAAAAATCGTTTTTTTTAACAACCCTGATTTAAACATTATCTTCTGTAGATACTAGTGTTGTGAGTTGGCGAAAATTCGGCAGTACGTTCTCTAGAATAAAAGTTCACTGACTTTCGAATAGATTCAATGCAAAACATAAACATAATTTTTTTAGTTGTGCCACTATCAAAGCAAAACAGCGATATAAATTGATTGATTTTTTGGAATGTATTTAACTATTAGTATATTTTATTCGATGAATAACTATTTGTCGCTGTAACTGACGTTAGGGAAACCCAACATTAAAGTGTTATTGGTAATAATCGCGTATTTGCATAGAAACCACTTTTATTCAATATGTAAAATTAGTATTCCAAACTATATTATAATTAGTAATGCAGAAAGGGTTTTACAATAGAGTTGATTGGTTAGTTCGTTGTTGTTTCCTTGAAATATATAATTGAAACCGTAACAATCAAAACTGTATAAATGTTTGCGTTATGGAATGTATTCAGAATATCAGTAGTTACATGAATAAATGATTTGGTAATAGAATGCGAGAGAAAGGTTTCCAAGGATGTCGGACGGGGAATTCGTGGAGAAGTTGAAATTGTGATAATAGGAGGAAGTGCTGCTTAAATCAACGCTCGGGTCTACGGGTTTTTAGTCACGTAACGGTTATTTTCGTGAGAATTCATTTAGTATTTACATTCTAGTAACTTCAATCTAAAATCAGAATTAACCAAATATCCTTATATTTATGAAAGAAAAAAAACCCGCCTGGAATAAAAAATAAAAAAAAATTCATGTGGCTGACTAACTGCAAATTAGCATGTTATAGGATTAATATATCTATTATTCGTATCATTTATCTTAAGAAATGATAGAGATAGCTCAATCAAATTTGAAAAAAAAAAATCAAAAATAATGTTTACTTTTCCTGTAGAATGCGAAAGAATGGTTCCTGTATGTAATGCAAAGAGAAAGTATTGTTTTTGTGAATATTTTTCAATCAAAAATTTTAGCAAAAATATCCGCTTTGAGGTGCCTTGAGTCTGTGACGATGTATGTCTACACTGTCTACAGTAGAGATGGGCGAAATAGCTTTTACCGGTGAGCTGGTTCACGAGATCTGACTCACTTTAAAGAGCTTATTCAATGAGCCGGCTCAAAAGAGTTACATGACTCAGTTACGAGCTAAAAGTTCTGACTCTTAGAGATCCATCTGATTCGCCAACTCATTGAATTGAGCGACGCACAGTGGTCTGAAACCGACCAAAATGCGACAAAACACCACAGTTGTTTTATTTTGTGAGATATCAATTCGAAATTTGGTATGCTTATACCAAACACAAATTCGAGTTTACAGATCTTCCATAAACCTTATTTACACTTTCGGTTTCACCGGAAATGTTATCAATTTTAAAAATGGTGATGTGTCCACTCGAGCACTTTCCCCGTTAAAGATATGATGATTTAAAAATCAACAATATGTAAAATTTGCTGAAACTAAATTTATTCTACTTTTATTATTATTCCAAAACTATTCACAGTAATTAAGTAAATATTCTTGTTTTGTTCTTAAAGGTTGAGTGGAAGATCAGCAATATCTCCTAGAGATGTATAAGCTGAACTCCGCCTTTTTTCACTATGCTGCCGTATTTTGTGTAATGTATTGTTAATTTAATTATTGTAAAAAGCATTATAGTGGAAATAAAGATTTAAAAAAAAAGGAATTTTTTTCCATTTTTTTGCTACATCTAGGTAAATATTGATCATCATTACATCTAAGCGTTATATATTTTTAACTTTACTGTTATCAGTGTTTTATACGTGTGGCGCATGAAGTAAAATTTCGAGTTTAGAAAAGCCCCGTGAAAATTTATCTCGGGTCGCTGCGCGACCCTCGACAAATTTTCTACGCGGGGCTTTTCTAAACTCGAAATTGTACTTCATGCTTAGTCTGGGAGTGAAAAACACTCGTTACTTTAAAGGCCTTGGCCCTCCTCTAGATACCAAAATATTATACATTTAAAATTGTTGCAGGCAAGTTTTCACCAAAATTAGAATAAATAATTTATTATCTAACGATTAGAAAATAAAATGTTCTTAACTAACGAAATTATCTAATTAAAAATTTTATCAAAATTATAGTAAACGCGTATTCATTTCATGCAATTACACTTCAAGCGTTGATTGAGATATTCACATAATATCTTAATCAATGCTTCAAGTGTGTTTAAATATATTGAATGCGTGTGCGCGCCTATGAAAACACACATGCATACAATCAGCACGGAAACATCGCGACTAAACTCCGAACTTCGAAGTTGGATCCGGATGAGTGAGTTATAGCATTCAAGACCTCCGTAAAACGAGCTAGTTCAATTGGATTCGAGAGCCGTCATGAATCATCGCGATCCAACTCCAAACCGCGGAGTTGGAGCCGATGAGTGAGCTAGCTCAGTCGGATTCAACAGCCGCCGTGGCTCTTTTAGAGTCGATTCGCCAACTCAATGAGTTTATTTAACTCCATTCGCAAGTGTCGTAATTGGAATCGATGATGCTGCAATAACATGATAGAACTATTACGATAGCTATTTTCTTACTACAATAACAAACACTACTTATTAAATTTAGAATTTTGGGTACAAAAAGGTGACGAAAGAAAAATTACATTTGTAATGTTTACTAGATAGTAAACAACGGTGTTTACTTATAATATTTTGAATTGTTGTATCTGTGATCTAAGAAGAGGCGAATCTCTATCTAAATCAATGAAGAATGAAATATTCAGTTTTTACAAATTAATTGAGTAGTGTACAAACGCAAAGAGTAAAAAGCATTTTCAGCAAGGCTGAGGGAAGCCGGCCTGTCGATCCACGAGCCGCGTGAAAATTAAGATCTGTTAATACTTAATGCATTGCGAATCTACATTCACTATAGAACAGCGGGCGAATCAAAATGAGCCATGGCTCAAAAAGAGCTACATATTTCGAACTGAGTCACTTGGCTCACCAGCTCACTTCACTGAGCTGACTCTTTGAGTCGATTCGCTCAGGAGTTACCCATCTCTAGTCTACAGATGCTGTATAGCAAAAACCGCTAAAGATGTTGACACTTTAAAGGTGTGCTTTTTATTACAATCTTAGGATGCGAAATGGTTTTGTTAAAAATGCGGAAACCAGAAGTGGCAGTTTACTCTTGGCGTTTTTTTCGATTAATCTTGATATTTTCTTAAATATTTATCCCATCGAAAAATGTTTAAATAACTTAATTGTTGAGGCAGTTAATAGTTGAAAGTTCATTTTTACTTTGATTTTAGTTTAAATAAAACATTTATTACTTCCAAACACTTTATTGTACTCGCGACAATTGTTTCGCAACACTGTAGCTTCTTCAGGCGAAGAATAATGATCATTATTCTTCGCCCGAAGAAGCGACAGTGTGGCGAAACAATTGTCGCGAGTACAATAAAGTGTTTGAAAGTAATAAGTGTTTTATTTAAACTAAAATCAAAGGAAAAATGTTTAGATCAAAATTTGTAGATAATCATAATAAACATTTGTAGTTGTAGATAACCGTAATAAACATTTGTGGATTGTTCACTGTTTGTCGTAGAACTCTTAGTTTTTACTCAGTTTTGAAAAAGTGAATTTTCGCTCCTTATTTTTAGTTTTGTCATACTTGACATAAATCTCAGATTGTTTTAATCAGTAGCTTATTAATTTGCCTTGTTCTTATAGTTGTTGTGTTGTTTCTTCTTCTTTCGTGTGAGTGGGCATTAAAATACCGATTAAAATAAAAAAAACTTTTATAAAACTGGTTTAGATTACCATTGACAGGAGCGACTGACAAATTCACGTACGATCTACTTCACAATGTTTTGAACATTTCATAGCCAGCTCGATCGGGTTTTTAGCTGAACACGTGATACAAAAAAATTTATTTTGATATGTTTCCCACATTGTCTATATATTTTCTATGTACTACCCACGAGTAGCTATAACAATAGCGAGGTGGTATTTCTATTTTTGCCAAACTCTCGCTGTTGCCTTTAATTTCATCTCATTCAAATTTTTAGGCATTGGCAGTTTGAACACTTTGTCGTACCCCTTATAAAACACGTCACATGGGATGATATCTGGGGATTTTGGAAACCAATGGTGAAGTGATAAACGATTTTATTCACAGATTTGTCTATCTAACGTTGAGGGTAGATGTCTAGGAAACGCCGCACTGGAAGAGGCCAGTAAGGTAGTGTCGCCACATCATGTCGAATAATAAAATCAGCTGCTGCTTAATTTTCCAATTGAGACCACAGACAGCATTTGCAGGTACACAGCAAATTCATGTGGTATTTTGTTGCGAGATAGCCCTATCTGTAAATTCATGTGGCATTTTGTTGCGAGATAGCCCTATCTGCAAATTCATGTGGCATTTTGTTGCGAGATAGCCCTATCTGCAAACGTAATCAATAAAAACAACGCACTGTATCTTTTTGATAAGCACTAGCTCAATCTACCGGTCACGAAATAAAACTAAATTGTAAAAAATGGTGCCCCAATATGAATATTCGAGTTTTAAAGAGCTGTAGCTTAGACAGCTTTTTCAATCTCCGATAATCGTATTGGGACAGTCTTTGTTACAAATTGAATTGTACTGAACTTTTAATAAATTTGTAAATAATTAATTAACTTGAAATAATGTTTCATTATAAAAAAACTCTCTGTATCATATATAAAGAAATGTATTACATTTTTTTATTATTAGGAGCTTCATCATTAGTACTCTTCTAAACTCAAAACTCTTGTAACTTCACCCCTTAAAGCAATCTCTCTGCCTTTCAAACTTATCCATAATTGAAAAGCGCCACTGAACTCGCAGACAAGTAGAAAAAAAGCATAACAGTTATACCCAGTCGCGCAGCCAATTATAAGTTACGCAAGTGAGGCTCATTTGAATAAACGATCACGAAGCGATTTGCATAAACAGACGATAAAGAATGAAATGAATTTGTTCGAAAATCGGATTATATGTATGTGTATTCTGTGTATTGTGCTCAGCTTTACGAATGTCTGTATCGTGGCAGAAGTGGGGGGGTTAATAATGCAGGCTTGGACCTGTTTGCTCTCCTGCATTAAATATTAAGTTTGTTCGTGATTTATGGAAGAGTTTACACGACTTTATTGTTCCTGCGCGGATTAATTTTAAATGATTTTCGCTCAAGTTTATAAGAAGGTGGGTTTTCTGTTGTTTGTTTTCAGCGGGAATATCAATTGTTGAATCACAGCAATCGAGCTTTTGTTTTTTCTCCTTTGTGCTAGAGACGCTTGGTTTATTTTTTCTGACGCATTTGTATTATGATATATACAAAGGTGCGCTGTTCTCATTGATTTATCTCAAATGACGTAGATGCCACTCTTTTTATTTCATTTAATTAAAATCTCAGGAATGAAACACTTTTTAACTTTGTATAATTAGGACTATATAAACTGACTATAGTATGAGTGACAGTGGAATTGAAGTGCAAGTGGACAACAAAACGATAGACAATGCAAACAATTATGTATACCTAGGCCATAACATTAAACTTGGCAAAGCCAATCAAATTGCAGAGGTGAACAGACGGGTAGGTCTAACTTGGAAAGCTAAGCTACATACTTAAAGACCGAAATATACCAATTAACCTCAAAAGGAAAGTATACGAAGCATGCATACTACCTGTAACGACATATGGCCTTAAAACAGTGACGCTCATAAAATGCAGTGCCCAAAGACTAAGAGTGACGCAAAGGGCGATATGGAGAGCAAAATGGCTGAATAAGAAGAAGAAAAAGTTTCGACAACTTCAACTTGTAATTTTCAAACTAAACCTTTTGTTTGAAAATGACTAGTTGAAGTTGTCGAAACTAAGTCACTTAATAAAGTCTCAGTTATACAAACAAAGTTAAATTATGATGTATCTGAGAGATACATTTTGTTGCTTATTTTACCTTAATTTCTACGAGTGGAGGCTCGTCTATAAGAGCTGCATAGGAGGGATGTATATGTCATAGGCTAATTAGCAAATCAGGCTTATTGGATAGAAGAGCGTCGTCGTTTTTCAAAACGCCAGGCGAATTAGAAAATCACTAATGCCTGCTACTTTTTAGGCTTACTGTAATGAGCCAATACACCTCTAGGCTAGTTAGAAACTGACAATAATTTGTTCTATATTGTTTTTTTGTATGGATATACTAATAGCGTTTACCGAAACAGAATTACTTTCCAGAACCCTGCCATTATGATATTTTATTTTTTCGCGGTATCGTTTAGCAGGTATTACATGGAAATAAATGTGAGGAAACGTTCTACTACCTTCCAATCTGCCACTCCAACATATCTGATCACTCGAAGTCAGCTGGTTAGTATACGAAATATCGGACATGGAATCAACGCTCAGAGAATAATATTTGGCTTCTTGAATTTCCTTTGCAATAACTTTTAGAATGTTGTTTCCCATTATTTAAATTATTTCTTCGCGAATTGTAGACGATATGTATGACATTTTCCCTCGATCCTGATTACCAGATTTGGCTAAATGAGCACTTAAAAGAGGATCGTACAATTCGTTCTAAAATTCACAAGTAATTACCAGTATGTTAAGAACAAAGTAATTTTGTGTTCCCGCGAAAGGGTAATCCACTTGATGAAATAAATTTCACCACTGAAACTACTCTTTGTATTCTTGTTATTTCTTAAAATGAACGAATGAATGATGCGTTGCACTTTTCTCGTGCACTTTCATTCTTCCTGGGGCACTTTTACAAACAGAAATTCTGCTCAAAAATGTATTTCCCGTATGTAATACACAATAATACACAAAGGAAACCGTATACATTTCTTATAGATGGAGAATACATGAGCCATTTCACTTGTTATTTGTTCAAAAATCTTTACCTTTATTAGTACTATTTCTTTATAAACCAATATCATTTTAATACCTAACAAATTCTGGCTTTGTTAAATGATCTGAACTGCGGACTGAGTTTCAGCTTCATTCCGTGATTAAATCGTATCCTCATCTTCAGCAATGTTTCTTATTAGATACATATTTTGCTTTTGTTGAACATTTTACACAATTGAGTTAAATAAAAAATAAGAAACATTTTTGCTGGGCCCCTAAAAGTTACGGGGCCCACAGACCATGGCCTACTTTTATTTACAAATCCGACAGTGTCTTTTGAATATCTAGAAATACTGCGGCTAATGAACGTTCTTCTAGGTATACTGCGGCGGATGAACGTCCTTTGAGTATAGATACAGTGGAAGAGTGGTAAATCTGTGGAGAAGAAATCCAAATTGATAGTTTGGAATGAAATGGGATATATGGGACATTCTTTTTTTTGGGAAGGGATTCATAGGGTTTTCTAATTACAGGGAAGAGGGTGATTGGTCGGTAGCTGGATATTAGGAATAGGTCTTGATCATGTTTGGGAATGCAAATGATTACACCAGTTTTTCAGTCAGGACGGAAGTAGTGAGATTGGTAGTAGTCGTTTAGGATACAAGGATATATTGATGAACTTCGAATGAAAAGAACTTTAGGATATTTCAGCGTATATTGTTATGTCCTGGGGCGGTGCTTTTTTTTTCTGGCATGTAACATATGAAAATAATTGTTTTCTGTCAATTCGTCAGTGACGAGTGGGAGGTTGTTTTGAAAAACTTTTCGTACCAGTTGTCGATATATTTAAAGACGTTATTGTCAAAAGAAGTGTCTGTTGTGAGTCAGTATATGTCTTCAAAATATTGTGCGAATTTGTCCACTATCTAGTGTTTATCAGTAATTGTCTTCTTGGTACCTGGGTCAGTAATTTGTGTTATCGTGCTTGCATTTTTGTGTTTACTTACCTTTTTTATTTCTGTCCAGTGTGTTTTGCCTTTAGTCTTTGATTTTCTGGAAGGCTGGCTGTCAACCAGGTGTCCGCTTTGTACTGTTTTATTAACTGACTAATGTCTTTGCTTAGTTTGTTCAATAGTGTTCCAAGGTCTGTGGTGTCTGTCTATGAAATATCTGTATATTTGTACTTTTTATTTTATTAAATTTTGGATGTAATTCAGGAGAGGATACTTGTAGGATTGTTTAGTAATCTTGGGTATATTACTGCTAATAGATTGGGATAGGGTATTGGTAAATAAATATATAACATTATAGTCGATGGTGGGATGATTAGATATGAAATCTGTGATGTCTTCGGCGATACTATTAATTTTGCAGTGTTTATGGTCAAGGATAAATTCAGAGATAGAAGATGATAAATCATTTAGAAATATTCCAGTTCATTTTCTTTTAGTAATAATTTTGTTGTATCCACATAGTATACAATTTTCTAGCTTGAAACTTGTCGGTAAAGCTTTGGGGAGTCCTACACTTAAAACAAACATAAAAGAACAGAAGTAATCTTTTCTAAACTCAAAATGTTATTACATGCTTAATTAAGGATTCGAAGCACTCGTTAGTAGCTTTAAATTGAAATCATTGAAAAAACAACAAATCCTTCATTATGGATCCGCATTAGGATATGTATACTTGAAACAAAAAATTCGCTGTATGTTTATGTTTGCGGCCCAATCAATAAAACTTCTTACGAGCCGTCACTGATTTAATCTAGTTTAATCAACTACTTTATTTCAAATATCTTGATCGACATATAGTAAAGAATGTAAGTAAATGGTTGAACACGTGCTGATAAAAATATTTAATTCGTTTCTAAGTTCATGTTGTAGATCTCAAATAGAATGTAACCAAAACGATATTGAATATTACGAGGGTCATTACATAAATAATGCACATTTTTAATTTCCCTATATGTTTATTTTTTTTATATAATCCTGTTACAATCCTTTAACACAATCTCTCTGCTTATCAATGACTGAGTCTCAACGTCTGGAAAGCTTTTAAATACGCTCTAATACGTCATCCTTCTTTATCTAACGAATGGCTCGACTACCGGCGACAGAAAGCTCTTTTAGAGATGAATAACGACGTCCTCACATACATTGTTTCAACTTTGGGATTAAGTCAAAGTTTATTTGACTTATGGCAAGACTGTAGGGTAGATGAGGTAACACTTTCCAACTGTAATCGCACAGCTTTTCATTTATGACATTTTCAATGTGCGGCGTGCGTTGTTATGGAGAATGAGTGGTCCAGCCTCGAGCAATTGAGGACGTGTTTTCTGCATTTTTCAGTTTAGTTTTTGAAAGAAATCACAATAATATACTCTTGTGACACTTCATCCACATAGAACTCTGTCTGTCATGATGATTCCATGGTAATCATAAGCAAAGATCATCATTTAATTGACCTCACATTGAGTTCAACGAAATTTGTTTTGACGTGGGGATGATTCACCTTTTTACTTGTTTGACTGTGATTTTAACTCAAAATTCAAAGTCTCAAACCTACATATTATCTACAGTGATGATTCAATACAACAAAGCTCAACCTTCAACGTCAAATTTTCGTTTCGGCACTTTGATCGTTGATCCTTAATAGTCACAGTACCCGAGACCGGTTCGGTCTCCATTTCTAACTCCCGTTATTAAAAAACAAAACACCCTATCGATAAAACACAAACACTAGCTTCTTCCTTAAACTACAACTTACGTAACAATCGCGATCGGCGCGACCTTCGCCAAACTGTGCTTTATTAATAAAATGACCCTCGTATTATTGAAACTAATCTCTTTCTATCATTCTCCCTTTTACCAATACACATATGAAACACAATAAAATGAAACTCCATACATTATATCAGAATATCACGCAAGATATTTCATATCTAGGATAAATAATGTATTTGATCGGTGACAAATGATCAGCGCTTAAAAACGCCCCGTCTGCGGCCGTGTCCGACGATAAATCAAATGTCCTCCCATTGTCCGTTGTCCTGGGCGCGGTCCCGCTTTTTTTCCTATTCCGAATCCCTTTGTCGATCGCAATAAGGGCTTAGGTGGTCGCAGTTGTTTTGCGTAATAAAGGGTCGCACTCTTAAATTGGACCTCTGGGCGGGATTTTATTTGATGTTCGATTTCTCACCTCGATCGTTTGCCGATGTCTCTCTTCTTTTTTATAGCGCGTTGTATTAAAAGGATTAAGTAAAAAGGGGTGCCTTTATGAGGGAAATAATTAATTTGTGGATTTACTAAATCCTTTATAAGCCTTTTCTAGATAATTCCATAGGTTGAAAAGTAGAAGTTATTCAGTACATGCGAGAACAATAAAACTGAATAGCTTTCACATTTAATTCTATTTGTTAAATTCTTTTATCAAATAATTTAATATTAATAACACTTTTTCTTTTTTTTTCAGGTAAGTCCAAGATCCACTTCTAGTTAGTGCTTATAAGTTGGCAAGTATTCATTGCATTTGCCAATCTATGGATAATTAGTATAATTAACAATGACGAGTTATGTTGTATGTTTGCGTATTAAAGAAAATAGTATATTGAATGAGCATGGAATGATACCATTACCATCGAATTTATTTTAAGGTACATTAATGTTCTATGTTTGACGCATTCTATACTCTAATATTATTTTATATTTTGGTTATTGTCATTGAATGAAGTTATTATTATTATTTTGTGCAGCCTTACATTCGAGTCGATAATGGTCATTCCATGCGAATTGTACACTATAGTTTTTCTACGAATGTATAGGGTGGTCATATTTGGGTGTTACTATAGGGAATCTCAGTTAGTAGAAAAGATAGAGAAAAATAGATGGCGCACCCTCGATATCGATTTTTGTTTTCGAGTTATAACCAAAAACTAATTTTTGTTTTCGCCGCTAAGTTTGTCTTGAAAAAAGAGATCGAGAATGAGAATGAGATTTTTTTCTATCTCTTATACTAACTGAGGTTCCCTATAGAAAACCCAAATGTGACCACCCTGTACATATACATGGTGTTGATTCGATCGGATATACATAGGGATTTAACATGTAAAACTACATTTACGCATTTTCCTGCTTCCAGGGTAATTTTTGAGGAAAAGTACAGGGTGCAGCATTTTCGATGGTTTCTTCAAGTAAAGTACCATAAAACAAAACAAAAACTAATATATACTTTCGGAGCTCTTTTTTAGAGCATATTTCATCTACCTAATCAAAATTTGTCTATCTTGAGTTGTTTTCGAGTTATACGTGAAAACTGACAATTTGGCCATTTTGAAATAACTTCTTTATTTAAAAAGATATTGACATGCAGTAAAACCTGTCTTATGACACTTTTTTAAGTAAAATGTGCTGATCATATCAGATTTTGTCTTAGGTTTAACCTTTATGAGATATGACATAAAGTTGTGTTATTTTTAATATAAATCATAGTTAAATATGTAACACATTATGCCAATAAAGGTTTTTTTTTATAGTTTGCCTTGACTTCAGTCGATTGCTTTCTGAAAATCTTTTCAGCGTATTCTAAGTAAAAAAGTGCATAAGAAAATGTTTACAGCATGTCAATATCTTTTTAAATAAAGAAGTTATTTTGTTCATGAAAATGGTACTTTACCTGAAAATGCTATCGAAAATGCTGCACCCTATACAAGAGTAAACAAAAATCAAGAAAAAAAAAACCGTACGTATTTAAGTCGCTGTCTGGTTAAAATCCGACGCCGATTACTATGTTTTCATCAATTTAAAAAAAATACGGAAATTTAAATAAATAGACTCAAGTCGGGTATTACGAAATAATATGGGCATTTTCAGCATGTGATTACAGCCATTTAGAGGTATAATATTCGACTTTTATCCCTAAAATCATCAACGATGCACCCGTAGTTTTTTTAAGGCCCCTTCCGCGATTCTAGGAGATTTTTATCAAAAATAGTGATTGAAGGTGGGTGTTCCGGAGATTATTTATTTTAAATTATCATCATTTTCAAAATTCGTTAAAAAACAGAAAATGATGTCGAATTTTAACTAAATAGTGATCTAAATACGTAGGATTTTGTTTCTTAATTTTTGTTTACTCTTGTACTGTTTTTCTAAAATAACCCTGGAAGAAGGAAAATACTTAAATGTGGTTTTACATATTAAATCTCTATGTATAACCTGATCGCATTAACACCGGGTATATTTAAAAAAATCAGTTTAATTTATTATAAAACTAGCACTCCTTTTTGCCATTTTAACTTTTAAACACACAATTTTGTACGGAATTCCTCCGGGTTTTCTCTAATGTGTAGCCTGATGTGTCTCCCTCGTGCTATTGCTCCGTTCTCACACACTAAACTGCACAACGGCACTCGACTCAACAGAGGAAACTTTTTAATTTCGATTTATACTTAACTTTTTTATTCGGCACTTTTCAGCGTCGCGAATGGTTTTCGCCTATCAAGAGCACTGATTTTCGTCGGAATTGACCCATCCGGAGGCCCCATTCGGTCTCTGTAACGCATGCCGAGCGTATAAAATTTGGAATTTCTGACGTTTTGTGAGATTCACGTATTTCAGATCGAACTCCACGGCGCATACACGCAATTGATTAAGTATTTTTTGTAATGTGGTCGTTGCCATAGAAACTATTACAATTCTAAAGGTACAATACACTTATTGTAACTCTAAAACGTCAATGGTTTCTGTTGCAAAGACCATATAATTAAAAACGCATATAATGTATTACATTCACTAATCATTGATGGACCTATGAGTCGGATATTTCAGCAGTAGAAAAATAAAATTTCTTACACTTAATGACGCTTGCTATAAAACGAATAAAAATAAAGTATCCGCCGAAATAAATAGACCAATTTAAAGAAATACGTACCATAAGTCTAAGTATTTGATTTGTAGAGAGCATTAATCAATTAAGTTTTCCTAGTTAGATCAATATTATAAAAAAATAAATGTTTTTTTTTCATCATACTGAACCGAAATTATTCGAGTAAAATTAAAAAGGGTATTCATGTTTGATTTGGTGGAGAATTATTGAAAGTTGTTGATGTGTATCTTAAGATATCGTCCTGTCAACTGTAAAGTATTGAATGCTAAGAAACGTGTTTTTTATAAAAGCTCAGAATGTTTTAAATTAACTAATATATTTTTATGTTTATATTTTTGCAAGATTGTGTTGCAGGTTCAATTAATATTTTTATTAATGTATTTATTAGGTGTTATTGATTTTATATTATATTGTAAAAAGGGGATTTTTCTTTCAGGTATACAAATTACGATTTTTCGCTTTGAATTAATTTTCAGACATTCACTGTTTTTATAAAAGCTTCAATTTTAGGCCTCAAACGAGCGTTTTAATTTATTAAACATGAAGTAAAATTTCGAGTTAGAAAAGCCTGAAAACTTGGAAAATTTGATCGCGTAGCAAAGCGAAACGACCAACACTAATTTTCAGGCTTTTCCAAACTCCAAATTTTACTTCATGCACCACGCGTATAAAACACTGAAATACTGTGAAGTTCAAAATATACTGTTTCTATTTGATCGCATGTTCATTAATTTTAAAAACGTTTATTTTGATTAATTCGAACGTCTAGAGCAGTTTGCTTTAAATCGTAAGTCAAGGGGCTAAGTACACATTTTAAGACTGTAAATTATCAATCATTCGCGTGATTAGAAAAGCCTAAAAACTTTACTTGGAAACATTCGTTAGAAGCATTAAATTGACCGCTTTTATAAAAACACAGAATTCTCGCAAATTTAATTAGTATTACTTATTATTCACAAAATTCAATAATATCCCGATACCAACAAATTAATGAATGTATCTAAATCACATCTTCAAAATTTTTAATCGAGCATCCTAAAAAGTAGTGATTTTCGCATTTGATACTTTAAAGTAGGCACAACATGTTAATATATCTTGAAAGTTTCACAAGAAGAATAATAAGTGATAACTAACCCATGTGCGAATTTCAGTCTACTGAGGACATTTAATTACCCTTCATCACCAATTTAAAGTTTGACTATTTCAGTTAGTCAATATAACTTTAATAATAGAGTCAAAGGTTTTATATTTGCATAAAATAGCACAGATATACATTTTAAATCTACAAGAAATTTTTCTTTTAAGTATACTATTAACAATGCACTGTCAATTTTCGTGTATTCGTTGATTTTTTAAAACCGTTCAATTTGAAGCTTCGAACGAGTGTTTCCACTCCTTAGTTAAGCATGAAGTAAAATTTCGAGTTTAGAGAAGCCTGAAAATTTGGTTTGGTCGCTCCGCTTCCAACCAAACCAAATTTTCAGGCTTTCCTAAACTTGAAATTTTACTTCATGCGCCACCTGTGTAAACTTTTAAATATTGTGAATTAAGCAGTATTTTTAAACTTTACATTAAATCACTGTTTTATACACCTGGCGCATGAGGTAACATTTCTAGTTTAGAAAAGCTTGAAAATTTGGTTTGTTCGCTCCGTTTTGCTACGAGACCAAACTAAATTTTCAGGATTTTCTAAACTAGAAATTTTACTTCATTCTTAATCATGAATTGTAAACATTCGATAAAAGCTTCAAATTGAACGCTTTTTAACAACAACGAATGCCTTAAAATTTAAAGTGTTTCCTCTGGATATATATACTTACAAAAAATCCCTGTATGTGAATTATTTAGAAAACGTCCATTCATTGGACCGCATGCTCTATAGCATGTAAACCGTGGGAATGAAGTTGTAAATAAGAATTTTAATTTCTACTTGCGGTAGAAAGTCTGCGACATTAACTACCTAGATAATGCCGAAATTATCTTTAGTAGTAAGTTATGCAGCTATTCGGTTATAGTGGATAAGGATTTGAACCGTTTTAATGACCATTAAATCTGATATATGAGTATACGAGATGTGATTTGATTGTTATCCCACGAAGAACATTGTAGTTATGTCTTATGACGATGCTACTCTCTAATGAGCAATAGATGGCAACACTCGTCATCAAATAATTATGATAATGGCTTCGAGATTTGGTAAAGAATATATGTCAGTGTGGTCCGTCCCCAGAACTATGGGAATTTAATAATTTTTAATTATAGACAAGTCAGAAGCTTTTGTGCACTTTTGTAATGTGACATATTGTGATTAAATATATTTCACTTTTACTGGAGCACTGATATTTTAAATGAGTAATTTCTCTAACAGATTATTTCAAATCTATAAATTTACTAGCTTTTAGATGACGAAGGCCAAGTCATCAGCCCATCAACAAACCAACAAATTTTTACAAAATTCCGATATGTCACTTTTTGTTTAAAAAATTTATTGGTGCATGCAATGTATTTCCGGGCATCTTCAATAATAGCAATTTTTTCAAATATAAACATTCTTTCTGTATTGATAATTTACATGAATGAACCGCTCTAAATGTATTGAAACTTGGCTTTAAAGCTAAAAAGTACGAAATAATAACGGTTCACTGACGTGATTCTTGGAATCATTAACGTGTAAAGGCATATTGAAATATAGATAAACAATATTTGCCATTCGTAGTATCTGGGAACTGGAATGTATTTAATGAATCGATAAACTAGTTAAAGGCTGCGCTCAGCCCGTACTGTCGTTTCAATTTACAATCGTTAAATAATATGAAGGCTCATGAAGTTGTGGATTAAAAATATATATTTTGGTACATAATTGTGCACTCTTCCTGGCAAAAATGTGATCATCCAATAAAATGGTCTGTATTGATATCATGCCCGATTCTTTTTTCAAAGGAAAAAGTGGATTTTTTGATAAGAACACATTTTATGAGGATAATATATTACGTCACGAGAGTGGTATGAAGCATATTACATATGAGCGCAGCGGCGAGTGCAGTATTCCGTTAGTATGTAATTGTCATACCACTAGAGAAACGTACGATACTTTACCTACGCCCTAACAAAATAAACAATGAGCATGAAAGAGCAACTTATTTATTCAATCATTTTTGATAGTAACATGACATTGATGAAAACTAAATTACTACTTGATCAATATACATCAAAGAAATGTCATTTGGTTGTGCGGTAATTAATTAGCTGTTCAGCTGTCAGCATGTAATATACTTGTCAAAGCTATTACATGCAGGTAATGTCAATCATACGCGTCAAGATGCCAGATGCGGTTACTAGATAGGGCGTAGGTAAAATGTGTATCGTAACTGTCACAAAGAAAACAATAGATCAGGAATTTATAAATTAACTTGTACAGATTGTCAAGGAGTTTACATCGGTCAATCTGGTCGTAATTTTAATATTAGGCTCAAGGAACATTTCTGGTCTTTTCGGTTGAGACAGTGTGATAAGTCGTCTTTTGCAAAACATATGTTAGATGAAAACCATACCTTTGGAAAAGATGTACTTTCCATCAGGGCCTCTCCAAAATATCTAAACCAGCAAATTTTGAAGAGAGACACCCTCTACATAATGGAAGAAAAGAAACCACAATTTATGGTGTGTTGATGTTACAATTTATGACTTTATCTGTTTGAATAGCAGGTAGTTTCCCTTTTTGCCCTTTTTAAAGCGTTTTAAACGGTCGTTCATGTTCATTTGATGACTCCAACAATTTAACTCATTAATCAATATGTTATGCAATGGTATTATTTGGTTACGTTTTAATCAAATCGATTAAATAGAGCACGCTAATCTAGCAATAAAAAAAATGCAAAATAAGGTTATGATATGGGTTTAAAACGTGTTCAAAACATGTTTAAAACACGATTAAAACGTGTTTAAAACAGAATACACAGGGCGTTTTTCTTTTGAGTATACATACCCCGATAATTACAGCGTTTTAAAAGTTGTGGAAAATCGTTGTTTTAATGCGGTTAATTTGAGGCTTTAAACGAGTGTTTTCCACTCCCAGACTAAGCAGGAAGTAAAATTTCGAGTTTAGAAAAGCCTAAAAATTTGGATTGGCCGCGTAGCGAAGCGGAGCGGCCAATCCAAATTAGGCTTTTCTAAACTCGAAATTTTACTTCATGCGCCACGCTTAAAAACACTGATTTACAGTGAAGTTCAAAAAACACACACTTACAACAACGGTTATAGGCAACCTAATATACGTTAGAGTTTATGGGTTGCCTATAATCACTGCTTTAAACAATTTTTTCAGCGCAGAATTTAACTCACGTTTTATCCACATTTACATATTAGATTGCTAAAGCCGTATATTTTAAACATTACGATATTTCAGTATTTTATACGCGTGGCGCATGAAGTAAAATTTCGAGTTTAGAAAAGCCTAATTTGGATTGGCCGCTCCGCTTCGCTACGCGGCTAATCCAAATTTTCAGGCTTTTCTAAACTCGAAATTTTACCTCATGCTTAGTCTGGGAGTGGAAAGCCCTCGTTTAAAGATTCAAATTGAAATCTTGAACAAAAAACAACGAACGTCGAAAAATGTACAGTGTATGCTTATGTATACCTGAAAGAAAAAATCCCTGTATTTAAAAACCACATGTATGCACACACAGTTTTATTGTAATAAAATGTTATGTTTGATAATGTAATTTGAAATATCTCCAACAATTTAGCTAGAATTTAAAAACAAACAAAAAACTTTAATGAAGTAATATAAAATATAATTTAGCAAATATTTATTTTTAGCAGTTAAGATAATAAAAAACCAGTTTTAAACAAATCCAACGTTTAAAACATGTTTTAAACAAATTTAAGATTTAAAACATGTTTAAAACAAAACCGTTTAAAACACGACGGCTGTTTTTAAACATGTTTAAAACACTATTTTAAAACAAAGTGTTTTAAACATAACAACCCTGGTTATGACTGATCATCTAACGAGTGTTTCCAATCCCAGATTAAGCATGAATTAAAATTTTGAGTTTAGAAAAGCCCGAACATTTGGCTCGGGCATAGCGCAGCAGAGCGACTGAGACAAATGAGGCTTTTCTAAACTCGAAATTTTACTTCATGCGCGACTCGTATAAAACGCTGTTTTAATGTGAAATGGTCTATAACCAACCAATTACCAAGTGAAATAAGTTTAGTACGGCAATCATCAATTCTTTAAATGACGGAAAAAAGTGCTATAATTAACATATATATTATTTTTGTATTAACGACGTGAACACTATCTACTGTCAATACCACTGCTCAAAAATTGACAGCAGATGGCGTTCACATCGTCAATTTATATGTAAATTACACATGACTACTAAAATGGTTATAGATGTTTAGTTTTCTTCTGGATTTTAAACAGCACAATCAATTGACATTTATAATAGTCATTTTGTGAGTACAATAGACAAGACTATTGGCTGTAGATGGCGTTCACGTCGTCAACCTAAATGTAAATTACATATGACTATTAAAACTGCCAATTTATAGTGCAATTTGAAATCCAGAAGAAAACTAACCATCTTTATTCATTTGAATAGTCTCATATGTAATTTACATTTAAAATAACGACGTGAACGCCATCTACTGTTAATAGCTGTAACGATACTACTCAAAAATTGGCAGCAGATGGCGTTTACATCGTCAATTTATATGAAAATTGCATATGACTACTAAAATGGTTATAGAAGTTCAGTTTTCTTCTGGATTTCAAAATGCACAATCAATTGACATTTATAATAGTAATTCTGTGAGTACCATCGACAATGCTATTGGGAGTAGATGCCGTTCACGTTTTCTGGATTTTCTTTTGGATTTTCATATTTTCTTTTAAGAATATTTTTTTCTGAATTCAATGATGTATCACACTTATAGTTTATTATACAGGGTGAGCGAAACTCGATGTCTCCGCTCTATTATATGAAAAGGAAAAACGATAGAAAAATCTGAAATCTAAAATCAAATGACAACAAAACAATATTTGTTAACCATTAGTTTAATTATTGACAGGTGCGGCTTTGTTATTTGCTTCCAAAGGCTACTTGTTTAAGTCGTAACAATTTGGAATTTTTAATAATACTTTTTTTTAATAATAGATGATTGAGTTACGTGAAGATTATAATAATAAAAAGAAGTATCAATAACCTTTCTTCACACACTTTATTTTAATACCAGATGTACATTTCTGTCACCAAGTGACCATTATCAATGGATTTTTAATACTGAAATGTACATCTGGTATTAAAATAAAGTGTGTGAAGAAAGGTTATTGATACTTCTTTTTATTACTTTTTTTTAAGTTTGCTTTTAATGTTTTAACAAAGAAGATAGCAAATTTTTTTCTCTACAAAGTTCAGAAAAATTAGCTCTTTTGAAATATCCAAAAATATAGGTATGTTTCTGGGGAAAAAATATTCGATGACGTCATTACTTCACTTTCAAAATTTAGAAAAATATGCAATTTTGGATTAAGATGAACCTTACTCAATCCCAATTATGAACTTCTTTTCAGATTTTTTCTATCGGTTTTCCTTCCCTTTTAATAGAGCTGAGACATCGAGTTTCTCACCTTGTTAATCTTTTGTTTTCGTAAAGATTCCCTTGGAAACAGTTGAGTAACTCACCTATTTGACAACTCCTAAGACCCATAATTTGCTTACATATCACCCCTGAAGACGGGCATCCAAGGATACATATTTTACCAATTGTGATGTATTTTAAACTAACGAGTGTTTTCCACTCCCAGACTAAGCATGAAGTAAAATTTCGAGTTTAGAAAAGCCCCGCGTAGAAAATTTGTCGAGGGTCGCGCAGCGACCTGAGACAAATTTTCACGGGGCTTTTCTAAACTCGAAATTTTACTTCATGCGCCACGCGTATAAAACACTGATTTAAAGTGAAGTTAAAAATGCACTGAAAACCAACAAAACTTCGATATTTTTTTCAAAATTAGATGTGTTCTTTCCTATCCATGCAGTAAACCTTCAGATTTTCGTTGTTTTCTTGTAAAAAAACTTCGATTCCCTGTAGTCCTTCGGTCTCCGAAGACCATGATTGGTCCTTCGAGCTGTAACCTTTGTAAAATTGTAATAAACTTAGTAAACTTAGTAGAGTGATTCTTTAATTTGAAACTTCTAAGAACGAGTGTTGTCCACTCCCAGACTAAGCATGAAGTAAAATTTCGAGTTTAGAAAAGCCCCTTGTAGAAAATTTATCGAGGGTCGCGCAGCGACCCTCGACAAATTTTCACGGGGCTTTTCTAAACTCGAAATTTTACTTCATGCGCCACGCATATAAACCACTGATTTACAGTAAAGTTAAAATATATAGCGTTCAGATGTGATGATCAATATTTACCGAGATGTAAACGTCAGATACGTTTTAAAAAATTCTATTGACCTAAAATTGTACACGTAGACATAATTTCGACTTTATTTTACAAATGTCGTATTAATTATAATTACATTTTAAATAATTTCATAAATATCAAATAAATATTCCTATCAAAACCACCCCAAGTCGGACAAAAGATAACGCTACGCGCTGGCTGAAAACAAATAGACTTCTTACTACCTGCTAATATCGGGTTGACATTGACATAAAAAAATGCGGTTGGTGTTCATAATGGATTACCCCCTGAGTACTCGGTCTCTTTCCCCTTACCCTCCAACATTTTAGGAAAGAGATAGAAATCTGAAAATTTTAGATATTTTCGTGTCGTCGCCTTTCCATCATTCACTATGCCGAAAAGGGTCGGAAGATGAATCTCCTAGAAGCATTAGAAATACACAAAGCCCGCGCTAATCCGGGAATTCCTCTCATTAACGACCAGGTCGACCTAGTGTACACCCCCATTTTTACAGCCGTTTTGTAATTTGTAATTTGTTTGTGTTTTTCTCTAACCATTTTGTATATATACCTGTTTTGTAAGTAGTTTTATTCACTATATGTTTGATAATGGCAAGCTAAATTTGCCGAAACTTCAGTCACATAAAAATAAATTGTCTTATACAAACAAAGTTAAACCGTTTTTATTAATAGATTGCCTGAAATTTAGCTAAGGATATATTAGGCTATATAACCTAACACTAACAGATTGTGAAGTTAGATAATGTAACTGTTTTTAGGTTAGATTTGTTCTCGATTTGTCAGGTCAAGTTAGTCCCAGTTTTTTGTTTGTTTTTTTTTTATGAAGAGGTGCTATTGCCTAAGCGTCCCTGCACTGCGGTTTCCGTAGTGATATTATGCGCCTTTGGATGTTTTACGGCCTGTAGCTTCCATAAACGCGAAGAGTTTATGCCAGAGGATATTTCTGAACTCTCTGCTTTTCTGAGCTCTCAGGAAGCACACGTTTCTCGAAAAAAAAAGTCCCAGTTACTCAGGTTCGTTTATAAAAGTATACAATTTGGAACTTCCAACAAGTGCGTTCACTCCTCGATTGAGCATACAGTAAAATTGTTAGGCTTTTCTTAAGTTAAATTTTACTTCATGTGCTAGGCGTATCAAACGCTGATTAAACGTGAAGTTCAAAATAGTCATGCCCGATCGATCAAAGAAAGATCGTCTGCTCAATTCTTGCAAAAGATCGAGCTGCTCGATACTTCACCTGCTTGCTCGATACTTGAGATACCTGATAAATAGCTTGGAGAATAAAACTTCATGTGGATATGATGGGATACCTGCACTGGTATTAAAAACATGCATAACTGGCACCACTGCAACATATTTACAATGAATCGTTTGAATCTGGTGTTTTTCCAAACGATCTAAAACTGTCAATTGTAACGCCTATTTTTAAGAAGGGCAATACTGAGACCCTAAACAACTATAGACCCATTAGCGTTTTATCAGTTTTTTTCAAAAATCTTAGAGTCATTAATGTCTAAACGACTGACTCAATTTTTCAAAAATAACAACCTTTTCACAGACACGCAGCACGGTTTCACGGCGGGTAGGAGTATTGAAACAGCACTTTTTGATTTCGAAAACCCTATTTATAACAGTTTAGATAAACAGATTGCTGCCTTGGGTGTGCTTTTAGACCTGTCCAAGGCATTTGATACAATTAATTATGAAATTTTGCTATTAAAGCTCAATCGGTACGGAGTTCGTGGAACGTCATACGAGTGGTTTAAATCATATCTATTATCAAGAAGACAATCCGTTAAATTAAAAACCAATAATGATGAAATTGTGTCAAATGTCTTGGATATAAATATGGGGGTACCCCAGGGCAGTATTCTGGGGCCGCTTTTATTCAATATCTTCATAAATGACATCAACGAGAACGTTGACGAGGGTTGCCATATTGTAAGTTATGCCGACGACACAAATCTCATTTTATTAGGTCCATCGTATGCGGATATAAATTCCATCGGTAATGAGTGTATGTGTAACTTGCAAAAATGGTTTAATAACAACAAATTAATACTAAACAATGAAAAAACGAGTTGTATACTTTTTAAAATTAATAATAATATGGAAACACCAAACTATATTACTTTAAATCAAACAAACTACGATTTCACTAATGCCTCGAAATTTCTAGGAATTGACTTAGATGAAACTCTAAGCTATAATAACCATATTGAAGCGCTCTCTGGGAAATTAAATAAAGCCTGTTATGCAATTAGGGTACTCTCCAAATATACAAATGCAATTATCGCTCGAACGTTTTACTTTGCTTACTTCTACTCACACATGAAGTATGGCATAATGTTTTGGGGTAATCGCATCAACCTTGAAAAGATCCTTATAATTCAGAAACGAGCACTCAGAATTATGTTCGATCTTAGATATAAAGAGAGTTGCAGAGGCTCCTTTAGGGAAAATCACATACTAACTTGTCCCGCAGTATACATTCTGGAAGCGATGAAATTTATGTGGAAGCATAAACATTTATTTATTGAATTTAAATTGGAAAGTACTCATAACACGATACACGGGATTGACTTTAAATATCCGTATCGTAGATTAACTTTCTTTGAAAAGAATCCACTATATGTTTGTATAAAAATATACAATAGTCTGCCCACAAACACACAAAAATCGGATACGTTTTCGAGCTGGAAACAATCTATTAAAGAGTTCTTACTTGATTTAGAACCATATAATATGCATGAATATTTCTCTAGAGAAACATAATATGTATTAATCTTGATTTGACCCTATTCCGTGTAGATGTATATGTGCAAAATTTGTATGTGATATTAACATTGGAATAAAGAACTGTTATTATTATATTATTATTATTATTGTTCTAGAGCGTAAATTTAGTGTAACTATTATACAGAATTGTGATAAGGTATCAGTCATAATTTTATTAACTAGTTCACTACTTTAAAGTGAATAAAATTGATAATACTCGTATTCCTGTTTTCTTACCAAATTGCCATTCATGCTAAAACTCTTATCAACTTGTAGCATAATTATCAAAACCAGAGTTTTGGATTCCGGGAAAGTGTAATTTGGAGTCCACTGACACTAACCATATGACGACCACAATAACAGATATTTATTTGAGTCATTGTTTATGTTTTTGTATAGAAACATGTGGAAACGTTCCTCAGCGAGCAGTTGTTCTTTATGCTGTTGGACTTCTTGCTTAATGGGCTTAGTAAATATGCTTTTTTGACCGGCTTTACTGAGTGTATTATAGTTATTATCTGTCATGCATTTTCGAACAAAATCATTATCGTACCATGTGGTATAGTCGTCATTAACTATGTGTGAGTTGAAACTCAATAGCAGCCAAAATATCCCATCTGCTCCCAACCAAGCCGTGGATGTATCTAATCTACAAGAAAGATTAATCATCATTTTCAAAGGAAGTGCAATTAATCTAAACATAATTACCATCTAAAATATACGGTATGCGTCCCAAATTCGTAGACAGGATATGAGTAATTTACCCGATCCAAGTTCGAGTCCACACAAAGTCTGGCTTTCCTACGGACAGCTCATTGTCCAATTTCGGGAGCGACCCGTCTGGCCGACGCAAGGTCACAATATCAAACGGATTGTCTTCACCTCCGAAGAGATTTCCTAATTACACACGGCGAACAGCTGATAATTTCGAAACCGCGATCCGAAGAAACCGACCAGTCGGGTCTGGGCTTGCGTTCGTGTGCTCGCTCCGAGAAATCGCGTGGCTCGAATGCGTCGGCATTCGCTGTGTCAGTCGGCGATTAAACGCAGGAGCGAACGCGCGCGTCCGCTCACACTCCCGTACGATCTTCTCAAAGTGCACACACTCTTTTATGCCAATGCACACATCGACTTCAGTGGAAAGTTTCCGCCGAGAAAATGTGATCAGTGCGCACTAATCAGTGATTTTGTGTTTTTTTTTGTTAGAAATTTCTTTTTTGTTTTGTTCAGTGTTTTTTGTACACACGGATTTTCCCATCATAGCCCGCACTACGACGAATGGTCAGTACGCAATCTATTTTTTTTTACTTTGATATGAGCTCCCGGGATTGATAAATATTCATGATGTGTATGTGTGGTATGAATGAAACGCTACATCTTTCGACTTGGTAACAGCGCAGTGTAAACAAACCGACTCTTACTCTTTGACCATGTCTGCGTTTACCACGAATACCTCTTCTACCTGGTTTTCTTGGTGTACTGGGTAATGTAATTGGAATCGAGTCAAAGCACGCACGCGAATTGTACTCTTAATGCTGCACCTTTTCATAAAATAATGCTATGTATTTAAAACTTTTAAATAGTATAATTCTTTAAAGTCTGGCTTCGGCCAAAGAAATTGTAATATTTAGGACGATTAAACAACAGAGCTGGACAGAATTCGAATCATCTAGGATTCGAATCCTTTTAGAGGATTCAAAGGAGGCATTCGAATACTTTATCTAAACTGGATTCGTGATCCGGATTCGTTACATTTTTTTAGGAGGATTCGTATTCGAATCCAAATGCGGGTGATTCGAATCCTTATAAAAGGATTCGAATATTTATAAAAGGATTCGAATACTTACAAAAGGATTCGAATACTTACAAAAGGATTCGAATACTTACAAAAGGATTCGAATACTTACAAAAGGATTCGAATACTTACAAGAGGATTCGAATCGTCAAAAATAATTCTAATTAATTGTGAGGATTAACATTAAAAATTTGTTTTGTGTATTTTTTAATTTCTACTTAAATCATTGTTTTATACGCGTGGCGCATGAAGTAAAATGTCGAGTATAGAAAAGCCCCGTGGCTTTTCTAAACTCGACATTTTACTTCATTCTTAGTCTGGGGAAAAGCTCGTTCGAAACTTTAAACTGAATGCTTTAATAAGAACATTAAATAACTGAAAATGTTTTTAAAGATAATAATCTAGTTTTCAAAATTTTTTTTAATATTATTTGAAGTAAAACTGCTAATCTGAAATGTTAAATTTTTCCGACATTTCGCTGATTCAAGATTTTTTTGCCTGACCTTTTAATATAACTTTCTCCTGTGGGAAACCCCCATTTTGTTAAATTGTTTTAATTGTTTTTGTCAATATTTAAGTTGGTTTTATAAATTTTTACGTGTTTTGTAATTTTTATGATGACTGTTGATTTTGACAAATTTAATAATATCATATGGCTTTTTTGTTAGTGCTTTTGTCAATTTAAATAACATTCCAAGACTTTTCCGGTTTTAATAATATTCAATGAATTTTTTATAAACGTAATTTTCAGGCATTCGTCGATTTTATACTAGAGTTCAATTTGAAGTTTTGAACGAGTGATTCTACTCCCAGGTTAAGCATGAAGTAAAATTTTGTGTTTAGAAAAGCCTGAAAATTTGGTTTGGTCGCGTAGCGCTATGCGACCAAACCAAATTTTCAGGCTTTTCTAAACTCAAAATGTTACTTCATGCGCAACGCGTACAAAACACTGATTTGAAGTGAAGTTCAAAAACACACAAATACATCTTTAATCAGAGTAACACGGAATCAGATATATAGTCTGGTATCATCTTTCAGTGTTTATAATAAATAATTAGATTTTGAATATTTTTAACAAAACAACTGGTAACGATATTTATATGTTAATGGTTGCAAAAAAATAATAAAATCAAATTTATTCTTAAAGGATTTGTATTCGTGATTCGAAAAAACAGTATTCGAATCTTTGATTCGAATCATATTTACCTCTTACGAATCCTTTATTTGAGTATTCGTGATTCGAATCATATTAGGTGATTCGGATTCGTTATTCGAATCCTTTTTACGAGGATTCTTCCCAGCTCTGCTAAACAAAGACTTACTACTCGTGTGTACACTAATTTACCAGAAAATGAAACATATATTGTATATTCTTTTGTCAGCCTAAAACTAGATGAAACTTTTTCAAAAGTACGTTAGTAAAAATATTAAAGTCCACTGAACATATTTTAACCAGCTCAATAGAGTCTATACATTGTTTTCTAACAAGTAAAAACAGTATTTTTTATGGTTCATTTTAATATAACTTTTTCTACTTGTTAGAAAACAATGTATAGACTCTATTGAGCTGGTTAAAATATGTTCAGTGGACTTTAATAGTTCGACTAACGTACTTTTCAAAACGTTTCATCTAGTTTTAGGCTGACAAAAGAATATACAATATATGCTTCATTTTTCGTCGCACAGTGGTACCAAGCCAGGAAAATTAGAAAAAGAACTCATTCTTTAAATAAACTGTTCTAAATCGTAGAATTCAAGTCTACTATGAATATTTAGGTATATACAAATGTTGTTTTTGACTTTACAATAGGTTTGATTTGTATCATATTGTATAGGCTCCTGCACATATGGACAAGGATGGCACTTGCTTGTTTAAAAATGTCTTAGCAACCTCTGTTAACTTCATAACTATCGTACGTTATTTAATCTTGTACAGAGGTCGAATTCGACAAAAAATTGTAAGTAGAGTACCTAGAAATGCTAAAAAAAATTGAAAAAATTTTCAATAAAGTTAAGTTTTACAAAAATGTATTGTTTAGACTGTAGCAAAATTATCGACTGTTACGTAATTTGTTGAAAATAACCAAAGTGGTGTAAATAAAAACAGTAACATTCATTAAATGTATATAAATGTTAATATAAGGAACCATATACTAGGTTTTTTCATTTAAGTATACTATTACACATTCCATATAAACCTTTGTAAAATTAATCAACGTGGGATCAAACATAAGTAGTATATTTTGAACAATACTTTAGTACTTTGCACAGGAGTTGTTTCAATGGATATTTATCGTCTTAAGTTGTCTTATTAATTAAGACATTGTTTGCATTTTCACGAATAACATTTTCGTAATTTTATATATAATACTTTAGTGTTTATACGACTGGCGCATGAAGTAAAATTTTTAGTTTCGAAAAACCTAATTTTAAGGATTTTCTAAACTGGAAATTTTACTTCATGCTTCATCTGGGTTTGGAAACACTTGTTCGATGCTTTAAATTGAAAGCTACCTAAATAAAAATTCTCCGAATATTGCATTATTTGTCAAATTAACTAATTCATTAAATTGAAGATATTTGTATAATTGTGTGATAATTATTAAAATGCACCAAATAAGTGAAATTGATTGAACATTTTATAAGTAAATGAAATCCTAGAATATCCAGGAAAACTTATAAAAATCACAGATATTGGTTAAAATAGGAATATTTAACTGAAATCTTTGAAAATTGGTCAAAAACTTAGAATAAGTAATCTTACAAAAACGATCAAAATCATGAGTCACAGAAAAATTATAGTATCTTTAGTTTGGTTCTCATTGATCACTTCATGAAAGATGATTAAAATAAACAAAATTTTTCTTTTAAATATATATAAGTATACGTTGTACATTTGCCGACGCTCGGTTTATTACAAGAATTTAATTTGAAACTGCAAACGAGTGTTTTCTACTCCCAGTCTAAGCATGAAGTAAAATTTCGAGTTTAGAAAAGCCTGAAAATTTGGTTTGGTCGCGTAGCGCGAAGCGCGGAGCGGCCAAACCAAATTTTCAGGCTTTTCTAAACTCGAAATTTTACTTCATGCGCCACCGCTATAAAACACTGATGCAATGTAAAGTTTAGCGGTGTGTTTTAAATTTCGTAATATGTCAGTGTTTTGTACCGGTGGCGCATGAAGTAAAATTTCGAGTTTAGAAAAGCCTGAAAATTTGGTTTGGCCGCTCCGCGCTTCGCGCTACGCGACCAAACCAAATTTTCAGGCTTTTCTAAACTCGAAATTTTACTTCATGCTTAGTCAGGGAGTGGAACACACTTATTTCAAGTTTCAAATTAAACTCTTTTGAAAAAAACAACGAATATCTAAAGATTTTCGGCATATACGGTGTAATTGGGACATGTATACTTAAAAGAAAAACTGCCTATATATACAAGTTTAGGCATTAATTGCAATTGATTATCTACAATTTTTAATAGTCCTATAGGCAACCCAATTTACACATAATTTTAAAATTAAAGGTGTCAAATTGTATTGGATGAAAATGTTTGGTGTTACATAAAACTCTCTGTATGTTAGTCTGTCTAATTACTGTTTTTTGCTAAACTTTTGTATAATTATTCTGACTAAACTTGCCTCACCCTTGAAAGTGTCATTACTTCTATTTGGAAATAAATAACTTGGATTAGTTAGAATTGGCTTTTATGAAAATCACCGTAATTCATATTACTCCTATAAAAATTGATTGAAATCTTAAATAGTTTAAACATTAACAAAAATCAAACATATAACTTTAGCAGGATTCCAGTAAATAATACAAGGAGTTTTTCTTATGAGTACACATGTTCCAATTACAGCGTATATGCAATCTTCAGATATTCGCTGTTTTTTTTTTAAAGAGTTCAATTCGATGCTTTAAACGAGAGTTTTCCACTCCCAGATTAAGCATGAAGTAAAATTTCAGGCTTTTCTAAACTCGAAATTTTACTTCATGCGCTACACGTATAAAACACTGAAACATTGTTACGTTCATAATATGCTACCAAAGCAGTATGCTAAGGACGGATATTTTGAACTTCAATTAAAACTAGTTTTTTATACGCCTGGCGCATGAAGTAAAATTTCGAGTTTAGAAAAGCCTGAAGATTTTAGGCCGGGGAGCGACTCGCTTCGCTCGCGCGCCCTGGCAAATCCAAATTTTCAGGCTTTTCTAAACTCGAAATTTTACCTCATGCTTAATCTGAGATTTAAAACACACGCCAGAGGCTTCAATTAATTAAAAGCTTGTAATAAATCAACAAATGTACCTTCATAGAATAATTGTAATATGTATACCTAAGAGAAAAAAATCCTGTATTTATCTTTCCATTTTATTGATTTCAACATTTCTATACTAAGTTTGTAAATATTATTTAATGTATTTTTTAAATTCGTATACCTATTATCAATAAAATGGTAATATTTTATATTGTAAACGGATCTAGAAAATATTTTATTTAGTTGATTTGTATTAAAAATTACAGACATCAAAAAAATTATGATTGCATTTTCTTTTCTGTTGAAATTGTCAACATTTACGAATTTGATGATTGGAAAATTTGTATGTTTGTTGCTTTTGACGATTTTATTTAGAATGTTTCTTCTAGGTATATATATCACGATTTATTGATATGCATTTTTAGATATTCATGCTTTATAAAAGCTTTTAATTTAAAGCTTCTAACGAGTGTTTCCAATCCCAGTTTAAGCATGGTTTGTATCGCTACCAGTTAGTATTACCAATATATTCAAAAAAGAATTATTTATTACTAACACTGAACATCGTTGATAACAGGCAAATTATATAATTCTGTGTTATTTCAATCAAATATGATGTATGTAAAAATTTATATTTAGACGTTAGGCGACCAAGCCAAATTTTCATGCTATTATTCTAAACTCGAAATTTCACTTCATGCTTAATTAAGGAGTAGCAAGAGTGGTTAGAAGCTTTAAATTGTCCGCTTTAATAAAAATAACGAGATCCTGCAAATGTACAAAACGCTGTAATTATCGGGATGTGTACATTTAAAAAATCCCCGTTTGTGAGAATGGCTATTCAAAACAATTTGTAATCGAACTGTTACAATAGTTTAATCATAGTCGTATACCGATAGCCGGAATGTATTGATAATAATTTGAAGTGTTATCATAAATCACCATATGCTCCATTTTTATGTTTCGTGCAAAATATAATAAAATACCTGTTACTCATGTCTTCTCAATAAAAATGTTTACGATATAATAAGTGGCCTATAAGTTTTCCTTTATGCGATTTAAAATAATTGCGTGTTAATATTTTCAGTAAAGCACGTATTTTATTTCTCTCGTATCATATCTAAACAGATAAGCTGTTATTGGCTACTAAACGATACTTATCAATTAGTAAATCCGCCGGTAAAGTGATTATTGTTCAATTATCACTACCGGACTGCGAAATTCGCTAATGAAATGTGTTTCACCTCTAACGAAGCGTAATTTTGAGTGATGACATACATATATGCATATTTCAAAATTACACCGAATGAATAATAATAACACATAACATTTTGTGCATTCATTTCAGAAACGCTATAACTGAAAACCTGAATTTTTAATTAAATTTCCCTATATCTTCAAATTGCCCCTTCAATAGAACTTATGCATAAATATTAGAATAATTTTAATTTAAAATGAACTTTAAAGTCTTTAATATTTTCGAAATCAAATTGTATTGGATGAAAATGTTTCAAACCAAAAATTTCTCCGGGAAACTGCGTAAATTAAACTGGTTAAATATAGCTGAGTGAAGAGTTGTGCACTGTTGTATATTTTATAATAAGATCATTCAAATGCGAAACACCTTCCTATCTGTACAATAGAATTGTATTCCGCTCAGATTTTCATAACATTAATGTGAGGTTTAGAGGAATTATCTCACCGCCGATACATAACACATCATTGTTTAAAAGATCTGTTACATTTAATATCTACTAAATTTATAACAAAACTCCATCTCTCCTTAAAAACTACACAAATTTTAAGTTTAAACAAGCAATGAAATAATACTAAATAACATTTAGTATCATTTCATTGCTTGTTTAAACTTTAAATTTGTGTAAGTTTTGATACCAATTTGATGTGGTTTTATAATTATACTTTATTTTTGAAATTATTTTCAGTTATATGATAAAATTGGTGCACATTTTATAAATATTATTTTATTTTTCAAGCAGGTTAGGTGAAAAAGCAGTCTTAGTTGGTTACAACTAACTGAACTTCGCTTGTTCTGTATCGTATATAAACTGTATATAGACAATTTATTATTATTGTATTGTATTGTAATATATACTCTGTAATTGTTTAGGCATTCATTGTTTTTACAAATCTTTTAAGTTTAAGGGGGGGGGGGGTTAAAACCCCATATCCCCTCCCTGGCTACGGCCTTGTGCATAATGAAACCAGTTCAACATGCAATTGGCCCTTAAAAAAATAACTTTTCTCAGCATACTAGAGGGTTTTAGGCGTAATGCATGTCGCTAGAAACTAAATACTGATTGATTGTAAAGCATACTAGTTATTTTCTTCATGAATCCTGCTTTATAGGAGATGATTAGAAAATGTTGATATTTTGTATTTGCATTGCCAATATTCTACTTCTAATTGACTAATTTGGTATCATATGAATTACATGTATTTAAAACTGTGGATAGTGACGTCCCATATTGAATTTGTAGAGCTTATTTCATTTAACCAGGCGAGAAATACGGACATCTGGATTTAAATTCTAATGTCTGTGAAGTTTATCTGCAAGGCTGTAACCAGGGCGGGATATGGGGGTTCAAATTGTTGGTTCTGTTCAGAGCACGAATTTTACACATTACATAATACTAAGAAACTTTAAAATAAGCTGATGTGTCCATCATAGCATAGCACTTTCCCTGTAATTTGAACAACTGATAACTGACATACTAAATTTATTTTACTCTAACCAAGTAGTTGAAGATTTCACTTGAAGTTAGTGATTTATACGCGTAGCGCATGAAGTAAAATTTCGAGTTTAGAAAAGCCTGAAAATTTGGATTTGCTGGGGCGCGACTCTCTTCGCTCACGCGCCCCAGCAAATCCAAATTTTCAGGCTTTTCTAAACTCGAAATTTTACTTCATGCGCCACGCGTTTAAAACATTGACAATATTGTGAAGTTTAAGATACACTGCTTATGTTTGGTTTCGCGTTAATCAATTTTAGAAAAGTATTATCAAATCTTGCGATTTCCAAATTCGTGCTTTATAATATTTTTTTTTTCACTTCTTAATATAACTGGAATCACTTTTTTTCTCCCCCATATTTCGTTTGGTTATATGAAATTATTTTAGGGGTTGGGAAAAAAATCTGGCATTAGGGAAGTCAGGGAAATTTAGCTTTTCACATTGGTTGCCATCATGTTTTACCATTACCCGAAATTTTTATAACTCCCTCCGAATTTTTTTTTCTGGCTACGGCCTTGTTTATCTGTGTTATTAAATAACTTGCCTAAAAATAATGACATCTCGATTCTGTAATTTGTTATTGATAAGTTAAAGAAGGCGCTTCTATGAACTTTTATTCCAATTTCTCGCCTAGCTAAATGAAATGAGTCTTATCACTACTTGTTTGTAATATTATTACATCTGATTTTTTTCTTCTCGTGATATTATTAATTAGTTACTTTAATCAGGTTAAAGTTTACGTGATTGTGATATCTGCACGGTGCACCTTTTCCTATTCGTCGGATTGCGTTATCGTCTGTCCGGGTTTCCCTTGCTTATTCATACGAAAAACCGCGACCGTTTGCATATTTCTCCGTCCACAACTGATAATTGAACAATAATCAACATTCGCCAGCGGTTTTATTAACTGATAACTATCGCTTGGTAGCCCATAACAATTTATCTGTTTAGATATGATACGTGAGAGAAAACACAAAAACGCGCTTTATTACAATACGAATAATACCTACTCGTAAGTTGTATCGTTATTCAAATTATGTAATAAGCTGCGATAATACAATCGTCAGATAATATCATCATACAGGGAATGTTTCTTTCAAGTATACATATCCATATCCAAATGCATACTGTGCAAATGTTCAGGCATTCGTTGTTTTTATAAAATTGTTCAATTTGAATCTTCTAAAGAGTGTTTCCACTCCTTGATTAAACATGAAGTAAATTTTGAGGTTTCTCTAAATTCGAAATTTTGACGCGTTACACGTGATATAACATCAAGTTCAAAATATACTGCTTTAGAATACTGTTTTAACAGTATATTTTATACTTTACAATATTTTAGTGAGTGCCACGTGTATGGCGCATGAAATAACATTTTAAGTTAAGCAAAGCCAAAAAACTTGGATTAGCCGCTCCGCTTCGCTACGCGACCAAGTTAAATTTGCAGGCTTTTCAAACTCGAAATTTTACTACATGCTTAATCAATAAGTGGAAACACTCGCTAGAAGCTTTAGATTGAACGCTTTTATAAAATCAATCAAAGCCTGAAAATGTGCAGTATTGCACTTCGTTATACTTAAACGAAAAATTTCCTGTATGTATGATTCAATACATTTCAGCCTCTTGCACAAGGGGCCTCGCAAGTGGGCTCCTTTTATTGTATAAAGTCGGAATATAACGCATAAAGCACTGACATATTGCAAAGTTCTAATATTAATAATATGGCGAAAGTATAATAAAAGAGGACATAAAATTCAATATATATACTTCCTGTTTTATTACAATGATATAAGACCAGATTATGCATTATTAGCATTGAATAAGGAATATACATATTTATAATTCTTATTCAATGATATTAGTTATTGAGCATTAGACAAGCTATAATTTCAATCGCATCTGTTTGAATCAACAGTTGTCCGAGCAAAACGACAAAAGCAAAACTTTCCCCATCACTTATTTACGACATTTTGAAATAATAACGCCCAATAAACGGTAAAGTGTGCACAACAAGGAAGGGAAATTATCGAGCGGCACGCGACGCCAATAAAATCCGATCCGATCGTTTTCCCAGCCCCCTTAAAATAATTCACGACCGATTTTTCGACTGTCGTTTCCAGGTGTAATGACGACGCTAATATATTTTTGGCACGGAAATCGCACGAGTTATTGTCGTGTGGTTTTCAATACGGGAAACACAAAAGCAGCCTTGAGTGGCGTTTGAACAATTTTTATTCGGGTGTTAAAATTAAATGCTTTCACTCCGGCGTTTTTCGGTAGGTATTCCGTTTCCTAGACACGCAAGACAGTCAAATGCGTCATTAACTGTTTTATTATTTAAATGGTTGTAGTTAAATTAACATATGTCATATTATTGTTAGAAAAGATACTTTACAAAACTGAAGGGTCTATGGCTTTTCTTACTGAAGTGACGTAATTTTGGGAAGAAATGACAAAACCGTGTAGAGTAAAATGACGTCATTTCAATAAGACAAGTCATCGATGACAAAACTCATCGGTTAGTGGAATAGGCCCCTTTATGTAGATTTTTTGTAAATGGGTAATATATTTTTTAACTAAATAAATAAAATTCTGAATAACTTTATGATTTTTAAAAATGTGTGTTTATTTTCACAATTGTTTCCTAAATTTGTTGCTTTTTCAGTTGAATGAAAGTTTACAGTGAAATTAGAAATCTTAGAACTACATATACAGAGAGTTTTATGTAACACCGAACATTTTCATGACGAGAATTTTTCTTTGAAGTATCCATATGCATACGTTGCATATTTTTCGATGCTTGATTTATTAAAAGAATTTAATTTGAAGCTTTAAGCGATTGTTTTCCACTCCCAGACTAAGCATGAAGTAAAATTTCGAGTTTAGAAAAGCCTGAAAATTTGGTTTGGTCGCGTAGCGCGAAGCGCGGAGCGGCCAAACCAAATTTTCAGGCTTTTCTAAACTCGAAATTTTACTTCATGCGCCACCGGTACAAAACACTGACATATTACGAAGTTTAAAACACACCGCTAAACTTTACATTAAATCAGTGCTTCGCGCTACGCGACCAAACCAAATTTTCAGGCTTTTCTAAACTCGAAATTTTACTTCATGCTTAGCCTGGGAGTGGAAAACACTCGCTTAAAGCTTCAAATTAAATTCTTTTAATAAATCAAGCATCGAAAAATATGCAACGTATGCATATGGATACTTCAAAGAAAAATTCTCGTTATGAAAATGTTCGGTGTTACATAAAACTCTCTGTATACGAGCCCTAACAACTATATATTGGGACAAAATCAAATTCATGTATAATTCAGGTATTAGACAGTTTATTTATTTTTTTCTTTTTTTTTAAATTGAATTCTATGTAATTAGTTTAATTTGGGGCCTCGGTGGCCGAGTGGGTAGAGACCCTGCCCACAGACCTAGAGGTCGCGGGTTCGAGTCCCGTCCGGTGGAATCATTTATGAATAATAAATGATTCTATCCGGGTCCATGGTTGTAGTGTGAATGTGTTGTGGCGTCCTAGATGTAATTTCGATATAGAATTAGTTAAAACAATAAAATATAGATTGATGGCTAATGGTCATAGTTACCAAGGCCAATAAAACAAACAAAAAAAAAATAAGTTAAATAACATCAATGAGGGCCAATCAGCAACACAAAAAACAAAATTATTATACTATTCTATTCTATCATCTCTAATTAACAAGGAAAATGTTCATTTTGTGTGGCAACTAAATATTGGGACAGTATAAAATAACTGTTAAAAATGAAACAAAATAAGACAAATAAGCTGTGAAAACAATGCAGAACGAAACGTCAGATTACTTGGTAGTTGCTGAATCGCTGCTTTTATTGAACAAAATGGTGCGTGGTATCTCTACAAGCTCCAAAATTCGTGAGTTAGTGATTAAAAATTATTGCCGAAATACAACGATACGTGAAATGGCCGATGAACTTAATATTCCTAAAACAACAGTGTGGAATATAATTAAGCATTATGGAGAAACCGGAAATATCCTAGACAAAAACGCAAAAGTTCGGGTCGTCCAACATTAGTTTCTGATAGAAACAAGAGATTATTAGTAAAACTGTGCAAAAAAGGGAGAAGAAATACTTTAAGGCAAATTACGACTGAATGGAATCACGAAACTGGATTGAATCTGTCAAGGGAATGCTGCCGCCAGTGGATTCATAAATGTGGACTCAAGTTTTATAAGGTTGAATTTCAAGTAGCAATTTAAAAGTGCATTTAAAAAGAAATATTTTCTTGTAGGCAAAGGAAAAACCACTGTTGACGGAAAAACAAAAGAAAGCCAGACTCACATGGGCAAAATCTAAATTATCTTGGTCAGCTACAGACTGGTCCAGAGACATTTTTAGTGACGAATCAAAATTCGACGTATGTGTTGGTGATTATCGCAAACGCGTGATTCGCTCAAAACATGAGGCATTTCACAAGGATTGCCTAAAACGTACCGTAAAATTTCCTAAAGGAGTGATGATTTGGGGCTGCATGACAGCTTCAGGATTAGGATGTTTTGAATTTATTGATGGTACCGTGAATGCTGCGAAATATCAACAAATACTGCAAAACAGTTTGCTACCAAGTATCGCCAAGTTAAATGTTGACGAAAATTACATTTTTCAACAGGATGGGCCGGCCTGTCATACGGCCAAAACCACAAAAAAGTGGTTTGGCGACCACAACGTAAATGTTCTTTCTTGGCCTTCCAGCAGTCCTGACCCTAATGTCATTGAAACAGTATGGCATAAAATGAAACAAACATTGAGGAACAACCCACAACGGACATTACCTGAACTTAGAGACAAGATAGAGCATATTTGGAATGAAATTTCTCTTGAAACATGCAGATCCTTAGTTGAGTCAATGCCTAGCCGAATTCGAGCTGTCATAAAATATAAGGGCGATGTTACTCCTTTTTAGAAATAAAATTCGTGCAATGTCCCAATATTTAGTTGACAAACAAAATTAACATTTTTCTTGTAAATTAGAGGCGATTGAATAATTAATTTGTTTTTTGTGTTGTTGATTGGCCATAACTGTTGCTAATTAACTAATTACATAGTATTAAATTTAAAAAATACTAGAAAACTTAAATAAACTGTCCAATACCTGAATTTTATATGAATTTGATTTTGTCCCAATATATAGTTGTTAGGGCTCGTATATATACATTAACACTATGGTGGGGTGGATATTTTTAGTAGGAGGTAGGAAGTCGGTCTTTTCGTATCTGTTAATTTCCAAGTTTTCCAGTAAACCTAATTTCCTTCATTTTTTCTCTGTATGGAGGATCTGGAATTCCTGATTGAAGTTAGTTTTCGGAAAGCAGGTGATTCGTATAGGTTGCGGTGCTTTTTTTTGTTTTTCCCATGCACTTTTTTAAAAGAACATGAAATGCAAGTTTTTTTGACAATCGACAGGCTATAAGTAATACAAATATGAGTCGCCTATTTCCAAAAACCCCTAAATCCATTGTTTTCAAGTGGATTTAAGGGTTTTTGGAAATAAGCTACTCATATATAAACAATGTATATACAGGGATTTTTTCTTTTAAGCATACTTTCATATTCATTGTAAATTGTTCGATTTTTGATAGCACAGGTATTGATAAGACGAAATAAATATTTGTAAAATATATTAAACATAAGTAGTATAAATATTAGTATTGTTTTAAGCGTTACTACTCAGTAATCTATATTAATTAACGACTAAGGAGTATTTCTATGTTTTTATATCACTTTATTTATACTTTAAAAGCATTGTACATTTGTTACACTTGAAAATAAAATTAAATGTGCCGATACTCGAGTCGAGTAAAGTGGCATAAAAACATAGAAATACTCCTCAGTCATTGAATCAGAAGTAGTATATTTCGAACTTCAGATTAGTACAGTGTATAATATGCGTGGCGCATGAAGTAACATTTCCATTTTAGAAAAGCCTTAAATTTAGATGACAAATCTACGCGCTACGCGCCCCGGCAAGTCCAAATTTTCAACATCGTTAGAATCTTCAAATTTAACGATTTTATACAATCAACTAAGCACCCCTAAATTTGATTTTAGTCCCCTAAAAATTTGTAAAATTGTAATGTACTTATTATAATATTCTATTCTCAAGGTACTGGGGCTTGAGGTCACCAAAACTGGAAGGCTAAGACTTAGCCACTATAGTTACACTTATTCATTTCTAGATTTTCGTCGAGAAACTTTTGCAAGTATGAATAATGGTGTAATATCGAATTAATTTTACAATTGTTTTTTTTTTAGTAATTCTAATGTCTAAAGCAATTTGTCTTGGAATAAGTAAAAATATACTTAAAAAGAAAAAATTGCGTATGCTTCTTAAACGTTATTTTAAATCCTGTGTTAAGGGTTTAACGAAGCAATAGTGACTGGTACTGGTTTGTTAACTAATTTTGTAAACGTGTTTTGTTGGGCAGAAATTCCTTTCTTTAAACTTATTATCTATAATTTTCGTATCTGCAACGATTAAAAATTTCGCTCAATGTTTCTTTTTTCCTATATAGCAACAGACGAATTGCAGATAAACAACACTTTTCAGCAATCACAGTAAAAAGAAAAATATCATTTTTAATTAAATCTAGTCGGACGTTTTCGATCGACCAAAAATGGTCCAGCGATCGGCGCTACCACTAGGGATTGCTTATGATTGAAATACAACAAGAGGAAATTGTGGAAAAAACAATATATTTTTTTAAATTTTATAATAATATTGAATGTATTGATATTCATGTACTTGTTAATTTTGATGTTTTTATTAACAGTTCCTTGGCACGTGTTGCGAACTTTGCTTTATAATCTTGAAAGAGTACACAATAACAAAACGTGTTTCCAACCTTGCGATTAATTCGAAAAAGATTAGAAAATAATTTTTTATTCTATAATCTTTCTGGATTTATCGCAAGGTTGGAAACACATGCAGGGCATTTTTTTTTCCGTTTAAATGTAAACTTTTCTGGAATGCTTTTTTTTATATACTTCAATGTAGTATTAGGAAATTTTGCAAATATTGAATACTTTAACCAGCCGGTCCCCGTTTTACAGGGTCCGGCTGGTTAAAGTATTCAATATTTCCAAAATTTACTAATACCACATTGAAGTATATAAAAAAGCATTCCAGAAAAGTTTACATTTAAAACATTAAAAGTGCGATTCTTTACGCAATCTGCAAAAATGTGTCTTACAAAGACTAAATCAATTAACAATGCTGTTAATCAGGTAATAATAACCCAACTACAAGCTTGACTAGCGTGCATGTACAAACTTTTTGTACATGCATGCTTGAGCGTTTGTGTGGAAATTTTGCGCAAGCATATTGATTGTACAAGGCGAAGGGAATTTGCGCAAACTTGTACAAAAAGTTTGATCATGCATACTTGACAAGTTTGCAGTTGCGTGTGTGGCTACCTTTAGAAAACTTCTTTACTCCTCAAATTGCTCATTATAATGTCTCTTTGTTCAAATTTTACTTCATTCTTAAACTAGAAGTGAAAACACTCGTTGGAAACTTTAAACTTACCGCTTTTGTAAAAACGACGAATTTCTGTAAACTTACTAAACACTGTCATTATCGATATATGTAGGTAATACTCAAAAAAGAAATGCTCTATATGTTTAAATTCAGAAAATGTTCAAAAAACACGTGCCAGGAACGTTTTTCTTCCACTTTTGCATGCATGCAGTCGATACCTATATGTTTTGATTAGATGATGAAATGTGTAAATAAAATGTCGGCTTATTTGCTGTTGGGCGCGCAGTATGGAAGTAAATTACGGGAAATGTTGCGAAAGTGCCGCCGCACTAAATTCCAGTGTGTTACGACCACTCTGTCGCCATTAAACTCGGCTCAGTAATGGTTATATGTCTTTGAGCTTAGCTTTACTGTATGTAAACTGAAAAAACTGCGGTGATTAAGCGCATAAAAGTACAGAGATTAGAGATTGATAGCAAGAAAGCAATACACTAATCCTCAAAACATTGCTTTTTAAGTTCAAATAGATAGTGCTATGTTGTTTTCATACTACGAGTGGAGATTAAAAAGGAATCTACCTAGCCAAATAAACAAATCATTATCATGATAATTATTTAATATCAAGTTGCTACAACTTTTTAACGAGTATACATACAGAGAGTTTTATGTAACACCGAACATTTTCATAACGAGAATTTTTCTTTAAAGTATCCATATGCATACGTTCCACATTTTCCGATGGTCGGTTTATTAAAAGAATCCAATTTGAAGCTTTAAGCTAGTGTTTTCCACTCCCAGGCTAAGCATGAAGTAAAATTTCGAGTTTAGAAAAGCCTGAAAATTTGGTTTGGTAGCGTAGCGCGAAGCGCGGAGCGGCCAAACCAAATTTTCAGGCTTTTCTAAACTCGAAATTTTACTTCATGCGCCACCGGTAAAAAACACTGATTCAATGTAAAGTTTAGCGGTGTGTTTTAAACTTCGTAATATGTCAGTGTATTGTACCAGTGGCGCATGAAGTACAATTTCGAGTTTAGAAAAGCCTGAAAATTTGGTTTGGCCGTTCCGCGCTTCGCGCTACGCGACCAAACCAAATTTTCAAGCTTTTCTAAACTCGAAATTTTAATTCATGCTTAGCCTGGGAGTAGAAAACACTCGCTTAAAGCTTCAAATTAAATTCTTTTAATAAACCAAGCATAGAAAATGTGCAACGTATGCATATGGATACTTCAAAGAAAAAATCTCGTTATGAAAATGTTAGGTGTTACATAAAACTCTCTGTATGCCCAGTTGTTTATAAATTAAATAATTTCTTCGGTTTTTGTGAACCCGTAAACACGAAAAATTAGTGTTTTAAAACTATGTATGCTCTAGTGATAAAGTTCTTTACAAAATTAGGCAATCGGCCGAAAATTATACTTAAACCAATGCGAGCCAATGCTTATGGGAGAACTGGAAATCGAGTAGCAAAGGAGAGACTATGGTCAGGATGTGGGGTAAGAGTAAGTCAGACGACTATATACACCAATCACCGGTCTCGTTACTGGATGCAGCATCTAAATGCAGTTACGAAATTTTATATAGAGACTTGCTAGCTGGATATATATGAACTGTGCTTGAACGTATGAGTGCCGTATATTTTCGAATAAAATTCTGGTCAAAATAGTTCAAATGTGGCAGATAATCTATTCAAGATGACCTCAAAAGTGGACGTCCTGTCGATCTAGAAGAAAACATAAAGAAAGTTGAAGACATGGTGTTAATGGATCGATAAATTAAAGTTTCATTTATCTCAAAGGAAATTGGAATATGTGAAGCATTGGTTTTGCCAATTTTGCATGAAAATTTGGGAATTAAAGTGTCCACGCGCTGGATTCTAAGACTCTTGATTCCTGAACAAAAGTTGTGCATGCAAAAAATTTGTGAAGAATACTTGGGGCTTTGGCTAGTGACCAACAACTTTTTTCAAAATTGTAACAGGTGATGAAAAGTGGGTGTTCTACTGCGATCCCCCAACAAAATTGGAATCAATGCAATGGATTCACAAAGGATCTCCAACACCAAAAAAGGCATAGACGCAAACATCTGGAAGAAAGCTGATGACGGCAATTTTTGGGACAATGAAGGCATTCTCTGGATTGAGTATATGAACTGCAATTACTGCAAATGTCTACAAAGAAACAATTAAAATGTAAATGTTGTACGCAAAAGAGGCCCGTATAATTTTGCCCAAAAAACGTTATTGCTGCACAATTGTCAAGTCGTATGGCCCATAAAGTTCATGAATTATTATTATTTCGTTTGCATATACTTTACTTTGTTTTATCTTTTCACTTAATTTTATCGTGGTTTTGGATGTCGCATTTGCATTTCCTTAATTTTAATTGTAATCTGTGATACTCATTCTGTGATTACTACTTTCTAAGTTTTATCTATACACTATTTTTATTTTGATTTTTATCCTAAATTGTAATTCATATTCTGTGATTGTAACATTCTAAGTTTTATCTATACATTATCCACTTACTTTACTCACACAAACAGTTTTCAAGGTGCTGTGCTAACATGATGCCTGATTCTACCAAGATTACATTTTATTTTATTGTCTTTTTAACTATCATTATTTTTGTCCTTTTATCTATTATTCCTAATCTACTTGTTGATTTATTTACTCTGACGAATGTAAAACTTGTGTTATATCATGAATAAATAGAATAAAAAGAAATTCAAAACTGCTGTTTTACCGAGTTGCGACCAGTCTTGGTCTAGTTCCGTCAGACTATCACCTTTTCCCTAAGCCAAAGAAACACTTACGAGGACGTCGATTTTCTTCTAATGGCGAACTAAAACACATTTCCAAGTTTTTTCAACACTTACCAAAACCATTTTTTTAGAGGGTATGGCATTATTACAGAAGCGTTGGACTAAGACTGTAATTGTTCAATGGTCTTATGTCGAAGAACAACATTTTGTTTTTTAATTTTTTTTTTCTATTCTGGTTTAGTAGGTTTCATTTTAATCTCTCTTCGTATGAATTATTACAAAAATAAACTAATATTGAATTTAGTTAGATGGCGCAATGTTATTTTCTCGCTATGTATGATATCATTAAAAATCCAAGATTGATTTTAATTCAGATGATGACATTCATAGAGCAATAGAAAACCATTCTAGTTTTCTTGATTTGCTAGCGTATCTCCCTTCGCTCGAGCCGGAAAATCCAAATGTTTAGGCTGTTCTACACTAAAAATGTTACTTTATGGTTAATCAACGGCTGGAAACCCTCCTTAAAGGTAAGTCAAATTTACCGAATAACCGATAATTGAAAAAGTCTATAAATTTACAATTCCCAGTCTCAATTCGGTGATATTCCGGACTGAAAGTTTGTTGACTTAGCATAAATTATCTGAGCTCATTAAGCTGCAATGAAACTGACACTTTTAAAATGCTCTTAGGCCCATCATAGAATATTAGAAACCTCTGGCATCATTTCAAAATTATTTATTAATAATGAAATTTGATTTGACGATTAAAGCCCTAATAACCTTTCTTCGTCAAATTAATTCGATCTTCACGTAACTCAATCAATCAACTTAATGAAACTTGAATTTGGGCATCTTAAAATGATCGAACTGCTCATAAAATTAAACTTTTTGAGATAAGCTCACGTCAAACATTTATCCATCTGCTCCAATTTTATCAATCACAAAATATTTTGAGCTCATATTAAAATAATCAGATTGGCAATAAAATTGATAGTATATGCATGAGCTCATATCATTTTTAATCACCACCTAACGATGTGAGTTCATATTACATCTGTCGTTCTGACGATATAACTTGTGACCTGAACTTCAGCGTTCACTTTAATTTTTTTTGCGCGATTTTTTCTAGGAGTCTACCTGAAAATACGTGTTAACTCAATAACACTGTGCAACATCAAAACAGGTACTTAGATGGGATGGGACATTCTTAGTTAATTTCGGTACGCTAATCACGAATATGGCCTCTGTTTTCCCTCTAGACGTCAGGATTTTCCCGCTATATGCAATCAAAGTTGGTAAGAAGTTGCCACTTCTTACCAACTTTGATTGCATAAAGCGGGAAAATCCTTAATTTCATGATTTTATAGTAACCACGAAGTTTAAAAGAAAAATACACCTTACTTTTTAATTACAGTAGTATACATGGAAAATTATATGATAGTACAAAAAAGAAATGTACAGGGTTGTCCAAAACGATGTTACCACTTAAATGGGATTGACTTTTATTTTAATTTTCTATTGTTGCCAACTTACTTTTGAAGAGAGAAGGAAAGAAGCAGCTTGGATGGAAATGTTTGGGTCACCCTTAGTAGTAAAAACAAATTTCAGCAATGGTTTCAGAAAGAAGAATACAAAATTAGGGTCTATGTTCGTTATTTCTGATAATACTTCTGCAGCTCGTACATGAGCAATTTTGTCACCATCGGAAAGGGCCCGTATCATTTGAATGTGGTATAGTTAAACGGTTTGGGAGATCCTTCTGAAACATATGCTGAATTTTGTTCTTACTACTGAGGGTGACCCAAACACTTCCATCTAAGCTGCTACCTTCCTTCTTTTTTCCAAAGTAAGTCGGGTGTCCATATTTAGTCGATAACAATAGAAAATATTAAAAAATTATGTAGTGCCATATGAGTGGTAACATCTCTTTGTACAATCCTGTACAAAGAAAGCTAAGAAAATTGGCAACAAATTAAACAAAAAATAAAAAACTGAAACTGAAAGTAAGGTACCAAATAAAAACAATAAATAATAAGACCTATAGTTGGGAAGGGGTAAACAAAGGAAATATGTTAAAAAAACGAAGGACAAGAAATATAAAATATAAAAACGAATTAAAATTAATATCGACTTTCTGCAAAAAGTTTGTCTCCAAATATTCATTGAAACAACTACTTCTCGAGCTAATACCCCGACAGATATTGAATTATACAATAAATATTTGCGTTACACGACAGCACTGCTGTTCTATGCATAATTTATACGCAAAATGCAGACAAGAAATATGCCTGAAGATCGTAACATGAAGACAATTGAATCGAAAAGGAATTCGCAAAAACAGAAAAAGGTACACAATGAAACTTTGCACGTGGAATATTAGAACAATGTTCAGAGCCGATAAAATGGAGGAAATCGCAAGCGAATTAGTCAGTTTGAAGATGAAATCAGACAGTATGGCAGTATGTGTAGGGCAAAACCAGTGTCGCTTGAGCAAAACTAACAAAATCAGATAACTTTATGCAAATTACATGAAATTAAACAGTTTTTATATTATCACTTAAGTTACCACCGATTCGTCTCAATTTTAAACGGTCTTACACACGCATTCCTTGTCTTTCTTTTGAATACACTTGGAGCCACTTTTCTGCGATTTATTTTAACAGGGGTGGGCTATAGGGGGTTGGAGTGTAAGACCAATCATTCCCTATTTTTGGACGCATGACATTTTTGCCGAAGTAACCCCCGCCTCTCGACGCACCCCCACGGACGTGAAGGTGCCACTTCTTACCAACTAAGATCGCATATGGCTGAAAATCCTTACGTCTAGAGGAAAAACAGATATTCATGATCAGCGTACCAAACTTAACTAAGAATTACCTATCCCATCGAAGTACCTTTTCTAACGCGTCATTTTGTAGCACTGTGTAATTAATTACTTAATTTTTAGCATTATCTCAAATCGTTTTTTGCCCTGACAGGTTCTATTTAACTTTTTTTGTTTCGAAGAGTATTTTCTCGTACTGTCCTAGAAAAGGAGTGACTATACAAGGAGTTTATCTTCAATTCTACGTTTCACTGTTCCAATCATGCAAGATTGCTTCTCTATTGTCTTTAGATGAACCACTTCAGATATATCCAAATTATATGCTGCAAATCTTCAGATATTCGTTGTTTTTTTCAAAAGAGTTTAATTTGAAGCCTTATACGAGTGTTTTCCACTCCCAGGTTAAGCATGAAGTAAAATTTCGAGTTTAGAAAATCCAGAAAATTTGGTTTAGTCGCTCCGCGAAACGGAGCGACCAAACCAAATTTTCAGGCTTTTCTAAACTCGAAATTTTACTTCATGTGCCACGCGTATAAGACACTGATTTATGTTGAAATTCACTTGTTCACAATATTTCAGTGTTTTCTGTGTTTAACACGCGTGGCGCATGAAGTAAAATTTCAAGTTTAGAAAAAATCAAATTAAATTTTCGGGCTTTTCTAAACTAGAAATTTTACTTCATTATTAATCTAGGAGTTTACGGTAAATTACCAGTGGTAATTACCGACGTAAACTAACAACATCTCTAGCCACGCGTACAATACACTGAACTATTATGAAGTTCAATATGCTGGGAGTTTTTTTTTTAAGTATACATACTTCAATATATTAAAATGCGCTATAAATTGTTAAATATTCGTCGTATTTGAAAAGAGTTTAAAATGAAGCTTTAAACAAGTGTTTTCCACTCCCAGACTAAGCATGAAGTAAAATTTCGAGTTTAGAAAAGCCTGAAAATTTGGTTTGGTCGCTCCGTGAAGCGGAGCGGCCAAACCAAATTACGCGTATAAGGCACTAATTTAAATTGAAATTAACTTATTCTCAATATGTCAGTGTTTTCTGTGTACACAGAAAACACTGACATATTGAGAATAAGTTAATTTCAATTTAAATTAGTGCCTTATACGCGTAATTTGGTTTGGCCGCTCCGCTTCACGGAGCGGCCAAACCAAATTTGCAGGCTTTTCTAAACTCGAAATTTTACTTCATGCGCCACGCGTACAAGACCCTGATTTAAATTAAAATTCACTTGTTCTCAATGTTTCAGTGTTTTCTGTGTTGAACGCGCGTGGCGCATGAAGTAAAATTTCAAGTTAAGAAAAAAACAAACCAAATTTTACTTCATGCTTAATCTGGGAGTTTACGGTAAATTACCAGTGGTAATTACCGACGTAAACTACAACTAACATCTCCAGCCACCCGTATAAAACACTGAACTATTATGAAGTTAAATATACAGGGAGTTTTTCCTTTAAGTATACATACCTCAATGTACTAAAATGCGCTATACATTTTTAAATATTCGTCGTATTTGAAAAGAGTTCAAAATAAAGCTTTAAACAAGTGTTTTCCACTCCCAGACTAAGCATAAAGTAAAAATTCAAGTTTAGAAAAGCCTGAAAATTTGGTTTGGTCGCTCCGTGAAGCGGAGCGGCCAAACCAAATTACGCGTATAAGGCACTAATTTAAATTGAAATTAACTTATTCTCAATATGTCAGTGTTTTCTGTGTAGCGTGGCGCATGAAGTAAAATTTCAAGTTCAGAAATAAACACAAACCAAATTTCTCGGCTTTTCAAAACCCGAAATTTTACTTCATGCGTAATTTGGGTGTGGAAAACACTCGTTTATAGCTTCAAATTAAACTCTTTTAAAAAAGCGTATGCATAATATGCATACCCTTTTTTTAAATTATGTATGCTCGATTTATTTCTACTATCTACTAAAATCTTGACATTTAACACATACTAATAAGTGATAATATTTAGTAATCGAACAGTATTTCTACCTTACTTTTGTCGGCTATGATCGACCAAAAATCTCTTCGTGATCGACTTGTTGGCAATTCTTGCCGTAGAGAAAACTCTAAAATATTACGAGAAAATATCAGAAGTTAACTATTTGTTCTTAATTTTTTGTATCAGCTCGTATAAGTTTGCACACATACATTCAGATCAATATTTTTCTCTAGGTTTCTCAGGGTATTACCAAGAGTTTTGTTTTTAATGATCATTTAGATTTCAGCATCAGTTTACGTTATTTTTGCTCAAACACGCTCAGTTCAAAACAGTTTTTGTGATTGCTTCTAGGGTATTACCAAAAAAGAAAGAAAAACACTTGTTTTCCAAATAATTATCAGTTAATTAATGCTTGAATATATGGAATTCCCTCAAATTAAAACACTAAAACTAAACTGGCATAATAAATCGAACATGTATGACCTATATTTCGTTTCATTTAATTAGGCGGGAAATTAGAAAAAAAATGTGCACATATAACCAAAAGTCCTTTAGAAATTACTTGTTTATCTTATAAATAGTGCAATACAGAATTAAATTGTCTTTATTTTTAACTAAATCACTTAATTAGTCACAAATAAACTCCATAAAACGCTTTTGAGACGAAAATTTGGCCGCATATTTCACCTAGTTAAATGAAATGAGATATATTAATTTAATAACAAAATGTATTTATAAAATGAATTGTTAGGAAAACTACGCCAGATATTAATCAAGTTAGGCAAAGCTGTAAAAGGTTCCAGTCACATATCTTTCCCAGTTTTTTGTTTCGAAATCTTTTTAATCAACAGCCACACCTCTAGTTATTGAACTAGGGCCAAGAATCTACTGAAAGCTCTCAAAATTTATTATAAACATAATTTGTCAAGTCGATCTGTTGAATTACTTAAATCGTACAGTTGTAACACGTGTAGAAACGTATACAAGAATCACTTTAACTTTAACTTTTAACTCGATGCTTAATGTACATTTTCGAATCAGATTTTTTTTGCAATATCTCAAAATACCTCTAAATTTAATTTGTGAAATATTTATATATCGTTCTTTTAAAAATGAAGACGTCTTTTTGTATAGATATGGGGCCGTATGATTTCTCCTTCGTTAAGGCTTTCGTTAACTAAATTAGAGTGAGTGGAAACATAAATATCTATGACAAAGCTAAACAAACTTAATGACTGTCTTTAATTATAACGAAAAGAAAATCACATGGAATACTGCCTTCGTGTTTTTCAAAGAATACTTCTTATATTTACGATTTTAAACGTAATATTTTTTCAAAACCGTAAATAAATCTTATTTATTTTTTGCTTTCGACGCAATACGTGAGCCCTGGCATTTTGCTTTGGTGTTGGATTGAGCATAAAAATTTAAAAAAAAAATCTTACCTGAAATGTCAAATTCCATCGAATAGAAAATACACGCCCCGCCCCGACTCTTTTCTTAATATCAAATATAAAACAACATTCTGTACTTCACCCTACAAAGTTGTTTATCTTATACTACTTGTATCTTTTGTTAGCGTTTTATTGCGTTTACTTCATGATCCATTCTGATGAAATGTATTGCATGAATCTATTCGTATATCCATGAAATAAGTTTTTATTAGTACGCATTCATCTTCTCCATTGACTTTTCGCTCTGATTAAAATAGTATTGTCGAGAAGATATTTCTAGAATTCGTGTATTCGTTTATTTTCTGTGTGAACGGCATCGATTCTCTGCGTCGCTGAAATAACGCAGACAGCTGTGCTTGCTTGGGCTATTTTAAATTTTGCTATTTTTAAAAGTCAATGTCATTCCTTAAGATCGCCAACGATTGTAGAATCGATTCTCATTAATGCATAGTTGAAAAATTAACTCGGTGTTAATTTAACCCCCGAACGAAAACAGAATTCCCTGGAAACATTACATAAAATATCAACTAACGAGTGTACAAAAAGAAATCTAACCAGAAATTAGCATAGTAATAATTTTAAAGTACCTATTTGATTATTACAGGTAGGATATACAAAATGTGGCACACAGGGAATTTCACTGCAATCGTTGTAAATCTTCAGATATTCGTTAGCATGAAGTATAATTTCGAGTTTAGAATAGCCTGAAAATTTACTGCATGCGCCAGGCGTATAAAACACTGAAATATTGTAAAGTTCAAAATATACATCTTTAGCATACTGCTTTAGTAGTATATTTCGAACTTCACTTGAAATCAGTGTTTTATACGCGTGGCGCATGAAGTAAAATTTCGTGTTTATAAAAGCCTGAAAATTTGGTTTGGTCGCTCCGCTATGCGGAGCGACCAAACCAAATTTTAAGGCTTTTCTAAACTCGAAATTTTACTTCATGCTTAGTCTGGGAGTGGAAAACACTCGTTTAAGCTTCAATAAAAAAATAGATTAGCAAGCATCTTGTTAAATTTACAAATATTGTAGAACATTAGAAAAATCTCAATACTTTGATATAAGGTGTGTCCCACCAAAAAGGGCCCAAACTCTAGCGGCTTTATTTTTTTTTAATAAAAATGCAAAAAAATGTATATGATAAAATCGGATGGTTATTGCTGCAATCTGCTTCTAACAGATTTTTTCTAAGGGCGGCCATCTTGTCGTAATGACGTCATCTGCACTTTTTTATATGGCACCAAGAAAATGTTATAAAAACTTTTTTATAGAGATTTTTCTGAGCTTTTCAACGATGTAATCATTTTAGAGGCTTGCATTACATTTTCCTTGAGAAAAATGCAAAAAAACAACACAAACAAAAGTTCACAGTTTGACCACTTTTTGTGATTTTTCTTAAGAAATTTATGATAGTAATTAGTTAATATTTATTGGTTTGAATTATTTTTACAGTTTAAATTTTATGGCACATTATTTTTGTTCATTTACTTTATTAATAATTTTTTTATAATCCATAGCTAACTTTAGTTGGTTTGGTTTTTGCATTTTCCTCAAAAAACAAATGTAATGCAAGCCTATGAAATGACAACATCGTTGAAAAGCTCAACAAAATCTCTATATAAAAGTATTAATAAAATGTTTTTGGTGCTATTTAAAAACTTTTGTTTGTTTTGTTTTTTGCATTTTCCTCAAAGAAAATGTAATGAAATTATTACATAGTTGAAAAGCTCAAAAAATCTCTATAAAAAAGTATTAATAAAATGTTTTTAGGGCCATGTAAAAAAATGGCGGATGACGTCATTCCGACAAGATGGCCGCCTACGACTCCCGATTTTATCACAATTTATTTTTTCATTCTTGATTAAAAATTGAACTGTTTCAAATCTGAACTCGAATTCAAAGTGACATTAGAATAATAATAACTGTCATTTTAAACTCAACTTTAGCTTAAACTCGAATTCAAAGTGACATTAGAATAATAGGAACTGTCATCTTGAACTCAACTTCAGCTTGAACTCGAGTTCAAAGTTTTTGATGCAAATGGGCCTAAATCAGCTGTATTTTAATGAATAATGAAAATCGGACTTATGTTTATGTCATCTATTGCTTTCAAATTAGTCCCCAAACAAGATTCGATTTTTTTACACTTATTCTGAATCACCCTGTATCAATAAAAATTATTTCTTCTCAACTTGAGTTTTACAAAAAAGCATCCACAAAATCTCGAAAGCTAGCTTGATAAAAAAAAAACCGTAACTACTAAAAACTTCTAAAACTGATGGTATTTTTTTGGAGTTATTAATAATGTTTCAATCTACTACTGATAAAATACGATTTATTAAGGTCATCATTATTTGATTATTTACTTTATTGACTTTGTTTGTTTAAAAGTTACGTTATAAACTTGTAAAACTAAAAGCTAATTAATTTTATCAAGCATGAAAGTGGATTTTCAGCAACGTCTGTTTGTATTTTACTTTATCAATGGCAACACAGGCTGCTCTTATCAACGTCCACGATAAGAAAATTAAATTCCTTCTCGGATATCAAAACGAAATCCGGCGTTGTTTCAAAGTAAATATTTATGCAAAGATTTGGGTTTACGAGATTAAAGTAACGTGAACACGTTTTTCGTTGATATTGGTTCATTTTTTAATCTGAAATGCTACCGAATATTTTAGTGGGATTCTTAAGAATATGTTGGCTAATTTTATTAGTAGATGATAATAATTATAAACAATTTTTTTTTAAATCAAAGCGTATTTACGATATAATTTTTATTTCTTATCAAATATTTATTGAAAAAAAAGTACTTCCAGGGTTAATCCATTTATATTTTATATATTGTTTTAATTTACTTATTATTTAAATTAACCAAAAAAAAAACAGCAGTTTGATATAGTTTATAATTCGTGTGGTTATAAAAACAGATTTTACTAAATCAAATTAAACATACCGAGTGTTTGATAAAAAACGCCCAACGCCATAACTCTGTTATTTATTGACCGATTTGAATAAACTAAAAAACAAAGTCAATGGCCGTTTCAATACTATAAATTGACTGTAATTATGTACGTTTTCAAAATAACTTCATTGCCAAATAATAGTCAACTGTAATTTTTTAAATGACTCGATATGTTTTTCTTATTTTATTATATTAGACATTGTTTTTCTGAATCCAATAATGCCCGATATGTTGATACTAATTTAATATTTAAGCTAGAAAAAAATTGTAATAAGTCTTGTTCACATGATTTTTTGGCAACAAATGTAGTGTGCCTTGAAAAAAAAAATACTGCTTATAATCTTTAATGCTTTATATTTAATCCGTTTGTTCCGTTGACTAATTTATTATACATTCACTGTTTGTTATATTTTAAATGAATACTTTTTTCTTAGAAATGGCATATTAACCCATTAACGGCCAAGCAAATTATAGAGTTAACTTTAAAAGTTGATTTTAGTAAAATTTTGTACTTCATTTTATGATTTCAATGAACGACATACTTCGTCGATTTTATAAAAGAGTCCAATTGAACGTTTAAACGAGTGTTTCCACTCCCAGATTAAGCATGAAGTAAAATTTCGAGTTTAGAAAAGCCTTAAAATTTGGTTTGGTCGCGTAGCGCTACGCGACCAAACCAAATTTTCAGGCTTTTCTAAACTCGAAATTTTACTTCATGTGCCACGCGTATAAGACACTGAAATATTGTGAAGTTAGAAATACACTTTAAAAATAAGTAATAATCAAAATATTTAAATAACAAAATATTTACATGATTCTTCACACATTCTCAAGTCAGGGCAAAAAATACAATTGATACATTAACGTATTTAGGTAGTAATTCAAAATAATAAATTATATTTACAGAGAAATGTACAGTAAACTTAAAATATGTAATAATATAATAATGTTGCGTTATTGCATCAATGACATTTAATGGGTTAAATTAATACTTGCACTACCTATTTATTCTATTCTACATTAACTTGTAACGTAGGTACTTATTTGTTGGGTCGTTATTATTCATGTTTGACATAACCTCACAATAAATGACATTTGTCACTTTTTAACAAGCCACACTAATTATAATTTTTAAAAAATACAATTTTAAATAGAAGATTTATTTTATTTTTTTGCGACAAATATATTGAATAAAATACAAAAAAATGGGCATTATTAGATTCACAAAAATAATGTCTAATGTAATAAAATTAAAAAAATATAAGCAGCCATTCAAAAATGTTAAGTTGGCTATTATTTGGCAATGAAGTTATTACTGAAAAAAATCAATACTGCTGCCATTTTTTAGGCTATTGACTTTGTTTCTTTTAGTTTATTCAGATCGGTTAATAAATAACGGAACTATGGCGCTGGGCGTTTTATCCAACACCCGGTATAAGAACAATAAAATTGAGGGCTGAAAAATCTGTAGCCATTTTATAGAATCAATTTTAATTTTTGTATATAATTTATTATCTGTTTATATTCATAAATATTATAAACATTCTATAAATAAAGATGTTATAACATGCTAGAATCTACTCAATGTAAATTTTCCTATGTTCGATGTGTACTGGGCCGCATCACAGCATTGAGTGCGATGTGATTGGCTACGATTTTTAATTGTAATATAGTCAACCCAATGTACACTTTTCCCTTCAAAAATAAATTAAATCTGTCAGTTATCTCAAGCAAGTGATATTTGTTGTTCTGGCATTTAAAACAGACTCAGAAGAAGAACGGATAGTTATACAATGTATACAAAGGAGGAGAAGATTTTTCTGGTGAACTTGTATCATGGAGGAAACAGTTTTAGAAATTCCCGAGATTTATTTTCTGTTAAATTTCCTGATCGCCCAATCCCATCCATTTCAACCATTTCGGACCTTATAAAACAATTTAATAGAACCGGCTGTTTAGATAAATTTCACAAACAAAGAGTAAGAAGACCGTCAAATTTATCAGAAGAGATGAAATTAAACCTTTTATGTTATGTTGAAGAATGTCCAATACTATCTTTAAATACTATTGCAAAATCACTTCATATTTTAAAATCCTCCGTACATAGAGTTGTACGAGAATTTAAGTTTAGGTCCTACAAATTTCAAAATCACCAGTTGCTGTATGAAGATGACAAACTTATGCGATCAAATTTTTGTGAAATTTTATTTAATATGGTTAATGAAAATAACGACATTTTACGGAAAATAGTGTTTACTGACGAAGCATCTTTTTGTCTGGATGGATCAGTAAATTCTCAAAATTACAGGTCAGTTATTCCTATTTAATTGTATCCTTTCTAGACCCATTATTCCTTTTTTTTAGGTATGGTCTACAAGTAATACCTACCTTAAAAATTTAACTCATACTCAGTACAACAAGAGAATTAATGTATGGATTGGAATTATTGACACGCACTTGATTGGCCCATTTTTTATTAACGGAAATCTAAATTCTAGTAAATTTTTAACACTTCTTCAAACTGATATTATACCAGGCATACAGAATTTAAATATTAATAACTCATTTTTTCAAATGGAGGGAGCTCCTCCACACTCTACGAATGAGGTAACTCGGTTTTTGAACCAGCATTTTCCTCGTCGGTGGATAGGAAGATATGGTCCCATATCTTGGCCTGCACGTTCGCCGGACCTTTCTCCAAATGATTTTCTTCTGTGGGGGTATATGAAAACAAAAATTTATAGTGATGTTCCAATTAAAAATGTGGAAGAACTTCAGACTCAAGTACGGTTAGTACGTGAAGAAACGAATCCATTTTTTTAAGAAATGCTGTAGAATCATTTTATCATCGTCTAGCATATTGCTTAGAGCGCGAAGGAGGTCATTTTGAAAATTTATTATAAATATTACTTGTTTCTAATAAACTATATTCTTTAACTTATTGGCTAAGTATTTAATAAAAGGTGAATAGTAGAATTATTTATTTGGTTCTTTTAAATTACTCTTTATGCCTTCTTTAAGTATTTTACTGATTAAAAATATAACAGAAGTTGATATGCATTCCGTTGAACTAAAATATCCATATTACAACATGTTGCACTTGACATAACAATTGACAGATTTAATTAATTTTTGACAGGAAGAGTGTAAATTGGGTTGACTATATTACTATTAGAAATCGTAGCCAATCACATCGCACTCAATGCTGTGATGCGTCCCAGTACACATCGAACATAGGAAAATTAACATTGAGTACATTTTAGCATGTTCGGTGTTACATAAAACTCTCTGTATATATATAATCAATTGAATTGGAGTTTTAGCGTATTTAGCTGTTGAGTGATGCAATTTTTGGAACATTTCATCATCTATTAAATTTGTTATATTTATTTCTTTTTTAGCACGTATTGAGTAAAACAACATTATCCATTAAAAAATGAATTAATTGATAATTTGAATTCACTTATTGCAAAAAACACAAGAATTTTAATTGAAAGTCTTCATTTTGAAATTCAAACTGAAATTATACACAGCAAAAATTATTAACTTCACTATAAAGAGAAAGTTACAACTAACCGTGTTTTTTAACGTTCAGTCTCCGCACTGGCGCAATTACAGTTTTGTTGTTGTCGGGTTTAATTAATTAAATTATTGGGTGATCCTTCGCTTAATTGATGACATTAAGTGCTAATTGGTGATAGTTTCCCGTCATTCTAGTTAATTAGCGACCATTTCTCATGATTAAGAAATGATTCGACTTCGGTCAGTTAATTCGCTCGGATTTGCATTTTTTTCCGTTTTCGCTTAGTGCAGGAATTCCATTCGCAGTTATATAAGCGCCGAGTTAGCTTACTGTTATTTATTAAATATTATAAATCGTGATTGTTCAACATTTTATGTAACATACTTATGCAAAGTTTTAAATAGTATTAAATTTAATGTGTTCGAATATATTGAGACAGTTTCTCATCTAATGAAGTAGTATTTAAAGTAGTAAGAATTAATTAAGCTAAGGTTTAACCCATTAAACCCCATTGATACAATAACGCAACATTATTAATGATTTGCTTATTAAATTACTACACATGTCAATTTGATACATTGATACATTTGAACTGACTTGAGAATGTGTGAAGTAAAATATAAATATTTAAATATTTTGATTATTATTCGTCTTAAAAAAGTATTTAAGTGTATTTCTAACTTCACAATATTTCAGTGTTTTATACGCGTAGGCGCATGAAGTAAAATTTCGAGTTTAGAAAAGCCTGAATATTTGGTTTGGCTATACTAAACCAAACCAAACTAAATTTTTAGGCTTTTCTTAACTCGAAATTTTACTTCATTCTTAATCTGGGAATGTAAAATACTCGTTTAAAGCTTAAAATTCATTTAAAAGAAAGCGTATGCATATGTATACTTAAAGAAAATCCCTGTATACCTAAAAGAAAAAATCCCTGCAAACTTAAAAAAAAAACCTTTGTATACTTAAAAGAAAATATCCCTGTATACTAAACTGGGATAATGTTTTCATATGTTTATTTTTGTTGTGTTGCAGCATTTGCATTTGAAGTTGGAAATCCGTCAGTTGGACGTTATTATTAATGTGCGCACATATTTTACCGTCAAATATTCGATACATTTATTTCGGAAAATACGGTTGTGTTTTGATTAATTTATTTTGATGAATGGCGTATGCGAATAATAAATAATTTAAAACGATTGGATTAACATATTGGCGTCATTTTTAATACAATAAAATTTTACTCGTTGACGTATGCCGAATCGAGGTCGTGTCATGATTGTTGTACAAATTTCAGTGATTTATTTATTTACATTTTAATACACGCTTCGTAATACTTTATTATTTAAAATGATAAAAAACGATCTATATAAAACAAGTTGATTTACCATTTATTAGGAGTAGTGTATTAGGAGTATTAGGAGTTAGGATTTCGCGAAGCGGAGTGACCAAACTAAATGTTCAGGGTTTTCTAAACTCGAAATTTTACTTCATGCACCACGCGTGTAAAACACTGATTTAAAGTAAAGTTTAAAACATACTGCTGGAATATGTGAGACTATACTTAAAAGAAAAAATCCATGGTCAATATTTACCAAAACTCACAAATTTTAAATAATTATTACTATTTTAAAGAAAATCGTTAAAACCAACACATCACAAAGCTTTACAAGAACTTCAGAACTGTGAAAATTAGGACAAATTGACAAAAATGTGAAAATTTACCAAATCAACAAAAATGTGAAATTCCAAAGTACAATTTAACCTACATTTTTAAAACTATCTTTGAAAGATAATTGTCCTTCCCTAAAATTGCTGTCTGGACCCGATTGTGGTTTCAACATATCATTATTACTATTATAACTAAAAGAAACTAATCACAAGTGAAAAATAATAGCGCTACAAAACGTAGTTGTCTTTGTTTTGTGTTTTTTTTTTATCTAAAATCTTGAATTTTAAAATATGTTGTATATATCTTTACAAAATACTATTAATCTAAGGGCTGTAAATTAAAATTGCATATTTTATGTGCAATTCTAAGATTAACTTACTTTAAATATCTTATTCAACTGGCTCTTTTAGACGTTAATAGAGATTTATAATACTCTATTAAGGAATCAATATTATGCTAAAGAGTCTACAAATGTCTATCAATACGTCTTTATTATCGTATTTCAATCATTAGCGGGACAAATTACTTGGAATCCTTAATCAATCTCAATTTCCATTTTCCTAGGACAAGAGGAGTCGGCAAATCATGCAAATCGAATCGATTTCCTAGTTGGCGGATCGATTTGCATAAACACGTAGAGGCTGGCGGGTGAGCAACACTTTTTGGCAATTCGACGAAGGCCAAGGCTCTCAGCGGTTTCGGGACCCGATGCCATTGCCCATTGCCATTTCGTGCCGCCGCCACCGCCGAAACATGTGTTCCTCTCTGCCCGATTCGGTATTCCCTGCGATCGCATCAAGTATTCAAATTAGTTACGTGACCGATTCCGTAGGAAATTTCCACTTGCCAATTTACATTCATCCGCAAAACCCCACCTCCTCACACGACGAAACGTAAACTCTGACAAAGTAGACATGAAATTCTAATGGGTTTTGAATGGTATGGGAGGATTATTCGTGTTGGGTTTGCTTGTTAGAAAGTAAAAGTACTAAGCAAAATTTCAGATTTAATTTGAATATCTTATGGATATCATCAATAAAATTATCATTAACTTAATTTGCATACTTTTCTATATCAGATTAAAAATGAAGTGAATCAGAACTATGGGATCAAACGTCAAGAGGTTATTCGGTGCAATAATAGTGCATTTGAGTATTTTCAAAGAACCCGTGTCCGACAATGTCTCCCTAAGGCACTAAAGTCCTATCATGAGCAAATACACTAAACTACTAAAGAATTTCTGTTATCTGTCTTGGCTAAGATACCTCAGATAGGCCGAGATATGAAATGCAGTATTAAGTTAAAAACACGCTGTTGATACGATGTCACGTCTCGTCACGCCATGTCATGTAATTATTAAATACACAGCATAACCTCAAACAATGTAATTACGTGCTTCACACGAGTAATCCGCAGTGGCAGATTGAATGCTTTGAACGTTGATGAAATTTGGTGATACTAGATACTAGTGACGCAGCCAGGGTTCTGATACCAAGGTTAGTTCTGTCTTAAAACGTCGCAGAACCGTATAGTCTTAGAGAGACATTTTTGGGTATGGGTTCTTATACTCTAATATCTTCTTGCCCGGCACTCTCGTCAACTAGAGGCTCCTTACTGGGTGAAATATGGCCTACAATGGCCTACATAAATGTATGTGGGTTATGTAGGCCATTGTAGGCCACCTCGGCTTTGCTAGACTACCTAAACCAGATAGGCTGGCTGAGCTGAGGCTGGGTAATCGACGAGAAGAAGCACAATGGGCTTAATGAGGTTTGAGTGCAGTGCAGAAATGCGCACTCCTCAAAGAACCAGAAGAACCAGATTATTGCACCAAATAACCTTTTGACGTTTGATCCCATAGTTCTGATTCACCCTGTAGAATGAATAATTACACAGTGCGACAAATTCAAACCTATTTTTCTGAATTGAAATCTTTAAACAAAAATAAAACACTTTTTTTTAAAGAAAAAATACATCTAACTGGTTTTTGCAATACTGGCTTTAAGGATTTAATCGAAGTCTGAAGTTTCTGAAATTAAGTAGATACCAAAGATATTAACCGTGGTATACCTGTTTGTTGTTAAAGTCGCCTCGATCTACCCCTTGGCGTGAAGAGTACCCTTTGTTACCCTATAATTAGAGTTACTTTTGATAAAAACTTATTAAAACAAGCGTTAGTGGCTGAATGGTTAAACCTATGACAGGAAACAATCCAAAAAAAAGATACCGAAGAGAAGTTTCTCATCAAAAAGATCTCCTAACATAATCTCAATCTCCACGATTGAAACACCGTCGAACTCTTCATAATAATTAATAATTATAATTAGCCACAAAATGTTGCGTTTCATGCGTTTTTTTTTACATTTTTCGTTCAAACAGGGTGGCGACCAACCAAGAAAAAAGTCAGGGGGTTTTATTCATCGGGAAAAGTCATGAAAATTCGGCCTTTTTAGCGAAAAGCCAGGAAATGTTTAAATTAATAATAATATACATGCAAATAATACGATTAAAGAATTGGCAAATTTTTAGTTCTGTTCTGTTCTAGTTGAAGATTTCACTTGAAGTTAGTGATTTATACGCGTGGTGCATGAAGTAAAATTTCGAGTTTAGAAAAGCCTGAAAATTTGGATTTGCATGCTTAATCTGGGAGTGGAACCCCTCGTTAGATGATCAATCAGATATTTATTTTGCAGTTTCCTTTATTGTTAAATTTATGCTATTAAATAAATCAATTTGATGTTATCTTTTAAGTTAAATTTAGAAGATAAACAAATTTGTGTGCATTATTTATGTGTTACTAAATTTTAACGAACAAATGGGAATGTTCATAATTTTTGACCAAAATTATCAATATCTAATTTTTAGAAATAACGTGAAAAGTAACCAAATTTAATAAATTAATTGAAATTACTTATGATTTACTAATAAAATTATCTGTTTTCTGTTGTAGGCGTTCACTTTTTAGTACATCTTAAATACACTTGCAAATAAAACACTTTGTACTTTGTTTAACCACTGTATTTTGAACTTAATTTGTGACTATAATTAGTACTATAAATGAATACTATGACTATTGATAATGACTACTAGATAGTCGAAACTATAGTCACAAATTAAGTGAAAAATACAGTGGTTAAACAAAGTAAAAAGTGTTTTATTTACAAATGAAATTATAATAATCACTGAAAATTCACGAAACACTCGATTTCATAAAAAAATAAGACATATTTTTATAAAAAATGTTGGAGAAAGTGACATTGTCATATATCATCAAAATGTGTTAATAATTGAGAATACTTGGCACAAACATTGAAAAATCATGGAAAGCCGTGCTAAGTGATGAAAATCAAAAACATTTAGAATTCAATTAAATAATTTAACATATAAAAAGTATAGCAGATTTTTTAAAAATGTTCCCCTTTTATACTTTCTCGACATTTTGGACATTTCTCAATTGTTGACGTCTTGACACGACCATCAAGGAATTTTTCTTTGAAGTACTTATACATATCCTAATGTACACCATGTTATTTTCAGGTATTCATTTATTTTATATAGGAGTTCAATTTGAAATTTGTAATAAGTGTCGTCCACTCTCAGACTATGCATGAAGTAAAATTTCGAGTTTAGAAAAGCCTGAAAATTTGGATTTGCCGGGGCGCGCGAGCGAAACGAGCCCCGGCAAATCCAAATTTACGTGACTTATTGCAAATCTGATATTTATATAGGTCATTTTAGGTGATCTTTTTGATGAAAAACTTCTCTTTGGTATACATATATCCAATTTTAGAAACTTCAGACCTCGATAAAATCCTTAAATGATCAAATATCAAAAAAGAACAGTTAGATGTATCTTTCGTTCATACACATTTTTTTGTCATTGTTTTCATATTTCAATTCAGAATTTGAGTGTCGCACTGTGTTATTTTAGACAAATATGTGTTTGAATAGCTTTTTTTCATGTTATAAAATAAACAAAATCATTGAAGGTAATTTAATTTTTTATTAATTTATTTATCTATTACTGCCAGTTTAAAGCCACTTGAAAAATTTGGTCCTTTCAGGTGGTTGCCCAAAATTTTCCGAAAGCCTCGATGATCGTTGAATATCGCGGAATCTGTTAAACGATGGAACTTGGAAACCGTTTTCAAAGTTTTCAATGGTGAGTTTGTAGATTACGCAAAAATGTATATCAAATTAGCACAAAATATAATAGAAATATACATGCACATCTCATTGGTGCGTTTTCGGACAATGATGTATTCTACTCTCGTTAAGGGCCCACCACTTTTTCTGAGCAAACCACGTTTCTAATTTTATGTATGAATAGCCTTTAGGTCGTGGTGCATCGTATGGCTTATTTCTTGCAAGAAAATGTAAAATAGTTCAATTCTTGTTGGATAGATGTGGGCAAACTAATAAATATATTTTTATGATTCAAACCCTTTATTATTGACAAAAGTCGATTCTAGGTACCTAGTTTTTAAAAATCAATTATAAAAATGTTTAAACTGGTTAAATTGACGATCAAATTAGTGTAAATATTGAGCATATTAAATGCATTTTATATAAACAATAAATTTAGTTTTTTTCAAAACTAGAAAACTATGAACAGTGATTCATCCTTTAACTTTCTCATCCTGAAATTTCAATACGACAGTATTATTATTGGTGGTAACAACGGCATACACATAAAACACTATTTTCTCTTATATTTCAAGCGAGTGGTATGCCCTTAATATCTGTCTTCGTAAAAGTTGCTCGACTTTAAAAGCTGTTTAATCTAAAAAATATCTTCATGTACGTATATAAAAGCGTAACTTGATTGTGTTTAATGAAAACGAATGGAAATGCAAACATAATTTTTCCGAAAAATACCGGACTCCTTATAAAAAAACGCCATTTTATTAAATATGTTTGATCTAAGTTTGAGTTATCCAGCAAAAAGACATTTGCAGTTAATGAGTAAACCTAAAATATCTCCGAAACTAAAACAGATAGAGAGTTGTCGTTTTCGTATTTTTTTCTTGAGCATTAAAGTGAGCTATTGAAAATATAACGAGTGTCTACAAACTGTCCCCATCTCGGTTGCTTTGAAAAACAAATTACATATCTTAGATTATGTCATACAAAACGGCGAATCTTGAATACGTCAAGTAAATTTCATTATAAAGTCAGTAATTGTTAAGTTTGAAAGCATGTTTAGGGTGGAAAAAAGGCATTTATCTCGAGAGTTATTTTAGAAATTGAACACTAGTAGATGGTGAATGGCAATATTCGACGAAAGCGTGTCAAAATGTATTTAGGTGGTATCCAAATGTTGTGATTATTAAATTTTTTAATTGCTTTGCGTCTTCGGCAGCATGGGTTCAATATTCAACACCTTTTGTAATTTCTTGCTCTGTTTGACGAGGCACATTGTTTTACAAATAAAATTTACTTTTGACAGTCTTGACGTTTGATTTTTTCTGAATTTAATTACGACGTATGTTTCTGAAGTCAGAACCTACTGGGATGCCGATAGTTTATAGACACTCGTTACAAGTTGCATTTTATTATTTTACGTTATGTGGCTTTTAATGTCGAGCAACTTTGGTGCAGACACATTTTTCAATATTTAACGAAAGATGATATATCGCCCGAGAACGTACTAGTGGGACACCCTGTTTATAATAATACCTAAAGAACGTAATTGAATTCAAAATTATCTTTTAAGTCGGAACAATTATAATTTCGGGAGCGAATTTTATTCTGATTTTAATGTCGAAATAAGTAAAATATTTATTTCGTTATTTTGTGAATATATTAAACTACACCTCAAACAGCTTAAAAACGGTTAAATCTAATTGCAAATGTATACAGATTCTAGTGCCTATCCGTTTGGAATGTTGGCGATCATCATTGCTATTCTTATTTTATCTGCCGTGGCTCTGGAGAGGCCTACTGTGGTTGTGTTAGACACTGTTCATAGATTTTTCAACCACGATATTCTTCTCCTATTCCTTCTATTTTGCCTTTTAGAATTAGTTGTAGTAACCCGTATCGTTGGTCGTTTTTTATTATGTTCCAGGTATTCAAGTATTCGTGTCTTTATTGTGAGGTGTATTACTTTTTTCTTGCCGATCTTTCTAAGTACATCTTGACAGCCACATTTTGAAAGCTTCCAATTTTTTACAACTAGCTTCTGTTAAAGTCCAGGACTCCACACCATATAATAGTAACGGTATACCATAGATTAGATTAGATATTTGTAGGGGTGGCATCTTGGCCTGTACCACCGCAACCTTTGCAGATCTATTGTGGATGCATGTTATCCTAGACGTCGTGCTCGAGCTTCGCCTCTTTGATTAGCCCTATTAACCCTAACAGTGAGCCTTGGGTGTAGCTCTATGCGCTTGGTTTAGTGTTGCCCAGCTTTAGGTATCTAACCCTTGCTAGGGCCTCACATTGGCATAGGATGTGATGAGGATCCTCCTCTTCTTTCTGGCAGAATCTACATACTGTATCCTCTGCATGACCTATTTTGCTCATGTGCTTGTTGAGCCTACAGTGTCCTGTCAGTAGATGTACTATAGCTTTAACCGTTTTTCTATCTTGGTTGAGAAGATGGTCGTGAAGGCCAGCGATTGTTTTTTGAGAAACTGTCCTGGTGTGATTTTCTGACTGTGGTTTTTGCGATACCGCAGGAAACGGTATACTATAATATTCAAGTAGTCTCGACATTGTTGTTAAGGATAGATCGTGGGTTTTTAATAGTTTTGACAATTTACTATTTGGCCACCATGGTTAGTGTTTTTGATATTATTATGTATTCCGCTGTGGCGTAGCGGTGATGAGCGCTTGCTAACACCCGGGTTCATACCTCTGTGCCGGCATTTCGGAAGTGGTTTTTCTGCAGTTTTCCCACATCCCTAGTATCGAATGATAGAAATGTACCTATACCATCTATAAGCCGCCTGCAGGCGCAAGATGGGCTACAATAATAGTAATAAGCCCCCTTGCACAAGCGCTAAGCTTATGGATTATTATTATTATTATTTTCTTTACTTGATGTTAAATGGGAGTCCGTACTTCTGACTGGCTTCCGTTATTCTAGTCATTAGTTTCTGGACATTCTCTAGACTGTCTGCAAATATTTCTGTGTCGTCAGTATACCTTATGTTGTTTATGCATTCACCATTTATGATAGTTAAGTATCCTAAAATATGAAAATAAAAGACTTAATATATCGTCCACTCGGCGTTGCCCAAATAATTATTTACTTCAATCTTCTATTAAACAGAAAACTATGCCTGCCCTGGCATTCACCAGTTTCACTTTTTTTCAGTAAATACTGCAAGAAGTAGCAACTCAAACAAAACGAGATAATTATATTTATATGTATTGAAACCAATGCATTAAAAAAAATTGCAAAAATGTTTGGAAGCAACCTAATGCTCTTCGCTTAGAAAAATGGCGTACCAACTAGAAAGTGTACAGAGTTATTCAATTCGTTAATTCGCAAAACATTACAAATATGTTAATAGTTACTATCCTACATTTTACAAGTGTTTATATGGAATATGAATAAGTATACTTCAAGAAAAATCCCTGTATGTATTCAAATGTAATTTTAAATCTTTAGTCAAGGGGTTAAGAAATAGAATCAAGGCATCGATAAATTCTTATGTTGTCCTAAATGCTAAGAGGGGGGATCTCTAATTATTAATTCATCATTTATATTTTTGGTTCCATTATTTACAGAAAATAATTATAAGTTATACTTATTTTATTAGTAAGTATACTTTTACAATTTCTGAAAACTTGTATAAAATGAACATTTATTGTTTTTCCCCTGACCCTTTCTGTATGTGACCAACAAGTTAGTAAATACATGAATAAATATTGTGAATTAAACTGACTTTAGTGTGTATTTTCATAAAATTTAATATTAGATTTTGAAATGATCGTATAATAAAACTCTATCAATCGTACTAAGCGATAACTTTGTGATATACTTACGTTTTGTGAAAAATGCCAAGTGAAACATAAACACGCAAACAACACGATCTAAATGAAGAAATAATGTAAATTTGATTAATGGAATTATTCAATTACAGCATCCATTCACGGGACTTTTATGAATGGACCGAGCCGACAAACACATGAATTAGTGCAAATTGCGTATTGACATCCCGGAAATTGTTTGTGACACACGGGGAACTCTATCACAACATCCGGAAATTGTCGCAGTCGGCGTTCATGGAAAATTAAATAATCCAAGTGAAAACTGATTTGCATCGAAACGTGATCAGTTTAATAATCACAACATAATCTCTATTCGTATGATACTTTTGTTTTTTTCTCTAGCAAATAATTCCAATAAATGAAGTGATTGTAGAATGGAATAATCGAGACGATAAGGTTTTTATCTTGATAGAATATTACAAATAGAATATGCCACACTTGGTTTTATTATATCTTAAGAAATGTCAATTATTATAATTTTTGTTTAAATTTGTATTATGTAATTTTATTAAGAATATTAAAAGTACGATTTTTTTTTAAATCTACAACTAAGACGAATTCGAACACTCATTGAAACAATTGAATTCGTCTTTGTAACAAAAATTAGTTGTAGATTTGCGAAAAGAATCACACTTTTAATACCTTTTTAATATTCTGCAGCCAAGTATTGGCATTTCAGTATATGTTACGTTATTCTATTATTTAATTATGTTTAAATTGTCAAATTGTATTAAAATTGTTTATTTTACAAAATTTAAATCAGATGAAGTATTGTGAATATTGAAAATTGGACCCATGTCTATTTAACCTATTGTCTTCAAATGAGCTCTTTATCAAGATGTGAATTTTGTACACCCGGTATACCGAATTACTGGTAATTGAAAAAAATCTGTAAATTTACAATCCCTAGCCATATTATACATTATTAAACACGCAAAGTACGCCATAAATCTTTGTTTTAAACAAAGTCTTAACAAAAGAAACTCTTTTTTTAATTACGCTCCCTGCTTCGTCTGATTTATGCGTCAAGAATCTGGTCTAATGAAACACAAACAGAACTTTGTTAAAAAATGAAATAATACAAAACGATAATAAAATTTCTGTATAATGTGAAATGGAAAATGCTAATGCGGTGGTTGATAAGAAAGCACGGACGCGGCAAAGCAACCCATATACCGGAAAGATAAACTCTTATCGTTGGAGTAAATATTACATTCGCATACGTTTCTTGGAACGTCTACAGCATATTGAATCCTAGACACAAAGGCTCAATTGTCTTATCAGACTGAGAGTTGATAAATGAAAATGCCGGCCGTATGCGTTGCGTCGACTACATACAGATGCGAGAAATATTGTTGTAGTGGAAAATTTCCAGTGATTAGTTTCATTTTGAAATACTTGGAAAATGTGAGAAGTAATGAACCTAACTATAAAATTAGTTTATATAAATAAAATGAAATTACAAAAAAGTACAATGTAATAGTTCACTAAGTATTGAGAACGGTAAGGATTTGTTACCAGTCGAAGACAATTGGAAGAGGTGTGGGCGGAGCGATTATCATCTGAAACCGGTAATCCTTACTGTTCGAGATGCTTATAACGATTTTTGCATTTATTATGATTATGTTACTGATATTATGTCAAACTTAATTTATTGGCTAGTATCTGGCAGTTAACAAAAACGTACAAAATTGGCAACTAACCTAACTTGAAAACAGTTGCCCCTGTAATAGCCTAACCTCACAAACTCTAACTTAGATACTTGCTAGTTAGATTGTTTGCTAATTACTTAGTTTATCGTACTTAGGATGAACTAGTTATCAGCTTCTAAAGTTAGGTTGGCAGTTTTGTTAATTAATAATTAACACAACATAAGTGCATCACCCTCGTGAATTCTCGCTGGGGAATAATTGTATTCAAAAATCAATATCTTGGATTTTTTCTCCTAAAATATATATTTAATTGTTATAACATACAGTGAATTATTCTTTTAGGTAAAAAAAATGGTGATGTGTCCATCATAGTACTTTCCCCCGTAAATTGCGTATTAAATCACTTTTAAAATATTTGTAGCATTATTATTTTCAAAATGTCTTCAACTTTTTGATAACTACAACTTTTATTTGAAACATTTTTCAATTGTATCAACACATACACTGAGACAAACCAATAACTAGATAAAAGAACATTATTTATTAATTATCTCAAAAACTAAGAGTGCTATGACAAAAAGTGAAGATACAAGTTTTTCATTTCCTACAACTTTTATTTGAAACATTTTTCAATTGTATCGACACATACACTGTCACACACCAATAACTAGATAAAACACACAACTTTTGAAATATCTCAAAAACTAAGAGTGCTATGACAAAAAGTAAATGGACAATACATCTTCATTTTGTTATTATCTACAACTTTTATTTGAAAGAATTTTTTGTTTGATGAACATTTATTGAAAAAATCTGAAAAAACTGAAAAACGCTACGAGTAACGTACCACTTCCGGTTTTCCGATTTTCACCAAAAGCTTTTCAGTTCTTCCGATTGTATCAAAAAGCTTAAGTTTCAAGTTTCATCTCGATATCTTTAGCGGTTTTTGCGGTACAGCGCACACAGACTCACACACAGACACACAGACAGACAGACATTTTTCAAAAATGGTCTTATTCGACTCAGGGGACCTCAAAACGGATATTTCCGCTAAAATTTTTGATTCGAAAATTTTCACGAAAACAATACTTTCCCTTTGTATTACATACGGGGGAAAGTAATATGCAAAAGCTGTAAATTTTCCGACATTCGTTGTTGGTTTAAAAGAGTTCAATTTGAAGCTTTAAACGAGTGGTTTCCACTCCCAGACTAAGCATGAAGTAAAATTTCGAGTTTAGAAAAGCCCCGTGAAAATTTGGCGAGGGTCGCGCAGCGACCCGAGACAAATTTTCTGGGCTTTTCTAAACTCGAAATTTTACTTCATGCGCCACGCGCATAAAACACAGATTTCAAGTGAAGTTCAAATGTACATAAATTTCACAATAAGACACCATATTTTCATAGTTATATGTAAAAGAAGAAGAACATTTGTGTACGTTACTACTAGTTTTCTTGGCAATTGTACAAAAATGTAAATTCTTTTCGTCCTAAGCCGAAAAGTAATTTAACACTAATATTAAATAATATGTCAAACTTCAAATTTATATTAAACATTCAAGAAAAGAAAGTGCGTAATGAAAATGAACAGTGACTCCGATGAATTGATTTTCTGCACACCACCTGATGTAAAGGAATCAGCTAAAATGGCCACTTTGGAATTGCGTGGCTCATAATGCTAATGCTAAATGAGTGATAAATGTTGACCTTAGCCACTTGTTTAGCAATATTACTGTTTCATATATAGTGTTGTACAGGTTCGTAATGACATCAATTTGTTCGTTATCCACGAGTTTTAACAGTTCTATTGATACTTCATCTAGGGGAATCGCTTTACCGCCCTTTATATTCTTGATGGCGTGTTGTACTTCCTCCTTTGTTATTGGAGTGCTAGTTATATCTTGTCGTGTATCACTTTGGAGGCCTCTGGTATCCTTGAAGAGTTCTTCAATGTATTCTTTCCATCTTAGGAGTTTTTGTACTTGGTCCGTTATAATTTTCCCCTCCTTATATTTTAAAATTAATGGCCCTCTTCTTTTCTTAGTTCCCGTTAGTTTTTTAAATTTTTTTGTGAAGGTTGAAATTGACGTATTGTTTTAGGAGCCTTTCAATTTCTTTGCATTTGTTAGACAGGTAGTCTCCTCTCGCTTCTCGAATCTTTCTTTTGATCTTTCTATTAATCTCCTTGTATTTTGTATGATCGCCTATGTTTTTCTGCCTTTCTTCCATAAGTTCTAACACCGGGAATTTTTCTTTTAAGTATACACACCCCAATTACGTGCTGTACATTTTCAGAGGTTCCTTGTTTTTTTTTTAAAGTTCAATTTGAAGCTTTAAGCGAGTGTTTTCTACTCCCAGGTTAAGCATGAAGTAAAATTTTGAGTTTAGAAAAGCCTGAAAATTTGGTTTGGTCGCGTAGCGAAGCGGAGCGACCAACCCAAATTTTTAGGCTTTTCTAAACTCGAAATTTTACTTCATGCGCCACACGTACTCAACAATGAAAACACTGAAATATTGTGAACAAGTGAACTTCTCTTGAAATCGATGTTTTATACGCGTGGCGTATGAAGTTAAATTTCGAGTCTAGAAAAGCCTAACAATTTGGTTTGGTCCCTCCGCTTCGCGGAGCGACCAAACCAAATGTTCAGGCTTTTCTAAACTCGAAATTTTACTTCATGCTTAACCTGGGAGTGGAAAACACTCGTTAAAAGCTTTAAATTGAACTTTAAAAGAAGCGTATGCATATGTAAACTTTAAAGAAAAAAATCCTGGATTGCTTTTGTCGTCCATTGTTGTTGTGGGATTGATTTGTTCATGTTTTCCCATTTTCTATTTATTTCTTCTAGCTTTTTCTTGGACACTCCCGTTCTTCTTAGGTCTGTCCTTTTATTATCGATGGCCATTCTTGGAGGTTTTATTATTGTCCTTAATTTCTTAAGTTTAAACTTTGCATCGGCCACAACCGGACAAAGCACAGGCACCAGGGTAAGTATTAACAGATGTGATTCCATTTCTGTAGCGCTTTCTGATTAGGATGTAGTCGATTTGGTTTCTAATTATCTTGTTTTTAGTATAAGCTGGAGTTATCCAAGTTTATAGTCGGCGCGGATGTAATTTATAGTGTGTATTCGTTATTACTAAATCTGCTGCTTGACAGAATTCCAGCAGTCTTTCACCCCTATCATTCCTATTAACTAATCCATAGTCACCTACAAGGCCTTCAACTCTACCTTCGCCAATGTTTGCGTTAAGATCTCCCATCACAATTGTGACGTCGTGTTTGTTTGTACCTTTTAACACTCTATCTAGTCTTCGTCCGATTTGTCAGCAGTCGGTGCATATACCAAATATATGCAATCATTTAAATTTTGATTTAGAGTAGGCGGCATTTTTTTGTGCGGTTGCTCAGAATGCTAATTGGAATGCATTTGAGGTTATGGTAAACTATTTGTTAGCAGTCAGTAGTACCAATCTAATTTAAAATTCAAAGCTTACTCTAAATCATGTTTTTAACGATCGCACGCTACTTGTATAACATTACTTTGCCAATTGTTGTTTGCATCTGTATTAGCATCACTCGATCTGAGTAGGGCACAACGCTTGTGATCGATCTTTGTACTGCTTTTTCTACAATAATTGCAACCCGGATAGTACATCGCTACTCTGTCAGCAGTGTAATTCCCAGATCCTGGCTATCGGAGGTCGCTAATCCCCAATATTTTTATTTGTAATCTGGACATTTCGTTTATTATGTTGTCAACTTTTCCTGCTTGAAGCAAACTTCTGGTGTTCCAAGTACCAATTCGCATTTCTGCCTTTCTTCTGATAGCTCTCTTAAAACCGTTCCCACTGGAGATCCAAACAGGGAACTAGTAACTCCGAGATATTTTGCTTTGAATTGTTCCATGTCGAGATTCTTGCTGGTTTGACTAGAGAAATCCTTAGGGAGCTTTACTGCAGTGGTTTACTCCCGTTTCCTTTTGCATTATTACATATAACACTGTGTAATTATTGAATTATAAGAATTCAATTTAATTATTTGAATTGTGACATTTATTTTGTATCAGCAATAAATTGTGAATATGTTAAGCAACACTGATTTAAAGTGAAGTTTAAAATACAAGGTGATTCATTTTGGTGTTTCACCCCCTTCTAACTTTTGTATTTTGATAATTTATATATTTATAAACGGCAGGAAATTTTCTATTTAATGGTGTCGCCAAATTGATAATACGATGACAACTGTCAAAGTAGCGAGAGTCGACTTTTTTTTTAAATGACACCCTATCTATTTTTTGTTCAATTCGGATAGAGGGCACTTTACTGCATCCGAATATTCTTCGCAACTATACGCTTAGATAACAACAGTATATTTTGAACTTTACTTTAAATTAGTATTTTATACGCCTAGCGCATGAAGCAACATTTCGTGTTTAGAAAAGTCTGAAAATTTGGCAAATTTTCATTCTTTTCTAAACTCGATATTTTACTGCATGCTTAATCATGGAGTGGAAACACTAGTTAGAAGCTTTGAATTGAATGTTTTTATTAAATCAATGAATTTTTATAAATGTACATCGTATACATCGGGATATGTATACTTAAAAGAAAAATGCACGGTATGTCTTTCGTCTTAAATTTGATAATGTCCTAAATGTTCATTATACATTTCATCTTATAGTTTTTGATAACATTGCGAGTAAATCGCTAAAATCGCAACGTTTGTAATTTTAACACGAGATATGAGTATATGAGACACTACATTCCATTTAACTCTCATTACTTAAAACAATTTTATCTCAATTAAAAATACACGAATTGAATCCGTAACTTTTTAATTATGAATCAAACGCATTCCGTGACGTACTCGAATTCGTTGTCAATTAGTAATTCGTTTTGTACGGGCGATGCCAAGCTGTATGAAAGTTTAATTAGAGTAAAGGCGGGCAGCATCAGCCGGAGCAGATTGCGATTGTGTTTGCATGTATTCCACACGCGACCACTGAATGAAACGTTATTATATTTAATGAAATAAGTGAGCAACATTTATGCGATGGAATCGTATAATTTATTTATCAGTATGAACTTTACAATGAGGTGAATTGAATTACGTAGCCGCGCTACATTTGATTACAGGCCGCAGAAGATGTATGTTATAATATTATTCTGGGTTAAAAAAAATTGTATCATTAATAACATTTTGGTACGGATGAAAGATATAGGTCGATAGCCATTTGTGACTCTCTAATTAGGTATTCTAAGTTTACCGATTTTTTTAATTACTAATAGCATTTAATGGCTTACCTTTAGCGAGGGTCTCTACCCCTTGATTAAACATGAAGTAAAATTTTGAGTTACAGTAAAAGTCAACTGTTTAGGCACCCCTAGGAAGTCGCCAAGAATCGCCTATTTTTGGATGTACCTTAATATTAGTGAACCTATAAATAAATAAATTTTTGCGATTTTCAAATGTCGGTTATTTTAATGGAAAACGTGAATTTGTTTATTTAGACTAGATTGATGAGAAATATATGCGCAAAAAAGTAAGCTTTTTAAATATAATTTTAAAAATTGCATGTTGAAAACAGCAAAAGATTTTTAAAGGCGAAATATTTTAGTAAAGTGCACGCTACACATGTCGATAGGTTTTTTTGCACACGGGTATAAAACGGTATGGTACTTATTTAAAGGAAAGATATGAAAACTCGTGGAAAACGAGGGGTGTGAGAGAGCTGACGGAAACTATTCGAAAGTTTGTTGGCCCCTTTCGGGATTAGTAGAGCTCCACTTCGGGATTACTTTTATTGCGAACTTTATTGCAAACTCCGTCGAAATTTTGTCACGGCTCGTTAGTTTGACTTGTATGTGTCATTTTTTCTCTCTCTTCTCAGAGTACTAACTTTTTTAAAAATTTAAGCATATTCATTCAATAATACCTTATAAAATTATAATATCAGTTATGAATTAATTATTCCTTATTATAAAGTAACTCGTGAGTGAGAAGTCTCATAAATTAGTTCAACCACGTGGCATACAACCAGTTCTATATTGATTTTTATTTAAGCCAACTTTTAGGTAACTTAATGGGTGCAAAACCGGAACTTCATAATTTTGTTTTAATTAAACTACTAACTAAATAAGTTAATTTAATACATTGTATCGTATGCTCAATAAAAAAAACTTCCAGAGTGCCGTGATTTAATCTCTTTTAAAATTTAAGTTAACTACACGCTTTAGGAATTGACATATAAAACGTCAGACATAAAGTTAAAATATATAATTTTAGAGTTGCTAACCTACAATATTTTCCATGGCGCTTTGGAGGTTTTATTTTATTGAACATACGATATTATTTGACCTGACTTAAGAATGGGTGAAAAAAAATGTGAATATTTTGTTATTAAAATAAATCCGATTATTAATCATTTAAAAAAGAAATTCAAGTATTTTTCAGTGTATTTCCAATTTTAAAATATGTCAGCGTTTTATACTCGTGGCGCATAAAGTAAAATTTTGAGTTTAGAAAAACCTGAAAATTTGGTTTGGTCGCTCCGCTTCGCGGAGCGACCAAACCAAATTTTCAGGTTTTTCTAAACTCAAAATTTTACTTTATGCTTAATCTGGGAGTGAAAACACTCGTTTGAAACTTTACATCTAACGTTTTTCTAAAATCGACGAGTGCTTGAAAATTTACAGCGTATACAAAATGTATATTCAAAAAAAAAAAATGCCAAGTAAAATGCTGAATTTTACATAAAATTAACATCTAGAGTTAACTCTATAATTTATTATGAATCATTAAAATCGTGCATTATAAAACAGTTTGACTGTACGATAAAGTCGGTTTATATAATAAAAGTAGTTTTAACTTTATGACGGCTATTAATTTATAATTTATTGCTTTTTAAGACGTGATTATTGTGCAATCGATGTAAACACGTTACAAATGGAAAATGTTGGCTGTCACTGTGAAGCAACATTAATTCACTTTTAATGAGATAATTGAAACATCTATAAGCATTGCTTCTCATTAAAGAGTAACTATTATTATTTTATTAACAATTTAAGGAATTAGATCAAATGTCTTTTCGTATAAGTTGCACCACTTACATAACACATCAAGATCGTCCTGTAGGTTAATACAATCATTGATATCATATATTGTACTAAATATTTTCATCATCTGCATAAAGCAAACAGTGTGATTTAAAGGAAGCAAGTAGGTCGTTAATAAATAATTAAAACAGCAAAGGGCCTAAACTTGAGCCCTGAGGAATCCCGTATAGCATTTTGATACCTATTCTTAATAATAAACAAAATGTAACCGATTAGATAGATATGACTGATTTACACTGACCAAATTTGAATTAATATTAAAAGTGTTTAATTTATCTATAAGAATGCCATGAGAAACTGTATCAAATGCTTTACTAAAGTCGATGTAAATCACGTCAGTCTGGCGTCTATTATTTAATGCGGAAGAGACAAATTGCGTAACATTTAATAAGTTGGATGGTATAGATTTCCGCCTCAGAAAACCATGCTGCTCACTAGATATATCAGTATTTACTAGGGAAGTTATATGCTCGCTTAAAAGCGATTCCAAGGTTTTCGAAAAATTACTAACGATGGCTATTGGTCGATAATTTCCTGCGCTGCATTTATCCCCTGATTTAAAAACGGGATACACTCGCATCTTTTTCCAAACATCCGGAAAACTGCCACGTTTCAAAATGAAAAAAATGTGTGAGACAGCGGGGGCTAAAACATGAGCACAGTCTTTCAATATAAATGACGGCACCTGGTCCAATCCCATTGTTAATTTTGAACGTAATTTCTTTAGATGAGTAATGACTAAATATTAGGAAACTCTGAAATCTCCCAAGTGGACGTAATTCTCAATTCGCTTGTAATGAGTATTTTCTTCGGCAGTATGCACGGAGTTAAAGTGCTCTGCAAAGCAGTTTACAATATCACTAGCTTCGGTGTACGCTTATCATTGTACGTTATAGACCCTGGAATTCTGGAGTTCCCTTTTAAGAAATTAATGTAGCTCCAGAATTTAGACGGATCTGTGTTGACTTTACATTCAGCTGTTCTGATATTGTGGATTTTAGCTCTTCTTATTAACATTTTTAGCTCGTTTCTGACCGAAATGAATTTGTTTTTGTCATCAATTAGTTTGGATTTACGAAGTACGACGCAGTTTATTCTTTTTTGTAATAGTGGCGATAATTATATTATCAAAATAAGGAGGATAATGTGAAGTTTTACTGTTTTTTTTTATTTTGGTACATATAGATCGAAGACTTTATGACGACGTTAATTTCCTAAAAGGAAATTAACGTCGTCATAGAAATGTAAAAGTTAGTTATTCTTTTGAGAAGTAAAAAAATACAACACAAGTTTTGAATTATAACTCATCTCATTGATCTCCTTACAACTTCATAGATATGCTTATAGAGGATGTTGTAAGAATTTTCAATATGATCGTAGGTTAATAATGCATCCCAATTAATATTTGCAATATATGAGTAGAGTAATGGATAGTTTGCTCTTTTGAAATTGGAGTTTCCAGAAATGTCACCAAGAAAGTTGCCGAAAATATTTCTTGATAGCAGAATTTTACTGGGTGATGTATATCGTCTTTAATTAAATAGTCGTTTTCCTTCTCAACAATACATTCTATATCGTTTGAGGCTAATATGAGATCTAACAAAACCCCTTTTCCATTTAGGACATTGTTGAACTGGTTGAAGTTACAATAGTTCATAAAATTGTTAGAGATGCCTAGTTTATTTACATTACTTGCAAAGTTTTCTTTATTACTGATGTATTTCGGGATATTGAAGTCCCCCAATATTACAGTGGGTTTAGAGATATTAATTTGGTTAACTAGTTCCTCTAATATATCATCATAGGTTAAAGAGTTGAGGTTAGGTGGTATGTAGATGCAAATAAGATTCACGGTAGAAATATCATCTAAGAGCTCCACTGCTACACATTCTATGGGAGTATTATCCAAGAAGGCTAGAGAAATGTTTCTTGAAATAAACTTGGCGTTAACCGCAATAAGTACCCCACCCCCTATACGATCAGATCTATCATGCAGATATATTTTATAGTTGCAGGGTACAACTTCTGTGTCAGTAAAAGAATTATCAAACCAAGTCTCAGTGAGAAAAATAACATCGTAAGAGTTACAAGATATATTATCATGCAAATCCTGTAATTTATTTCGTATACTATTTGTATTCTGATAGTAACAATTTAGGCTCTTGTTATTGTATATACGGTTCTGATGGGAGCTTACACATTTTTTGTGAGTTGCTTTTTAACAATTCTGGGTTGATAGTTTATATATTTTAAATATAAATCCTGTTCACCATTTGTTGCCTTTGTTTAAGTTGATTCAGAACTTCGTTTAACTCTTTTCTTTGCAAAGATGTTCTATCCGGTTTAACTTTTAGATGTGATGGCATAATATTAGTACTCTTCATGACTTCTATCACCTGTAACGAATTTTGTAGTACCACTTTCAATGGTCGTATCGATTCGCTTATGCGTCCTAATCGTACAGCAGAGACAACCCTAATATCTCGATTTATTGTCCCTAGTACCGAATTGACAGCATTTATGTCTGTTGATCCGGTAGATTCCTCGTTAGACCGTTCATGGTCAGGGAGAGCGTGTATAATTAAGTTTTTTTTATATGGTTATGTTGATTGATAAGAAATATTTAAAGACCTGCTAGTACACATATATATTTTTGATTCTATAAGTGTTTTAAAATTCAATGGAAGTGTCAAATATTTATTTATTGAGTTTAATAATATATCTCTTTCCGCTTCATATATTTGACAACAATTCATTATATGTTTTAATGTCCCCGCCTCTCCACACAGGCAGTAAGGGTCGGTTCTAACATTGATTTTGTATAAATACTTTAGACAAATCCCTTTATTACAGCGTAATCTTGAAATTGTTTTCACAAACCATTTAGAGGTATCCGTATCTTTTATAAACCATGGTTACTGTGGACAATTCTGAGCTATGCTTTTATAGAACAACCTATGATCACTATTATTAACAAACGTCTGGAACTACTGGTCAAGTTGTCTGTTTAATTGTTAGTAATACATACATTGAACTCATTTGAGTTGAATCAATTAGTGGAAATTCCAGAGATCTCTTTTAATTTAGATCGATAATTTGTCTGAAAGAAGTTTAATGAATAATTTATTCTAATCAATAAAGAAACATTAAACAGTTTAGTGAAGTAAGCTGAAGTCCAAATTCATGCTTTCCACGTTTGGTATAATTTTATTCGATTTTTAATTCTGTAATTTTACTTTCACTAGCTAAATTTTGCTTTTATACACAGAGAAGTTTGTTTATTTCTCAATATTTAATTTTTCTGGAGTTTTCTCATATAAATCACACATTTTGTATTACTATTAAAAATGTTATTAATCAGAAATGATGATAAAAAATGTTCTGTTTATTCAATCCTTGAATCCTTTTTAAACATCGTCAGTTTGTTAATAAACGTATAGATATGCATATCCTTTTTTTTAAATAGTTCAATTTAAAGCTTTAAATGAGTGGTTTCAACTCCCAGATTAAGCATTATGTAAAATTTGGAGTTTAAAATAGCTTGAAAACCAATTTTTCAGACTTTTCTAAACTCAAAATGTTTCTTTATACTCCTCGCGTATTAAATACTGAAAACACTAAAAGATTGTGAACAAATGAACTTTACTTTAAATCAGTGTCCTATACGCATGGCGCATGAAGTAAAAATTTAGAAAAGCCTTAAAATGTTCAGGCTTTTCTAAACTCGAAATTTAACTTCATGCTTAACCTGGGAGTGGAAAACACTCGTTTAAAGCTTCAAATTAAACCATTAAAAAACAACGAATATCTGAGTATTTACAGCATATAATTGACCAAATAAAATTTTCAGGCTTTCCTAAACTCGAAATCTTACTTCATGCGCCAAGCGTACTAAACACTGATGTGATGTGATGTTCAGAATACACGTTTTTACCATACTGCTTTAGTAGAATATTTCGAACTTTACCTAAAATCAGTGTTTTATACGTGTGGCGCATGAAGTAAAATTTCGAGTTTAGAAAAGCCTGAAAATTTGGTTTGGTCGCTTCGTTTCGCTACGCGACCAAACCAAAATTTCAGGCTTTTCTAAACTCGAAATTTCACTTCATGCTTAATCTGGGAGTGGAGAACACTCGTTTGAAAGTTCAATTTGAATTATTTAAGAAACAACGAATATCTGAAGATTTATAGAGTATACAGTATGTTGAGATATGTATACTTAAAAGAAAGGCTATCTGTGTATCTGAGATAGTAATAAACAATATGCAGTGTACACAACATTTTTTGGGACACCAGTAAAATTCCAGCGCTGAAAGTGTTAAACTTATATTGTTTGATATTTGATGAAAACTCAATTCGAACAAGAATACTAAAATTGTTTAAGAAACTATTGAATTAATTACAATTGAATAATCTGGTAATGTTATTTGTGATGCCAATCAATGCTTATTTATTTAAAAAATATTTATCTAAATGATCGTATCAGTAATTAATATACAAGAAAAACTATGCACATTGTATTGATATTTTATAACTAGTTAAAAAGTTATCATTATTTAACATCTAAAGGTTAATGATAAAATTCTAATTATTATGAATTAATGCTTTTAAGTGATATGATAATAAAATATTGGTTTTTCCGAAATCAATTTATATTTATGTAAAGACCAAAGTTTACTAACTATCTTTTATACATATTTTATATCTGAATGTGAATTCAGATACAAAATATGTGGAAAAAAACGTTGTAAGAAATGATTGTCACTTAATTACTCACTGCATTATTAATATATTTGAAATTAAAGAGAGAGAGAGAGAATTTGAGTAAAACAGAACAAGTTACAGAACTCTACTACATCAATAGTATGTAGTTGGTTCTCTAACTTATTTTTTTACTCAAATTCTCTTCCTCTTCAATTTTAAAGTTTGTTAGTTGAACTAAGTTCAAGTTTGTGACCTCACAGTTCAAGTTAGTGTAACTTCACATTCACAACTGCAGACGTTCAGTTCATGTAACGAACTAGAGATGGGCATAACTAACTTTTGAATCACGTTGTTACTGCTGATTGCTACATTTTAATATCGGTGATTTTAAACTGTGACTGTAATATGGTTCAAAGGAATGAGATTTTTTACTCGCAAGAATTCAGAGAAAATATCTCATAAAAATTACTAACAACATCAATGAAAAATCCGTATGGATGAATTTTAAAAACAAATTGATCTAATTTAATATTTTTACACAAAGTTCTAACGAACTTTTTTTTAATGATTAGTTTCGTTGGTTTTGTTTCTTTAATCTTATTATGTGTTATTATTATTATTAGGACGATGATGCGTGTGTTTTGAAAGTTCAAAATATATCAGTGACCTATACGCGTGGCGCATGCAGTAAAATTTCGAGTTTAGAAAAGCCTGAAAATTTGGTTTAGTCGCTCCGCTTTACTACGCGACCAAACCAAATTGTCAAGCCTTTCTAAACTCTAAATGTTACTTCATGCTTATTCAAGGAGTGGAAACACTCGATTAAAATAAATTTAAAAAAAACCATAAAATGTGGATGTCAGTGCCCTATTACAGATTATATCTTTAGAACAGTTTTGAATTAAGTGAGTGTTTCTATTCCTTGATTAAGCATGAAGTAAAATTTCGAGTTTAGAAAAGGCTGAAAATTTGGTTTGGTCGCTCCGCGAAGCGGAGCGACCAAACCAAATTTTCAGGTTTTTCTAAACTCGAAATTTTACTTCATGCACTAAGCGTATGATACACTTATTTTAAATGAAGTTCATTAAGTACCATCGGTGGACATAAATCGACAATTTTATAATGAGAAACATAACCAAATTATATCGGTTAAGTCAGGTTTTTTAAAGAAAGGTTATGAAAGTGAAATGTAAATGAAACGATTTATCGAAACACTTTAGTCATTTTCGACACATCAAATAATAATTAACTGAAGTCCAAAGTTTGATCCACACCAAAAAAACGTTTACGTGTCCCAACATTTCATTTCCACCGATGGTACCTTAATAAATTTAACAAACGTTGATTTTTGTTTAACCTAAACCTTAAACATTCTTTGCTTTATGACGTATAATTGTACTTTAAAGAAAAAAATCCTGTATGTTTTTAAAATTATTTAACTTATTAACTTTCTCAGCATACAAAAAATGTCTATTGTCGAAATGTCAGATTTCGTTAAAACTTACAGATTTGGTTATTGACTCTAGTTTCTGAAATTCGACTAAATTAATTAAACAATAAAACAAAATCCATCGTAAATATCAAAATAAAAAAACAACAATGCGCTAGATTTAAAAAAAAAACTTGAACATAAACATTTGCGATAAAAAAGAAAAAAATTGATTATTCTATACCTGATTATTTGAGGTCGTAATACAAAAATTAAAGGTCATTAGCAATTAAAAACTAAAAATATATATATATTTGTTTTATAATTACAATTCAAAAATTAACAATTAGAGACTACGTTTTTCTTAATTTGTTTTTATTAATAATGATAACAAAATTCAGATAGTCAACGAAACGTCAGATATACATCTTTAGCATACTGCATTAGTAGCATGTTGTAAACTTTACAATATTTCAGTATTTCAGTTTGGATTTGGACGCTTCACGTCCAAATCCAAACGTTCAGGCATTTCTAAACTCGAATTTTTACTTCATTCTTAGTCTGGGAGTGGAAAAAACTCGTTTAAAGCTCTACATTGAACTCTTCTAAAAAACAACCAATATCTAAAGATTTTCAGCATACTACAGCGTGTAGACTTGTACTCCCTGCAAACTCTCTGTATAGGTCGACCTCCTTTTAATATCGTTTACAGCTAAATCGACTATGTTAAAAATACTTTACAAATAAATTAATCGCGAAAGCTTCTATATTATCTAATCATAAAACGAGTAGTTCATTCAGAAAACAAGCAAAACAACAAAAAAAATCACAACTTCCTTTCCCTTCGCTCTCACAATTAATGCAGCGTAAACATTTGATTGCGTGACGTCTGTAAAAATAGTCGGCGCGCAAAATGTAAAAATATCGACGCATTTTCACCACTCTGGCCTCGTTTTCATCCGCGGCGCGAAAACGCTAATCGAGTCGGGAAAATTTCCGGCTGTCTGCTGCGATAAAAGCCGTTACGTAAGGAGGGAAAAAAATAGAGGTTGATAAGGAACAGCTATCACTGCGAGTGCCAGGAAACGCGAAGACTCGTTGATATTCTCGATCGAAACTTCGTTTTCTTGTAATTACCGGACGAACGGATGCAATTAGTGTTAGTGGAGTCCTGGGGGTTTCTTTTTGAAGTGCTTCCTGCGAGTTAAATTAGAAGTTGTTTTTTCTCCAAAGTTCAATTATGTGTTTTTGCCAAAAATTAGAGCTTTTAACGAGTGTTTTCATTCCTTGATTAACCATAAAGTAAAATGTTGAGTTTATAAAAGCCTGAAAAATTCGTTAGGACCTTTAAATTGACCGCATTTATAAAAAGAACATATTGATGCAAATTTAGTAAACGTTGTAATTATCGGGATATGTATAATCAGCGCCGCAGTAAGGTAAATTTGCGCCTGATATCCATTTGATATCAACTTGACAGTCAGAATAAATGTTATCTGTCATTATAAACTAAATGTCGACTAATGTTAATTATCACTATTGTCACAGGCTAATGTTGACTGTCGGCGCCTATTTATGTTTAAAAAAACACAATGACGATCTTAAACATCATGTCAAAACTGATGTCTTGAAAAAAGAAAAACCAGCAAAAATTGTTGAAAATCGTGTAAAGGACAACAACAAAAATCTAGTTTTTGTGAGTCTCTATTGACAGTTGACATATTTAACAGAGTAGTGACTAACTCGTATTTGTTTTCTTTTTATTTTGAGAATTTTTACAGTTACACATACACACACACATCAAGAAGATGACGTTTGATGTACAAATTGGTATCTATGTAATGTTAGTTGATAATTGTTTTTTGTAGTATGTTGGTTTCGAACCAATGTATAGTCAGTATAGTTAAATTACTGTCAATATTTAATGCAACCATTGACATATCCTAAATCCTAAATTTGTCGAGGGTCGCGCAGCGACCAGACAAATTTTCTGGACATTTCTAAACTCGAAATTTTACTTCATGCGCCACGCGTATAAAAACCTGATTTCAAGTAAGGTTCAAATATACATAAAGTTCACAATATTTTAGTGTTTTATACGCTTATGCTTAGTCTGCGAGTGGAAAAAACACTCGTTTAAAGCTTCAAACTGAACTCTTAAAAAAAACAACGAATAATTAAAGATTTAAAGAAAATAAGCTGAATTTGTAATACGTACATTTTCAAGAAAAACTTCCTGTATGTACAGTCAGCACAACCCAAATCTGAACGCCAAAATTTGATGTAATTTATATTTTGCATCATAGTCGTTCTCTCAAAAATTATTATCAATATTCAATATTCTCCCCTCTCTTTGTAATACCACTGGCTAAAGCCAGAATTACAGCAATGAATCTCAGTAACAAATACCATGACAACCAAAGAGGGTTCACATTTTGTTGCGTCGAATTTACATAAGTGCAAAATTTATAAAATTGGAGATAGAAGTATGAATCTGGGATTTAGATCAATTCAGTTATTCGTTAAAACTGGATATTACTGATACTCGTATTGGTAAATTAGAGGTAATACTTATTTTGTGTAAACTTTAAAATATATGTTCTTAAAATCAAGTTTTATGCGTCCCTTTGCTGTGAATAGTGTACTACCAAGAACATAAACCATATTACTAAGAAATATATGCTATGTTAAATAATATTAATAGTTATGAAATTAATTTTGAACTTACACAATATTGTATGTAAGCACTACATACGTTCACTGTACATTCTATAATTACACTTTTATGTGCAATAAATAATTATTGTAATAATGTTTAACTAATCATTCCGTTTCTTTTACTAGTCATAGGAAAAGTTGACTGTCAAACTCGAGTGGATATGACTTATATCTCACTCGACATTTGGGGCACTCGCCTACGGCGTCGTGCTCCAAACTTGCCATCGTGAGATATAAGCATCATATCCACTCTCGTTGTACAATACACTATAACAGATTTTAATCACAAATACAGGGTGAACCAAAAGTTCGTTTACATTTCAAATGATGATTTAAAAGAAACTAGTTATGTGAGGTAAAAACGTTCTATTTATTATTAAAGTACACAAATAGGGATTTTATTTTTTAAAAGTTACATCATCCATATGTAATCCTTGACTATTTTGACACTGCTGCAACCTGGAGCGGAAATTTTCAATGACGGCCTCACTAGTGTTTCGTGAAATGTTTTGCATTTCCTCTCGAATATTTTCCTTTAATTCCTCTAGGGACACTGTGTTGCTGTTGAAAACTTTACTGTTAAGGTATCCCCAAAGAAAGAAGTCCAGTGAGGATAAGTCCGGGTTACGAGGTGGCCAGTTAATGGCACCTCTTTTGGATATCACTTTTTGGCAAATTGGAGCCTGTGAGCGTGATCTTGGGGCTTTAATTCCTGTACCATTTGGATTTTGTACGGATGTAAATGTAAATCTTTATGAAGAATACGAATCACCTAAGGCGTCTAACGCTTCCGAGTAGAGTCCATGATTTTTATGAATAGACGCTCCTACACGCTCGACGTTTTCGGGATCTCTTGATGTTTTAGGTCGGCCGGATCGTGGTTGATTCATTGTTGAACCTGTCTCCTCGAACTTCTGTACCCATTTTCGAATCAATTGAATCGATAGAGCTTCATTTTTACGCCGTATGTTGTAATGAGCGCAAAATTTTCGTTGCGCTAGAGTAAAAGAATCGTTGTTGCGGTAGTCTCGCGTACACAGAACGCACGTTGTTTATCGATGAACGATGCCATGGTACTGAATTCCCATTGGCCGCTATTGCGCTTCGTAACCCCTCCGCCCCACCCCTGCTCGTCGCAGCTAGCGATTCAAATTTAAACGGACTTTTGGTCCACCCTGTACAATAAATATATATAGCTTTTAACTAGATTAAGTTTTAAAATATTGTGTCTCGTTTTTTAAAATCTTTGATATCTTTATTTATTCTGTCCTAGACTATAACTATAACTTATATGAACTCTCTATAGCCTGTGTTAACAGAAGGGTTTAATAGCACTAATAAATGATTATTAAAAAATTATTATAAATATATTATTAATATATTGCAACTTGCAACAGTTATTATACTTTCGAAAAATATGATATTTTTCTGCCTCTTGAAAGTGAATGCCATTTGAGTTAGCTTATTTGGTTCCATCATATGCTAGGACAATGCTAGGAGCTTTTATTTGACAATGAACAAATTGACGAAAAGACGTTTTGAAATATTTAAAAAATTTAAGTAACAAAAAAACTGTCAGTGATGGAGATATTTCGAATACAATAAAAAGCTGCGTTAAGTACAACAACTATTAGTACTCGTAAGTAATTATGGGTCGTTAACCAATGATTTCAATAATCGAATGATCGGTACTTGAATGATCTTAATAATCGACTAATCATTCGAATAATGATTAAAATGATCATTTGAATTATCATTCGAATAATATGACGAATTATCATTCGAATCATCATTCGTATGATCAGTTACACGGTGATTCGAATTGCCTATCTATACATCCCTTTTTTTCGAATTTCGAATCATTATTATACTTGTTGGAATTGTAATACATTGTTACAGTTTCCGTGTTAAAATATAAGTTTTTTTGCAAATAAATATTTACTGTTTACATAAAAGTAAGCGTTACGCGACCAAATCAAATTTCCAGGCTTTTCTAAACCCGAAATGTTACTTCATGCTTAATCTGGGAGTGGAAAACACACGTTTAAGACTTCAAATTAGCTCATTCATACATGTATGTATATTTAAAAGAAAAATTCTCAGTATGTTTACCAAATTTTAGTGGTGGCAAACGCCACCGTCAGGGCCGAAAGGGTTAACGAGTGTTTTCCACTCCCAGATTAAGTATGAAGTAAAATTCCGAGTTTAGAAAAGCCTGAAAATTTGGTTTGGTCGCTCCGCTACCAAAATTCAAAGTCAATATAAAATGGATAACTATTTACACGTTTATTTTTTGATTATTATTCAATTAGGTCGCTCAAAATTAGTCATGATTCAATTTTTTTTTGACTAATATTTGCATCTGATTAACAGATTAAAAAAAACATGGCTAATAATTATTGGCTAAATTGGTAATGACTAATTTAGTCATTGGTTTTAATCATGACTAAACATTTTGTCATTGGTTTTAATCATGACTAAAAATTTAACTCATGCCCAACTTTGAGCTCAAGTAAATCTTTTTGAGACAATAATCGCTCCGGGTGTTTCTAAAATCACTAATCAATAGGCCAAGCTTATATAATGCTTACATTTACAAACAAATCGCTTATGAAAATAAAAAAAAATATAGTTTTTTAGAAATGTTATCACGTCTGTGTTGAAAAATTAATATTTACATTAATTACGCAAAAGAAAAGCATTTACATGTCAGCTGACCTTTAGCACCGCGGTGTTAGCATTTTTTGTTTCGTTTCGCATTTCCATAGCCAGTGAAAAACGCTCGCGTTGCGCACAAATAGCCTTGGCTTAGGTGAGGTTAGTGTCGCTGGAAAATCACCTAATGGGAAATGATTTGCTTGTAATTGCTTCGCAACTATGTTAAAAAGTTGTTTTGTTATTGCTATTCCATCTCCATGACCTATGCTATTAACTACTCCGATGCGTATGCATGGGTATAAAATAAAAACAGTTTTGTTGACTATGTTTGGCAGCATATCAAACAGTTATTGCTCTGTGCAAAAAAAATTAAAGGTATTGGATTTCCTTTAATAGCTCATATATGAAGGCCTTATTGTAATAACATGATAAGCCACACAAATGCTGTTTTATTCGATTTAAAGCCGAAGTGGAACAATTGTGGTCATCATCAAGCAGATATCGTCACCATACCTAAATTCAAGTTATTGCATTTTGGGGGTTCTCAATGATTGTCAGTTTAAAACATAATAAGCCACATCAAAATGGTAACAGGTAATATTACATCTCCCGAAAAAAAGCCATTTCGTGTGAGAGTTTAAGTTTAAGTGATGAAATTGATGGCACAATTGACGAGAGTGTGATTGATAAAGACTTTGTGATATCAAACGATGTTGGGCCTTCAGATACAAGTAAGGTATGTATTTCATGGCTTTTTGTGGCATATCAAGTTTAACCAAAAAAAAACAACATTTTTTTTAACATGGCATGTTATTGCAGTAATAACATGGACTAGAGTAACAGAAACAACACCTGAAAAATCCACACCATTTCTTTGGAGACAAAGAAGAGACGAACTTTTTGAAAAATAAGGAGCAAATTAGGACAAACATATTAATTCATTTCTACAAAATTCTAAGACATAGAGTCCCGTGATCTCCAAAACAGTTATCTGCTTGTATTCGAATTAAAAACAATAAAAGATCTTGCAAGAAAATGAAAACACGCCAAGAATCTGTATTTTTTCACGTTTAAATTGAGACTAGACTAATGAATATGAAATTGGGACTTTAAACATATCATTTTAAACACAATCAAATTGGGCATAGCCAACATTAAATCGGAAATAAACATCAAGTTGAGAATAAACAATTTGTATTTTTGTATCCCCTCTCTAAGCATACTCAATTTCATAGTAATAGATTTTACACATTTTTTTTGAAAATAACAAACTCTAATAATTTGTTTTTATTTTCTTGTGGCATATCACGTTACTATAATAAGCCCTTCATATGTTTTTCTTTTATTGATGGCTAATGCAGATTTTCATTATTGTATTTTCATTAAAAGATAAACCACTATACAATTTAGGTATAGTATATATATCAATGATTCTATTTTCACTAGAAAGGTAATTTAAATCGCTTATGGGCTACTTTCACTGTCTTTTTTGTCATGACTAAAGAAAAACAAACAGTTCACTTCAACAGCACTTCTTATTTAAAACAAAAAGCGGGATCAAACCAGCATGCTTTGTGAATATACGCCCAATTGCCTACGAAAAAGAAAAAAAAACGCGTGTTTTTGATGTTTGAAAGCAAAACTCGGCGCTAATCAAATTGGTTACTGCCAGTCTGCTGTTGGGGAGGCTATTGTTACACCTGTCAGCCGCGTTACCTCAAGGGATTGACGGACGGTTGAATGGGATGAATGGAACGGAGGAATGCACGAGGGCCATGATCGATCCTTTTCACATGGAGATTTCCTCGTTTTGAGCCATTATATTCGCTCCTATTGTATGATTGTACAACACTTTCAAGGCGCTTGCATTTATGGCTATTTCTAGAAACCAATATTCAAGGAATAAGGTCCGCATGAAAACATTATTTGTATGCTTTTATAAGAAAAGTATATCCTTATCAATGTTTATTGTACTTAATATTTTTTGCAAATCGAGTTCAACCTGCTTTTATTGTCTACAGTAAATCCAACTCTTCATAAAATTAATTGACGCATACAAGCAACATTTTCATCATTCAGGCAAGGTTTAACTCCGTCAGCCAGATCTTAGGCAGGATTCGAATTATTCAGGATTGAAATCCTTCTAGAGGATTTAAAGAGGTGTTCGAAAATTTCAGTGAAAACAGATTCGTGATCCGGATTCGTTGGTGATTCGAATCCTTATAAAAGAATTCAAATCCTGCAAAAGGATTCAGATCCTCAAAAATATTTGTAATTCCATGTGAGGATTTGCATAAACATTTGTATCTTTGTATGTTTTTAAACTTTACGTTAAATCAGTGTTTTATACGCATGGCGCATGAAGTAAAATTTCGAGTTTAGAAAAGCCTGAAAATTTAGATTTGCCGGGGCGCAGCTCGCTTCGCTCGCGCTCCCCGGCAAATCCAAATTTCCAGGCTTTTCTAAACTCGAAATTTTACTTCATGCTTAATCAAGGACTAGAAATATTCGTTAGAAGCTTTAAATGCTATTATAAAAGCAACAAATGTTGGATATCAATTAAAAAAACACTTTTTATCATATAAAGTAACACCTATAATCATCAGTAAAAGTAACACCTATAATCATCAGTAAAAGTAACACCTATAATCATCAGTAAAAGTAACACCTATAATTTTTTATTAGTATTAAACTTTGTTTGAAAATATCACGACATCACGATATATATATATATACATATATCAAAATGCGATAGTTTGATATTTATGTAAATATCGTAATATTATAACGATATGTATCCGATATATGTAAAGCAACATTCGTGATAATTATTCTTGTTTATAAATATTAACATTCATATTATTTATTAGTTATATGTATATCAAGCGTGGTCTTTTATAAAATTGTCTGTGGATGTTAAAATGTTAGGGGTAAAATTCATTAAATACGTGGAAAATTAATAGCGTGTAATGAATATTATTATGAGGGTTTTTACTACTAGGTTAAGCATGAAGTAAAATTTCGAGTTTAGAAATGCCTGAAAATTTAAATTTGGTCGCGTAGCGAAGCGGAGCCACTAAATACAAATGTTCAGGCTTTTCTAAACTCAAAATTTGACTTTATGTGCCACGCGTATAAAACACTAATTTAGTGTAAAGTTAAAATACACATAAAGATCTAAGATATATATATCGGAGTTTATAAATATCGATGTCCATATACATAGATGATATACAGGGTCGCTAAAAAGTATGGATACAGCTAAATATTTTCAGAACGGTTTAGCGGAGCTCGTTGCAATTTAGGAAACAGTTTGAAGTGTTTAAATTCTATTATCTCAGATATTTTTCAATTTTCTACCATCATTTACTTTGAAAATACAAGGCTAACTTGATTTTTTTTTAATGGCACGGGTGGTCAAATTTGTTATTTTTAAAAAGAGCATTTTTTCTGAATTCAGTAATGTAACCTTTGTTTTTATTAAAAGGTACAAAAGAAGATTCAAACATGTATTTTCTGATAATATATAAAATTACGAAAAAAAAAAACTATTCGTGAAAATGCAAACAGTGTCTTAATTAATAAGACAATTTAAGACTATAAATATCCATTGAAACAACTACTTCCCGTGCAAATACACCTCCGGATATTGAATTATACAATGAAATATTTAAAATCTTATTTAATTTGATTCACGAATAGTTTTTTTTTCGTAATTTTATATATTATTTTTAAAGTGTGCAAACTATAAGAAGCGTAAGCTTATTTTCTCGAATTCAAATAGTTTTGAATTTGAATTTTATCATGTATTTTGTGTTTAAGCTTTTTTCTTTTATTAATATGTGTTCTGTTTTAATTAAATGTCTTATTCTTACATTCATTGTTACCTTTTATTTATTTTTGGTTAACGTTCAGGCGGCAAAGAACTAACGATAGATAAAGACAACATTTCCAAGGCTAACAAAATTTAACATTTTTCAAAATGTTGTTAGTTAGATCATTTTTTTAAAGTTTCGATCAAAATAAGATATGCATGTGTTACGTCGCAGAACTCAGCAGAAAATTCTCTTTTAAAGAATAGCAAATTTGACCACCCGTGATATTTAAAATAAATCAAGTTAGCTTTGTATTTAAAAAAAAAAGATTGTAGAAAATTCAAAAAAATCTGAGATTACAGAATTTAAACACTTCTAACTGTATCCCAAATTTCAATGAGCTCTGCTAGACCGTTCTGAAAATATTTAGCTGTATCCATACTTTTTAGCGACCCTGGATATCCTCCGAACACTGTTATTAAACGAGGGTTTTCAGTCCTTGATTAAGCATGAAGTAAAATTTCGATTTTAGAAAAGCCTGAAGCTTAATTTTAACGTTGCCTGCAGCTTAATTCTAACAATTCTTGGAGCGTTATTTTAACGTTGCCCCGAGATTATTTCGAGACTTCTGCAACGTTATTATAACGTCGCCCACAATCAAATTCTAACTTTATCTGTAGCGTTATTTTAATCAATTCTTCAGAAGTATTAAATGTTATCTTCAATTTAATTCTAAAGTTATGTATTGCGTTATTTAAACGTCACCCATAACTTAATACTAACTTATTATTGTGATGCAACGTTAATTTAAAGTTGCCTTCAGCCTAATTGTAGTCTTGTAAGCTATCAAGAATATGAATTTGTGTTTAGTACTCATGCATTCACCGGATAATAACTATATACGCGTTTCGGGCTTCAACGCCATCATTAGTGTAGTCTCGAACCAGTGCTTGAAGAACACTGAACATCTTTGACCATTCATTACGGCCTGTGCAATTTTTTGTGTCTTGTGAACTATTTTAACGTTGCCCACATTGGATTTCTAGGGTTATTTGAACGGTGCTTTCAGCTTAATTCTTCAGCGTTATTTTAACGCCATCTTGAGTTTAATTCCAAAGCCTTCTAGCGCGTCATAACGTTAAAAGGGTATTGAAATAATTGCTTAATTATGCATCGATATTTTACCTTATTTGCACCATTTATTCATCGTTGCCTTTAGCTTTATTCTAAAGTATTTTGTAATGGAATTTTAATGTCACCCACAACTTAATTCTAACGTCTTCTCCACCGTTATTTTTACGTTTTATGCAGCTTATTTAACATCTTCTAAAAGCCATTTTAACGTCATCCGTAGTTTAATTTTAACATATTTCATTAGTTAGAATTATTTTACCATAAAATTTGTCCAAATTCTAGTATTCTGTAGGGATATGTTCACGTAATCTACAACGTATTTCGTAAGGTTTTCTGCAGCGTTATATCAACTTATTCTACAGCACGTAGTTGCTTTTGTCTCCATCTTATTTTTATTCTTTTGTAGCTTTTTCTTTTGACATCACTTACAACTTTTATTTTATCGCATTCTGCAGTTTTCCTACAACTTAATTCTGACGATCTTCTGCAAAGATATTTTACCGTTCATTGGACGCTGTATTCATCTTCATTTTAGTATTCTCTGGTGTTATTTTGACATCGCTCACAACTTACACCTAACGTCTTTTGCAGCGTTATTTTAACCCATTATACAGTTTTATTTTGTCGCATTTTGCATACTTCGTCTACAATTTAATTCTGACGATATTTTTATGTTTATTTGCCCCTATCTTCATCTTTATTCTAGTATTTTGTGTGATCATTTTGACGTGGCTTATAACTTGAACCTAACGTATTTTGCAGCGTTATTTTAAGGTATAATAGAGTGTTATTTTATCGCATTTTGTATACTTAGTCCACAATTTTATTCTAACATCTTCTGCAGCAATATTTTAACGTTCTTTTGCCGCCTTTGTCTTAATCCTAGTCTTTTGTGGCATTATTTTGATGTCTCTTAGAACTCAAACCTAACGCAATACACTTTTTTATCCACAACTCAAATCCGACGTCTTCTGCAGTGATGGGTTAACGTATATGAAGCGTTATTTATCGTGATCTGCAGCGTTATGTGACCATTGTTCTCATATTAATTATTCTTCTCTGTATTGTTATTTTGACTTCGCCTACTATTTACCTGTTGTCTTCTGCAGCGTTATTTTGACGTCGCCCACATGTCTTCTACATGGTTATTTTGTTGTATTCTGCTGCGTCATTTTAACGTATTCTAAAGCGCTATTTTTACTTATGCCATTTTAACATTGCCTGCAGCTCAATTAGATAGTCTTCATGGTTCATAGATTAATTCTAAAGTATTCTGCAGTCCCCGCAGTTTATCTAACGATTTCTTAAAAATGATTTATATGCTCTCTTGCAGCTTAGTTCTAAAGTCTTTGGAAGTATTATTTAAATGTCACCCGCAGCTCAATTCTAATGTCTTCTGCATATTGTGTGATTAATCACAGTGATCAAGAAAGGTGCATAATAAATATCCATTAAAAATAGAGGCGTAGTTTTGATTGAGAATTATCATATAAGTATTTTTGTTTTTCATTGTCCTTTCGACCTTAGACACTTGAAATTCGCTTCGTAATTACTACAAAATAAACAATCACAACACAATCAACTGCGCATTTCACTTACAAACATAGTGCACACACCGAATCGAACAATCTCCGTAGTTGCGATTGATCGATTCCATAAAAAAATACACACACACCTTGAGTCATTGATCTACTTTTCGGTGAATCTTGACCTTGTCGTGACTTGCTAATAAATCAATGAATGTAACGGATTATGTCATCAAGAGATTTCTTCATACGAGAAAGTAACGTATGTATAAGTAAATTAATGTTTGAAACATTTTCATGAGCGTCAGTTTTAAATGATTAATTTCTTGATATGGAAGGTCGAAAAAAGAGTTCGAGAATCTTTTAGAATACTCCATCGATATTCAAGGGTATTTTCAGAAAAGACTTTAAGAGAACTTACAGAAGATAACAGATGTTTCACAGAGGTGACAGTCATCCTTATATCTGTATTTACATTTATGACTGTTGTCAAATTGTTTGCACAGTTCCTTAACCGCAAGTAGACTTGATTTTTCGTCAAGTAGCTTGGAAACAAGTAATGGCGTGGAGTTGTGTACAGCAACATGGGTGTAGCCAAGAGGTGACAGGGGAGGGGGACTTGTCTTTATTCATCAATTAGTTTGCACCATCAAATATAAAACCAAACCGAATTCTCTATGATTTTAATATGTTCCAGGTCGACTGAGGTTAAACTCTGGATCTGCCTTTATCAACTACAATTGTCTTCTTTGATAGCTTAAAAAGTACTCCAAGCAAGTTCAAATTGTACAAAATACAAAAAACATTTCATTATACACATTTATTATATACATGTAAATGTTGAGGCATTTGTTTTTTATAGTTCAATTTGAAACTTCTAACGAGTGTTTCCACTCCCAGGTTAAGCATGAAGTAAATTTTCAGGCTTTTCTAAACTCGAAATTTTACTTCATGCGCCACGCGTCTAAAACACTAATTTCAAGTCAAGTTGAAAACATACTGCCTCAAAATAATGCTTAAGCAGTACATTCTCAACTCATTCTCAACTAAAATTTCGAGTTTAGAAAAACCTGAAAATTTGGTTTGGTCGCTTCACTTCGCTACGCGACCAAACCAAATTTTCAGGCTTTTCTAAACTCGAAATTTTACTTCATGCTTAATCTAGGAGTGGAAAAAACTCGTTTAAAGCTTTAAATCAAACTCATTTAAAAAAACGATTATCGGAAAATTTACTTTATATGCATATGTATACTTACAAGAAAAAATCGCTGTGTAATACACTTACTTTATTTATTTTATTATCATTTATTTGTAAAAAAAAAACACAGTTTTGTACAAAATAGTAAAAAATACTATATTTAAGCTGCTTTTAAATTGTAAAAATACTTAGCAATCCATGATGTTTGATTCAGAAACACTATAATCTTCCCAAATCCAGTTTAAATTACATCCTTCGGGAACATTTTCGCAATTTAACCATTTAAATAAAAGTCGCCTTCTAATTTCACAATCTATTTCTTAATTTTGATTACTCGAAGCCAAATGATGAAAAATGTCTCTCGAGTGCATTTACTATTAGCAATTCTTCAATTATTTAAAAATTAACTGCAACTGGGAATATTTGAGAAACGAGGGAATACCCGGCGATGCGCAATTTAATCGTTCTGTGCATTTCATAAATATCCATGGTATATATCGTAGTTGTGAATATTGATATACAGGGTGAGCCGTGGGAAACGGCTCATCCTATATATCAATATTCACGGGACGGGTAGTAGTCAGGCGGTAAAGATGGTGGGAGTCTGGGGTAGGGATTAGTGTCATCCCCTGACCCTGCAGTTTCGCAGGGGCTACCTTGTTTAGTTGCCATCATGGACTGTGAAGCATCGTGTTTTTGCGTATGACAGTTACGTGAGAAGTGGCGAGTCAGTCGTACAAACTCAGCGTCAAAGACCACTGCATAGCCCTAAACTTACAGTATAGTGTGGCATCGGAAAGTTATTGTAGGTCTTTATTTTTTTTGTTGAGAAAGACAGGATCACTGTGACTGTGATATCGGATCGCTATCTCACTCTGCTTAACAACTTCTTTTAAAATGAGCTGACAAGATGACGAATCAACTGCCAGCGTGTTTAGTTCCAACAGGACGGAACTACTGCCCATACAGTCCGAAGGTCGATGGCTGTTGTTTCCTAATCACGTTATCTCCAGATTCGGTGATATGCATTGGCCCCCTTACTTTCAATGTGTGACTTTTTCTGTAGGGTTTTCTAAAATCTCGTGTGTACGAAACGAAACCTTGTTCGCTAGTCGAATTGCGAGTAGCAATAAAGCAAAACATCGCGGTAATCGATCAAGATCTGTTGAAGAAAGTAGAGGCGAACTTCAGAGAGCGTCTTCAAATTTATCAACGTAATAATGGACTCTATTTGAATGACAATATTTTCCACACATTAAGTTGAAAAACTGCATGCTGTGCTACGCTTATTTCTGTAAATAACATATTTTTAAACTCAAAAATAGTGAAGTACTGTTTATTTGAAAAACCGCCGTTACCCATGGCTCAACCTGTATATCATGATTAATATCTTGATAGATATCTGATGATATATATCACCTGAACTTTGGTTTAAAGTCCCAATTTGAAATTGTTCAATCTTAACTTGATATTAGTTACTAACAATTTGAAGTTGAAAAGGTATAGTTTTTGTTTATTCAAATAAATCCTAATTTAGATCTGTAAAGTGATACCTTTAGTAGACCGCAAACATGATCCTTTATTCGTTTTTGCCCACGCGTCCTAGAAAACAAAACCAATATATTTCAATCAACCTCCAACAAAAAACCCATCAGTATCAACACACCCTTAAAATATTCCTCTGTTGTTTTTTTTTTTTCTGTACAACTTGATTCAAGTTCAAGTTGATGAATAAACCAGGTGCGGTCTTTCCCCCCAACCGGCGGCCATTACGCGGCATTTGCGTTGAATTACAACGGACGTGTGATTTATTGAATGTATTACACACACACACTGTATTCATTGGATATGCGTACATTTGACCCCTTTGACACCGCTTGCGAGTGTGTGCACATGTACATGTGTGTAACTCGAACTCCGACAACAAATATAACTCCATTCCGACGCCATTCCGTGATTTTCCGAAACCTCATCAAATTCCGCCATCTTGCCGTCACGTGACGGAACACTTTAAATGTTTGAGCGTGTGTGTGTATGTACAAACGGTGCTATCAGAAGCTGATAAAGGTATTATCGGTTGTGTTCGCGTTCCACTGGCTTCCACATTTCTGTATCGCAGCCCGAACGAGAACGAGTTTTTTTTATAAGTGATAAGGATGGTACTGTTCTCGTTTTTTTTTTTTGAATTCTTTAGATTGGGAAAGAGTTTACATTTTTTATAGCTCCACAATTATTGTTGCCAACTTTATGAAGTGGATTTTTACTTCACGCGATATAAAAATATTCACAATAAGAAGTGGTTAAAGAATCAAAATATGTCATAGCATTCCTATGATAGGAAATTATCTTTCTCTGCGACCATTAGTGAATGTAATAATTCCGAAATCATATTTAATAATAGAATGTAAAAATTCTCAAACTTGAGTTAGAATATTTATTCTGAAACGCTTGCTTCTCATGTATTTTGCATGTATTTTCATTCTATAACAAGATACAAAATGAATATTCCGTAATTGAACTAAACAACATAGATTGCCTTGAATTTTAAAACTGTCACTGTCAGTGAATTTCAAATCTGTCAGATGTAAATGCCGACGTCGTATTCATTATTTTTAAAGAAGTTTTAATTTAAGTAAAATAATGAGTGAAAAATCGAGTGAATCTGATATAGAATTTGATAATACTCCACTTGAAATTACAAATTATGCAAATAATATAAGCAAGAACCTGCTGCCGCAAAAATCGAGACATGAATATGGAAAGTATTATACACTGTTAAGGGATTGGCAACAACAAAGAAAATTGACTCCTTTTACGAAAATGTTTTAATTGCATTTTTTGGCGATTTAATAAACAAAATGGAAATCCTCGACTCTATGAAAAATATATTCAATCCTGAAAGCAACAATAAATGTGAAACACGATATCGATATTTCAAGATATGAAAAATTAAAAACTTTGTTGAAACGCTTTCCTGAAAAGTATGTATCTAAGAAATCGAAGGTTTTTATAAAAGAAAATGTTAAGCAATTCTTAGAAAATGCTCCGGATGAAATATATTTAGCTACAAAGGTAATACAAATTATAGTCTTGCATGTACTCTAGCCTCGACGTTGCCTCTTTTCTGGTGTAAGGGTCAACATTGTAAGGAGGCAAGCGGCGAGGCTAGAGGCCTTCGTGTGGACTGGCAGGGAGCTAAGGGGATCTCCTAAAGCTCAGCCTCAACGAGGAACCACACAGCCTATAGCCTCGCCGCTTGTCTCCTAAGGGCCCAATTCACACCAAACAGGCGTCGGGCGATAACGCGGTGCAGGCGAGGCCAGAAGCGCGACGCTTCGACGCCTCTTCTATGTAATGATATGAGTCAAACCACATCTAGACGGTGAAGCGCAGGCGTTCGCCTTTTCGCCCGCGTCTCGCCGTTTTTACGCCGCTCAAGGTGGCTTGGAGTAGCGCGTCTCTCTCCAAGTTTGGATAATATGCGCGACAATCAACAAAGGGTGAACCCAAAACCTTCTCCAGTTTTTTAAACTCTAAAATTGTTTCGCCATACTGTGGCTTCTTCAGGCGAAGAAATAGTACAGTACATTTGTAAAATCCGGTGGTTTATCCAAAAATGATTAAATTTAACAGTGATGAATTAAATAAGTTAAATTGGTCATTCAGAAGATTTGCAGAGTATTTTCTTTAGTTGATTTCTATGCTCTCCATGATATTGAGTTATCTGCCTTATTCTTCTCTATGGAGAATTTTAAAATTCTAGTTTAGAAATGATGTTTGTCTTCTATTAGGTAGTTGGCGTATATGGAGTTGGTTTTCTTTTGTTCATGGTATGTTTTGTTTTCTTTCAATAGGGCTCTTTACACGTACACTCCTTCATCGACGATTGAACGGCACACTCTTCCACCTGAAAGATGTACTTTTCGACCACACTTTTGCGTCGATGTCAGAATGCCGTTCAGAAGTAGCGTTCAAGAGTGGTACGCAAAAGCGGACATATTCTGTAAATAGCAATCCAATGCTTTTTATCGTTCTTTCGCGTGGCAAACATGTTGGAAATTTCTAATAATGTTCCACACTTTCCTCGATTTTTTTCTCGTCTCAGAAGTGCCATTTATTCGTGCAGTTTTAACTGCATGCTTAATTGCGTTCTTTGGTCGACGAATTTTGTCATTCTTGTCTGCACGCAAAAGTTACATTTACACGTATATTTTTGCGTCGACTCCCGGCGTGTGGCATTCAATTGTCGACGCAAAAGTGTACGTGTAATTCTATCGTTGATCTTCCGGTTTGCCCTACCTACATTTTGGCTCAGTATTTGCAAGTTTGTAAGTGGATGCCACTTTGCTGAGTTTTTGCAGTTTTGTCTTTGTTGTTTTTAATCATTTTACAGCCATTCTTCTGGACTAACAGTTTCTCTGTAATTAGTATCTCTTTTGTGAGGCTTACCAGGACAAGAACTTTATAGAAACACTCGTGGAATATCCTGTAATAATTTTGAAACTTATCCGGATACATTTCTAGCTCTCTCATGACATAAACCATGCTCTTTTTCTATTTTCTAACTATAAAAGATAAACCCAAAATCTTCTCTGGTTGTTCAAATGTAATAAAATTAAAAGGTCTAAAACGTCCTCGTCACTTTCGTTGTCTGAAATCATTTTAAAAAATATCATATGTTCTGTCAAACTGATTTTCACGATAACTGGACATCGTCGCCAACCTTTTCTATGTGCATTGAGCTCGCCTGCGCCTGTACCTCGTCTCGCCTACGCCTGTGCCTCGTCTCGCCTACGCCTGTGCCTCGTCTCGCCTACGCCTGTGCCTCGTCTCGCCTACGCCTGTGCCTCGTCTCGCCTACGCCTCGCCTCCGCCGCGCCACCGCCATTTCGGTGTGAATTGAGCCTAACGCGGCACCAAAAGGCAAAAGTCGTGGCTTGCATGGACTAGCGGTAAATAGCGTATTGTATGCGAAAAATTATGTTTCAAATATGTCTAGTAAAAATGTTCGACTTCTGTTTAAAAGAGTGGTCGATGACGTCATAACTCTTACATGAATCACCCTGTATGTGATTTCGGTATTTGACCAAACGTGGAATTAAAAATAAAAATCGACCTGTCCGTGGATTTTTCTTTATACTTCATAATTCAGATTTTAATTAATTTATGCATTACTTTTCGAAAGCACTGTATAATAAGAAATTTTAAACAAAATTAGAAAATCTAAAAAGTAGTTAAAACTATGAAAAATAGTAGAAACCAGATTTGTATACAATTATCAAAGATTGTTTAGAAATTAATAAAACATTATTATTGTGTGCGAAGGAAAAATTCTAAAAAATTATATGAAATAAACAATTAACTAAAAATAAAACCTTTAGTTTGTTTTCTTTCTGTCAGGGGTTCATATTTTTTGAAGCGTTTAATATTTAAATAAAATTATACTCTATAACACTTTGCATTAGTTTTATCATAATTTCTTGTTTTTGTTAATTGCACTTTTTTATTATTATACTTTATTGTTATTACGCCGATGTTATTTTTTTTTTAATTTATGTATATTGTAAAAAATATTAACCCCTACTAAATAAAAATATATTTCAACCCCTAATTAAGCACGAAGTAAAAGAAAAAATAACAAAAATCAGCATAGGTATTTAAATGGGTCTAAGTTTCATAAAATTCGTAAACATTTTATTAAATCCTGTACAAATTAGTTTGTTAGTTTTATTTATTTTAACAAAACATATTTTGAATAAATACAAAGTTGATATTATGTATAAAATGTACAACAAATATAATTAAAAATTAAAAATTATTTAAACTATTACGGACTAAATAAAATAAATCGTGGATAAGAAATCATATAAATTAGTATATACTGGTTAAACACTTAAAACAATCATGCATTTTCAATAAAATTGGGTAAAACGAATTATTAGGTTTTTATTAAAGTTCTTAACATTAATCTAACGAGTGTTTTCCACTCCTTGTTAAGTAAAATTTCGAGTTTAGAAAAGCCTGAAAATTTTCATTTGCCGGGGCGCACGAGCGGCAATATTATCAATCTTAGGTGAAGACCTTTAAAAAATAATTTACAGCAATAAATAATTGTAAATAATGAATCTAAAATATTTGGTATCGAAAATTACAGATACTTTGAATATCGATGTGAAGTATTTTAAAGTAACGAGTGTCTTCCACTCCCAGACTAAGCATGAAGTAAAATTTCGAGTTTAGAGAAGCCCCGCGTAGAAAATTTGTCGAGGGTCGCGCAGCGACCCGAGACAAATTTTCACGGGGCTTTTCTAAACTCGAAATTTTACTTCATGCGCCACGCGTATAAAACAGATTTAAAATGAAGTTCAATAACACATATATCATCATTAAATAAAATAATTAATTAATCAGATATTTAGTTTTAAAATAATTAAGTTTTGAACATTTTTGTTAATAATAACTGACGGGGATATTAGAAATGTTAATGGTTGCAAATAATAGATTCAAATTTATTTTTAAAGGATTTGTATCCGTGATTCAAAATAGAGGAAACTCTCTGTATATCTGAGATAGTAATAAATAATATGCAGTGTACATACAATTTTTTTTGGATACCAGAAAAATTCCAGGGCTGAAAGGGTTAAAATATGTTTTGGGTAATTACTTTCTCAAATGTGTGCAGTTTCTTGTTTTCCTAAGTTATCAATGTTTGTATTTTATTAGTTATAAAATAGGTAGGTCATGTAAATGCACGGATATTGTTATGCAAATGAGTTTTTTCTTCTTATCTACGCAACAAGTCTTTTATTGACAATAACAAAACCAGGTAGAAGATATAGCTTTATGACAGACGAACCTGATTTTGAATAATGCGCTTCCAAAATAAGGACAAGGTAAATTTTCTGAGGTAAAGATGTAGCGGTGCACAGTATACCTGTGGGAGTGAAAGGAATAAGTGTGCAGTGGTTGGCGGGCTCGCATCAAAGAACCGGTCGATTCTTGTGTGGTAGAGTGAGTAACGTTAGATGTTATTTAGGAAAGCACCTGAAACCGGAGAATGAAAATCGTCCTGACCGCCCCCTTGACAGATAGCAAAACCGTGCCGGCGAGAAGGCGGTGGGAATTTTCCGAGCGTCGCACGAAATAATCAAAAACGGCTCCGAACGGCAAATTGGTCGGCGCCCTGAAATTCTCGAGCGTCTTCCCTCTGGTGCAGATCAAACTGAAGGAGCGGCGTGAAGGCGAAAAAACGTGGTTCTACTTGCCGCTGGTGGTGGAGAAGATAGACGACTACAAGAGCTTGAAGAAGTTCAAAATTTCGTCGGAGAAGAAGGAAAAGGAGAAGCGGTGCGTGTTCAGGGAGGCCTTGAACAAAACAGGGGTGAAGGTATCTAGTGTGGCTGTGACGCTGAAAGAGTGGTGGCGCGATGTGGGGCTGTGCCCCGGCCCCAGCCCCCGGGCCTGGCGTGGCCCGGTAGGCGCGCGACCTTGCACCAAACACCGGACCAGAAGGCCCCGACCCATGGGACATACCCTCAGTATGTGTAAGCTACAACAATGCCGTCATAAGAAAAGTAAGTTTCAAATATCAATCTAACAAAATTCATTCAATTCACCAATTCACGGAAACAAAATTAAATAAAACTGCAAAAGTCTATACCAGCGCTTCCCAAATTATTTTGTTTGGAGGTTGGGTATTTTTTTAGCATGGAGCGATCAGGAGGGGGGCTCAGGAAAGGGACCAAAATAATAATAACAAAGAAATAATGAAATTTGACAATAAAAAGAAATCTTGAAATCTCTAATCCAGCAATTCTCAAACTTTAAAACATTGCGACCCACTACCAATACTAGCTTAGATAACTTACTAAATCTAGGTTATTTATTAGTTTCTAGAGTTACCAGTTACTTAAATTAGATAGTATAAGTTAGTTAGCAATTTCATAAGTTATTTAAAATGGGCGACTGCCAGTTTTACCCTAAAGAACAACTACTTTTAGTAACTGGCAACCATCCTAACCTTAGCTTTAGCAAACCAGTTAAGCTGGAGAGATGCCGTAAAACTGGGTTAGATCCTGATTCACAATTTTTAAGTTATATTAATTGCCAGTTACTAAAGTAACCAATCGAACTTAAGACACAGGTTATTTCGTATGTTAATTGCTAGTTACTTAGGTTGTGTTAATCGCCAGATATTAAAGCAGTATACACAGTGGCGTAGCGTGGGGTTCAGCTGCCCGGGGCGGAGGCTAAATTTGCCGCCCCCTTATTTAGGTATTCTAGGTATCATAAACTTCAAAAATGTTCTTCCCTGTTTTTTGAATATAAAAAAACCATTTTGATCAATTTGGAAGATTTGTCAACTTCTGTCAATATAAATAACATTTTCCAAGTTTTATATAAAATAAAAGTTATTACTTAAAATTTAAAAAATTTCATTTTTGAAATATTTGTTTTTAAGTATTATTCAATTTTGATGTTTTATTTGGATACAATTAACTTTTATCAGAAATCGGAAAAAATATATTTTTTTTAAGTTGCAAGTGTTGACAGTTATCAAGGCCGTAGCCAAAAAAATTCTGGCTACGGCCTTGACAGTTATGATATATTTACAGTGGACGTTTAGTATGTAATGTCACATTTAATTTATATGTTTAATGTTTATTTACGGAAATGCCATTGAAAGCACATAATGCTTAAAACTGACAATAAATTAAAAGCAATAAATAAGTTAATATATAAAATCTAAAACAATATACAAATAGAACAAACAAATGTTATTTATAATGTCAGATTTATCTAATAATGTCACATGGCATTTAAATTATTATGACAGTTGGCATTCGTAATATTTCTCAGTTTGATATGCCAATACCTTCGTCCAAATCCAAATTCTTCGGGCTTTTCTCAACTCGAAATTTTACTTCATGCTTAGCCTGGAAGACACTCGTTTAAGTTTTTTAAAAATTTTGAAGAATTTTCAAGATTTTACAATTTCCAAAGTTTTAGTTAATTTTTAACGCTTTTCGTAATTTTCTTAGATTTCTCTCAGTTTTCAAAATTCTGAAGGTTTTCCTGAATTTTCTATATTTATAATGTCAGATTTATGTTATAATGTCACATGGCATTTAAATTATTATGACAGTTGGCATTCGTAATATTTCTCAGTTTAAAATGCCAATATCTTCGTCCAAATTCAAATTCTTCGGGCTTTTCTCAACTCGAAATTTTAGTTCATGTTTAGTCTGGAAGACACTCGTTTAGTTTTTTGAAAATTTTGATGAATTTTCAAGATTTTACAATTTCCAAAGTTTTAGTTATTTTTAACGCTTTTCGTAAATTTCTGAGATTTCCCTTAGTTTTCAAAATTCTGAAGGTTTTCCTGAATTTTTTAAATTTATATTGTCAGATTTATCTTATTATGTCACATGACATTTAAATTCCAATATCTTCACTTAAAATCAGTGTTTTATGCGCGTGGCGCAAGAAGTAAAATTTCGAGTTGAGAAAAGCCCGAATTTGGATTAGGACGCTGCGCGTCCAAATCCAAATTCTTCGGGCTTTTCTCAACTCGAAATTTTACTTCATGCTTAGTCTGGGAGTGAAAGACACTCGTTTAGTTTTTTGAAAATTTTGATGAATTTTTAAGATTTTAGAATTCCCAAAGTTTTAGTTAATTTTTAACGCTTTCCGTAAATTTCTTAGATTTCCCTTAGTTTTCAAAATTCTGAAGGTTTTCCTGAATTTTCTAAATTTTAGTTAATTTGAAAAATTTCGATACTTTTCACAAGTTTAAAATGTTCAAATTCTTGGCAATTTTCATACTAAATATTCTTTAACTTTGAAAATTTTAAAGTTTTTCATGTAATTCCAAGGTTTCCAAAAATCTAAGGTGTTTCCTGAATTTCTTAAATTTTCAGTAATTTTAAATATTTTACACTTTTAATTTATTTTCCTTGATTTTGTAAATCTTGGCAGTTTTCATAAATTTTCTTAACTTTCGTTAAATTTAAACATATTGATACTTTTTATGAATTTTCAATTTTTATTTTTTTCATGATTTTTCATCACCTTTTTTTTAAATTTTAACAGTTTTCGTAAACTTCCTCAATTTTTGTTACATTTCAAAATTTCGACGGTTTTCATGAATTTTAGATAATTTTAAAAGTCTCGACAATATTTCGTGAATTTCCAAAATTTTTATTAGTTAGTTTTTAGTTTTTCTGAATTTTCTTGATTTTATTTTATTTTACAAACCTTGACAGTTTTCGAGAAACTGAATTTTTAAAAATTAGACGCCTATTGCGATTTTTTCAAGATTTTCATTGATTTTAAAAATATTGATGCTTTTCAGGAATTTTTAAGATTGTCGTTAATTTTACGAATTTTCTAAGATTTCCCCGAATTTTAAAAATACTGACGTTTATTCGTGAATTTCCAAAATATCCGTTAATTATTAAAATATTGTAAATTTAATAGATTTCCGTTATCTTTCAAATTCTTGACGATTTCTCCCTTACTGCCGTGCTGATTTTTACACCGACTAGTTTTGACCTTCAATTATTATCATTTTCAGTATAATTAGATTAAAAAATGTTTCGCCGCTAGGGATTGTAAATTTAACTGGAATTTTTTTTATTTGTCGATTAACCAGTTTTTTGGTATTATAATCTACCGTGCTATCATTTAAAACATGATTTAGAGTAGGCTTTGAGTTTTAAATTAGATTGGCATTACTGCATGTTAACACATAGTTTAGCATAACCTTAAATTTATTCCATCATTCCATAGATGTTAATATATAAGATTTCTATATAAAACATCAGTAAAATGATGCGAGCACAACTTTGTTTGTGAAACCAGAAAACAAATATCAAAATTGAATTTGTGTTCAGTATTCCGGCACCAGATACCCACAGACGCGTTTCGGACTTCAAGGTCCTCTTCAGTGTGGTCCCGACCCAGTGCTGAGGAATACTGATACTGGGTCGGGACCACACTGAAGAGGACCTTGAAGTCCGAAACGCGTCTGTGGGTATCTGGTGCCGGAATACTGAACACAAATTCAATTTTGATATTTGTTTTCTGGTTTCACAAACAGAGTTGTGCTCGCTCGTGGACGAAACAGTGACCTGTATATGCACTTTGTGCATTCGTGTCACTGACGATGCCACTATGAAGCATTAGATAGCGTTAGCTATCGAATTCATTAATAGTTTTCACATATTGGCTTGAAATAGTCAGAAATGTTCAGTATTCCTCAGCACTGGGTCGGGACCACACTGAAGAGGACCTTGAAGTCCGAAACGCGTCTGTGGGTATCTGGTGCCGGAATACTGAACACAAATTCAATTTTAACAATACAAAAATTCATTTTTTTATTTGTCAAATCAACGGAAGCCATTTATAAAAATACATAAATATAAACATTAATTACAATAGTAAAGGTATAAAACTTAAATCTAACTTAAATCTAATAACTTAGGCTTAAAAAATTTTACCTATACGAGGGTTGCCTTTTATATTTCGGGATTGGGCAACCCTAGTGTTGCAATCTGGCAACTGAGAGCTCTATCGTAAAGTTTGACATTTTTGAGGTTATACGTACTCAGAACGTTTTGACATATGAGCGTTATTTGTGTCGTTTACACTAACTTAAAAGATTTATCTCGGCCAAAGAATGGAATTAAATCGTGAACATTTTCGTGCGATTATTTTTTACAACTTTTGACGTGGATTAACTAAACAACAGTGCATGGATGAACTTAATTCAATTTTTGGCGATGAAGCTCCATCAAGGACCAGTGTTTATCGATGGTATGGTGAATTCAACCGAGGTCGTAGTTCACTCCAAGACGAATTTCGTGGAGGTCGTCCAAAATCAGTTGTTGTTCCGGAAACCATTGATGCTGTGCGCAAACAAATATTGCAAGATCGTCATGTGACCTATCGTGAGATTGAGATAACCTTAGGCATTAGTGGGACCAGCATACATTCAATATTGCATGAACATTTGACTGTCAAAAAAATTTGTTCGCGTTGGATCCCACACAATTTGTCAATCGCTCAAAAAAAGGCTCGTGTCGATTGGTGCAAAGAAATGCTCAAAAAATACGATTGCGGTGCTTCGAAACACGTCTATGACATCGTGACAGGTGATGAATCAGTCGGTCGACCGTATGGGTGTTTCAAGATGAGCCAAATCCAACAAAAGTTGTTCGCGCACGAAGCACTTCCAAGCAAATGGTCGCCTGTTTTTTCGGAAAAACTGGACATGTCGCAACCGTACCACTAGAACAACGCAGAACAGTCAATTCTGAGTGGTACACAACCATTTGTTTGCCAGTTGTCATCCAAGAAATCAGGAAAACCAACCGCCGAAAACGGATCACTCTTCACCACGACAATGCGAGCTCTCACACATCGGCTCAAACAAGTGCATTTTTGAGCACGCAAAACATCGATTTGATGAGTCATCCGCCATATAGTCCTGACTTGGCACCGAATGACTTCTTTTTATTCCCATCCGTAAAAAATAAAATGAGAGGTCAACGTTTTTCGACACCTGAAGACGCGGTTGATGTGTTCAGAATGCATGTTTTGGAGGTACCTCAATCAGAGTGGCAAAAGTGCTTCGACAATTGGTTCAAACGCATGCAAAAGTGTATAGATCTTAATGGGGAATATTTTGAAAAACAATAAAGCGATTTTCAATGATTAATATTTATTTTTGTTCTCTAATCCCGAAATATAAAAGGCAACCCTCGTACAGTCTGTTGATTCTGCATATTTTGTTAACTCGTATATTATCTTAATTTTTTTTTAATTCACTTCAACATATCAACTTTAGTTTATTTTATTTGCAAACATTTTTTGACTCGTTGAGAATTTTCCAAATATTTTATTTTATTTTATTTGTCAAATCAACGGTAGCTATTTACAAAAACCTAAACATTGATTTAATTAGTTTAGGTATAAAACCTAAAATTAGCTTAAATCTCACTAAGGGTTAAAAAAGATCGAAGAGATTTTAAATTGTCATTGAAAAAATTAAAGTCAATTTTATTACAGTTTGCGCATAATATACTCAAACCGAAGTGAGTGCAATAGTTTGTTCTGCGCATTTGAACAAAAAATGTCGTAGTATTTCGCAGTGAACGGTTTGGAACATGAATATTAATTAAATTCAACAGTTCTGGGCAGCACGTCAAACCATTCATTAATTTGAATACAAAAATTATGTCCGTATTAAAGCGACGTTGCTCGAGCGTTTGCAAACTAATATTTAATAATATTTCAGTGTATGACATACCGGGATAAAACTTAAATGCATTGAACCTTAGAAATTTCTGCTGTACGCGTTCTATTTGATTGTGTACTGGGCGACCATATCAATGAACAGTAGTCAAGGTGGGGCCGAACTAGGAAAGCATAAAGTTTGACATAAGTATTTATACATTAAAAGTGCGATTCTTTTCGCAATCTACAACAAGTTAGTCTTACAAAGACTATATCAAACACTCATTGAAACAACTACTTCCCAGGCTAATACCCCGACGGACATTGAATTATACAACAAGTGTTTGCTGTTACATACAGTAACCCACTGCAAATGTAACAATTTGGGTCAAATTATTCAGGCCATCTATAGACGCGTTTCGAGATTTATCTCTCATCAGTATAGCTTTGACATTCCCTCTAAACAATTTGACACCTTAGACTGGCGGTCACGTTACCGTTCAAACATAAGTATAAATGAAATTGAACGGTAATGTGACCGCCAGTCTAAGGTGTCAAATTGTTTAGAGGGAATGGCAAAGCTATACTGATGAGAGATAAATCTCGAAACGCGTCTATAGATGGCCTGAATAGTTTGACCCAAATTGTTACATTTGCAGTAGGTTACTGTATGTAACAGCAAACACTTGTTGTATAATTCAATGTCCGTCGGGGTATTAGCCCGGGAAGTAGTTGTTTCAATGAATGTTTGATATAGTCTTTGTAAGACTAACTTGTTGTAGATTGCGAAAAGAATCGCACTTTTAATGTTTGAAGTATTCTGCAACCAAGAATTGGCAATTTCATTTATACATAAGTATTTATTTTATTAAATTCTCTGCATTGCCTTTTTACAAACTCCAACATCTGAGATGCTTTAGATGTTATTATATCAATGTGGTAGTTAAAATTCCATGAGCGATGAAAGGTTACACCAAGATCTCTTATTATGTGTGTATGATTCAATTGCGTGTTCGACAGGAAATAATTTCTCTGCGTTTTAATTTTCTTTTTGGAATAAGAAAGAACAAAGCATTTGGATACATTCAACTAAGCAATTTAAAATACACCAACCACTAAGGGAATTCAAATCATGTTGTAATTTATTATATCAACATGTATCCTTAATAGGAGTATACAACTTGAGATCGTCTGCAAAAAAAGACAATTAGAATGCTGAAAACAACCGACAATATCGTTAATAAATATTTTTAAAAGTAGTGGTCCTATGTGTGATCCCTGTGGGACACCGGAGGTCACAGATATAGGACTAGATAAGCAGTCGTCCATGCGCACTAATTGTGATCTATCTGTTAAATATGAATATATCCACTCAAGCATAATGCCATGAATACCACACCTAACAAGTTTTTCAATATATTTTTAAACTAAAAGAGCTACAAAAAAGTATCTGCAGAGAATCAAGAAATAATCAGTTAATGAGTAACTGATTATTTCTTGATTCTCTGCAACTTTTTTTCAATTATATTAAATTATATCAATTTTATTAATATTTTTCAAGATACGAAGAAAAAGACGCTCGCCGTTCAATTAAAAACAATCAACTCAAATTAAGTCGGATAACATTCAATTTTGATTCAGAAGAAGAGCCAGAAAAGCTTTAACTAAAATTTTTAGAAGTTCGATTCTTTCTGCAATTTTCAACTAATTTGTTTTACAAAGACTAATTTAAATTAGTGCAGTGTAATCAATATTACGTTTTACAATAGGTGACTGTATTGTAACAGCGAACATTTCAAGGTGTAATTCAATATTTGGAGGGTGTAATTAGCTCGGGAAGTAGTTAAAATATTCTGCATCCAAGTATTTCAAATTTAATTATTATTTTAAAGTTGTTTGATGTAAAACTTGCCGTGCCACGGATTGAATAACATCACACGATATAAAAATGTTCGTGAAGTGTGGGTATAGTAACGATCCTTCTAAATTTAATGTTTCGCATAAATATTAGTTTTTGAAAGTAGGATAATGATAAAAGTTCCAACTAGTTTTAGAGTGAAAAATTCGCAATTTAAGGAACTCTCGTTATAATAATTATACACAAAGTTATGGAGTTGGTTACCTTTTTTTCGGTTTTAATTATGTCTGCGATAAAAGTGGATTAATTAGAGTCGGAAAAACTAACTTTTTCATATTATTATTATAATGCGGATAAATTAAGTTTTATTAACATTTATGCGGATAAATGTAGATAGTGGATTTATTTTTTTAGCTTTTGTTTATCTTTTACTCTCTGCATTTTCCTTGAATATGACGTTTGTACGTTGAAACTAGTCGGAATAAAATTAGAAATCTTATATTTTCTTCTTTGATTTTTTTATCTTTCAGAAACAGTTTTATAATTTAGGTTAAATTCCACTAATCGATTACTTGTTTTGAGTTTTACATTTTGGTTGATTTGGTAAATTTTTGTCAATTTCTCCTAATTTTTACAGTCCTGAAGTTTCTGTAAAGTTGTAATAGTTATTTAAAATATACGATTTTTATTAAATATTGACATACGTAGATTTTTTCTTTTAAGTATACTTTCACATATTTCATATTAACATTTGTTAATATAGAATATGTGCGGAGCGACCAAACCAATCTTTCAGGCTTTTCTAAACTCGAAATTTTACTTTATGTTTAATCTGGGATTGGAAACACTCGTAAGAGGCTTCAAATTTAAAGTATTTAATAAAACAACGAATGTCTGAACATTTACATCGATAAATCGTGATTTGTATACCTAAAACAAAATTTTCCTTTTTCAATTCAACTTTTAGGGCTTCCCAAAACTTGGAAATTTTACTCTTGCTCCGAGAGGCATATAAAACACTGAATTATGGTGAAGTTCCAAATCGCATACATCATTAATTAGAATTACAAAATCAGATATTTAGTTTTTGTCAACGATAGTCAGTGTTGACTAGAAATAATTAGGTTTTGAATATTTTTATTTATAAAAACTGTTTTTTTTTTCAATATTAATATTAACCCTTTCGGCCCTGACGGTGGCATTTGCCACCACTAAAATTTAATAAACATACTGGGAATTTTTTTTTTAAATATACCATATGAGCGAAAAGTGTTATCCTCTAGCATGCCATGACTTTTTTTGCATTTAGAGTTTAGAGAGTTGATACCACTGACAAATCCGCGTGATCTGACGCGGTCCGGCATTTGACGTGCGACGATAAGGTTATGTATTTTGTATAAAAAATATTGACAGTTACAATTGCAGTAAGAATTAATATTGTTTTCAATAATTTGTTACCAACATAATATTTTTTAGATATAATTTCATAGCCTTCTAGATGATAAAACTTTTAGATCATATTGCACAATCGACCAAACTCGAACTGAAACACACTTTTTTTACCAGTGCCTTACGCACATTTGGAGGTTGCAACTGATTTGCATTATACGACAGGCAGGTATTTTTTTCTAAGTTATAGGTTGTCATTTAAAAATAATATTGATGACGTCAAAACTTTTAAAACAATTTTATGAAATATCTGAAAAAAGTTTTTCATATGCGCAATAATTTAAATCGCTATACACCTTTTAGATTTTTTCTCTATCATGAAACGATGTTACCAAATTTATCCGCTACCTAATTTTCACACTGTATAATATATTTAAGGGTGGTCATTTCAAGCATTCAATTCAATTTTCTCTACATTAACAGAGTTACCAAATTTATCCTTACTTAATTTCTATATTCCGGATTGAAAATGCTCACCCAGTATAGTCATTATTTATCAAATTATTCAATAAAATTTAAAGATGTTATAAGAAAATATTTAATTTTTAATCTGTAAAAACTGTTGCTCCTTAGATTTATTTTTATTACCATTCAAACACAGAGGCTAAAACTTTTAATTACGAATAAGAATTTAGAATTTTAGTTGCGTTTTCAGTAAAATGTTGGTGTTTTTAAAATGCCTAATTCCTAATTTCATGTAGAAACTTTGGTTGAATCCCCATGATATAAACACTTGACCATTGCTCGTAGAACAGACAGGTAGATTTACGATCACCAAAATGTGTTTGGGAACGTTTTCATGATCAATGAGGTGGAAATTCGCTCTTGTTTATGGCTTTTCGTTGCAGTTGAAGTTTAGGCGATTCGGTGTTTTTTTCTATTGGCCAAATCTAGTAATTTTTTTATAATGTTGGATATTTTGTTGGATACTCTGGTTGTAATTCTGACTTTTACCTTCAAAATAAATTTGAGGTTATGTTTTCCACATGGTTGCCATGTGTTAAATTACCTTATCATAAAGATTAATTAAGTAGCGTAACATTACTTTTAGCGTTTTATTACCACCTTTTTGTGAAATAACTAATCATTTGCAACATGGCATTCATATATCAATGTCATTACATGATAAACAGTAGGGACACCCAAATAATCAAAGAACCTAAGAAAAATAAATCTGGTTGTCTAATAAACAAAAAACAGTATGTATATCCAAGAATTCAGGCAATATGGTAATGGATTTAAAGCCCCCGCATTGTTGCCAAGAGTACATGTAAACATTCAACATAACCTAAAAACCCGTCCGAGAACGTTAGGTGCTAGATGCCTAACGTTGAGTTATGAATGGGTAAAAAGTGGTGAATTATGGTTAAGTTGTAGTGACGCAGCAAGTTGAGGGCCCAGATCCACACCAAATAACATAAAACTGCCATTTATCAATATAAATTTGAACGTGCATTGAAATGTTCTAACAAATTCACTTTTCCTCGGACTCGGAGTTTTCGCCTGGATTTATTACGAGTGATGAAGCGGCAACGCTGTGGGGTATTACCAACAAAACGTCATACATTTAACGCGTGCTTTAATGTTGTGTTTAGGGAGTTTAGAGATGTCGGAATGGCAATGAAAACAACTAGATATTGCTTGCATTCTCGGACGAACTATACATGTATGCATGAGCTGTAACTTTTCTGATAATAGTTTGTTTTTTTAAATAGTTTGATTTGAAGTCTTAAACGAGTGTTTTCCCCTCCCAGATTAAGCATGAAGCAAAATTTAGAGTTTAGAAAAGCCTAAAAATTTGGTTTAGTCCCGTAGCGCGTAGCGCCACACGACCAAACCAAATTTTCAGGCTTTTCTAAACTCGAAATTTTACTTCATGCGCCACGCTTATAAAACCTGATTTTTGGTTAAGTTCAAAATATTCTAGTAAAGCAGTATGCTAAAAACGTGTATTTTGAACATCACATCAAATCAGCGTTTAGTACGCGTGGCGCATGAAATAAATTTCGAGTTTAGAAAAGCCTGAAAATTTGGTTTGGTCGCTTCGCTTCGCGACCAAACCAAATTTTCAGGCTTTTCTAAACTCGAAATTTTACTTCATGCTTAATCTGGGAGTGGTAAACACTCGTTTAAGACTTCAAATTAAACTATTTAAAAAAAACAAACGATTATCTGAAGATTAACAGCGTATACAGTATACTGAGATATGTATACTTAAAAGAAAAACTCTCTGTATATCTGAGATAGTAATAAACAATATGCAGCGTACAAAAAAATGTTTTGGGCACCAGAAAAATTCCACGGCTGAAACGGTTAACGAAACAATAGGCTCCATTTAATTTACCGAAATTCCGGTAAAAATCAGCAATTTATAGGAAAATTTGGATAGTATTTTTTTACGATTTATTGGTAAACCGGTTTTACCGGTATTTCAATCCATATGCAGTGTAATAAAATTTACGAGCGACGATTTAGGCACTCCACTAAATCATTTAACTTCACTCTATGCATGATTACTTGGATACTATTTTATGTGCACAAAATTATAGCCAATATTTATTTAAGCCCAATGACGAATACGAACAATATGTTCAAGATATCGAAGGAAAATCATAATTTATTTCGATTGTATCAATTTTTCTTTATGTATGACTAAGATTTGTGCCGTTGTCGTTTTCAATAAGAAGATTTGTGATTTAAGATCAATTACTTCAAGGAAAAAAGGGCCAAGTGCATCGTCGCTCGTAAGCATTTCCCATTTATCACCGCCTCAGGGAAAACAGAAAACCGATCAATCATTCTGTATTTTCCAATTACGTTTTCTACAACTCATACTTTAACGTCCTCCAATAAATTGATCATTAATTCGAAATGACTAACAAAACATTCTCCATCAATAACATAATACATATGTATGATACAAAAAATTATTCACACATCACTTGTACACAACTATTTCAAAATGAATAATTCTGATTGATATTTGAAGTTATGAGAATTTGAAATTGTGCTCAATGAATTTAGGTCAAGTTTAGTCCTTAATTTAGTTATAATTCACTTGTACAAGAATTAATTAAAATCAATTTACACAGTAAAATCAATACTGATTGATTTAACTGCGAATACGGGAATTTGTTTGAATATGTAAAAGGCTGTTGATTCGTGACAAATACCGAAAATTGTGTGTCCGAACATTTCTGTTGCAACGACAAAAACTGTCTAAATACATACTTAGCTAAACTTATTAAAATACCTCAAATTAACTTTATTTTAAATTACTGTTTCCATATATTCACTAATCATATTAAAGAATTAATCTTAAGTTTAGCATAAATTAATAATGTTAAAATACATTTATAGTGGAATTCAGGAGAGATGTCCTACGACTCATTGATGTGGAATGTGTGGTTCGAAGTTTTTAGAGAGTATGTCCACAGTTGTATCTGCAACGATTTTTCCTAGTTATGACAAATGTTGACGTTACATGACAATATCATATTGTTTAGGTCGTGAGTATATTAGTGTTCTTTCTTTTGAGTATACATTTCCTAATTAAGTGTTGTAGATTTTTAAATATTCGTTGTTTTATTAAAAAAGGTCAATTTGAAGTTTAAACGAGTGTTTTCCACTCCCAGATTAAGCATGAAGTAAAATTTCGAGTTTAGGAAGGCCTGAAAATTTGGTTTGGTCGCGTAGCGCGAAGCGCGGAGCAACCAAACCAAATTTTCAGGCTTTTCTAAACTCAAAATTTTACTTCATGCGCCACGCGTATAAGACACTGATTCCAAGCGAAGTTTACTCGTTCACAATATTGCAGTGCTTTCAGTGTTTACTGCGCGTGGCGCATGAAGTAAAATTTCGAGTTTAGAAAAGCCTGAAAATTTGGTTTGGCCGCTCCGCGCTACGCGACCAAACCAGGCTTTTTTCAGGCTTTTCTAAACTCGAAATTTTACTTCATGCTTAGTCTGGGAGTGGAAAACACTCGTTTTTAGCTTAGAAAATTAAGCTCTTTAAAAGAAAGCGTATGCATATAGGTATACATATGCATGTGCTTTTTTTAAAGAGTTCAATTTGAAGCTTAAAATGAGTGTTTTCCACTCCCAGACTAAGCATGAAGTAAAATTTCGTGTTTAGAAAAGCCTGAAAATTTGGTTTGGTCGCGTAGCGCGAAGCGCGGAGCGGCCAAACCAAATTTTCAAGCTTTTCTAAACTCGAAATTTTAATTCATGCGCCACGCGCATTACACACTGAAAGCACTGAAATATTGTGAACGAGTAAATAGAAAATTTCCTGTATGTATACTTAAAAGAAAAATTCCCTGTATTAACAGACTAATCCGATGACTATTTGCCAAATCTACTGAATGCGCATTCGATTCAACTAACAGTTTCGTTTGAGCTTACACAAAATCAACATAAATGCATTATTTAATAATAATAATAATAATTTAATGTAGCTTTATTCTAGTAAAAGTGTTTACAATAATGTATATAATAAATACTTAATATTAGAACATGTGTCAAAAATACGGTGTGTGTCAGCTATAAAAGTTCGGATTTCAAAAATTCCTCAATTATGACGGCAATGTGTTGAATAATTTAATACAGCTGTAGTTTACGCCGCTTTCGGTTAGAGAATAACGATGTATGGGATATACAAGACAATTTTTATTGCGCGTTATGTATTTATGATTTATTTTAGAATTTGAAAATAGTTCATTCTGCCATATCTCAGTTTCGATTCGAAATTTGGAAAGTAAGCTAATTTAAGAATAGGCAGTGCTACTTTATGTTTTAATGTTCTTAGCATGTAGCATATCTTACTTAATTTCCCAACCAGGTGATCAATGTGGTGTTTCCATTTTAATCTATTGTCTATCGCAATCCCTAAGAACATAGCAGTTTCTACTAAATTAAAGCTAAAATTGCCAAAGCGGATGTCAGTTTAAGGGCTATTTTTATGAAACAGGATACATTTAGTTTTCTCCCGATTTAGAATCAGTTTATTATTTTTGAACCAATCACTAATGTACAGCATTACTCTCTCGCCATGCCTCATAACTTCGTCTATTGTCTTTCCAAGTGTGCATATATTGTTGTCGTCTGCATATCCTACGATTTTGCAGTTTGGGTCAGAGTGATTGTTTAAGTCATTGATAAAAATGTTAAAAAGAAAGGGAGCAAGAAGACTTCCTTGGGGCACACCCATGCTCTGATGTCCAAGACATCTGACCGCACCGTCACACATTTTTTTGTTTACTCGACAATCTGCTTTCTAGTTGACAAATAGGATTTATACCACTCATAGGCTATACCTCGGAATCCGTAGTTATATAATTTAGATAGAAGTAAATTGTGATCGATGCAGTCAAATGCCTTAGACAGATCAAGCATAATGCCACAAGGAATCTGACTTCTTTCAATTGCACGGTGGACATAATGTGTAAAGTCAAAAAGGGCGGTATTTATATTTTTAAATTTGGTAAAACCATGTTGCTGTTTTGATAGAATATTATGCTTGACTAGGAAATCTCTGCTTTGTTTAGCTACGAAATATTCTAGAATTTTTGAAAAGGTTGATAAAATGCTCACCGGTCTATAGTTTTCCATGTTCATATGGTCTCCTTTTTTATGAATCGCCTTAATTTTAGCGGTTTTTAACATTTCCGGAAAAACATCCTTCTTTAGAGATTCATTTATTATGTGGCATAGTGCTTGACGTGTTTCAATAGTGACATTGATATTTCATCAATACCTGCACTTTTTTTATATGGCATGCTCGAGATTAGACTTACTACGTCATTTTCAGTAATTGGATGAAAAAAAAAAATAGTATGGTCAATCTTAAATTGCATCGTATTTATAACTCTGTTTAATTCATTTTCATCTAAATTGCAATCACTATTTTTACTATTTTTTCCGGTAATTTCATTTATAACTTGTCATGAGGCTTTTGATTTATTAGAGGAGGATATTGTTTTATTATTATAATAAGATTGACGATCTTGTAGCAATAGTTAATTGTATTTTTGTTTATAGTGTTTATACGTGGCGTTAAGCTCAGGAAAATAATGTATTAGGACGCAATATAGATCTAGTTGATTTTTACACAGTTTCGTGTCTGCGGAGGTAGAAATATTAATTTTCCTATGGGATTTGGTTACTGCTTTTAGCTTAAAGTTCATATTAAAATGGTAATAAAATATATTCATGAAGTAATTGAATTTTAAATTTACATCCCTTTCAAGATATTGATTTGACCAGTCTTCGGTTTCTATGTGGTCTGCAAATTGTTGTATTTGAGTGGTGCTATAGTCACGATATTTAGATATGTTTGGCACAGTGTCATGAAATATATTAAGATTTATTATTTGCGCCATATGATCTGAAAGACCTGTAGGAATAATAATAGAGCCATTTGGGCAGCTTGGTGGTGTAGTGGTTAGAGTGTTGTACTGCCACGCCACGGACCGGGGTCCAAATACCGGCCTAACAAGTTGTCTGCATTTATATAGGTTAGGATACAAATGCCAAACACTCCGTCTTCTCGGATATGACGTTAAATGCATGTAGGACCCGTGTACTGCCTGGATGTTGCGTGCACGTTAAAGATCCCTACCGGTGGGTTGGAACTCCCACCGGGTTCGGCAAAATTCCCGGATAGCTGTAGACCTAATCTCCGGGGTCATGATTGGCTTTAGCAACGGAAATAGATGACGTAAAACCCAAAAATAAAGAAAATAAAAAATAGAGCCATTTACAATTTCACAATTATTTGTGATTACATTATCAATGCAGGTTTTAGATGGAAAAGAAATTCTAGTATACTCATTGATAAGTAATTTTAAGTTATAGGATTTGATGATTATATCGTATCTTCAATAAAAAAAACCTCTAGAGTGCCATGATTTAATTTTCTTTTTAATTTAGGTTGGCTACACGCTTCAGGAATTGACATATAAAACGTCAGAAATGATAATTATAATATATAACTTCAGAGTTGCCAACCTATAATATTTTCCATAGCACTCTAGAGGTTTTATTTTATTGAACATACGATACTAAAGTGTGTAGAGAGTTTACATTTTTTCATTATATCTATATTGAAGTCTCCCGACAAATAGAATGTGTTATTTTTTTACAGTAGTGTGCGTAGCAGTTTTTCAAGTCTCAAAAATACACCAGTGTCTGAATTTGGCGTACGATTTGGCGTTATTTATTTCTGTAAATACCTGAACTATTTAGTAGATGTGGATATTGGATTTATACCACTTAAACTAACTTTTCAAACGATTGTGCACATTAATTAAAATGATTTATGTCTGGGCTTTCTGTCGCTTTTCACACACGCAATCTGATGACATCAAACTATTTTCGTATTACATGTATTCTTGCAGAAAGCACTACAAATCAAGGAAACCATGGGACACCTCTCGTGAATCGTACCTTATATCCTTATTCTATTATTTTGCCTAAATTGTAATTTTGCTAAGTTACTTTAATAATAAAATATTTTAATATTTGAATATGTTTTTGAATTAATATTCGAATAGGTACTTAAATTTTAAAAGTTACCAGCCCTAATTTTGAACGTGTCAATTTTTATATTATCTTTCATAATTTTCGTTAATTTACACAATATTCGTAACTTTCTACGTTAATTTACACAATATTCGTAACTTTCTACGTTAATTTAAATTTTGATGATTTTCTAACCAGTGTTATTGTTTGTCAGTTTTGACAGACGTCAATTTTAATAATTTTAATCAGTTGTAAATACACTGCCCGCCGTAAATAAATGAACACCCAACAAACTTAGTGCAATTTTAATAAAATGATCAGGAATGATGTATTTTATCTGTGCTAAGAAACGAAGAAAATTTCAACAAGATTTGATTAATAAATCAAGTTGCCATAGACACTGAAATTCTTTGGTTTTTTATTTTGACATTATTTATTAATTAGGCACTTAAAACGAAACGTTTAAGCTTAATTAATTTAAGTCCATTTTAAATGAATGCACATATTCGACATTTTTCTGTTCAGTTAGTGACTTTGGATGAGGTAAAATAATCAGTCTACCAGAAATAGCATTATTCATTTGCAATGTTAGTAATCGTGTGGAACGCATTGTCGCTAAAATCTTTCTATGTTGACGAAGATGGACAAAAACACATGATAATTTCTTGGTAACAATTTCATTCTTGCCTGATAACTGAAATTCTGATCCCTTGTTTACGAAACACTTTTTACCGAATACAACTTTCTCAATACACAAAACAAAATCGTGTGTATTGTGTAGTGTGAAAGCAAAAAAAAGAAGGGGGGGCAGTGGATGGATGTTCGCAATTAGTGGGATCGATGGAGTGTTCTGAGACCGGCACGAGTGCACCAGCAGCTCTCTTTCTATAAATAAGCTCCAGAGAACACATTAGAAACTGTCGGAGGAGGTAAGGGAGGAACTGTGTAAATTGCGGACGCATATCTAGAAATGAAACGAAATGAAATTCGATTAAGCATCTAAAAATAAGCGACATATTGATTTGCAATCGTCACGGCTGACGTTTCTTCTTGTATTTTTTCGCAACAACGCCCCCGCCTCTTATTCATCTACATTCTTAGAAACGAACGCTTGGATGTGATTTTTGTAAATACTATGTTTCAATTTTAAAATAGTCTCGCATACAAATTGTTTAATGGAATTTCTATTTCAAGATTATACATGTGAACATTAAACTTTACGAAATATCAAAATCTGTCAACTGCAAAGAAAACGGTTGTAAGTTTAAAATTAAGAATAAGTAAGTATTAATCATTTTCTGTGTAGCTAACGACTTTTACCTTTGATAGACTACATTCCGGGCACGATGTGCCCTTTTTCAATAATTAAACGTATTTTAAAAACTATTGCAAAGGGGCACATCGTGCCTGAAATGTAAATCTAGAATTAAAATAAAACTTTGAAGATAAAGGAATTCAACAACTTACATATCTATAACTAATACTACACGTAACTCCAACAAGAATTTTATTGATAAATATCACATGTTCGAAATTTACTATCTTTAAAATCACAGAACTTATTTTGGGTCGGAGACCCCACTGAAGAGGACCTTGAACTCCGAAACACGTCTGTGTATATCCGGTGACGGAATACGGAACACAAATTCTATTCTGTATACCGGGTGTTGACTTGGCGGACACAACATAGGAAATCCCATGTAAATTTTGAAATGTTCAAATTTTGGCTCCCCTATCTATTTTAGAAACAAAATGTATTTACCTTTTTTTTAGAGGGAACAATTCTGAATTCATTCGCGTTAACGTTTATCACTTTACGTTTCTCTAAGTTAAAATAATTAAGAAGAAGTAATGTGATTTTATAAAAATAATGACATGCCATGGAATGAAACAACAATTGCGGATGTTAAAATGGCAAAAGATATCGCAGTCACTTGATTAAAGTAAATGTTTTCCAAATAATTTACACTATACAAGAAAAAATCCTCCTTATGAAGTGGTATTATGCAGACCACAGTTATCACTATGTTTGCGTTATGTTTTTTGTCGTTAATTAAGTAACAGCAATGTCTTGTGGTATTTTGACATCCGCAATTGTTGTATCAAATCCATGGTATATCATTATTTTTATAAAATTTTAGCTGTAAATTTTCTGACATTCGTTGATTTTTATAAGAGTTCAATTTGAAGCTTTAAACGAGTGTTTTCCACTCCCAGACTAAGCATGAAGTAAAATTTCGAGTTTAGAAAAGCCCCGTGAAAATTTGTCGAGGGTCGCGCAGCGACCCGAGACAAATTTTCTGGGCTTTTCTAAACTCGAAATTTTACTTCATGCGCCACGCGTATAAAACACAGATTTTAAGTGAAGTTCGAATATTCGTAAATTTGACAATATTTTCGTGTTTTATGCGCGTGGCGCATGAAGTAAAATTTCGAGTTTAGAAAAGCCCAGAAAATTTGTCTCGGGTCGCTGCGCGACCCTCGACAAATTTTCACGGGGCTTTTCTAAACTCGAAATTTTACTTCATGCTTAGTCTGGGAGTGGAAAACACTTGCTTAAAGCTTTAAATTGAACTTAAAAAAAAACAGGAAATATCCGCAATTGTTGTATCAATTCCATGGTATGTCATTATTTTTATAAAATCACATTACTTTTTCTTAATTATTTTAACTTAGAGAAACGTAATGTGTCAAGTGTGTACATTCATAAATTTAGAATTTTTCCCTCTACAGAAAAGTGACATACATTTTGTCTCTAAAATAATTAGGAAAGCCAATATTTGAATACATTAAAATTAACATGCGATTTCCTATGTTGCGTCCGCCAAGTCAACACCCGGTATATATATACAATTTATTTTGAATATATATTTTCTATATTATGAAATTCAATCTATACAAGAACAATAGATTAAATTTTATAATATAGAAAATATATATTTTTTAATCCTCGTGTCCCTGTGTACTACGAAAATCGCCAAAAAATATGGTAATAATTGCGATCAGTTTTATAGATTTTGATATATTTTTATTGCGAATTATAATTAAGGACTCTAGCATAGTGTCAACTATAATATTTGTTGCTTGAAAATGTTTGTAAATATGCAAATCAAAATGTATTTTTTGAACCAAGCAATAGTACAAATTATAATAAGACTAACTTCATTGTTTAATTAATAAAAGTGCTGATAAAATATAGTAATAGTTTAATTTTGATATAGATTACCACGTAGTAACGGTAAAAACCATCGTGATGTTAACTTCACTGTATTTATCATCTTAAGGCAAATATATATCTCACTCTCAGGCCCGGTGAAGCCATTATTGGGCTGAAACAATGACAACGTAATAAATAACAGCATAACGAAGCAGTAGCAAAGACTATAAAATCCTCTTTTTAATTTTTATTAAAAAGAGCATAAATAAGATATTAACCCATTAAGCGCCATTGATGCAATAACGCAATAATATTAATTTTTTGTTAATAAATTACTAAATATGTTAATTTGATACATTATATTATTTGAGCTGGCTTAAGAATGGGCGGAGAAAGATGTTAATATTTTGTTAGTTAAATATTTCGATTATTACTCATTACAAAAAAAATCGTTGTATTTCTAACTTCACAATATGTCAATGTTTTATAGTTGATACACAGACTTTTCGAAGGCACTCGAACAAATCAATCATGCCATTTTAATACATAAATTAAAATCATTAGATTTCCACGAATCAGTTTGCAAATGGATTGAGCATTTTTTTTAACTGGGCGTAGTAAATGTGTCAAAATAAAAAACCATCTATCTGAAATCATGACTGTTCCTTTGGGTGTTCCTCAAGGATCCTATTGCGGACCGTTGCTTTTTCTGTTGTTTATAAATAACATCTCAACAGTAATTAAAAATTCACATTTTTTTCATTTTGCTAAGGACCTACAACTTTTAAAAAAAATAATTCTCCTAATGATTGTACATTGCTTCAGGAGGATTTGTCATCTGTTTATGATTGGTGCTGCTAAAATCAATTATTTTTTAATTCATATAAATATAAGTGAATTACTTTCTCGAGAAAAAGATCAATCCACGATTTTGTTTATAAAACTGGTGATATTGAATTATCCAATGTTGCGAAAATTAAAGTTCTCGACATTGTTTTTGATACAAAATTAACATTTTTAAGTCGTAATAATAATAATTATCCAATTTAGCAGCGACAATGTTAGGTTATATAAAGAGAATCTCTCGGAAACTGGCTTCAGATTCCGAGAGATTCTCTTTATATAACCTAACATTCTCGCTGCTGAATTGCATATATTATTAATATATTAATAATAATTATTTATGTTGCATTTGTGCGTTCAAAATTGGAGTACGCCTTATGTATTTGGTGTCCTAGTCATAAGTGTTACCAACAAGATATTGAAAATATACAACATACATTTTTAAAATCTTTTTCTTACAAATTAGGAAATGGAGATAATTCTAATCTTGAAACACTGCTGACTAACTTTAGCCTCGTTAATATAAGTAACAGAAGAGTTTTTGCGATGATGTTGATGTTACATAAAATAATTAATGGAGATGTTGATTGTCCAGATATTGTCTTACAATTGGATTTTTATTTCAATGCAGAAAATAGATTAACTCGCTACGGCCCATTATTCCGAACTTCATTGCAAAATGATAGTTAACTTAAATTTTTTAAACGATGGCATATACTTTTCTTAGACATTGTCTTTCTGGATCCAATTATGCCCGATATGTTGATTTTAGTTTTATATTTATCCCAGAAAAATATAATAATAAATCAATCATATGTATAATGGCTATTATTCCTTATTTCACTTTTTAATTTAATAAAAAGTGAAGTAATTATCAGGAGAATTTTTATGTGTAATAATCATTTCACGTAAACTCAAAACATACAGTTATAAATCAATCAATCAATAAATTTATTCGACTATTAGATTGTATTATATAATATTAAACAAGTCATGCAAACACATAATAATAAAAAATCTTGTACACATGATTTTTTGCAATAAATGCAGTGTGCCTTGAAATTTAAAAAAAATGCAACACACGATGTTGTAAACAAATGCAATTTATGTATTTAACAAAAATATTGACAAATGTCATTTATTGTATAGTAATGTCAACCAAAAAAAGAAGATTTGTAAATTGGCCTTTCAATACTGTTTAAATTGTTTATTGGTTTGTATTTAAAATCCGCGTGTACCGTTAACTAATTTATTACACAAGGTGACGCAAAAGTAATGACACAATGTTCTAATGCTATAATTTTTTTTCTAAATGAAAACAATTGCTCTATTTGTGGATTATGTTTATTTGGTCCTTTACATTTTTTCTGTCAAGTCGAGAAAATAATATCGGTTAAGTGGCTGCCGCCAGAGTTGATGCACATTAGGGCTCGTTTTTTGAGTATTTTCCATCACTTTTGGCTATAGATTTGCCACATCTTTTTCAATGTTCATTTGTAGGGCCTCTAACGTCTGTGGCTTTTTCACATAGACACGTGACTTCGCAATACCGGAAGTCGGAAACGGTCAAATCAGTTGATCTTGCGGCAAATGCAAATCGCCAAAACGAGTGTTACCAGGCTGCACAATCTAGCCTCGAAATGCTTCTTTTTGAGTAATGTAGCGCGTTCTTGAAAAATATAGAGCTGCACTGTTTGTTGGTGTGTATTTTACATCTGTCTACTTCACAAATATCAAAATCCCGATGACATAAACCGCCATTTGCAAAAATGAGAGCATCTTTTGATAGGGTCATTACTTTTACGCCGTTTATTATTATTTTTAATAAATACTTAATTTCTTAGAAAAAATATTAATTTAACACTTGCACTACTTCTATGCTACAAGTTTCCAAATAAACAAAATTCAACTAATCTAACCTCCAAATTTAATGTTAAGAAACAGAATTTAGCAATCCCAACCCCGAAATTTAATGTAAACAAACAGGATTTAACTAACGTAACCTACAAATTTGATGTAAACAAACAAGATGTTGGTTAAATCTTGTTTGTTTACATCAAATTTGTAGGTTACGTTAGTTAAATCTAACTTACAAATTTTTCGTAAACAAACAAGATTTGACAATCCTAAACTCTGAATTTGATGTAAACAAACAGAATTCAACAAATATAACCCAAAAGATTGATGTAAACAAAGCGTATTTCGTAAACGTAACCTCCAGTTTTGATTTAAACACCGGAGATTTTAACGATGTAAGCTCTAAAATTAATTTAAACGATGTGGAGTCTTTGATGTGTTATGTCAAACCTGAATAGTTAAACATAACCTTACAATAAATGACATATGTTTCTTTTTTCCAAGGCACACCAATTATAATTTTTGAAAAATATTATTTCAAATAGAAGGTTTATTTTAATTTGGTTTCGACAACAATATTTTTGAAAAACAATATATTGCGCATTATTGGGTTCAGAAAAATAATTTCTAACGATGAAACGAGTGTTTTACACTCCCAGACTAAGCATGAAGTAAAATTTCGAGTTTAGAAAAGCCCCGCGTAGAAAATTTGTCGAGGGTCGCGCCAGCGACCCGAGACAAATTTTCACGGGGCTTTTCTAAACTCGAAATTTTACTTCATGCGCCACGGGCACAAAACATTGGTTCACAGTGGAGTCCGGATTTTTAAAATTCATGTATTCGAAAAATTTTTCTAAGGTACACTAATTTAATTTAAAAAAAATATAATTTGAAATAGAAGATTTATTTCAATTTATTTTCGACAACAATATTTTTGAAAAACAACATATTGGGCATTATTAGATTCAGAAAAATAATGTCTAATGTAGTAATCGTAATTCAAAAATTTTGCGATTTGAGATGCTGGCCCATTTTTTTGAAATTCAAATGCGTATATTTTTTTCAAAACGACTTGTCATTTATTATAAAAATTAGATATTTTTCTTTTTCTATATAAAAGCAATAAGTGCACAAATGTTCAAAAAAATCTGAACTGGTAAAGTGAAAGACTTTCTTAATTTGACATGGGTATACCCGTAGTGAAAACTCATAAAACTCCCGTATGCTCTTGCAGAAGACGGCCTAGGTGTGTTTCCCGGTGGTGATCTAGGACGCCGTGTTTTATGTCGCTGTGAACTGAAAAAACGTAAGTAGGGGTCCAAATTACTTCACGGGGATGTTTCCGCGTCATTTGGTGCCTCTAAATGGGTACAGTTCCAAGAGAAAAAAAAACTTGTATAGCAAAATATTTTTCGCAGATTTGTCAATTTGATTGACAATTTGAAAAATCAAAATGAGTCCAGTTCACACACTCACTTTTATTTTTCAAATTTTCAATCAAATTGACAGATCTGTGGAAATGTCAAACGAAACTTAATTAACGTCGACATGCTTCAACTGACTTTAACGCAAAAAGCGATAATAACGACCCGTTTAGAGACGGTATTAGTATTAGAGACATTGCTAATGAAGTGCCTTTCAACAAAAGCACCGTCTTGTTGGCTAAGAAAAAAATTGTTGTTCACCTGTACAAGTTTGTTTTACAAGACAAAAATACGATATTTTAGAAGTGGCTAATGCTTCCTACTGTTTTTTTCTCTCGCAACTGTACATGCTGGTTTTGTTGCTAGCCGTGAAAACATCGAAAATTCCCCTCGAATAAAGAAAAGTTTTGTACGTTTTAAAAAATACTGCACAACCCCCGCCTGTGAATCATTTTCGCTTCGTTCGCGTAGTTGAAGTGATTAAGACAAAAAATTACCTAGAAATACTGCATACGTTAACCGTATAAAATATACTGCTTAGAGATGTATCATTTATAGCCGACTTAGTTTAATTTTGATTTGATTCGTAAAGGTTAACATAAATGTTGCAAATATTTTACGTTTATTTAGTTCGTTTTTAATTTCGTCTAACCCATTGGTTGTTGGGAACCACTTTATGCCCGAAAGGGTGACAATTTAAATTTTAAATAGGGGCAATTCGAGAATCGGATAACTCATAGTTATATATAACATATTTTTACAGACACTTTTTCTGTGGCATTGTTAACAAACTACATATATGTTAAACGTCATATTTTCGTTAATTTTATTCAAATATTTGACATTATTTACATTTTATATGAAAAATTATTCGAGAATCTATGTCGAACTTTATGTTGAAAGTGCAATAAAATGTCAAAATTTGTGGAAAAGAAAAGAAATGTTAAATCTTTTGATAAAAAATTGGTCATTACGAAATTTTTCGTTATAAATTTTCATAATTCTTAATTTTATTTATGTCAATTTTGATGTTTCCGCCGTATTTTTTTTTTTTCTTAAGACGTAAATTGTTGATAATATACTGCTATCATATCTTTGTAGACACACCCTGTATGTAATTTCAGACAATACTGAGTAAAGGAGACAGTTGCCAAACGTTTTAACATTGCGACCCACTTTTTAAATACCCAATCAATAGCGTCCCACTCCAATGCTACCTTAGATTACTTAATAAATGTAGGTTATTTGTTGGTTACTCTAGTAACCGATTATTTAAATAAGATAGTATAGTGCGAGGACTGATACATAAGATAATCCCAGAATAAACTAGACGTGAATTAATGAACTGTTCCGGTTTAATGCGGCTTTCAATTTCGAATTTGGTCTACATATGCACTCATCATCATAACAAAGGATTAGTTAAGTTAGGTGAGTTGGCAATTTCATAATGGGATACTGACAAATAGTTGGCGTCTGAGATAGAGTAAGGTGAGATAACAGAATGTGAAGTTGGGTTGGGTTTGGTTTATGTAACCGTTATTTGACTTGAGTAACTGGTAGCCAGCCTAATCTAGCTTTAATTAGGTAAGTCTGTCATAAAACCTAACACTAACTATACATGATATAACTCCATAATACTATTTGAAATTAAAACAACTGAGTTTGAAGGCTTTTACTTTTGTTGTCAAATACTGCAACATGTTTCACCACACAGTGGCTTCATCAGGAAGATGAATAATTACTGTTCATCTGCCTGATAAAGCCACTGTGTGGTAAAACATGTTTTCAATAATAAAAGTTGAACCCTCCCAACTGTGTTTTTTTTTAATTTCAAATAGTACTATCTAGATTTATAAAATTATGCTTTATCATTTTTTTTTCCACATGAGGTGGTATCGCTTAGCGTCCCTGCACTACGATCTCCGTGGTCCTTTTGTGCTCCTCCTTTGTGCTTTGTGTTTTATCATACGAGGGGCACTGCTAAAGTTCGTGGATAATTTAAAACAAAATACAAATTACGTTATAAAATCGCTGTATTATTTCTTAAAATATTCTCCTTTAAAATCTATACACTTTTGCATCCGATGAAACCAATTTTCAAAACACTTTATCCACTCTAAGCGAGGTACCTCCAAAACAAGTAGTTTAAATGTTTTAACGGCCTCTTCAGGCGATGAAAAATGCACACCACACATTTTATTTTTGATGTATTAAAATAAGAAGCAGTCATTGGGCGATACATCAGGCAAATATGAGCAATAAGTCATTAATTGGATGTTGCTACTGGTCAACAACTGGACAGTTCGTCGTGGTGTGTGAAGTATACCAGTCAGAATTAACTGTCCTTCGATCCTCTAATCCCTGGGTCTCCAAACTATCTTCTTCGCGGGCCACAAATACAATTCTACATAATAAAGTCGGCCAAGATCCGATTAATTTTATAAAATTATGAAAAATTTAAGGAACAATTGTTACAATATTTCAAAATATGACATTTACAAAAAAAATTACAAACAATGGCGGGCCGGATTCATGCAAGTCGCGGGCCGGATTTGGCCCGCGGGCCGTAGTTTGGAGACCACTGCTCTAATCCAACAGTTACAACAGGGGTAGTATTTCTGAAATTGATCGCACGATCGGTCGCTTGCTAACTGTCAATTCTTTATTCCATATCTAAATGACATATTTCGTATGACCGAATCGTACGACTGATCTCGGGAATACGGGCCCAGGATCCGTTTTTCTGAAAAAAAAACAAGCAATCCTCAAGGTTCATTCAGGTTCATTTTGAAACACCCGTACACTCGATTACTGTTTAATTTCATTCTGCTACGATGTTATACACAGAATTTGAGCTTCGTTTTTTTTTTTAGTATTTCTTAGCACCACTTGAGACGCTGTTTTTGTTCTTTCAAATTGTGAGGGATCAAACGATTGCAAAGTTTCTGACATGTAAATGATCTTGCAAAATCATATGTATTTTGTTCCTCTAATGCCTAAGGAAGCCTCTATCTCACTATATGTCACATGCCGATCTGATAAAATCATTTCACGCACTGCATCGATATTTTTCGCTACAACAGAGGTGCATGAACGACCTACCCGAAGATATTCATCAAAGGTTAGTCTTCAACGCAACCATAGTTTTGGATGGTGCTTTATGTTCAAATAACGAACTAAGTTTTTCCACACATTACTGGAAAATCATAAAACATCATCACTCGAAAAACACGATTCGAAATTTTAATTTTGTACACAATAATTACTCTGTTAAATTCCGTTAACTGGATTACAGGTGAAAAAGGTCAAATTTTAGAAATATGACAATCGAAGAAATCTAGCAATGCAAAGAGTACTTGATTCCCCGAACTTTGGCAGTGCCCTACGTATGTAACGGTTTTCGGATAAGATAATTCTCAATTTATTAGGTCAAGTTTGACAATTTGAAAGTTCTAACGAGTGGTGTTCACTCCTTGATTAAGCATGGAGTAAATTTTCTAGCTGTTTTAAAATCGAAATCATACTTTATGCGCCAGGCATATAAAACACTGATTTGATGTAAAACTAAAAATGTACTGCTTAATCAGATCAATAAAAATTTATCATTTACTCAATTCTTAAAAATTGTTTCAACTGCTGGATTATCGCTTACTCGATTATTGAGATTCTCGATCTTGCTCATCACTAATATAAAATACATTCAAAATCCTATGTTCGACTCACAGTCCAGCAGTGGGTCGCGACCCATAGTTTGAGAAACGCTGATTTAAATCATTGATGTGGTGTCAATAACAACTAAGTTATGATCATTTACAGATAGCTAGTAAATAATTGCTATTTAACTTACTAGTGTGCGAAGTGATGTTTATGTGTACGATTTAGGTGCCAAATGCGTGCAAGTTATGATCCACGGACACCAATCAATGTATCAAAGAGAACTTTAGCCGACTAGATAAACAACAGAGTAATTATTATAGGCGGTTACATTTAGATAGTTAAGTTATGCATGAGGGGGATACCGATTTTAAAGGTGCTTAGTTAAGATGGAGAAACACCTAATTTTGCGGCTAAAAAATTGGAGCACTTTGCTTCAACTATTAACTACGCCCGAGATTTACCACGTATTTATTTATATTATAGATAATATTTTTGGTTTATTGATACATTTATCTGAAATTTGTACTATCGAATATGATAATAAACACAATCGTAGATACAACTTACACATAAAACTTACGCAAAAGAATACTTATTCGCTGTAAAAGTAACAAAGGTAATCGTGTCGGGATTTTTATGGTGACATAGAAGAAGTGGATCATGTTGCGGGATGGAAAATTTACGGTATCCCTTCGGGTGTTCCAGTCATGCAATTGGCCATATCTTTAGATTGCATGTCCCAATAGCGCGCGCGAGTATGAGTGTGTGCAAACGATCAAACTGGAACGGCAATTTAAAATGTGTCGCACTAAATTACCCTATAATCGAATCGAATCGGATGGAACTGATTCCATTGTTGGTCTTGTGCGCCCGACTGCGAGGACTGATACATAAGATAATCCCAGAATAAACTAGACGTGAATTAATGAACTGTTCCGGTTTAATGCGGCTTTCAATTTCGAATTTGGTCTACATATGCACTCATCATCATAACAAAGGATTAGTTTATAGTGGAAAATATAGAATTTGTTATAATGTCATAGTTTGCGGTTCAAATAGATTGTGCCAATTTTGATTTGTTGGCGTTGTGCTGGAATTGGAACGCAATTTGTTTAATTTACTCATTCACCCAAAATAGGTTAAGTTTATTTATTTGACAGAGTATACTAAACAGCTAGTAAACCTAAAATACAAACATTGGCACATTCATGGTTCTAGCAAGACATGAACGATTGTTGTTCAAAAACCTTTGCGCTGCTCGTGTGGTAATAACACGGAGTTCTTTTAAACAATAAATTGTAAATATACGTACCAATTCTAAATTTTTGAATATTTCAAGAAATATTGAAAGTGCGATGCTTTTTGCAATCTACAATAAACGTGTCTAAATACAATGTATTTTTTGATGAGAAAACTTTATACAGGGTCCGGCAGCGTTCCTTGGAGATTTTTGAAATAGCACAACTCAAACAATTTTTAAGACATTTTATTAAAAAAATATATTTGTAAACAGGGAGATTGAAAGTTTATAACGTATACAAAAACTTAAAAATAACCTCAAGTAGCGAAAATAACATCAGGTAAATGATGACCTCCGTTTTCGATGCACATCTTAAGTCGGTTAGTAAAGTTAGTCATCACTCCTTGCAAAGTTTCTCGAGGAATCGCACGAATTTCTTGCTGAATATTATCACGCACTTGAGCCAAATTTCGAGGCTTGTCAAGGTATACTTTTCCCTTTAGGTAACCCTACAAATAAAAGTCACATAGGATGTCACCGCGGTGTGACGTTTATTTGTGGGGTATATTTATTTGTTAAGTGGAGATTGACTGCAATCTAAATGTAGAAATATTGTCGTTCTTATTTTGTGATAAGTACTAGTATAGGTATATTTTATGTAAAGTGTACAGTGTGTAAGTACATTTAGAAATCTTATTATTCTTGTAAATTCTCTATTTAAACCATAATTCGTGGCATGAAGTGGTAATCTGAACAATTTTTTGAGTCTCGTATTTCTCGATACATTAAATTGTAATAAATATAAAGATAATTACAATCAACAAGCCCATTGATGAGCATAAAACCAAAACTTATGTCAATAACTTTCTGTCTGATTTTTAATGGTTTTAAATTCACAAGAATCAACATATTCGAACGGCTAAAATCAATGGTACTATAACCCAACTTAAAATTCTTGAATGTTCGAGGCGTCCACTTCGTGGTACATTTTCAATTAGATATAAAGAAAACACTTAACTTTTTCATAGCACTTTTATTTTTTATTTTACTTAGTTTGACAATGATTACAGTGTAATTGAAACTAGTTGCAAAAGTAAAATAAAAGTGGTATAAAAAGTCAAGTGTTTTCTTTATATCAACTTGAAATTAAGAATTTTCAAAAATGTACTTAGTATCGTTTAGGTTTTGTACGACCATTTTTCGTAAGTAGAATTTCAAATAATAGAGCTGTATTACAGTTATCATACATAGAATAAAACTTGTTATGTATTTATGTTCTTAACAGGATGCATGTTGACTTTGTATTACTCAGCCGGAAGAATTGATGTTTATCCTGTTAAAACTACCTTGAAGGTATAAATGCAATTGCCAAGATATATGTTTAGTAATAATTGTTATTCTTCAATCTAATTTAGTTAAAATAATTATTATTTTTTGTTTGTTTTAGGCTTGCACCTGCGCAATAGCGAGGAGTCTCGGATGCCAGGAGAAGGTGGTGGAGCCGAGTCGGGTCTTCACCGGCTTCACAGGAATTGCTATGATCCAGAATATGTCCGCATGGAAGCATGGCTCGACGAGCACCCAGATTTCGTACAAGACTATTTTTTAAGGTGAATTATTTTGCTATTTCATTAAAATGCGTTACATTTTGCTACCTATAGCAGAAATAAGTTCAGGCTGAATGAGGCAACGTCGGCTAATTTACACGCCTGACTTTAGTGTGTAACAAGAGCTGGATAGGATTCGAATCATTCAGGATTCGAATCCTTTTAGAAGATTCAAAAGAAGTATTCGAATACTTTAATGAAAAAGACTTTATGATCCGGATTCGTTACACTTTTACTCTCTTCCATATACAAATAAAGGGAAAGTATTGTTTTCGCGAACATTTTCAAATCAAAAATTTTAGTGGATGTAGAGCCCTGCACGCGCCGATTTTTTTGGGCCCGGCCCGGCCCGGTCATAACATAATTGACTTGAGCCCGGCCCGGGTAAATAATAGAACAAGCCCGGCCCGAACAATATTTTAGTCTGAATAATTCAACATTTTCTTAGAGTTTTAAAACACTAGCTAAAAAAGGTTTACCACACCTGTAAATATATATTTACTTGTTTATAGATATAGTTAGCAATTAAAAATAAAAACAAACTTTAAAAAAACAGTCGGGCCCGGCCCGGACCGGTCTCATATTTTGGATTGGAAGCCCGGCCCGGCCCAGCCCGCTGGTCAAAGCCCGGCCCGTGCACTGCTCTAAGTGGATGTATCCATTTTTAGGTCCCCCGAGTTGATTAAGACCATTTTTGAAAAATGTCTGTAATTATGTCGTTCCGTAATTCTGTCGCCACGATAAAGTCTTAACCGATTGAGGTGTTAAGATGGCACTATAAACTTAAGCTTTTTATTACAATAATAGCATCCGATCAACTTTTGGTGAAAATGCAGAAACCGGAAATGGTAGTTTACTCTCAGCATATTTTTGGATTTTTCTTATAGAATCTTGTTAAGAAAAGTTACACATAATCGAAAAATTAGCATTTAATGCATATTTGCTTCATATCGTAGCTCTTTAAGTTATTACATCTTTATTATTTAAAAAATGTAAGTTTTACGAACTAATTACTTTGAATAAGTGAGCTATTGCTATAAATTACGTTAGTTTGACTTTGTCATGATCAATATTTTGTGGAAAATTGAAAACATAAGTGAGGCTTACGAACAAAGTTTAACAGGAATAAAAAACATTTGTTGAAAAATAAGGTATGTGAAAGCTATTGATTTTAAGTATCTAACATGGGGGAAAGTACTATCATAGACATATGAATATTTTTGAAATCTCATAAAGGATTCTTCTTCTTTTTTAATAATATTAGAAATTTTCAAAATTCTGCAGGGTTTTGTTAATTGGTTAATTTTCTACCATTTTTTTTTTTTTCATTAAACAAACGCTTTTTCCAATTTTAATAATTATTTTTAATTTATTTTGACTTTAATGTTCCGTAATTTTATTTTTGTAACGTAAATTAAAACATCAACTCTATACAGGGTGTCCTATTTTGAGTAGGACAGTATGGGTGACTTTGTTATTATTAATGATAGAGATTCGGTTTAATGGACAAAGTTGTTTAGTTTTGTCTACTTACTCAGATTCCACTAAGAAACATTTTTAAAACTGGAAAACTTTATAGGTTAATAATCGCGATTTTGGAAAATCGTCCATATCTACCTTATTAGTGATTATTTTTAAAATCTTTGCCAAAATAAATGTTATAACGCATCAGATAGTGATTAATTTTAATTTATTTAGCGTTTTGAATTGTATTTCCAACGCTGATTTCAACGGTGTGCCACGCATGTAGTTTTTTACATATTTATTTGTTTATAGTATGTAACCATGGCAACAAGCACCTTATCTAATCAAAAAGAGCATTAGACAAAACAAATTACAACCAATCGATAGTAATATTTTTTCAAATAAGGTATCATGTGTTTCTTAGCAACTGAAGTAACAACTGAATTGTTTTAAAATAATTTATAAAAATAAAATAATAAACTGTACAAGGTGACCCAAATTCGATGTTTTTATAAGGTACCTCAGTAACCCGAATAGTTGGCCAAATCTGATATAAACGTCATGACCTCTTTTCAGAGAAAATAACAATAGCATTAACAGATCATGGCTAGCTCGATTAGTTTTGGAGATATCGGGCGTTTTTCAATTGTCGTTTAAAATACGTTGTTTTCTCAATAACTATAAGATATATAAAAACCTAGTTAAATAGGTATTTGTGTAGTTTTCAATGTAGACTTCAGTAGCGTACCTATTTTTTATTTTAACTTTTTATTTCAGAGTTATGACAAAATCGCATTTTTTCAAATAGAATACCCTGTAGGTTTGTATGTCATTTAATAGCATTTTAAAATAGCTTTACATTGATATACATATTTAACAAAAGTTCGTAAAAATTAGCAAATAAAAACGATTATATTGATTTTAAAGTTTACTTTAAATTATTAATTTTATAATTTTTGAAGACCTTTGCGATCAATTACTTATTCCACAGACCCTTTCATTATTAATATATAATACTATCAGCTCTGTAATTATAATAGTATGTATTATTAAATATTTATCTTAAAGCTGCAGCAGAAACAAAATTTTTCAACCAGAAAAAAAACTATTTTTTATATATACATGTAAAGTTAATTTAATGTGCTATTCAATGACATTTATTTATTTATTTATTCATTTCCCAACAGACATTACATCCAATTACAGGGAATAATACAGAAATATGCACAAGATTATTAAAAAATAAACCAAACATAAATAACAAAAATAAATGTATTTTAATTCACGAGGCGCAACAGGGATACCGGTGAATCATAGTAAATATCAGCTGAACGATGAATATTATTGTATATCCTTATAATATTATTGGTGAGTTCAGATGTGCTGAAGTATTAGAAGGAGCGTACTGAAATGCTAAACTGTAGCGAGCAGAGATACGTGGAACATTTAACATTAGGCGAGCTAAAATGTTGGGATCATCAATGATGTAACTCAATATTCCCCTTAAAAATAATACTCCAGCGCAATTACGTCTATATTCTAGTGATTGTATACTAAAGATTTCGAGCATATGATCATATGAAATGGTTTCATCAGGGTATATTTTAAATGATCTGAAATATAGTAATTTAAAAAAAAAATTTGAACACTTTCAATATCTTTGATATGCGAACGATAATGCGGTGACCAAACAACTGATGTAAATTTCAATTTTGAACGAACGTATGAAAAATATAATTTTTTTAATACCTCGATATTCTCAATATCTTTACTTATTCTATTAATAAATCCAAGAAGTTTATTTGCCTCATTACATATATTTTTTATATGAATATTAAACGATAAAATGGTATTAAATGTTATGCCTAAATCACGAATCAAATTACACCGTTCAAAATATACACCGTTTAGGTAATAGTTAAAACTAATCATGGTTTTTTTACGAGTAAAGGTCATACATTTACATTTAGCTACATTTAGAAACAAAGAATTTCACTCTGTTTGATAATGGCAAGTTGAATTGCCGAAACTGCAGTCACGAAAATAAAAATAGTGTGTTATACAAACAAAGTTAAAGTGTTTTATTTCAAAGAATTTACAATACACCAGTTATATAATCGTGTTAAGTCCAACTGTAGACTTTCACAATCTTCATTTGACTCAATAACCTTATACAGCTTCATATCGTCCGCATAGAGTAATACACTAGAATGCATTTGGGTGGCGATGTCATTAATAAAAACATTAAATAGTAATGGCCCAAGATTTGACCCTTGTGGTACTCCACTGGTAACCAGGTATTCATATGAATCATATCCCATATATTCAACATATTGAATTCTGTTCACAAGATAAGACTGTAACAATGAAATTGTACCCGGAGAACAACCGTAATAACTAAGCTTATTCAGAACTATATTTTGATCAATGGTATCAAAGACTTTACGGAAGTCAGTGAACAAAACATCAACCTGTCTTTTGGCATCAAGAGTTTGCGAAATATCCTCAGTAAAGTTTAGAAGATTCGTAATTACAGATCTTTTTTTTACAAAACCATGCTGCTTGTCACTAATAAAACTTGACATATGATTATATAATCTGCAAGATTAGTTTCAAATAACTTTGAAAAATATTTACAATTTTTATTGATCTATAATTAAGGATGCTACATTTATCGCCACTTTTATGTACAGGTGTTATCCTGCCAACTTTCCATGCATCAGGGAAACACTTAGATTGTACGATTAAATTAAACAAATATTCTAAAGGTAGCAGAAAACTATGTATACAATCTTTAACGATAAATAATGGTATTTTATCCTTACCCGAGGTGGTGTTTCCTTTCAATTTTTTTGACGCGATAATTATATCATCCTGTGTTATGAGACCAATATTAAATAAAGGATACATTCCATTACCTATAAGGCAATCATTAGTTCTAGATGTTGCCGGAATTGTATATATACTTTGAAAATATTTCGCAAATCCATTAACAATATCGACAGGATTATTTAAGGTTTCATTTACATAAAAATTAATAGAATGTTCCATTAAAAAAACTCAACTTTATATCATAACTCGAAAATTAAACGTCCGAATAGAAAAATAAGAACGCCACTGCCTTTTGCGGTAAAAACTACACAAATATCTATTGAACTGTTTTATTGTATATCTTATAGTTATTACAATAATGATGTATTTTAAAATAGCCAACAATTGAAAAACTCCTGATATCTTCCAAACTAATCAAGTTAGCCATAATCTGTTAACGCCATTTTTAATATTTTAGAAAAACAAATCATACGTGTATATTAATTTTTATCTAACTCTTCAGATTACCGAGATACCCTATGAAAACATCGAATTTGGGCCACTCTGTACAGGTGTTACACCTCATTGAAATCAGGGCAAAAAGCGCAGTTGAATGATATGCATAACACCTTGTGTTCCCATTTGAAAAACAAAAGTTAATATTGATAAAACAGAAACGAATCGAAAAATAAATTAAAATCGATCACTATCTGTTGCGCTGTAGTATTTACTTTGAAAACGTTGGTCTAAATTTGAATAAAATTACAAATACGAAAGATATGGGATATTTTAGAAAATCGCCTATTTTAGTTTTTTCTCATTTACTTCGAAGGTTTACAAAATCTCTCTATTATTTCTCAGTGGGATCTAAATAAGCAACTACACAACTTTTCCCATTTAACCGAATCTCTATCATTAATAATAACAAAGTTACTTATACTGCCCTACTAAAAATAGGACACCCTGTATATTTAATGTCATAAATTTTATAATGCAGGAAACTGCAGAATAAGTTTTTGATTGATCTTCTAACGAGGGTTTCCACTCCCAGACTAAGCATGAAGTAAAATTTCGAGTTTAGAAAAGCCTGAAAATTTGGCTCGGTCGCGTAGCGAAGCGGAGCGACCGAGCCAAATTAGGCTTTTCTAAACTCGAAATTTTACTTCATGCGCCACGCGTCTAAAATACTAACGTTGAGTGAAATCTTTAAACGATTAGGTACAGTGAAATAAATTTATTATGTCGATTATCAATTGATTAAACGACGGGGAAATTGCTATGATGGACACATCACTATTTTTTTATTTAAAGTAATTTAATAAATAGTGAAATATGTTAATATAAAACTAATATGTGGGATTTTCATTTGATCAAATGGGAATTTCATTTGATACATGGTGAAAATTAAACGAAAACCCGATTCGAATACTTAAAAAATGAGAAGTTTAGAAATATATCTGATATTTAGACTGATATTAACAACGTTCAGTGTTATTAATAAATAATTAGCTTTTGAACATTTTTGTTAATAAAACTAGTAGCGATATTATAAATTTGAAAGGTTGCAAAATATAATCAAAATTTAAGTTTAAGGATTTCTAAAAACAGAATTCGAATCTTTAACTCTAATCATTTTTTTCTCTTATGAATCCTTTATTCGAGTATTCGTGATTCGATTCATATTAGGCGATTCAAATCCGTGATTCTAATTAAGGCCGTAGCTAGAAAAAAAATCGGGGTGGGATATAAACATTTCGGTGGGGGGGTGTTATTAGTAAAAATAATGTTTTTGCTCTTTCAGGGCCGCTTTTGCATACGAAAAATTAATATCCCAAACCTGGCCTAGATTCTAATCTTTTTTAAGGATTCGTCCTAGCTCTAACAGTTACATATATTTCATTGCAATCGCAATTTTTCTAAAAAGTGTTTAATTTTAGATATATTAAAATATCATATTTGCATTCGGTACCTGCTCTAAAACATTTTTACGCGGTTTATTGTGAAAATAATTCATTTGATGTAATTCGAATTAAATAATTCCACGACTAAATAACAAAGTTATAAATACTCGGAGGCAAATATTTATTTCTTTGATTTCTCAGAATCCGTCTTACTTCCGGGTAGAAACGTAAGTAATTTGGATAATTTATTCAAGTACCGTTTGAAGTTTGTTGTGCGTCGCAGAAAAAGCGGGCAAATATTTTCGCAGGCGTATTTATTTCCTACTTATTTTCACAATTGCAAAAATTGAAACGCCACCAAGGCTAAACGAAAATACACCGAAAATACAACTAGTTGTAACAATCTAAATATTTTAATGTTGCGTAATTGTGAAAAGAAAATAGCCATTAAATGAGCATGTGACGAGAACGCGTGTACAACTGTTAAAAGTTATATTTGTGGGTTATCCAACCGTGCTGGAATACTGAACACAAATTCAATTTTGTTATATGTCAGTTGCATAAGCATTTTAAACCAAGTTACTCTCTCAAATGTTATCGATAGATAGTTTTATTTTGTAACTTTATGACTAAAGAGAAAATTGTGCGTACAAAATCACCAATATAGTCATAATTATAAAATCATGATTATGAACATTTAAGAAACGAGCAATATCGACGTAAATTTATCACCCACACTAAGGGAATTGAATAATAATTATGATAATTGACAACAATAATCGTAAAAATCATGCAAATTGGGACATTAAAAATTTTTTACCATTAAATAATTCCGAACGAAAGTGAAAACAATTATATTAAATAGTTTTTGTAAAATTATAAGAGGTTAAAATTAAATTAAGTTGTGTTAATTAAACAAATGAGTCTTATAATAACCCACTTAATACACTATTACGAAAGTCCAACCATCTTAATAGCGATGTAAATGTTAATACAGTGATTTTTTTCTTTTAAGTAAACACCTCGCGACATAACGTTGTAAATTTGTAGGCATTCTTTGTTTTTATCGAAATATCAATTTAAGATTTCTAGCGAGTGTCTCCACTCCTTGATTAAGCATCAAGTAAAATTACGAGTTTATGATAGCTTGAAAATTTGGAATGGTCACGTAGCGAAACATAGCGACCAATCCAATTTTCATACTTTTCTAAACTCGAAATGCTACCTTATGCGCCACGTGTATAAAGCACTAAAATACGTTTTATAAACGTTTAGTTCGTCTAACCAAATCTTAGGCTTTTATAATTCGTGCCTCGAGTAATTTGCTTTAAGATATGAAATATACAGTAATGAACAAAAGTATACAGACAATTATATTTTCTTCGATATATTTTAAGGGTATTCAAACTTGAAATTAATAAACATTGAAATAAAACTCTCATACAAAATGTTAACAAAACATATTCATATTTTTTTAATATTTCCTTAAACTTATTTATTATTATTAAAAATGTATACATTGGTTGGACAAACATAAATATACATGACTAAAAACATATTTACTATCACAATGATTGTCAAAAATTAGATGATTTATTTTTAATAATGTGTTTAGTATTTAGTAGAGTATCTCTTATTGTTAATTACTTCCTGGCATCTTCTTAACATTTTTATTATTGATCTCTAAGATTTCTGTTCATGTTGTACACAAATACTCGACCGTTTCTGAAAATTATAAGTTACATTTCACAAAGTTACAAATATCACACAAAATGTTAGATATCCTTTCTATGGTAAATGTCGTCATAATGAGCGATTTTCTTTAGGATATAAGAATAATTAAAAGAAAGAAAACCACAGCAATTTGCTTAATCATAACTTTTCGTTATTTAATTTAAACTAAATTAAATTATGTCAGCACCATCGTATTTACTTAATTCGAACTAAGTGCACTGCAAACGCGTTTTATTCTTTAATAAGGTTAACAATAGTTTGAGAACCACTGTCCTGCATATTAAAATTTCACTCGCTAATTATATTTACCACACTAAATCCGTTTATTATATAGTACAGATTTATTCATCACTGGGCAGAGATTTTAACTTAATTTAACCCAGGCGTGATTTGTTGGCGGCGTGAATTTTAGGGCCGGCGTTTTGCGGGCGCCCCGCCGACGAGCGCGATTACAATCAAAGGGGGCCCTTTGTCGGGCGCCAAAAATGGACCGACGGCCGGATAATGGAGATGCGGCCGGAATTAATTAATTAATTAATCGCCCCTGGGTCTTCATTGTCGGACGGCTCCTAAATTGGAATATTCTTACCCGGCGGTATTTTTTAATTTCAAATTCCCGTCGCATTGTCAGCACGTCTTATAACCCACTCTTCTTCCCCTCACACAAGCAAATATCGAATTTATATTTCCCCGCAGCGGAATTATTTTTTATTTACATAAGGGGGCTAGTGGTGTGAGTGCCTGTGCATATTTGTCAAGTTCCGTTCGGTTTAAATTCGCCCTTAAGAGGGTGTATTCCGTTACGGTTGCAAATGCGAAAGGGTAATGTTATAAAATGGGGAATTTCTATGAATGCTAGGGAATGACGTTACCATTAAAACTTGTTTCTATTCAGCCCGCACATTACGTCTTCGTGACTTATATGTAATGAAAATTTGCATACGGTTTTTGTTGGAATTATCTCGGATTTCAAATTGAGCTTTAAAGTTTAAATTGGATTCAAACTTGCAATTAAAACTTTGCGGCTTTTCTGATAACGATTTAAAAATAGTATACTATAATTTTAATGATTATATACTCCTTTTTATTAAGCGTCCCCAAATAATCAAACGAATGAAACTTAAAACTGATCGTGTATTTATATTATTATTTCCTTGTTATTAAAATGTCGATTAAATATGAAAAAGATAATTTCTAAAAATCCAACAGTTACAACAAAAGGTTCATAAATATATTAGTAAATTGTAAGTAAGGAAAAGCGGCGCCTGGGGCGAAATATCCAATTAGCGCCCCCCCTTAGGCCAGGGGCTACAGCGTTAGCCAGGCTAACGCTGTGACCCCTCGTTGGGCGCCATAAATCGCGAACGTCCAAATTTAACGCTTAGCCCTTGTTGGGCGCCATAAATTTCGAGAGTAAAAGTTGAAAACTTCCTACTGAATCAGCGCTTTGTACGCGTGGCGCATGAAGTAAGATTTCGTTTAGAAAAGCCTGAGTTTGAATTTGGTCCAAATCCGAATCAAATTAAAGCGTATTTAGTCATTAATCAATAAGTTTAAAAAAAATAAAATTAATAAGCGTACATTTTGAAGCTTAAACGAGTCCTTTCCACTCCCAGACAAAGCATGAAGTAAAATTTCGAGTTTAGAAAAGCCTGACCGTTTGGATCGCGTGGCGCTACGCGACCAAACCAAATTTTCAAGCTTTTCAAAACTCGAAATAATTACTTCATGCCCCACGCGTATAAAGCACCAATTTCAAGTTAAGTTCATATGTTTATTAATTTTACAAATGTTTATATGGAATATGTAAAAGTATACATAAAAGAAAAAATCCCTGTAAGTCAATATTTAACAGAACATTTCAAATATACATTACTATCTTAAATACAATCGTTAAAATCAACACAGATCATATAGTTTTACAAAAAATTCAGAGCTGTGAAAATCAGGACAAATTGACAACAATGTGAAAAATCACCAAATCAACAAAAATGTAAAATTCCAACCGAGTAAATAATTTGTGGAATTTGACCTTAACTTTAAAACTGTCTTTGAAAGATAAGATAAAATAATATATAAAATACCCAACGAAACGCAAAAAACTAATGCACATATAGATTTACTTAATTTACCGAACAGTTCAGAGAGATATTTTTACGATTTATCAGTACAATCCATAATTGCAAACATTGTAATTGTTTTTATTTTATCGAAATCATAACAACCATGGAAATGCCAATTGCACGATACAAAAATAAAGAGTAAAATAAAGAGTATAATTTTTAAATATTTTGACATAACTTGTGTTGCAAAAAGTAAACATTTTGACTTTAAAAAGGCCACATTTGAATTTGCTTATCCAAATATAGATATCATTTTTTTACTTATTGAAAATTTTAATAAACGTGCTTAAGCTTGATTTACACCAAACACATTTAACTGGTTCAACTCTGAACTCAAGTTCAAACTGGCATTAGAACAATAGGAACTGTCTTGAACTTGACTTCAGCTTGAACTCGAGTTCAACGTTTTTGGTGTAACTGTGCCTTAATAGTCTGCTCCTCAATTATTCTTTAGTCCACTAAAACCATATTTTTTTAAAAAGGTATAATTCCAATCGAGTCCTTAATTAGTTGTTTAAAATCATACAACAATAGTTTACAGTTACCAAACAAATAAATCCGAGTAATTAGCGAAATATCCAAAACGACACGCTTTTAAAATTGTACCGTAACTTTATTCAATTTCCACGAAATCCGTTTGAACTAGTTTTAACTTTTTAAAACAATTCTTACTCGATAAGCACACAACTTAATTTTGTGTTATTAATGACTACTAAACACCCAAGGCTCCACTTCCCGTATAGATTTATTAATATACTGTGAATGTATATCGATCGACTGTTATCGCATTTTGGAAATATTGACCGACGTAAATCGTCGATTAGTTTACGGCGAATTTTCTAAGTGCCTGCCAATGAGTGTTAGTTTAATTAGTAAATTTGTGTGCGTGTGTGTTTATGTGTAAAGTATGATTCACGGTAATTCGTGTAAATATTTGGAGCGTATCGAGATTTGATAATATTTAGATATGGACCAAATGTGAAAGTTTTGGTAATCAATGAAATTATAAAATAATTCAATTTGGGTTAATCTGTAATAACTGACACAGTTGGCATCATTGGCATTTAAAATTGGCTCTGTAACAGTAGCGGCTCGTCTGATTTTTTATTCTTGGGGTTGTAGACATAAAAAAATACAGAACATTTTTCTTTCAAGTATACATATCCCGATGAATATCCATTTTGATGCTTGTTGTTTTATTAATAAGTTCTATTTGAAGCAACTAGCGAGTGTGTACACTTCTTGATTAAGCATGAAGTAAAAACTCGAAATTTTACTTCATGGGCTTGGCGTATAAAACATGGATTTAGTGTGATGTTCAAAATAACATACATACATGATAAAATAACACTATCGTATTAAATCGCCTCAACAAAAAAATAGGTTTAATTTTCTGGATAAAAATCTACAAATTACACTGGTCTGCAAAAAAATTTTTTTTTCGAGCCCTGACACCATTCCTGCTGATTCTTATGTAAAATGACCTGAATCCGAATATGACCTCCGTTTTCCCCCATCACCCACCGTTTTCGGGGGAGGCCCCCCTCACCTATTTTTATCACTTTTCGATAATTTGGAGTGATGAAAAGGATTATTTTAGCCTTTACATTTCTTCTGAGGGGCTAGAGAGGTGAAAAGTTCCAAAACATGAACATTTGTAGCAAGGAGGTAGATTTGGGGGGGGATTTGCCCCCTTAAATTGTAAAAAAATCATTAAAAATGATCAATTTTATCCGTTTTTTTCGCAGTTTTTTCACTTATTTTCTACATATTCCAGCTTCCATTCCCCCTCATCCTCCCCCAAACACCCCCAAATAATAAAAATATATTGCAACAATATATATCAACAATAATAAAAATATATAGCAACAATAATAAAAATTTATAGCAACAGTTCGGAAGATTCACTGTACCACGCTGGCGCTCTCAATACTCCCCCCGTTTCCCCCCATCCATTGGAGGGGTGAAAAGGATTATTTTAGCTGTAAAGAATAATAAATAAAAAGTAAAATAATAAATGTAAAATAATAAATGTAAAGAATAATAAATAACTAAGATAAGTACCTTCATTTGGTGCTTGGTTTCCTTTTGTACCCTGAGGTAGAAGTTTCTCGTATCAAAAACCAGCAGTACTCTGCTAACATGCTCGCATTCCACTTCCCCGAAAATCTCCTCTCGAACTTAGAGATGTCTTGATGAAACCGTTCCCCGTGTTCATCCGAAACTGCTCCTAAATTTTCAGGGAAGAAGTCCAGGTGTGAGTGAAGGAAATGCACTTTAAGAGATATGTTACACCCCATGGCCTTGTACGCTGCCAGCAATTCCTCGACATGAGCGACATAATCATCACTTTTGTTGTTACCCAAAATGTTCTCACACACGTTTTGGAATGCAATCCAAGCTCGTTTTTCTTTTCGATTCAGGTGTTCAATAAACGTCGAATCTTGGAAAAGTTGTCTAATCTGGGGGCCCACGAAAACTCCTTCCTTGATTTTAGCGTCACTAAGACGAGGGAATCTAGTTTTCAAAAATTGAAATGCATCACCGGTCTTGTCCATTGCTTTCACAAACTGTTTGATCAATCCGAGTTTGATGTGCGAAGGCGGCAAGTAAATATTTTCCTTCGGGACCAGAGGATCGTGAGTGACGTTTTTCTGACCGGGAGTAAAACTTTCTCGCAGAGGCCAGTTCCGTACGATGTAATGTTTGTCTCGGGCTCGGCTGTCCCATTCGCATAGGAAGCAGCAGTATTTTGTGAAGCCCGATTGCAGGCCCATGAGTAGAGCAACAACTTTTAAGTCAGCTCAAAGTTTCCAATTATAATCATGGTATTTGATTTTATCAAGGATCCGGCTGATGTTTTCGTACGTCTCCTTCATATCCACAGAGTATGCAACCGGGAGTGATGGTAACTCATTCCCATTTGCCAATAGGACAACTTTCAAGCTTGTCTTTGATAAGTCTATAAACAGTCTCCATTTGTCTGGGTCACATGGCATCTTCAGTTCTATCATCAATGCATTTGAATTAGGGCAGAACACTAAGCCTTCATCTGCCGAAAAAAGTAATTTCAGGGTTGACTGCCTAGTCCTGTAAGAAGAGATTTTTACACCCTTTTCTAAGAGATTCCACTGCTGAAGTCGAGATCCAAGAAGTTGAGATTTACTCTTAGGTAACTCCAAATCCCTGACGAGATCATTCAATTCCGACTGAGTTACGAGGTGAGGTTTTCGATGAGCTGAATCAGCAGAACACTCTTCATCATCGGTGAACGTATCATAAGATGGTCCAGGCTGTGGCTCAAAGTCTTTCAAATCCGTTTCTGGCTCTAGAGTATAGGTTTTTGGGGGCACTGGGATTGGCAAAGATTCGTTGTGAGGAACTGGTCTTAGAGCTGAAGGGATATTAGGATACTGAATTGTATGCTTACTTTTGCTAGATAACCCGACGGTGGAAGTCATACAAAAGTAACAATCTGTGAGATGACAGCGAGGTTCGCGCCAAACCATGGGCACAGCAAATGGCATTGATTTACGGGTACCTTTGAGCCATTTGGTCAAGCTACTGTAACAAGTAGTGCAGCAAACTGTTGGAGCCCAATTCTTGTCCTGATCGCCAACTTGGCAATCAAAGTAAAATTTATAAGCAGTTTTAAGAAGCGGAGAAAGGGGTTTTCGTTGCGCTTTTAAAGTCAATTCCCCGCAAACATAGCAGAAGCTATCGGGATAACTTTTACACTCGCGTGGCATAATTAAACAGTAAATAAATGCTCGATATTAATCACAACTCACACTCACGTACTGTAATTCACTTGGAAAAAGCCGGAATTAAAAAATTTCTACCGTTAAACACAATTTAAACAACTTGGAAACACAGAATCCCCGCCTAGAGCACCGACAAGTTGACTCTACGATCACTAGAGATGTACTGAGGGAAGATAAGGATTACAGTGCAGGTCTATAGTGACAAGAGCAATGCAAGTTTAAACCTGTCAAAGCATGAAAATTCCTGGGCAAACCTGTGCGCGCGAGGTATTGAGAGCGCCAGCGTGGTACACTGAATCTTCCGAACGGTTGCTATATATTTTTATTATTGTTGCTATATATTTTTATTATTGTTGCTATATATTGTTGCTATATATTTTTATTGTTTGGGGGTGGATGAGGGGGGATGGAAGCTGGAATATGTAGAAAATAAGTGAAAAAACTGCGAAAAAAACGGAAAAATCGATCGTTTTTAAGGATTTTTTTACAATTTAAGGGGGCAAATCCCCCCCCAAATCTACCTCCTTGCTACAAATGTTCATGTTTTGGAACTTTTCACCTCTCTAGCCCCTCAGAAGAAACGTAAAGGCTAAAATAATCCTTTTCATCCCTCCAAATTATCGAAAAGTGATAAAAATAGGTGGGGGGGCCTCCCCCGAAAACGGTGGGTGATGGGGGAAAACGGGGGTCATATTCGGATTCAGGAGGTCATTTTACATAAGAATCAGCAGGAATGGTGTCAGGGCCGATTTTCATGCCGACCAGTGTTACCGGTTTATTACGATTTACCGGTAATATAGTTTACAGGTATTACATTCCCTGGTGTTGTACTAAAAGGGCCAATCTGCAATACTATGTAGTTGTAAAATTTGTTATTTATTTAATCGTATTTGCATTTTTAATATTATTTATTAAAAAAAACTTTTTGTTATAAAACTTAGCAAATTATAGTCTTAACTACATCCTTATTTAGGGATGAAACATTTTGAAAAAATAGATATACTTCAAGGAAAGTGCAATCTTCATGCCTGTCTCAGTTAAATATTTCTTACTTTTACCGTTATTTCATAAAAAAAAATATCAAACATTAGTAAACTAGCGTAATCGCGTCTTAAATTTGATTTTTATCTGCAATGTCTATAAAAAATATTGGAAAACTAAATCCGTCACATTGTAGAAAATTCTTTTCTAGGGAAAATTTGTAGTTTAAAAAAAACTAATACGCGATTACGCTAGTTTACCATTGTTTAATATTTTCTGATCAAATAACGGTAAAAGTAGAAAACATTCTATTGAGAGAGGCATATAAATTGTATTTTCCTTAGAATATACCTATTTTTTAAAAATATTTTAATCCTAAATAAAGATGTAACTAGGATTTTAATTTGCTAAGTTTTATAATGAAAAGTCAGCGTTTTTTAAAATAAATAATAATTATAAATATGCAAATACGATTGAATAAATAAAAAAATTATACAACTATGTGCTAAGTTTTATACGTTCAGATAGCGGTCGACTTCGTTTTAAACACATTTTTTTTTTTTAAAGAACCGTTCACTCCAAACTACATTTTAAATATGGTCTTTGAACTAGAGTGTTCATATTGACCAGCCTCATTTTTATTGTTTTACTATATGGACAAACACACACATTCATACCACACCCAGGGTCACGACGAGAAATTATTTATTAAATAAAATTTCGCCGTGCACGGGAATCGAACCCGAATTGTGGCTCGCCGAGCGATACAGCCCGGCGACGTTACCGCTCGGTCACCACTTGCCCTTTAAAAACTTAAATTCTCTAATTTTTCATGACATTTCCTGAAGTATAAAATTCTTCGACTGTTCTCTGTGTTTCTTAGTCGGTCGCCATCCTGTTAGCACATTAGGTATATTTGCGCAACTTTTATGGTTTTGTGCATTTTATACAGGGTGCGGAAAAAGTTCCCGCACACATTATTTCAATAATAACATTTTTATCGGCAAGTAAAACACAACAACAAATTACATCAAAAGAAAGCCAAGAAAATTCTCTACAAGATTGTTTAATAAAATGTTTGACGATGGTCGTTAGTTGATGGTTTGAAATGTTGGCCCATTCTCGCTGTAGGGACGAAGTCAAAGATTTTATTGACTTGTCGTTTTATTAACTTATCGTTGGTAGAGGCTTTATTTCTCCAGATGGACCAAATGAAAAAAATACATCGGATTTAGGTTAGGAGAATTTGAAGTCCACAAACTTGATTTGAAAATTCTAATGATCGCGATTCGATTTTCCTTAGAGCTTATAATTCCAAAAAGTAATAACGATTTGACACATCAAACAAACAAATAAACATTGATTGTGAACATTTTAAGAGCTACAAGATAACAATGCAAAATGCTAAAAACGGTACGTAAATTTGCATTTAAAAAGTGTGTGTGGGAACCTCTGCCGCACCCTGTGTATATTCATAATAGATATCTGATGATATATTTCGCTGAACCTTGTTTTAAACTGTCATTAAAACTTTAGGGCGTCCATCACCGAAGTTTTATTGACTATTTGTTCATGCAGTGTCATGCTAGAAAATCGTATACTACGTAGATATTTAACGGAATATTCCTCTTTGTCCACTGCTACAAAAATATATTACTAAAATATTTATCTTTCAATGTATACTAGGGTGAGGGGGGCTACAGCACTTATAGACGAGCCGCCACTCCTAAATCTTCTGCTGCCATTTCGCAATTTTAAGTAGTGGGATTTTAAAATTTATAACAAAATTAGCTGCTGTTAAAAAAACGGATGCTAATTTTCTTATTATCGTCGAATTGACATATTTTCAACATAACACATCGAAATCGGGATGCGTTTTCAGCTCGTTTTGTATGATTATTGCTAAATATGCGACCAACAGTCAAATAAAATAAACTTCGAGCTAGATTTTAACTATACAGGGTGTTCTAAGTTATCGGGCCGTCATTGGTAACATTATATTTTGACATACTTAGAAAGAGAAAAAACACACAAAAAATAAAGGCTTAATAAATGATTGTTCAAAATGTGACTAAAAAAATGTTTATTCTACAATTTACTTGAATTTAGAGTGCGTGCATTTAAAAGCACATATTAAAAGTTAGTATAACAGTTGGAGTAAGAACACAAAATAAATTAATAAGCGATTGCCCAGCACTCTCGTCAACTAGAGGCTGCTTACTGGGTGAAAGATAGCCTGCAAAGGCCTACATAAGGGATCTACCCACCTCGGCTTTACTAGACTACCTAAACCAGGTAGGCTGGCTGAGCTCAGGCTGGGTGATCGACGGGAGGAAGCACAATATGCCTAATGAGGCCTAAGTGCAATGCAGAAATGCGCACTCCCCAAAGAACCAGAACCAGAACAGATGTTTGAAAACGCTGCCATCTTGTTCGATGATTTTTCAGCTCTCTTACAAACATCATTGCTTGCCTTGATAATGGTCCTGCTATCAATTTCAATTACTTTTCTTATTTTGTATTGCAAGTTATCGATGCTATTATATCTGCCCATATAAATATGGTCCTTCAAGTAGCCTCATAAATAAAATTCTAAGGGTGTTAAGTCCGGGGAACGTGGGGGCCATCTAACGGGCCCATTAGTTCCTAACTACCTATCGCCGATTTTTTTGTTTAATAAGTTGTGTGCTCCATTGTAATTATTGTGTGGGCGCTCCAACTTGATGAAAAGACAAATATCTTCTAACATTTAAAGTAAGTGCATCAAAAATGTCACTATCAAAAATATCTCTTAATAACTGGGTATATCTTATACCCGTAAAATTTTCTTCGTAGAAGAACGGTCTTATAAGTTTAGACTCAATTATTCCACACCATACGTTCAAACTGAAGTCTACGTTGAGGATTCCTAGGGTGTATTCGGAACAGAGCTGGGACGAATCGTCGTTAAAAGGATTCGAATCACGAATCCGAATCACCTAATATGATTCGAATCAGGAATACTCGAATAAAGGATTCGTAAGAGATAAATATGATTCGAATCAAAGATTCGAATCCTGTTTTTTCGAATCACGAATACAAATCATTTAAGAATAAATTTGATTTTATTATTTTTTTACAACCATTAACATATAAATATCGTTATCAGTTGTTTTAACAAAACTATTCACAACCTAATTGTTTAATATTACCACTGAACATCGTTGATAACAGACTAAATTTCTGTGTTACTCTGATCAAAGATGTATTTGTGTGTTTTTGGACTACATTTTAAATCAATGATTTATACGCATGGCGCATGAAGTAAAATTTCGAGTTTAGAAAAGCCCCGTGAAAATTTGTCTCGGGTCGCTGCGCGACCCTCGACAAATTTTCTACGCGGGGCTTTTCTAAACTCGAAATTTTACTTCATGCTTAGTCTGGGAGTGGAAGACACTCGTTACTTTAAAATATGTCACAACTGTTAAAGTATGTATCGTCGGATGCCCGTTTTCAGGGGTGATATGTAAGCAAATTATGGGTCCAAATAAGTGAGTTACTCAACTGTTTCCAAGGCACTCTTTGAAAAACCAAAAGATTAAAATTTTACATATAAAATGTACAATAAACTATAAGTGTGGTACATCATTGAATTCAGTAAAAAGTATTCTTCCAAAAAATATCAAAATCCAAAATGGCGCCCATAAGAAAAACAAAAGTTAGGTAAGGTCCCTAGGTAAATGTTATAGTTATCTTAAAATAAAATATGTTACTAGATTTATCGTTAAAAAGTGCCTATAATGTCAAAGTTGTAAATGTCTGGATTCAATAGTTTTTGAATAAAAAAATAAAAACGAATTTTCAAAAATACGTTTTTTGACAATATCTCATTAAGGAAATAAAATATTTCAAACTTGTTTTTGGGTTATTATTAGGCCCTAAATTATGCAACTTTAAACCGACTCTCTATCTCTTTAAACAACCGAGATCCCCATACATTCTGTTGAAATACGGAAACCCAGTATAATAATGATAATAATATAAAATTTATTGTATTGTTATTTTCTAAATATTTTAATTAAATAAATATTTTACATTGTTTACCGTATATTTACGAATATATTAAAAATAAATACTTATTTCAGTAATTCAATATTAATTATACCATCAAATGTCTAAAAGTCTTGCGTTAAAAATCACCAGAAATCATTAGATGTTTTTTTATTAAACAATTTTCACTATGGCTTTCGACGTCTAAGTCAAAAAATGTTTGAAACAAAAGTTGTAACCAACGAAAAAATATACCTCTTTTACCTAAACACTTTTCACCTCAGCTCTTTTGTTTTTGAATTAGAAACTAAAATATCTAGTGGACATCAACAACTCACCGATTATGGCTTTCGACGTCTAAATCAAAAAATGTTTCAAACAAAAGTTGTAGCCAACGAAAAAATCAACCACTTTTCACCTCAGCTCTTTTGTTTTTGTTCAATAAACCGAGAAAGATTTTTTTGAAAATAAATACACAACTTTATGATAATTCGAAAATTTACGAACGACTGTCTCCACTCCCAGACTAAGCATGAAGTAAAATTTCGAGTTTAGAAAAGCCCCGCTTAGAAAATTTGTAGAGGGTCGCGCAGCGACCCGAGACAAATTTTCACGGGGCTTTTCTAAACTCGAAATTTTACTTCATGCGCCACGCGTATTAAACACTGATTTCAAGTAAAGTTAAAAATATAAAAACATATTGAAACTGTTTTCAGTTTTAAATGTTATCAAGATATGTCAAAATTATTTAAAATTGCCAAAAACATCAAAATGACCAAAATGTGATCTCGTAAATATAAAAAATATCAAAAGAAATCTGAATAAAAATATTGAAAATCTTATATATAAACATTTTATATATTTAACGAGAAAATCTCGAAATATCGAAAATTTCATCAAAATTTTATAAATCGATAAAAATGACAAAATATCAAAAATCAAGATGTGTTGAAAATCTGATAAACATTTTCATAAATTAATTAAAAATCTCGAAATATTGAAAATTTCATCAACATTCGATAGATTAAGGAAAATTGAGGAAATATTGCAAAATCAAAAATTTGATTAATCGACGAAAATCTCAAAATGATGATAATTTTATGAAAATATCGATTTGTTGAAAATCTTATAAAACTGTTATAAATCGACATGTTAAGTGTAAAAATTTGATTGGGAATGTCAATGTTATATTTGGCGAAATTACCGAAAAACAATTATAAATCTCAAATCTGGCAAAAATCATCAAAATTTATCAAAATCTCAAATTTGACACAAGTCATTAATTTAATTGATTTTATCACTTACAAACGAGTGTCGTTCACTCCCAGACTAAGCATGAAGTAAAATTTCAAATCGCGCAGCGACCCGAGGCAAATTTTCACGGGGCTTTTCTAAATTCGAAATTTTACTTCATGCGCCACGCGTATAAAACAGTGATTTAACGAGAAATTTAAAAACATACAAAACAAATTTTTCATGTGTATCGTTACGATTAATTCGAATTATTTTTGACGATTCGAATCCTTTTGTAACTATTCGAATCCTTTTATAAATATTCGAATCCTTTTATGAGGATTCGAATCCTTTTATGAGGATTCGAATACTTTTACGAGGATTCGAATCCTTTTACGAGGATTCGAATCCTTTTATGAGGATTCGAATACTTTTACGAGGATTCGAATCCTTTTATGAGGATTCGAATACTTTTACGAGGATTCGAATCCTTTCATGAGGATTCGAATCCTTTTACGAGGATTCGAATCTTTTTATGAGGATTCGAATCACCAGCATTTGGATTCGAATACGAATCTTTTTAAAATAGTGTAACGAATCCGGATCACGAATCCGGTTTAACTAAAGTATTCAAATACCTCTTTTGAATCCTCTAAAAGGATTCGAATCCAGGATTCGAATCCTGAATGATTCGAATCCTGCCCAGCTCTGATTCGGAATATGTTTTCTCTGCTCAAATAATGTCTATTTGACGGTAAAACATTCCACGATTCGAAATGTTCGATTCATCGGTCCACAAAAAGTGCCTAAAATTATTTCTGTCCGCTTGGCAATATTTTAAAACCATCGACAAAACTCCAGTCTTCTTACCTGGTCACCTGGCAATAATATCTGCAGGACTCCATACTTGTAGCACTTTAATTTATGTTTTTTTTAATACTCGGTGTATTGTACTTACTAGTAAATTCGTTTCACGTTAATTATCTCTGACCGAATTTTCATCGTGCGCTTCAAAATACGCGACTACAATGATTTCAGTTTCTTCATTAATAATAAAATCTGTTTTCCTTTTTCACTCCAAAAACATCTGTATTATTTTTTAATTTCCTGTACAACCTTAAGAAATAAGTCTGGTGTGGTTGTAACCGGCCAGTAAATAATTCTGCATTGCGCATAGCCGTTTCAACTGCATTTTTTCAACATGATAAATAACATTCTAACATGTCACATTAAATAGCGTGGCAAAAATCACGACAAAACAAGAACATTGGCTGGCTTATCGTCAATAAGCATGGATACTTTGACAACATCCGACATTGTTTGTTTACCGCCGTTTTGATTTCGAGTAGGTAGTCCTATTATAAAATATGCAGTATTTTAATGGCCCATAACTCCTTTATCTTCAACTGCAGGATATTCATTTATTTAGACTTTTTTGTTGATGTATTTTTTCTCATTCTAAATAAATCAAAATAACAGGGCATCCCATTTAAAAAAAAATGTTTATGCGAATAAATTAAAAACCTGAGGTCAATTTGTTTTTCTGTTTACACCATCGTAATGTACGTAAAAAATATTACTAGTTTGTTAATTTAACCGACTTCGTAGCTCCAGACATAACAAAGTTACCAATGGTGGCCCAATAATTTAGAATACAGAGTCTTCTAAATTATCGGGCCACCATTGGTAACTTTGTTATCTTTGGAGCTACGAAGTTGGTTAAATTAACAAACTAGTAGTATTTTTACAGGATATTTCACGTATTCGCCGAAACACAACTTATTTTAAATTATTTAATTCATTTATTGTGGGGTTATTTGAAGAGGGAAGATAAGAGTGTTAAGTAAAACGACAAACAGATTTTTAGTGTTTTCTAATTTAAATATTTTTAAAATTTATCTTTTTTTAGGAAGGCGACACGTCAGGTTGTAGACTCATGGCTAGTCTCGCACGCTACGCCGACGTCTTCGAGCGTAGAACTCTCCTCGCCGACGCACAACCAGTCTCGCGGTGGTTCGGGGGCGACCACCCCTGTTCGCAAGATCTCAGCACACGAATTCGAAAGAGGCGGCCTTCTGAAGCCGATGATCAGCACCATCGACGGCACCCCCACCTTCCTTACCAGCAGTTCCGATATCCAAACCGGAAACGGACCCGGACACAGTCCGACGCCGGGCAGGCGGCAGCGTCGCTCCAGGCACGAACTTAGGCAGTTGGACGAAAAGGAATTGATCTTCGAATTGGTTAGTGAAAGAAATTCGTTCATAAATGCGTCAATGAATATTAGTAGAGAATAGTGGGAGTTTTTCATATCTTATTATTATTATACATATCCCAATTACAGCGCATATGCTATAAATCTTTAAATATTCGATGTTTTTTTTATTTGTAACGAGTTCAGTTTAAAGCTATAAACGAGTGTTTTCTATTATTAATCATAAAGTACAATTTAGAGTTTAGAATAGCCTGAAATTTTAGTTTCGGAGCGACCAAACCAAATTTTCAGGCTTTTCTAAACTCGAAATTTTACTTTATGCTTAATCTAGGAGTAGAAAACACTCGTTGAAAACTTTGTTTTTTTAACAAAGAATGTCGGGAAATTGACAGTGTATGCATATGTATATGTACTTAAAAAAAAATTTTAATCTAATAATATTTGTTAGTGAATATTCGGGTTGGTCTAAACATAAATAATATTTACGAAGGAACAGAATGTTTTTCATGCTGAAAATTGCCTAAAAATCAATGTTCATACTTGGGATCTGGAATACCAAGTCTACAGTTGTTAAACTCTGTAGAAAAATTACCGCTTAAAAACGAAAAATGCTATGTTAGAGAATGGGGGATATACAAAGAGTTTTATGTAACACCGAACATTTTCATAACGAGATTTTTTCTTTTAAGTATATATAAGTATACGTTGTACATTTGCCGACGCTCGGTTTACTAAGAGAATTTAATTTGAAGCTTTAAACGAGTGTTTTCCACTCCCAGGCTAAGCATGAAGTAAAATTTCGAGTTTAGAAAATCCTGAAAAAATGGTTTGGTCGCGTAGCGCGAAGCGCGGAGCGGCCAAACCAAAATTTTCAGGCTTTTCTAAACTCGAAATTTTACTTCATGCGCTACCGGTATAAAACACTTAAGTTTAACGGTGTGTTTTTAACTTCGTAATATGTCAGTGTTTTATACCGGTGGCGCATGAAGTAAAATTTCGAGTTTAGAGAAGCCTAAAAATTTGGTTTGGTCGCGTAGCGCGGAGCGGCCAAACCAAATTTTTTCTAAACTCGAAATTTTACTTCATGCTTAGTCTGGGAGTGGAACAGAACACACTCATTTAAAGTTTCAAATTAAACTCTTTTGAAAAAAAAACAACGAATATCTAAATATTTACGGCATATACGCTGTAATTGGGACATGTATAATTAAAAGAAAAACTGCTATATACAAGTTTAGGCATTACTTGCAATTGATTAACTACAATGTTTAATGGTCCTATAGGCAACCCAATTTACACATAATTTAAAAATTAAAGGTGTAAAATTGTATTGGATGAAAATGTTCGGTGTTACATAAAACTCTCTGTATATGTTAAAATTAAAATTCTGTTTGTTCCTCTTAACTTTCCAAGTTATTCTCAAAAAACGGCTTTAGAAAGATAGGCATTTTTGCAGTATTGGAACGACTGCTTCAATAGAGATCTATCCTCCATTCATTTTAAGATTAATGTAACTAGAAGTCTGGTTTATACGGCTAAAATGGCGGAATCTGAAGACATTTTTGGGCGCGGAATTTAAAATTTGGGGGAAACGCATGTTGATCTAAAATCGGTTAGACCAAAATTCATTTTAAACGAATAAGTATTCAAATAAAGCTGTTAAGTAACAGTATTTATAGTTAACTGTTTCTTTGGATATCATATGACTCCTTTTTACAATATTTTTCAGTATTAATAAAGAACTTCATTTTTTTTTCCGCTGTAAAACTAATAAAAAAAACGAGTATTTTCAAAGATACGTATACTAACCTAATTTTTTCATATGGCCGGCTAAGTTGACTATAAGTTCATTTTATAGATTTTTTTTGCCCTTTAATTTAATATACTATATGGTGGGTTAAGTTTTATTAATAGAAAGATTAGATGGCATTTTCGTATTTATGAATGTATTTTATACTAAAATTGTATTATAAACTTATTTAATTTATTGCCTACTTGTATTAAATTTATAATTAATAATTATTCTTTTGTCCTAACATGAAATTTTCCCGCCTACTAGAAAAATATTTGTATTTATTCATTAATTTTTATATTTAAATAAACTTAACATACTATACATTAAATTAAAGAGAATTATAAAATCTAAAAAATAAGCTCATAGCCAACTTTGACGTCCATATAAAAAAATGAGGTTAGTATGCATACTTGGAACATATACTCAATGACATTAGAAGCGTAGCACCCAGAAGGAGTTATTATTTTAACTTGATTTTTTGCCAGTATGGTAGTCTTACATCAAGAATAAAATGATTACATTTTCAAGAAATTTTATTAAAAAACAATCTAAAAAAAATTAATAATGTGTTTGGCGACCCCTTTGCTGTATACACTCCTGTAGACGTCTGGGCATCGACAAAATGAGATGGTCGATGTCTTCTTGAGGCATCTCGTTCCAAGCAACTTGAATTTCATCGATCAACTGTGCTAGAGTCTGTGGAGGATGGTGCAAAGAGAATATTCTTCTTCCCATGATATCCCACACATGTTCAATGGGATTTAAATCCGGCGAACGGGGCGGCCACGCCAAAACATTAACACCAGCTTCATTAAGAAAGTTCATAGTTCGACGAGCAATATGGGGACGTGCGTTATCTTGTTGAAAAAGTACGTCTGGGCGGCCATCTAAATAAGGCAACAAAGTCGGTCGTATGACGTCTTCAACATAACGCGCAGCTGTCATACTGCCCCGAATGAATACAAGAGGTGATCGACTACCATAAGCAATAGCCCCCCAAACCATTACTCCAGCAGTCCTGTGTAGATGCCTCTCAATAGCAAACCTAAGATCAGGTCGTTCTCCACGGTAGCGTCGTACCCTTCTACGGCCATCATGCGTGCTAGACAAAATCGTGATTCATCGCTGAATACGACATCGTGCCATTCTGCCTCCCAATGCTGCCGTTCTCTGCACCAGTCCAACCTTTGGCGACAGTGTCTCGCTGTTAAAGGAAGCACTAATCTTGGACGGTACGAAAGAAGCTCAAAGGATTGAATGCGGCGATATAAGGTTCGCATACTAATGGGCCTACCTTCTTCTCCAATCCATTGATCACCGATTTGACGCGTAGTAGCGAAACGGTCTCGCAGGGCTATTTGTCTTAAGCGCCGATCTTGACGTTCTGTGGTACGCCTTGGTTGACCAATTGATCTTCTTCTTGCTCCTCTACCTTCTTCTGTCTATACCTGATACACACGTATTACAGTTGCTGCAGTGGAATCAATACGGCGGGCAATTTCGCGATAGGACATACCGACATCTCGATAAGCAACAACTCGACCCCGGTCAAAATCGCTCAAATGGTGATATTGTGGACGTCTTCGGACTCGAGGCATTTTATTTAAGCTTAACACACTCAACGGAAACACGAAAACTAAAAACATCTGTACTAAACAGCTCATATAAATAGTTTTATCAAAAAAGAAAGAGTGAAATATTTTTTTTTCACAATAAATATAAAAGGCACAAGGTTGAAATTGTTATCAATGTATGCTTTAAATATAGTCACTCTGTTGCTAAAATATGAATTCAAAAAAATCATTCCTTCTTGGTGTTACGCTTCTAATGTCATTGAGTATATTTGTGTCAAAATAAAATTATTTTATTATCAATAATAACAAAGTTATAAAAGAACATAAAGAACACTAAAATCAGTTTTCTCGCAGTGTGCTCTGAACGTTTACCTTTTTTGTTAATTCAAAACCGGATCCATACCCTTGTTTTGTATATTTTCTGCCATTTAACCGATTATCTGTCTTACCGTATATGATTTTTTTATTATGTTGAAAACTACATAGTACTTATAGTTTTAATGACTTCGAAAATGATTACTTAACTTGACTTTTGAGCAACTCTTTTCATTACTTGGCGTAGTTTGAATAGTGATAATGTAGCTTGAAACCGAAATGTACTTTGCGCGCAGTACAATGCCCGATTCCTTGCATATTTGGAGATCATTCAATTATCCTGAGTCAAAATTGTAATTATACGAAATTGATTACAAAAAATGTAATTATTGTTTTATATTTTGAATCCTTTAATGATTTAAATGTTTAGAAATATTGAAACGAATTATTTTTTGTCCATCTCTAGCAAACACCTAATGATGATGCCTTTTTTCTGTTACACACTATTCCAACATTCCCACACACTCATCCTCTGGAAATAAATTGCAATCAGCCGTTCGTTTTCTATTATCCCGTGCGGAGCAGAGTAAGGGAAAACAGCGGTCCTAAATTTATTTGCAGTTGATAGCGTATCTCGCGTCTGGGCCAAAGCTCGTACGATTCTCAGCTCCTTTCAATATATCCGAAGCTCCATTTAAGCTCCCGGCCTTAACTTCATCGACGTGTTAATCGTTATCAACAAACAAAAAAACACCCAAGGGTTTTCATTATGTATGCATTAACCCAGGTAAACAAAGAATCGTGGAATAAATCCACCCGTTTTTGCGGTTCGCGTTTGATGTGTCGGGCGTGTGAAATATGATGTGAGACGAAGATTGCTACAGCAAACAGCTTTTATCCCTTCATGTTTCATAAACACGTCGTCTTGAATGCGGCATTTCGTGGAGTGCAAAAGCTGAAAACTTTGTTAAATGGGAGTAAGCACACATGTATCATATTTATATGTGTATACATTTATATTTAAATTAAGATCAAAGAGAAGGAAAATGTGTTTAATTTTGATATATTACTATTTATGGAAATTTTCCATTACATAATTGGTATAATATTAAACAAAGAGCATAATTAATTACGTAAAATATCAGAGAGAAGAAAATTACGGGAAAATGCTTTTTTCCTGCGATACAATAGAATAAAAAAAGTTAAAATCAAAATAATTGAGAATGTAATAGTTGAGGCTGTTACTTGGTGAAATTCGATATCAACACTTTTAGTAAATAACACACTTGGTTAAGATTCCTCATTATTCATCTGCCTGATGAAGCCACTGTGTGGCGAAACAATTGTTGCAGTGTCAATCAATAAACAGTGGAATCTTAACCAAGTGTGTTATTTACTAAAAGAATTGAGAATTTGCCTGTAGATTTCCAACTTTAAATTTAATATCCCGACACCCACCATTATTTTATCTAAAAAAGTGAATGAAAATTATTAAGAATATTTCGAATATCCAGAATTTGATATTCGTATCTGCAAGTCTAGAGATTTGCAGATACGAATACAAATTCGAGTAATTTCATTGTTCGACTAAATATAAAAAATATTTCTTATATTTTTTGTATATAAATTCACAGAAAATTGTCTTATTATAAAAGTAAATGTTAAATGAAAAATTAGCTTAGTTAAGTTACTTTATTATTGATTTTTAAATACTTTTCCTGGCAAAGTCATGTTGTGGATTTATAGAGAGCACATAAATAGCCACTTTTAGGTAACATTTTACAACGCTTAATTTTTAGTTATTTTTTTAATTTTATTAAAATCAAACACGCGTCCATACAAAATAACTTAATAGATTTAGCTAAAAGCAGAAACTGCTAACTATTAAAATATTAAAATGACTATGTTTACTACATTTTTTTAAATGTCAGGTTTTAAAGTTTTAAAGTTTTCTTTTTTATTTCCTCTGAATTCAGAATTCATAAAATAATTCTATTAATTCCACAATGAAACAAAACCTATCAAAAATTTCCTAATAAAATCAACTATACACTTACAAATTAACCTTTACAAATTTGAATATTTCTACTGTTTGCACCAGATTCAAATGAGGTCAATTCCTTCTTGCAAATTACATAAATAATTAAGAATAAATGATATATAAAATACAGGGAGTTTTTGTTTTAAGTATACATATGCGTACGCTTCTTTTAAAAGAGTTTAATTTGAATCTTTAAACGCGTGTTTCCCACTCCCAGGATAAGCATGAAGTAACTATTCCAGTTAAGAAAAGCGAAGCGGAGCGACCAAACCAAATTTTCAGGCTTTACTAAACTCGAAATTTTACTTCTTGCGCCACACGTATTTAACACTGAAAAAAACTGAAATATTGTGAAAAAGAGAACTTCAGTTGAAATCAGTGTCTTATATACGTGGCGCATGGAGTAAAATTTCGAGTTTAGAACAGCCTGAAAAAAAAACTCGCTTAAAGCTTAATTTAAAAAAAACGAGTATCTGAAAATTTACAACATATGATTGGGATATGTATACATAAATAAAAAAACTCCAGTTGAGGCATTTTTTAATTTTATAAAACCGTTCAATTTAAAGCTCTCAGCGAGTGTTTTAACTCCTTGATTAATTAAGTAAAAATTTGAGTTTAGATAATTTTGAAAATTTAGATTTTCTAAACTCAAAATTCTAAACTTGAAATGCCGTAAAGGTTAGAATGTAATACTTGTGTTTTATATACGTTTATCACAATTTAATAATTAAGAAATAAACAATTGGATATTACGCGTTTTTTTTCAACCGCAGATAATTGGTACTTCCTTTAATTAGAAATTAAAAAATTATCGAAACATCACATTTTGACTAAACGATACCAGAAATGACTAAACTTTGCTCTAACGTCAAAAAACAATCAAATTGATTGCCTGTCATCAAAATTATAGTCGATCAAAAATGACTAAAAATATATATGTTTTTTCATTGTTCTAATGCAAAAATATTTAATCTAAATTTGATAACTATAAAATTGATTGCGCGAAATTAAATTCAATCAAAATATGTAGTCTAATAAACCTACATTTTCTCCAAATTAAGGGTTTCTTTACTTTATATTTATTATATTACTAGTATATATAGTATAGTAATTCTTAAATTTATTTAAAAAAAATCCGAAAAATAAACGTTAAATTTGTATACAATTTGTACAGATTGTTAATAATAATAATAATAAAATATCATTACTCTAGTAGTGTTTACGAGAGAGTTGTTATGTTTAAAACACTTTGATTTAAAAGAGTGTTTTAAACATGTTTAAAAACAGCCGTCGTGTTTTAAACAGTCTTGTTTTAAACATGTTTTAAATCTTAAATTTGTTTAAAACATGTTTTAAACGTTAAATTTGTCGCGCAGCGACCCGAGACAAATTTTCACGGAGCTTTTCTTAACTCGAAATTTCACTTCATGCTTAGTCTGGGAGTGGAAAACACTCGTTTAAAGCTTCAAATTGACCTCTTTAAAAAAAACAACGAAAAACTAAATTCGTATACTTTAACGAAAAATTCCCTGTACATCAAAGAAATATCATTGGTTGTGCGGTAAGCAATCAGCTGTTTATCTGTCAGCACGTAATGTACTTGTCAAATTACGTGCATGTGTACGTAATGTCAATCATACTTGTCAAGATAACAGTGTGGTATGATGCGGTTACTAGATAGGGCGTAGGTAAAATAAATTAAATTACCACATCACCATTATTTAAAAAGTGATAAAATGTTTACATTTAACACATGTACGATGGAAAAAGTGTCATACTGATTTTTTACATCACAAATTACACATCCATTTCAATCAAACAATACACATCACACCAAAAGCGACATTTTCCGCCTAACATCAACATATCACACGACTTTTACATTTCACATTGAATAATAGAAGTTTAATGCCATAATTGACATTGTCCACCACAATTGGCATTTGCGAAACAGTTTCTCATAAAAAAAATAATTTTACGTCATAAATTGACATTTCATATATTTTTTCGATGTGTTGAGTTTTTTCTTTGATATATAAGATTTTTGTCCATGTTGTCAGTTTTTGATGAATGTAGATCGTCCATGTTGTCAATATTTAAGTAAATAGAATAAGTAGATCATTTAAATAATTAGACAAACCTTAATACAGGGTGGGGCAGAAAAAACTATCCGATTTCAAAACGTTATAAAATTAAAACCACTCAACTTGACAAAAAAAATTTTTTATTAACATATCGCAAATTTTATGCCATTTTTAAATTTAAGTTTTGAAAAGCACATCACTCAAATGTCGTCCTTGGGAGCGGATACACTGATTTAGGCGCTCGCGGTAGCTTTCCATGACTTTCACCGTAATTTCCACAGGAATTTCTTAATTGCCCAAGCAATTTCCCTTCGTAAAGCAAGAAGGGTCCTTGGTCGATGCTGGAATACCTTCGATTTGAGGTAACCCCAAAGGAAGATGTCACATGGAGTGAGATCCGGTGAGCGCGGCGGCCAGCCAATATCACCTCTCAGAGAAATGAGGCGTCCGGGAAACATTTCCCTGAGAATGTCCATTGATCGTCGCGATGTGTGGGCGGTTGCACCATCCTGTTGAAACCACACATTTTCCACGCCATTTTCTTCCATTTTGGGTTGAAGAAAATTTTCCAGCATGAAACAATAGCGCTCGCTGTTGACCGTTACGGTTTGCCCATTTTCTTCAAAAAAGTAAGGCCCCCAGACGCCTAGGCGGGAAAGAGCACACCACACAGTCACTTTTGGGCTATGGAGGGGTTTCTGATGGATTTCCCGAGGATTTTCGTCACTCCAATATCGAAAATTCTGCCTGTTTACGGCGCCACAAAGGTGAAAATGGGCTTCGTCCGTGAAGAGCACAACATCGTCTATTGGGAGTTCTCGGAGATCGCGACACAGGTTCATACGGGTTTCAAAATCCCTTTCAATTAATTCCTGTGCAACAACCATTTTGTTGGGATGCATTTTGAGGTCCCGGTGCAAAATTCGCCGAATACTGCGGTTGGAAATCGCCAAAGCGAGCGAATGTTTTCGTGCCGAACGACGCGGGGAACGTTCAATCGCGGCTCTCACATTGGCCACGTTTTCAGGTCCTGTTGCTGTCCTGGGACGTCCAGGCGACTTTTTTTTCAATGCTGAACCCGTCTGTCGAAAATTTGACACCCACACTTTAATCGTAGCGTGATGTGGAACAGGATCATGACGCCCGAGTCCGAAATGAATTCGAAAAGCACGTTGTGTAGCAATTATCGAACCGCCGTTTTCGATAAACCTCTCAATAACAAAAGCACGATGTTCACCAGACCAAGGCATGTTGACTAACGACAAATGGCATAAAACCGGCTTTCTAACGGTTTTTACCCCACTACTCTACCTGTTCCCTCTTCTGAGAAAAAGGGATTTGAAATCGGATAGCTTTTTCTGCCCCTCCCTGTATTTTCTTAAAAGCCTGATCGTATTCGATTTGAAAACTTGTAAAAATTCGTATAATTTATTTTTTCTTAATATGACCAATCAAATTTGACATTCAAGAATTTATTTGTGTGATGCAGGTTGTGTGTTCTACGTTAGGACAAGATTAATCACATGTTATGTTGTAAATTAACTTTTAATTTGTAGGTTATGTAAGAGGAAATCTGACAGTACTATAACAATTAAATTAACTCATAAAATAGATAATTCATTAAACAAAGATTAAAATTACAAATGTACTTATCACCTCCACAAAATATTTGTATCTACCAATTTAATAAAGTCTCTCTGAGGATCAGGTAAATGCTCCTTGCTCTGGAAGTGATTGGCTGATTTTATTCTATTGTGTTTTTCCTAGATGTTTGATGAAGATATAGTTGTAGGTAACAATATACTATTGAATTTTAAAAAATATGTGCTGTTTAGTTGCAGGTTGTAGCGTTCTCTTTTTTGAAACTCGCATCGTGATAAATTATTTATTTGACAAATTTTGATTTATTTGTCACATTAATAATCATTACCAATATCTCAAAATTTAATGTTTAAAATACCCTATACTTAAAGCAGGATTGGTCATATTAAAAAAAAAACAAAGTCTACATATTTTTGCTTTCAAATAATTTTAATAATATTTCTTGGAGTTAGGAGGATGAGCCCCCGTCTGCTTCCCATCGGCTGCGCCCATGTCCCTAATAACTAATACACATATATTTTAGTCTAAATACAATCATTCTGTAATATTTAAACAAGGAAGTTATGACACAGAAAAAAAATGTGTAATAACCATAGCTAGTCTGAATTTTATAGGATTAGACAGCTAATAACTATAATCTAGGCTGAATTTAATCTTTCACTACATTTAGACACGAAAACACCCCTCATACATACCCTCCTTAATTAACTCAAATTAATTTTAATAATCCGCCCCGAATATTTCGAATCCAGGGCGTGTGTCACATTCACCCCATCGCAGCCCCCCCCCCCCCCTTAATCAGTTAATTCGCTGACACGTTTTATGCAAATAACGGCCCGGTTTTGTATGGGAGCCATCAGCTTTCCGCCATTGCCGCGGGCTTAGCATAATTCCGCCAATCCATCAAAGTTTATCGCCGGCGCTGTGAGGGGGCTGATTCATCAAGGTCCTCTTTTTGACGACATTTTTTTGCTAATTCTTTCTTTGGCAGGAAAGTGAGAAGACGGATTGCACAGCTATTATGCAGACGATGTTGTTTTTTCTTCGCGCGCGATTTTTCCACGTCTACCCCCGCGTGCTTGGCTCCGCAGGGGTGACTTTTAGATTAATCGTCTTAGTATATTTTTTTTCACTCAAAGGAAAGAATGATTATTTATTTATTTAAACAAATTGAGGGCAATCAATTTTACTGTCTGATTAAAAATATTTTCTTTATAACCGATTAAAGGCTTTTTTCTTCATAATAGCCTATTAATAATCGAACATTGGGATTGTAGTAAACCGAATTTTATTTAATTAAATAGTAAAAACAAATATTTTTAAAATCAATGTTTTTAAGTGTGTGATAAAAACATTACGGGTTGAAAATGTACGTGTTTGCATAAACATAATAATAAAGTTAACCCTTTCGGCCCTGACGGTGGCATTTGCCACCACTACAATTTGGTAAACAAACTGGGAATTTTTCTTTTAAATATACATACAGAGAGTTTTATGTAACACCAAACATATTCATAACGAGAATTTTTCTTTTAAGTATACATATGCAGACGTTATACATTTTAAAACGCTCGGTTTATTAAAATAATACAATTTGAAGCTTTAAACGAGTGTTTTCCACTCCCAGGCTAAGCATGAAGTAAAATTTCGAGCGGAGCGGCCAAACCAAATTTTCAGGCTTTTCTAAACTCGAAATTTTACTTCATGCGCCACCGACACAAAACACTGATTCAATGTAAAGTTCAGCGGTGTGTTTTAAACTGCGTAATATGCCAGTGTTTGTACCGATGGCGCATGAAGTAAAATTTAGTTTAGAAAAGCCTGAATTTTACTTCATGCTTAGTCTGGGAGTGGAACACACTCATTTCAAGTTTCAAATTAAACTCCTTTTAAAAAAACAACGATTATCTATAGATTTGCGGCATATACGCCGAAATTGGGACATGTATACTTGAAAGAAAAACTCCCTGTATGTACAAGTTGAGGCATTAATTGCAATTGATTAACTACAATTTGTAATAGTCATGTAGGCAACCCAATTTACACATAACCTAAAAATTAAAGGTGTGAAATCGTATTTTATGAAAATGTTCGGTGTTATATAAAAATCTCTGTACTTGTATACATGAGCTGTAATTTTTCCGATAATCGTTTTTTTTAAATAGTTTAATTTGAAGTCCAAATTTTCAGGCTTTTTTAAACTCGAAATTTTAATTCATGCGCCACGCGTGTAAAACACTGATTTTAGGTGAAGTTCAAAATATTCTACTAAAGCAGTATGCTAAAAACGTGTATTCTGAACATCACATCACATCAGTGTTTATTAGTACACGTGGCGCATGAAGTAAAATTTCGAGTTTAGAAATGCCTGAAAATTTGGTTTGATCGCGTAGCGCTACGCGCTAAACTCGAAATTTTACTTCATGCTTAATCTGGTAGTGGAAAACACTCGTTTGAAAGTTCAATTGGATTATTATTTGTATAAACGAATATCTGAAGATTTACAACGTATACAGTATATCGAAATATGTATACTTAATAGAAAAACTCTCTGTATATCTGAGATAATAGTAATAAATCTTAAATATACATATGTGTACAAAACATTTTTTTAGGCACCAGAAAAATTCCAGGGCTGAAAGGGTTAATGTGATATTTACTCCCAAATATAAAAAAAATATTAAAATATTCAGAAATAATGAGGTTTGAAATAAACGGTGTTAATTTCATTTAGGTAATTTTTATGCAAATTAAATAATTTCTATTGTTTGTTTCAAAAATAGAATTAAAGATGTAGCGGATAGTAGTTAGTTAGAAAGATATCCGGATAGCCGGATTTTTGTCAGTTTTATTTAATGCTCTAATTTTTATTTCTGGAAAACATAAACGTAATACAGCTCCAAGAAATTAATGCACCATTAGATTTCCTTTAAAATTTTAACTGTTTAAGTTTAGCGTTGTATTTATTTCATTTCAATTTTTTGCAACCTATCAAAATAAACACAATTTTCAAAGCATTCTTCGTTATTTCAAAGACGCTAACGTGAAATACACAAAAATAGTACACATTTATAAAATTTTCGAGAAATTGCAGGTGATGCGTTAATTTCTCGAAAATGTTATAAATGTGTACTATTTTTGTTATTATAAATGAAGAATGATTTTGAATTTTACAATAAGTCAGTGCTTTGCACGCCTTACGCATGAAATATTTCGAGTTTAGAAAACCCTGAAAATTTGAACCAATAAAATGTTCAGGGGTTTTTAAACCCGAAATATTTACTTTATGCTTAATCAAGGAGTGCAAAAACTCGTTAGGATACAATTAACACCTTTTATAAAATCACTTAAAAGGGGAGGAAAATAACTTTGTATTTTTTAAGATAAAGACAACATATTATTGTAAATAAAGTATAGATTGTTTTATTAAAAGAAATTTGACTAAATTTACACGTAAAGAGAGATTACTATTAAATTGTCGCTAACATGTATTGTGATTAGTGATGATAGTGGTAATATACGTCGGTAATTACCACTGGTAATTTACCGAAAATTACTGTATATACCCAGCTGTTTCGATAACATTTCTAACATTCTTTTGTGCGCATTTTCAAGAGAGATTAAAGGTAAAAAAATACTTTCCTGGAGAAAATACAATCTGATTTATTTTACTGTTATACAAGTGAAGCAGAGGAAACGCATGTTTTTCACAATTGGATAACTGAAACCTGGTTTACTTAAAAAAATATAAACATTCAGTAATAGTACTTTTATTGCATTTTTAAAATCTATACTTTTTATACAATTTTCCTGTTGTTATTGTCGATTTGTGTTAATTTAATCAATTTTGAAGATTTTGATTAATTTTTATGATGTTTGTTGGTTGTGACGATTTTATTTAAAATCCTAATAATTATTACGATTAAAAATTTCAAAATAAAATACTTTTATTATGTAAAATGAAAATATTTTGTTTTGTATTGTGGAGGCTTCTACTTCGTTATACATGTTAATTTATTAATAAAAAACGGTTTAACTTTGTTTGTACATCACAATTTATTTTTATGTGACTGCAGTTTCGGCAAATTTAGCTTGCCATTATCAAACATGTAGTGACTAAAACTACTTACAAAACAGATATACAGAGAGTTTTATGTAACACCGAACATATTCATAACTAGAATTTTTCTTTTAAGTAAACATAAGCATACGTTGTACATTTGCCGATGCTCGGATTATTAAAATAATTTAATTTGAAGCTTTAAACGAATGTTTTTCACTCCCAGGCTAAGCATGAAGTAAAATTTCGAGTTTAGAAAAGCCTGAAAATTTGGTTTGGTCGCGTAGCGCGAAGCGCGGAGCGGCCAAACCAAATTTTCAGGCTTTTCTAAACTCGAAATTTTACTTCATGCGCCACCGCTACAAAACACTGATGCAATATAAAGTTTAGCGGAGTGTTTTAATCTTCCTAATATGTCAGTGTTTTGTACCGGTGGCGCATGAAGTAAAATTTCGAGTTTAGAAAAGCCTGAAAATTTGGTTTGGCCGCTCCGCGCTTCGCGCTACGCGACCAAACCAAATTTTCAGGCTTTTCTAAACTCGAAATTTTACTTCATGCTTAGTCTGGGAGTGGAACACACTCATTTCAAGTTTTAAATTGAACTCTTAAAAAAACAATGAGTATCTAAAGATTAACGGCACATACGCTGTAATTGGGACATACTTGAAAGAAAAACTCCCTGTATGTACAAGTTAACGCATTAATTGCGATTGATTGACAAACATTTTTAATGGTCATATAGGCTTCCCAATTTACACATAACTTAAAAATTAAAGGTGTCAAACTGTATTCGATGAAAATGTTCGGTGTTATATAAAACTCTCTGTATATACAAAATGGTTAAAGAACAAAGAATATCAGATCCAGAGAAAGAAGCTCATCCGACTAAAAGAAGAAAAAGAAGCCAAGGTACCCGCTATTCCAGAAACAATTCAACAGAATTTTCACCCCAGAATAATTAACAACAGTAACGTTATATTTACAAACACAGAATTACAATTATTGGAATCCGGTCCCAAATTTTCACCTCATGTTAGTTGTAATAGCTATAAAGAAACGTTGATTGTTGAATCAGAATTAGCTCTCAAACAAGTCAGTAATTGTGATTCAACTAAGTTTAAGATTGCCAAAATAATTAAAAACAGTAACATTAGTAACCCAGTAGATGATAGAACAGTAATTTCAATTAAAAAGAAAGTTAACACTAATAATTTAATTATCACAAAAGCCGACAAAGGTAATTCGGTAGTCATCTTACCCAAAACCGATTACCTTACAAAAATTCAACATTTTATCGACAGCTCCGAAATTATAGAATTGAAAAAAGATCCTAAAGTTGAGTTCTTAAAATCTCTTAAAGATTGTTTTATTAAATGCCAGGGTATATTCCCCAATACTAATCAATTTATAATTTTTCCAATGAATCCCATCCCCCCTACGTTATACGGTTTAATCAAAATCCATAAAGAAAATTCTCCTATCCGCCCAGTTGTTTCATATATGAATTCCCCTTCACGTAATTTGTCCATTCAATTAAATTCAATATTCAAAGAAATAACAGATTTTAGAGACCCATTTTCAGTTATAAATTCTATTGAACTAACTAAAAAACTCACAAAATTTAAAATGGAACCTGGATACAAGCTCGTTTCATTCGACGTGACAAATATGTTTGCTAATATTTCTCCTTCAGAGCGTCTTGAATTAATAGAAAAAACATTTGATAAGTGTAACACAAACATCACTATAAAACAGAATTTCTAAACATATTACAAATCATTTTAAATAACATTTTTTTCTCATTCAATAATAAAGTTTATAAACAAACAAATGGTCTAGCAATGGGGTGCCCCTTAAGTCCATTGTTAGCAGATATTTTTATGCACCACTTTACTTTAATTGTTTTAAATTCACCGCTAGCTAAAAAACATATTAAAATGTGGCACCATTACGTCGATGATATACTAGCTTGTTTCCAGGGTACAGATAGACAACTAAATCAATTTTTAGATTTTATTAATAACCTCCATCCAAGAATAAAATTCACAGTAGAAACTGAAATTACCAACAACATAAAATACCTAGACATTTTCAGAAAACCAACATTTACCGACTCAATAATTCCTATCCACTCCAGACATCCCTATAAACACAAAATAGCTTCATTCAATTCTATGATCAATCGAGCCTTTCAAATGACTTTATCAGAAAGTTCATTTAAAAAAGAGGTTGACCTGATTAGGGCCATTAACAATGGCAATGGGCATTATTTGGTTGACAAACTTATAAAAAAACACAAATTTTCAAAAATCAAGCATATAATATATGCCGGTATCCCATATAAAGTAGATAATTTAAACTACAAATCAATCACTTATTTTCACAATGTTAGTTTCCAAATTAAAAATATTTAAAAAAAGCATAACATAGAAGTAGCGTTCAAACCTTTTTGCAAAATTAACAATTATATATTTAATAACAAAACCAAAATAGATGTAAACAATAGATCAGGAATTTATAAATTAACTTGTACAGATTGTCAAGGAGTTTACATCGGTCAATCTGGTCGTAATTTTAATATTAGGCTCAAGGAACATTTTCGGTCTTTTCGGTTGAGACAGTGTGATAAGTCGTCTTTTGCAAAACATCTGTTAGATGAAAACCATACTTTTGGAAAAGATGTACTTTCCGTCTTTTATTAAGAAAATATTTTTATTTGAAAATGATAGGTTGAAGTTGTCACAACCATAGTCACTTATAAAAGTTTCAGTGCTAAAAAGTGTTCATTTGTGAATTTTAAGGATATTTGTTTTTAAATTTACTACTATTAATTAATGTTGATGTTTGATGCATTGTAATAGAAACGATATAAAAAATAAACTAAATTCTATGCAAATAGAATAATTTGTTTCTCTAAAATTCAAATTTTTTGCAAATATTAATGATGCCAGTCAGTTAGCTTAGAAAACAATTCAGAATATCAAATGTTTTTTTAACTAATCTTAGTTAGATGAAAGTATTATTATAATTAAAAATTAAAGATTCCTGTCAATTTTTAAGATCTTTGTTTTTTAATTTGATTGATTTCGTCATTTCTTTACTACTATTAATTCTATGACTTGAGAAAGTCGCACTGTAAGTTTTTTTTTTTAATATTTTAATTCTAAATGACATAAGGTGAAAGTTGTATGTTTCAACTTTTTATATATATATATATATATATATATATATATATATATATATATTTGCATAGAATATGATTATGTACATCATATTTTAAACAATAATTTTACGTTCCAAAAAAAATGACATTGGCCTTTTTAGCTCCAAGCCACAGAATAAATGTTGACGTTTTGTCTCGATTTTATCTATATATTTATTTTATTTATTTCAATAAAAAAAAGCAGTCGTCTTTATGAGTCGCCTTTGAAATAAAATCATCTTTGATAAAATTACGTGGGAAGTGAATAAAGAAGAATAAGGTCCGATGCACCACCTTGTATTAGGGAAAAAAATGCGACGCAAAGACAGACTTATAGAACTCATGTGACGAACACAATTTTTTATTTGTCGGAAAAACAAATTTTCTTTTAGCTCTAACTCGATATGGCAAACAATTAATATTAAAAATGATTATTTTCGTATTTTTGTTTATTAAATTTCAATTGAATTATTCTACATGTACAAAAATATTAAAAAAATATATTGTTAACCTTTTTCTAAGACTCATAGGGCGCTCTGTGCCGTTTTTTTACTTGCTCGAGGGCGATAAATATCCGGTGTCCACAGAAATTCAGAGCTTTTTTTAATATACTTATTATTATTTTCACGACAAAGTAATTTTAATGAAATCGCCCAGAGGCGAATAATTCCGCGCCAGACCAATCGATTTTCCAATTTTAATTTCAGTAACAGCCCAATTCTATAATTAAGATCGCTCAGGGCTCGCAAGAAAAAAAATAAGGCCGCAATAAAAATCCATCTCCCCTTTCCCCTCCGCGCCCGCTAATTTGTAATAGCGAAACTTGTAATTAATGATAAGAAATGGCACGCGTAAGGAGAAGACGGTTCGGAAACATTATCCTCGGCGTTAAGTTGGTTATTTATTGTTCCCCTCAGTGTCGCCAGATGATTTATTATTGCTAGTTGTAAAAAAAAACATCGCTTTAATTGCCAGATGGTAACTGCTAATCCGGAGATTGGCTTTATGGTTTATCGTAGGTTGTAAAATTAAATTGAATTTTACAACTTACGATAAACCATAAACCCAATCTTTGTAATTCGTTACTCGAACTATTTTTTTTCTTTATATTCTATAAACATATATAAATTAAAGAAGTAGGTGGTAAACTGGTGTAACATATTTTTTTTGTCACATGAGGTGGTGTCGCTTAGCGTCCCTGCATTGCGGTCTCCGTGGTCCTTTTGTGCGCCTCTGGATGGTTTACTCCCTGTGTACTTCTGTATCTTTTATGAAGTTCAGGAGTTTGAGCTAGGGGATTTTCCTAAGCACTATTTTACGAAGCACAGACTTCCCGAATCGCTCCGTGCGTTGCAAGGACACAGTAGGAGTTGGGTAGTTCCTCCTCTTCTAAACACCCACGACATAGGTGATTTTTCTCTATCATACACATTAACGATGTTACCGAAATTATCCGCTACTTCATTTCGACTTTTTTTATAATTCACTACTGTCACTACTGTTTCTTTCGGTGTACCTCAGGGCTCGCACTGCGGATCGATACTGTTTTTACTGTTCATAAATAACATATCGCAAATAATTGAAAACTCGTCATTTTGTTATTTGCTGATGATCTCAAGATTTTTAAAGAAATTGTAACTACAGATTGCATTTTGCTTCAAGATGATATATCTTCTATTTTTAAATGGTCTTGCGATAATCATCTATTTTGAATATCAAGAAATTTAATGCAATTACATTTACTAGAAAAATAAATACTATCCATCACCATTACATTATGAACAATAATACGTTAGGAAAATTAGACAAAATTAAAGATTTGGGTGTTATTTTTGACTTTAAGCTTCTATTTGCTAATTGCTCGGCATATATTATATCCTAGGTTAAGCCTACCTGTAGGTTCTGTATGTTCCTTATTAATTATATAATGTTTCTTTCAGGTTAAGGATATATGCAATGAGTTGGAAGTGCGTTCTCTCTGCCACAAGATCCTGCAGAACGTGTCGATGCTCTTGCACGCGGACAGAGGATCCCTTTTTCTGGTGCAGGGCGAGAGGGTTTGTCCTAGGGGTGAAAACGGGGCGCGCCATCCCTTGAGGGGAAGATATCTAGTCTCAAAATTGTTCGACGTGTGCTCGAAGAGTACCCTCATAGAGATGGAGAAGAAGGACGAAATCAGGATACCCTGGGGCACTGGCATCGTGGGATACGTTGCCCAAAGCGGTGAACCGGTGAATATTCCAGATGCTTATCAGGTAAGACCAGAGGCGCAATTTTTTTTAGTAGAATCGTGAGCTTAGTATCTATTGTTTTGTTTGAAAACAAGTGGCATTTCATAAGTTTTTAAATAAAGGTTTCTTATGTTTTGAACATATTGCGGGGTGATATGACAAAATAGAATAAAATTAACAAAGTCGACAAAACAGGATAAAATCCACAAAATCATACAAAGTGAACAGATCTACAAAAACAGTTGAAATTTGCGGAATTGTGACCGGTACAATTGACCACCCACACCATTAAAACCGTGAAAAATAATAACATTTACAGAAATCATGCAAAATATCGAAATTAATGACGAATAATATATAGAAATCATCAAAATGATTAAAATCAACAAAATGTTCATAAAATTATGTTTCTAGAAAAATGTCAAAGTTGTTGGACACTATAAAAATTGTCTAAATTTATATGAATTATATGAATCTTACTTAATATGACAATTATCAAAATTTTAAATTATACTGATAGAAAAACAAGTCTCGTTCGTGATATCTGACAGATAACGAACTAAAAATTATTTAACATTCATTGATAAAATCAACTAGAAATCATAATAAACGTCGAAATTTTACATTCAATAACATTTTAACATATTTAATAAAAAAAAAAATAAAATTGATGAAAACTTACAAAGAATTACAGCAGTACGTTACAATTAATAAAAGCAACTAAACCTCTCCAAAAATTAGATAAATAGTCAAAATTGCCAAAAATACGTAATAGTTGTAGATTTTTATAAACTGACAAAAAAAAATATACATACACCGTTAACATTAATAAATACAGTAATAAAATCAAAATCAATAATATAAAACATATTTTAAATATTAATAAAGATCATAATAATAAATACAGTCGTTAAAATCAATAGGCAAACATCACAAAAATTTACTAAATCAACAAATTTTGTAAAAATAATATAATTTTAAATATAATTGTTCAATTTCTGTATCTGTTTAATAAAACAATCAAACAAACATAAATCAAAAATGTTGAAATAAATTTTAATTAAAATTGCTTATTATTATTATTTTAAATAAACTAATAAATGTCAACATAGTAATACAAATTGAGAAAAATATACATTTTCACCAAATCAACAAAATAATTTAAATATTTATATAACATAAACAATAACAATATAATTAATATATCAATCCTCAAAATTGACTGAAATCATAAAATTTTACTTCATACGGCACGCCTAAGCAACATGGATTTAAGGCGAATTTCAAGATGTACTGCTAAAGTTTGATCTGACGTCGTTTGGATCCCTCAAACGAAATAACAGTAAATGTTATCAATCACAAAAAATACAGATTTTTTTTAACGAACTAAAGACGTCATAATACTTTCAAAAGAAGTGAAAACTTACCGATATTTAGAAAAAGCTATAATGAAAATAAATAAAAATAACTGTGCGAATAAAACTCTATCGCTCTAGCAAACATCTATTCAATGTCTTCTGTGGATTTTGAATTTAAAAATGCAACGTGTAATAATAAAGCTACTATCGATCTAGCATATATGTGAATTCGTATTTTTTAAAATTAAAATCACCGAGGGGTATGAATAAACTGCTTTAAAAATAGTATAACGCATTATTATTTGTTTCAATGGTTCTTGTGTTAAATACATGAATGTGTAAAAAAGCTTTATCTTTCCAGTGGAGATTAAATTTAATTGAAAGCTGTGATGAAAGTACTGTCGGTCTAGTACACTCTTGTGATATTTGTTTTTTTAAATTGAAAACATCGACGTATAAAAAAAAGCTGGTATATAAATATCAAATATTTTTGGTGAAAGTTAAATATTAAAGTATAGAACGTGTTGAGGCATTAACGCAATAGCAATTTATTATAGAACGCACTCTATTATCGATTGATTAAAACAGCCATTGCCTGCACAAAATGAACATTTATTTATTTAAAGCAGCTACCGCGAAGCGATTTCCCATTAGCGGTGCTAATATGCATTAAATATAAATTTTTAATTAGCGACAATGTTCACGCTAAAAATGATTGGGCGACAAATGAATGCGAGGTCTTAATAAATTATTCAAATCCAATCATTTCCCATTCCCTGTCAGTTATATCAACAAAACGAGAACCGCTCGTTTAACATTATTGATTAATAATGGTCAAATTGTAATTTTGGTGGAGTTATTTTATTAAGTTTCGCACTCGATAATTTAATTTTAAATTAATATTAAATTTCAGCAGGGTGAAGTTATGTAAAATGGATCAATTTTAATTCAACATGTTGGAGTTTTATACACCGATTATTTTGCAAACACCATAACGAAACATGGTATTTCACACACACCAAAAGTAATCATACATTTAATTTTACCATTTAATATTTACACAAGCAAAATACCGTCTGATTAAGAATAGTTAGCCACCCGATCGACCGCGCGCAAAACAAATGTTACCGCTCTTTTACTTTCTAAGCAATTTTGCATTAAGCATATACTGGGCATTTTTCTTTAAAGTATACATTTCCCGATGTATACGCTGTAAATTTTCATTCATTGTTTTAGAAAAGCGTTCTATTTAAAGCTTCTAACGAGTGTTATCCACTCCTTGATTAAAAATGAATTAAATTTTAAGTTTAGAAAAGCCTGAAAGGCGTATAAAACACTGAAATATTGTAAGTTCAAAAGCACGTACATCATATTAATAAAAGATTTGTGTTTTTAAACTTAACATTAAACCGGTGTTTCGTACGCCTAGCACATAAAGTAAAATTTCGAGTTTAGAAAAGCCTGCAAAATTTGGTTTGGTCGCTGCGCTTCGCTACGCGACCAATCCAAATTTTCAGGCTGTTCTAAACTCGAAATGTTTCTTCATCCTTAATCAAGGAGTGAAAACCCTCGTTATAAGCCTTAAATTAAACTGCAAAAAACTCTAAATTTCACTTTATATGCCTCGCATGTTAATTTTAAAGTGTTCAAATATTGGCTTGCCTATTTATTTTAGAGACAAAATGTATTTCACTTTTTTGTAGAGGGAAAAATTCTAAATTTATCAATGTTCACACTTAACACTTTACGTTTCTCTAAGTTAAAATAATTAAGAAAAAGTAATGTGATTTTATAAAAATAATGACATACCATGGAATTGATACAACAATTGCGGATATTCCCTGTTTTTTTAAGTTTAATTTAAAGCTTTAAACAAGTGTTTTCCACTCCCAGATTAAGCATGAAGTAAAATTTCGAGTTTAGAAAAGCCCCGTGAAAATTTGTCGAGGGTCGCGCAGCGACCCGAGACAAATTTTCTGGGCTTTTCTAAACTCGAAATTTTACTTCATGCGCCACGCGTATAAAACACTATAATATTGTCAAATTTATGTATATTCGAACTTCACTTAAAATCTGTGTTTTATACGCGTGGTGCATGAAGTAAAATTTCGAGTTTAGAAAAGCCCAGAAAATTTGTCTCGGGTCGCCGCGCGACCCTCGACAAATTTTCACGGGGCTTTTCTAAACTCGAAATTTTACTTCATGCTTAGTCTGGGAGTGGAAAACACTCGTTCAAAGCTTCAAATTGAACTCTTTAAAAACACAACGAATGTCAGATAATTAACAGCTAAGATAATTAAGAAAAAGTAATGTGATTTTATAAAAATAATGACATTTTTTTGTATAGTGTAAATCATTTCGAAAACATTTACTTTAATCAATGGCATGTTATTATTTTTATAAAATCACATTATTTTTTTAAAAATTATTTTAACTTTGAGAAACGTAAAGTGATAAACGTTAATACGAATGAATTCAGAATTTTTCCCTCTACAAAAAAGGTAAATACATTTTGTTTCTAAAATGAATAGGGAAGCCAAAATATGAACATTTCAAAATTTACATGGGATTTCCTATGTTGCGTCCGCCAAGTCAACACCCGGTATAAAAAACAATGAAATATTGTGAAATTCAAAATATATTGCTTATGTTTGATCTTAAGTTAATTAATCCATTAACGGACGAGCAATTAGAGTAAACTATAAAAGTTGATTTTAGGTAAAATTTTGCACTTCTTTTTATGATTTCTATGAATGAATAATTATATTACATACTGGGCATTTTTCTTTTAAATATACATTCGTTTATTTTATAAATGCGTTCAATTTGAGGTTTCAATCGAGTGTTACCACTCCCAGATTAAGCATAGGGTAAAATTTCGAATTAAGAAAAGCCTGAAAATGTTCAGGCTTTTCCAAACTCAAAATTTTACTTCATGCGCCACGCGTATAAAACATTGAAATAAGGTGAAGTTACAAACACACTGAAAAGATTTTGTTTTAAATGAAAAATAAACGCAATATTTAAATAAAATAACAGAATGTATTAACTTATTTAGTTATTTAGAAAAATAATAATAATGTTGCATCAATCGGTTAATTTCACAAATGTTTATTATGTAATTTAATCTTTCAAATTTTGTAGGGATACTTAAAAGAAAAAAAAATACCTGTGTAATAAATTTCAATGGCCTCTCGAGCCCAATTTTCCACTCAAAATTAATTAACGAATCGCGCTACCTAAAGCTTTTCACTTATTTTCCTGCCACGTTCTGGATCTGGATCTGGATCATAAAGGGGTGTGTACCTAGACACAGCAATTAGACCCCAATGGGCCCTTTTTGCATCCCCCCTAGGGTTGTGTCACTCCTCAGCTCAGCCATGCCACTCTGTCGAGAAAGGCCAGCAAAGCAGCGGTTGACTCTTCCCTAATGTCGGCCAATGTCGGCCATCTGGACGCCAGAATTTCCTCCCTTTGCGAGGCGAGTGCTGGGCAATCACAAAGGATGTGCTCGGCAGTCTCGTCCTCCTCATGACAGCCTCTACAATCTGGCGAGTCAACGACTCCCATTTTGTAGAGATGCCATTTAGTCCACAATGGTGAGAACGGCCGTTATGCGTCTCAGATTATTTCTGCTCATTTGCAGGTAGTGTAGTGCCGTCTTTTTGTTCGGATACCCTAAGGTTTCCCTAGACATCCTACAGTCCTTAATGTCATCCCAGCGTTCCCTGAATTTCTTCAGGATTTCGTTGTGGATCAATTCGTTTAGGGTCAAGTTGGTGGGTTTTACTAGCGGCTGTGGCGAGGAAATAGTTTCCCCAGCCGCTGCTCTAGCCAGTTTATCCGCCTTTCGATTGCCTACATTAATGTCATGGGCCTTCACCCATGATATCTCGATTCTGTTTTCTGCAGCAGCAAGCCTGAGTTTGCTGTGGCAGTCCAGAACTCTCTCCGATGTCGTTACTCTGTTTTTCAGAGCCATCAGAGCCTGCCTGCTATCTGTTAGGATGAGTAGCTTTTTGTTCCGGTTCTGTATGGTTTCAGCCGCAAGTGCTATTCTCATCACTTCTAGTTGTGCGATGGTCGTGTTTTCTCCCATTGGAGTCTTTAGGCTGATGCCCAGGTTCCTGGAGTATATCCCCAGTCCTGAGCGTCCTTCTTTACATGATGCGTCGGTGTAAATGCGATTAGCCGATTCTCTCATGTCCATCGAGGGATGGACGCGTACCTCGTGTCCTTCCGGTACGGTATTTGTGGGCGAGCACAGGTCGTTTCTAGCCTCTAACAGAGGTATATCTTTGCAGACATTCCTCCAGAGGCTGCCTCTAGCCATCCCACATGTGTTACGTGTCCATAACCCTTCAGCTTGGAGACGGAGTATGATATTTATGGCCTCCTTCTCCACATACAGATCCAGCGGTGGAAGACATAGCATGACTTCCATTGCCAGAGTCGGGGTAGTGCGCATTGCACCCGTCGCGCCGAGACAAGCTATTCTTTGTACCTGAGATAGGCGCCTCATTGTGGTCTGTAGCTTCGTTCTTGACCACCACACAGAGGCGCGATAAGCAAGCATTGGCCTTATTATCGCTGTGTAGACCCATAGTGTCGCTTTTGGTTTCAGACCCCATGTCCTCCCCACTACACGTCTACACTGCCAGAATGCCCTTATGGCCTTGTTTGTTTTGATATCGATATGCGATTTCCAGCTCAGTTTATTGTCGATGGTTATACCCAGGTATTTGACTTCCTTGCTGTACTGCAATATCGTATCCATTTGCGAGGGTGCCCTTTGAGGTACCCTCCTTTTCCTGGTGAACATGACCATCTCCGTATTTGCTGGGTTAACAGAGAGGGAGTGATCTTGACACCATTTGGTGAGCGTGTCAAGTGCCGTCTGCATCCTGCTGCATATGGCATCTTCAAATTTTCCACTTACTAGGATGGCTAGGTCATCAGCATAGGCTGTGACCGTAAAACCTTGCGTGCGCAGTTCCTTCAGTAGGCTATCAAGCACCATGTTCCACAGCAGGGGGGATAATACACCTCCCTGCGGGCATCCACGGCTTATGTTGCAGGAGATACGTTGTCCCCCTGCCTCCGCGCTGACTGTCCTGTTAGCAAGCGCATTGCTAATCCAGGCAGCTATTGATACTGGGACTCCGCGCCTATCCAGGGCGTTCCGTATCTTTGGTAAGGTTGTTTTTTCAAAAGCGCCTTCAATGTCAACAAATACACCCAGGGTGGATTCGCGTGAATCCAACGATTTCCTGCCACGTTGTACCTATATCATGTTATAAATACAATTTTTAATTTTCATATTGTTCCTTTAATTATTTTAATAAGCTTTATTATACATAATATAATTTATCAAACTACATGAATGTGAAAAACAATGATATGTAAATTAAACATTTACAAAAAATAAAAAATAATGTTAATGTTAATTACATCTAAAAATCCACACAGAGAACTTCACGCTTCCGTAATTCCGCTGGAATGATATTAAAAAGTTGACTTAAAAAAAATCATGTTCGGATAAAAGTGTAGCGACGAGTTTTTATTTCCGGAAATTGTGAAAATATTTACGCCTACGGATAACATCGCACTGCCGGATTTTTCCGACACAGCGTATTAAAAGGTATTTGTGAAAAATTTACATCTGGCCAAATAGACTCGAGTTTTATACGTGGAAATACAAAAAGAGCATACGTGTAAATGTAGTAAAGGTGGAAGGTATTGATTTATGGATTATCTATGCGGGAAAAAATGCTTATGAAAATAAAATTACAAAAATATTATCACATATAAAATACATTATCTTTTTGTTATGGCTAATCGTCAGTTAGTTCATTCAAATATAAAATCAAACCGAGTTCGCTATGGAATCTAAACGTTAGTAATATACCGTGTGTTCCGTTTCAAGACGCATCATAGGGGATTCCCATGTTAGTTTTTCAATTTAAATGTTTATCTCCATTATTGAATTTAAATTGTCAGAATGGAAGTTCTCTTATTTAATAACATTACTTCAGAAGCAGTTCATTTGTATTTTATTCTGTTTTAATCTAAAATATTGCTTAAAAATTATGAAGAAAAATGACCTTAAAAAATCATCAAAATAGTAGTTGCTTTGAAAAGTCAGTACATGACATCTTAAATTTACAGACGTTAGTTCAGGCACGATTACATTATTTATATTGAAACGAACTAACCTAAAAGGTACACTTAACCTAAACAGAATAAAATTCACGTTACTATTTCTCATTTATTTTATACAAAATTTGAAAACCGTGTCCAGTTAATCTACAATTATTAGACCAATTAAAACTTGGAAAAAATGCGTATGTAAACAATGAATATAAAAGATTATTTGAAGACTTCTTCTTTCTTACAATTAATATTGATTTACTCTTATCATAACCAATACATTTGTTACAATTTATTTTAGATTTCGTCGTTTTATTCTCAACGATATATTTATCGTTCACACAATTATTCATCTTAAATTTCTGTAACTATAGAAAAATATATGCATGCAAGTGTTAATTGATGAGAATATATCTTTATTATTAAAATATAAACAAATAATAAAATGGTGATGTGTCCATCATAGTACTTTCCCCCGTAAATTGCGTATTAAATCACTTTTAAAATATTTGTAGCATTATTATTTTCAAAATGTCTTCAACTTTTTGATAACTACAACTTTTAATTGAAACATTTTTCAATTGGATCAACACATACTGACACAAACCAATGACTAGATAAAAAACACTATTTATTGAATATCTCACAAACTAAGAGTGCTATGACAAAAAGTGAAGATACAAAAAGTCTTTAATATTTTATTACCTACAACTTTTATTTGAAACATTTTCCAATTGTATCAACACACACACTGACACAAATCAATGACTAGATAAAAAACACTATTTATTAAATATCTCAAAAACTAAGAGTGCTATGACAAAAAGTGAGTCCACAAAAAATCTTTAGTATTTTATTTCCTACAACTTTTATTTGAAACATTTTTCAATTGTATCGACACATACACTGTCACACATCAATAACTAGATAAAACAAACAACTTTTAAAGTATCTCAAAAACTAAGAGCGCTATGACAAAAAGTAAATAAACAATATATCTTCATTTTGTTATTATCTACAACTTTGTTTGAAAGAATTTTTTGTTTGATGAACATTTATTGAAAAAATCTGAAAAAACTGAAAAACGCTAAGAGTAAAGTACCACTTCCGGTTTTCCGATTTTCACCAAAAGCTTTTCAGTTCTTCCGATTGTAACAAAAAGCTTAAGTTTCAAGTTTCATCTCGATATCTTTAGCGGTTTTTGCGGTACAGCGCACACAGACACACAGACAGACAGACATTTTTCAAAAATGGTCTTATTCGACTCAGGGGACCTCAAAACGGATATTTCCGCTAAAATTTTTGATTCGAAAATTTTCACGAAAACAATACTTTCCCTTTGTATTACATACGGGGGAAAGTAAAAATTGCAACCACTAAAAATTGTTTTATCGATTTTTGTCCTATGCTCCCATATACTCGAAACACTGTGCGACGGGCCGGTCACTAGGGGCTTTACTAGATTTAAAGGCAGGCGCCAGTAACTCTAGCGCCGGGTATGGTTAAAGCTATATGCTAATGTCTATAATTTTCTTCGAAATTTAATGATCTTCATAATTTAATATACAAAATTACGAAAATGTTATTCGTGAAAATGCAAACAATGTCTTACTTAATAAGACAACTTAAGACGATAAGTATCCATTGAAACAACTACTTCCCGTGCAAATACACCTCTGGATATTGAATTATACAATCAAATATTTAAAATCTTATTTAATTTGATTTGTTACAACGCTCTATTAAAGTATATTTAACTTTTAAGTCGAATTCTCTTCAAACGAACTAACAAATACAAATTAAAAATTAAACGGAAAATAACAAAATTAGAAGTGAAAGGACTTGGATTAAAACTAATGTCTTAGGCCTTCTATAGACGCGTTTAGAGATTTATCTCTCTTCAGTATAGCTTTGCTTATGACGTTTTAAAAAATTTAGGAATAAAGTTAAAATAAATAAACTTACTTTGAAAAAGTGTTGTGTGTGGAATGAACAGGTACACAGAAATTGAATTCAAATAGTTTTGAATTTGAATTTATCTTATCTTTATAATAGTTTACAATTATATTACTTAAGTCAATTTCCATGTTTTTTAAGTTTTTGTAATTGTTTCGATTTACATCAATTTTGATTGTTTTTGATCAGATTGTTTTGATCAATTTGTATTAAATCACCTTTTTTTAAAGATTTAATTGTTCAATTCTTGATCGATTTCTGTAGCTTTTTATTCATTTATTATTTATGTAATTTTTCTGAAAACTTATCGCTTTTGATTTGAACACTTGTTAAAACAAAAAAAGCAAACTTTGCGTGCATCAATTTTAAAATGTATAACTTATTGATGTCCAGAGCTACGCCTAAGATATTCTCCCTAATCTTTGAAAATCCAATATAAATTCACAATCCAATGAAAATTTAAATCTTCATCGCGCTTTACTCTCGAAAAATTTAATTCCACTCCCTCGTTTATTATATATTTTTTGCGCGTCGCATTTCCTCCGCGTTCCATTCCAAGGGAGATCGAAAGAATGGTCTGTATTGTACACACGCGATTCCAATTTAGAGTGTAATTGGATTGTATCGAGAAGGTATTCAAGGGAACTTTGGGTGTCTTTTCCGCCACTCAAAAGTCTCTTGAAAAGTGCAGAGCTAAGAGTTTCCGCCATTGTTTCAGGACGAGCGCTTCAACCACGACATCGACGTCCTGACCGGCTATAAAACGCGCACGTTGCTGTGCATGCCGATAAAAGATACCAATGGAGATGTGATTGGAGTAGCTCAGGTAATTTTCAATTGATATTTTAAAGTTATTCACTGTTTTCGGCAATAAAATTCAAACGACTGGTAATATTGTCTATTGAAATGTATTTATTAGACTGATTTTGTATAGGTGATAAATAAAGTAGGAGATTCTCCATTCACGGAACAGGATGAGAAGATCTTCAACAGTTACCTACAGTTTTGTGGAATAGGCCTAAGGAACGCACATTTGTACGAGAAATCGCAGTTGGAGGTGAAGAGGAATCAAGTTCTTTTGGATCTGGCGCGAATGATTTTTGAAGAGCAGAGTACAATTGAGCATGTCGTCTTCAGGATTCTTACGCACACACAGAGTCTGATCCAATGCCAGAGAGTGCAGGTAATTTTTAAACGAACAATTTGATGTATCGACGAATTTATAATACTTAAAAGGTGATCTGCCGGTACGTTGTAAAATTTAATGACCAACTTATATAAATTTAAAAAATATACAGGGTGCCCGTATTTCAACAGAATGCTTGGGGATCTCGGTTATTTGAAGAGATAGAGAGTCGGTTAAATTGGGGCGAAGTTGCGTATTTTATGGCCCAATAATAATCTAAAAACAAATTTGAAATATCTTCTTTCGTTTTTGAGATATTGTCAAATACGGTTTTTTTTAAATTTCGTTTTTATTTTTTTATTCAAAAACTATTGAATCCAGACGTTTACAATTTTGACATTATACAGCCACTTTTTAACGAGAAATCTAGCCAACTTTTGTTTTTCTCATGGGAGCTATTTTGAATTTATATATTTTTTCGAAGAATATTATTTTTTCCTGAATTCAATGATGTACCACACTTATGGTTTACTGTATATTTTTAGGTAAAATTTTAATCTTTTGTTTTTGTGAAGAGTGCCTTGGAAACAGTTGAGTAACTCACTTATTTGACAACTCCTAGGACCCATAATTTGCTTACATATCACCCCTGAAGACGGGTATACAGCTGATTAATTATTGTACTGATAGAAAATGTATTTGTCTATAAACGAAATAATGGTGTGACATTTTGAATCTTAATAAATTGCTTGACTGTCTTTGGACTATCATAGGATTTTGTCATATTATATCTTTATTGACCGTGTTTTGACTATTGTGACTGTAAGTGGCTAGGATTTTGTCTGATTATATCTCTTTATGGACTGTATTTCGGTTATTGTGATGTTATGATTGTAAGTCATAACATCACAATAGCTGTCAATATAGTGATTTAATGACAAAATACTACTACAATACATATTTTAACCGTTGTGATGTATTTTAAACTAACGAGTGTCTTCCACTCCCAGACTAAGCATGAAGTAAAATTTCGAGTTTAGAAAAGCCCCGCGTAGAAAATTTGTCGAGGGTCGCGCAGCGACCCGAGACAAATTTTCACGGGGCTTTTCTAAACTCGAAATTTTACTTCATGCGCCACGCGTATAAACCACTGAGATACAGTGAAGTTAAAAATATATAACACTTTAATGTGATGGTAATCAATATTTATTAAGATATAGCGAAAAATGCAAGAATTATTTTTTTTGTGAATAGTTTTGAAGTAACAATAATAAAAGTAAAATAAATTTAGTTTGTGCAACTTTTCCATACTGTTGATATTTAAGACATATCTTAAACGGGGAAAGTGCTATGATGGACAAATCACCATTTCTGTAACTTATTGTTTTGTGTGATAATCAATACTTATTATTATTATTACAAAAGATTGACAGTTATTAATCAATTTTGACTGCTAACAATGATTGACTGCTGTCAATATTTTATTGATTAATGGATATGACGTCATTGTTTCCAAGGCACTCTTTGCAAAAATAAAAATATTATAATTTTAAATATCAAATCTAAAATAAATTATGAGTGTGATACATCACTCAGTTCAGAAAAAAATATTCTTAAAAAAAAATATGAAAATCCAAAATGGCGCTCATAAGAAAAATTAAAGTTGGCTATGAGCCCCAGGTAAATGTTATAGTTATCTTAAAAAAATATGCTACTAGATTCCTCATTAAAAAAGTGCCTGTAAATTGTCAAACTTCTAAATGTCTAAATTTAGTAGTTTTTAAGTAAAAAAAAGATTTAAAAAAAACGGTTTTTTTGTTGATATCTCGAAAACAAAAAAGATATTTCAAAATTATTTTATTATTATTGTTAGGCCCTAAAATACCCAACTTTGCCCCAATTTAGCCGAGAGATAGAGAATCTCTTTAAATAACTGAGATCCCCATACATTCTGTCGAAATACGGACACCCTGTATATTGTTATCTGAATATTGTCTGTTTTTAATAGCACACAAGTCAATGGAATGCCGAGATTTTGAGCAGGGTGGGACAAAAATATGCCTAATTTAGTTTATTACTTAATAAAGCTTTTTATTAAGTAATAAACTAAATTAGGAGGCATATTTTTGTCCCACCCTGCTCAAAATCTCGGCATTCCATTGACTTGTGTGCTATTAAAAACAGACAATATTCAGATAACAATATACAGGGTGTCCGTATTAATTGCTTCTACATAAAATATCGCAAAATGATGAAAATCATGAAAATTTTAAATTAAATATTGTGTAACCTTAGTTTGTCATTATTGGTATTCTAAGACTTATTTGAACACACATATTGATGGTTCTTTAATGTTGATTACTTTCGTCAGTTTCAGTTAATTTTCCAAATTTATATCACAGAAAAACAAATAAATCCTTATGTTATCTTGTAATTTATTATTGTTATAGATTATGTATGTTTTAAAACTTCATTTTAAAACACTGTTTCATAAGCGTGGCGCATGAAGTTAAATTTCGTGTTTAGAAAAGCCTGAAAATTTGGATTTGCCGGCGCGACTTGTTTGGCTCGACGCCGGCCAATCCAAACTTTCAAGCTTTTCTAAACTCGAAATTTTACTTCATGCTTAATCAAAGATTGGAAACATTTTTATAAACTCATTAGGTAATTTTAGAAAACACTACATTCTTAGAAAAAAGGAAAATTAGCTTACTTTATTTTCAATTTTCAAATACGTTACCTGGCAAAAAGTTTTTAAATTGCTTAAGTACTTAGTATGTTGACTACCTTCTAGTGATTGTAGAAAAAATTGAAGTTTAATCGTTCTTGTAAGAGTTTTGAAATTTAATATTGGTTTTATTATTTTTAAGAAATTATTTACTTTGGCAACTCAACTACTATTTCCAGCAAGATATTTTAGTTTTCTGTACGGTAATATTAGTTTTCTGTACGGTAATATTAGATATACCGATCTCTTAATGAAATATTTCTGAGATTTTTAACTAACTTTGACACCGTATGATTTTTAATACATGATTCCACCCCAAAATCCAATGATATTTATGGAATTCTTTACTTTACAGACTAAAGATTATTACTTTTCTGTATAGCAGTATGAACAATAGTCTTATCTTAATCAATTCTGATCATTTGAACTTATTTTGACTATATGTGATATTTTTAATTAAATGTTACCCCAAAATTCAATTCAGTTTATAAAAATATCAATTTTAACCCTTTCAGCCCTGGAATTTTTCTGGTGTCCCAACAATTTTTTTGTATACTGCATATTATTTATTACTATCTCAGATATATGTTTACCAAATTTTAGTGGTGGCAAATGCCACCATCAGAGCCGGAAGGGTTAAGTAATTTTACATCAAATATTTCGGCTTTCTATAATTTTGCCAAACTTTTAATTAACTTATAAATGTTAAATAATTAATTATTTATGATTATACTCTTCACGAAACTCAAAAACAAATATCGAACTTATAAATGGCCGAGCGGTTAGCTTAAGTTATACTGCCATCTTAACAGCTGAATCGGTTTAAACCTTATCGTGGCGACAGAATTACAGAAGGACAGAATTACAGATAGAAATTTTTCAAAAATGTTCTAAATCAACTCGGGGACCTCAAAATGGATAGATCCACTAACATTTTAAGAATACAAAAGAATACAAAATTTTTTTGTAAATTACTTTTATTCCAAACAGTCCTCAGTATATCCGGATAGTAATGTCATAGAATACAATATGCTTTTAGAAATGTTTAATTTTCAACATCACCAATTCACCACTAAATAAAATGATGCGATTATACGACACTGTTCGCAACTCAGCCGATATTTTTGATCACAGTATTGTAAAATTTATAAGAGATATTACGCCTCACTTATAATCCTCGTATGTATTGTCTACTTTTGTTAATTTTACAAAGCTAGTAAATTTAAACTTTAGTTAAGTGTCATGTGTTGTACATGGAAATGTTCCCTGTAATTGGATGTACTTCTGTTGGGAAATAAAAGAGTTATTATTATTATTATTATTTTTGATTTGAAAATGTTCGCAAAAACAATACTTTTCCTTTGTTTTGCATATGGGGGAAAGTAAAAATATTAATATTGAATATAATATTTCTATATACGATGTATTTCTTTTTCAATATAAAATAAAAATAATTCAAACAACAGATTGCGATACATCAAAATTACATTAGTCTGAGTTCTAAAATTCGACAAAAATGAATAAATAATCCTTTCCACATATCAATGAAATTAACTAATTAAGAATTTAGAAATGGATATAGTAACTTAGCAAAATGAAAACAACATTCAAAAAAATTGCCATTAAATTTAATTTTAATTAACTATTCAGAAAATTTATAAAAACTCCACAGCAGCAAAAAGTTATAGATCCATTATTTTTATGTAAATTCATTCATGTTCACGTTGATTAAGTAAATAAAATAATCTCATAGTTTTTTTATATTTTTGCCAACTTTTGCTGAGTTTCGTGGATTTTCTCTTAGTAAAAAATCCATGTTTAATAATTAATTTTTTTGAAAAAACTAGTAATATATAGTTTGATTTCCTTCTTTTAGATCTTCATATTTATTGAAGTGTTTATTAATATTAAAAAGAGTGTACAATCCTTGTTTAAGCATGAAGTAAAATTTCGTGTTTAGAAAAGCCAGAAAATTTGGATTTACCGGCGCAAAGCGCCCTGCAAATCCAAATTTTCTGGCTTTTCTAAACATGAAATTGTACTTAATGCGCCTGGCGTATAAAACACGAATTAAATATGAACTTTAAAAAAAATTTAACTTTGAGAATAATACAATACCAACCTAAAAAGTATTAACAGATTAATTTTTCTCAGTTATAAATCGGCTTAGAAATAGCCGATTTATAACTGAGAAATTTTGCTTCATGCGCCACGTGTATAAACCACTTAAATATTGTGGACTTTATGTATATTTGAATCTCACTTGGAATCAGTGTTTTATATGCGTGGCGCATGAAGTAAAATTTCGAGTATAGAAAAGCCCAGAAAATTTGTCTCGGGTCGCTGCGCGACCCTCGACAAATTTTCACGGGGCTTTTCTAAACTCGAAATTTTACTTCATGCTTAGTCTGGGAGTGGAAAACAATCGTTTAAAGCTTCAAATTGAATCTTATTATGACTAAATTTAATAAAATTGACAATACAAATAATATTCACCTATGTGCAATAAATTTGGCGAATACGAATATAGAAAAGTAAGCGAATATTCTCGGCCAAATTTATAATACTACATAGATAATCCCTGGAGTATACAGAATTGATAAATGAGGCTAATGATTTAAATCTAAGAAGTTAATTTTATGTCAATGATAAACTAGATTGAGCATTTCGACCACTGTGCGATTGTTCGATTATCACCATTATTCGAATCCATTTAATTGTGCTCATCACTAATTAGAAGTTTAGCACAAACTCTTAATAGGATCGAATTTGCATTTACCCAGCATAAATGGCGCAATCTAACTTATTGAATCGCAAAAATATCCTAGATATTAGATTCAAAATGGTGAATGCGTGAATGCAGCGCCGCAGTAAGGAAAAACGGCGCATGGGACCAAATATCTAATTAATCATTAACCAATAAGTTAAAAAAAATAATTAGCGTTAATTTTTAAGCTTTAAACAGTGTCTTCCACTCCTAGACAAAGCATGGAGTAAAATTATGAGTTTAGAAAAGCCTGAGCGTGGTCCGAATCCAAACTTAGGCTTTTCTAAACTCGAAATTTTACTTCATGCGCTACGCGTACAAAGCGCTGATTCAATGAGAAGTTTTGAACTTTTACTCTCGCAATTTATGGCGCCCAACAAGGGCCGAGCGTTAAATTTGGACGCTAGCGATTTATGGCGCCCAACTAGTGGCCACACACAGCGTTTGCCTGGCCCCACGTTGGGCGCCAAAAAACCTCAAATCCAAGTGGTTCTAGTATTTTTAAACGAGTGTTTTTCACTCCACCTTAAGCACGACGTAAACTTTTAAACTGGCAGGGTGAACGAAAAGGTATAGCTAAACCTTCAGGAAACGTTCCGCACACATAGAGGAATAGAATATGTTATATAGCAGGGGTGTTTAACCTTTCGTCTAACGCGAGCTACTTTTGCATACCACGCTATTTGGCGATCGACAGGTTATAGATAAGAAGTACAAATAAAAAACAGTATACAACATTGTTATTTCTTATAAGTATTCCTTAAAATTTATTGTAAACTGCTCGAATTTTGATAGTGCGAGATTTGGTTAAAATTTATTAAACATAAGCAGTTTATTTCCAACTTCGCAATATGGTTAGTGTTTTATACGCGTGGCGCATGAACTAAAATTTCGAGTTTACAAAAGCCTGATTTGGACGCTACGCAAATTTAAACGCTCCGGCTTTTCTAAACTCGAAATTTTATTTCATGCTTAGTCTGGGAGTGGAAAACACTTGGTAAAGGTAAATCTTTAAATTCTATTAATTATCCACGTAACGTATTTGATGAATTTTACCCCTGAAACAACGATATCATGATTTCCCATTAAATTATCGGTAAACCGGTTTAGATTCACTTATTTATTGAATCACGGGTAGTTTACAATTCCTAATAAATATATAAAAAATGTAATCGTATTTAGACATTAATCAGTAAGTTTAAAAAAATAATTAAATTAATAAGCGTTCATTTTAAAGCTTTAAACGAGTGTATTCCACTCCCAGACAAAGCATGAAGTAAAATTTCGAGTTTAGAAAAGCCTGAGCGTAGCGTCCAAATCCAAACTCAGGCTTTTCTAACCTCAAAACTTTACTTCATGCGCCACGCGTACGAAACGCTGATTCACTGGGAAGTTTTAAATTTAGATGTTTGCGATTTATAGCGCCCAACTAGGGGCCACAGCGTTAGCCTGGCCCCACGTTGGGCGCCAAAAAACCTCAAATGCAAGCGTTTTAAGTCTTTTTAAACGAGTGTTCTCCACTCCCAGATTAAGCATGAACTCAACTCAAAACTTTTTTACTTCATGCGCCACGCGTACAAAACATTAATTCAGAGTGAAGTTTTCATAACTTTCAGATTTTTTAATGTCAACATTAAAAAATCCATACTTAAAAAAAAAAATGTATATACATTTACTGGATATGTTGGTTCCCAGACCATCTCACCATTTCACCTTTATATTTTTTGTATTTTAACTATATTTAGACGCCACAAGCACATTCATACACATCCATAGACCCAAGTGAAATTATGTTGCACTTTAAAATGACCCCACCCGGCGGGACTCGAACCCGCGACCCCTAAGTTAGGAGGCAGGGCCTCTACCCACTACCCCACCGGGGTCCCCGGTCCATAATTTAAACCACCTTTTTAATCCTCACGTCTACCCAACTCTGACCTATCGATTTTCCTTCCAACTGACTCCTCCGAAAGGTGAAAGACACGCCATTGAGGACGGGATGAATGCGCTTCGAAATTACAGAGTGTCGCTGCATACAATTTATTTTATTATTATTTACAAAATTTGTCTCTTCATTCATTTGACCAGACACAATCTGCTTCTAGTGTACTCGTTTTAATTAACCTTTTAGGAGTGCCCCCATTCAAATAATCCGTTCTATAATTGAATCAACGCGACAAAGGAGAATTGAATTTACATTTATCGATCGTCGTCAGTCAAAATCGGCGAAAACGTTTCCGTTTTTTCGACATTCGCGACGCGTACACCCGATTTGACTGACTGTTATGCGAATTATTTGTCTCGTGAATATTTCATTTAACCGATTGATTCATTTTTCGGGAAGATTGAATAAATTTGAAATTTATATTACCAAAAAATATATTCTTGTGAAATCTCATGGGGTTATGCGATAATATACACAAGATTACAAAGTTAAATTTATTGTTAATCGGGACTGTAAATTTAAAGAAAAAAGTATATGGATTTTTTAGTCGAGATATAAATTTGAGCAATTCGTGGAACCTGCTTGGAAATATTTATAAAACCACAGGCGGTAAAATGTTTGTTAATGAGTGTAAATATTTTATTTAAAGTGTTTATTTAATATTATTTCTATTATATTATAAGAAAGAGATCGCTATTACCTGTATTAAGTATAAATACTGTTAGTTAAAAAGCAAAATCCTCACTCCGGCCTCGTTTTAACGAAATGTAAGCCTTGACCTAAAATGTTATCCATTTCTGATATAATTAGAATTAGCGTAAATTAATTAAAGCATCTGTGGCAAAACATCCTGACCTTCCTTCCTTGTTATTAGATTGTACCTACGCATCTTAGAACTAAAATGAAATAATTTAATTCAAAAAATATCTATTAATATATTACGTAACGAGCAACATATTAGATATGAGCTGACATGTTGCGCACGAGCTGCGTAGCGGCGAGTGCAGTATTCCGCGAGTATGTATTTGCCATACCACTCGAGAAAGTACGATACTTTACCTACGCCCTAACAAAATAAACAATAAGCTTGAAAGAACAACTTATTTATTGCAATAATCTTTAATAGTAACATGACAATGATGAAAACTAAATTACTACTTCATCAATATACAGGGAATTTTTCTTTTAGGTAAACATATGCATAAAGCTGTACATTCGTTGTTTTTTAAAAGATTTAATTTGAAGCTTTAAACGATTGTTTTCCACTCCCAGACTAAGCATGAAGTAAAATTTCGAGTTTAGAAAAGCCCCGTGAAAATTTGTCGAGGGTCGCGCAGCGACCCGAGACAAATTTTCTGGGCTTTTCTAAACTCGAAATTTTACTTCATGCGTCACGCATATAAAACACTGATTCCAAGTGAGATTCAAATATACAAAAAAGTCCACAATATTTAAGTGGTTTATACACGTGGCGCATGAAGCAAAATTTCGAGTTTAGAAAAGCCCAGAAAATGTTCACGGGGCTTTTCTAAACTCGAAATTTTACTTCATGCTTAGTCTGGAGTGAAAAACACTCGTTTAAAGCTTCAAATTGAACTTTTTTTAAAAAAGGGTATGCTTATGTATACCTTAAAAGAAAAATTCCTCTATATGTACTGTAACTAATCAAGGAAGCTATATAGTTAAGGTCATTAACTATGCAAAGAAGAAAAAAACTCTGTTTCAATATACAAAAAAACTACAGCGATTAGCTAAAGATTTAAAGAAAATAAGCTGAATTTGGAAAACGTATACTTTAAAGAAAAACTCCCTGTACATCAGAGAAATGTCATTTGGTTGTGCGGTAAGCAATCAGCTGTTCAGCTGTCAGCACGCAATGTACTTGTCAAAGCTATTACGTGCATGTGTACGTAATGTCAATCATACTTGTCAAGATGACAGTGTGGTATGATGCGGTTACTAGATTGGGCGTAGGTAAAAGTATTTTACAAAAATAGACATTTACTGTTTTTATTAAAGTGTTCAATATTTTTCTCGCGCTCGGCAAATCCGAAGCCTGAAAATTCGAATTTGCCAAGTGCGAAGGGAAGCTAGAAGAGTGACAGTCGCCCTTTAATTGGAGGGACTCCAGTAATAATACCTTTTTAACGAATCTAAGACATCATTAAATTATTCTACCAGTAATAATCCATTTTTGACGAATCTAAGACATCATTAATTATTCTACCTGTATGCGTTTTTGAGAATGCTTAAACTTGACAAACATAAGTAAAAAACTGTCTTAAAAATCTTTAATTTGGTTGGCATTTACTTTGTAGTACATCTTTATAACAATAATATAACGTTTACAGTGACTACAAGCTACTCATTATCAAATTAAGTCAGTTTGATAATAACTACCTTTTAGTCTATTTTTCGGCATTTAACGTGTTTTTCGCAAATATTTCGAAAACAAAGCATTTTGCGCAGAAATGACCTAATTGAAAAATAATCGTACACAAGGGGGCCATAATTATGTAATATTGGTTTTCTTATAGATGGCGCTGTTATCGCTAAAACATGAACGAATCCGAAGTCGGTGTCTGAGAAAAACTTACCGTTTGGTCACAATTCGCATTTAAAGTTTCAATTTTGAGGTTATAATTGATCCGATTTTCGACTAAATAAGCACATTACGAGTATAAATCGCACACATGATAAAATGATAACCTCAAAATGGGAACTTTGACTGCGAATTGTGACCAAACGGTAAGTTTTTCTCAGACACCGATTTCGGATTTATTTATTTCGGCCATGTTTACCCCTGAATCCAATTTCCAATAAATTATCCACAAAATATGCAATATTGGTCAAATTCCAGTTCTTTTTTAGAAAGTAGAATGATACAATTTTTAATCGTGAAGATGTTAATTCTGCTTGTCATTTGTACGAGCTGACACTAAAAACAAATGTTTCATTCATTCAAGACACCAGGACATCTTTATTGTTTCACCTGTCTCGATTACAGCGTCATCTATCAGGTTGACAAACAATAAGGTAAGTAAATTCTTCTTATTTTTTCAAGAGGAATCCGAAACTACAATCAAAAATAGGAGTTCCCATTAAAAAAAATAAGTTGAACTTGTTTTAGCGACAACGGCGCCAAATGTGAGAAAACCAATATTACATAATTATGGCCCCCTTCTGTACGATTATTTTTCACTCAAGTCATTTCTGCGCAAAATGCTTTGATTTTGGAATATTTGCGAAAAACACGTTAAATGCCCTACTCTGTATAGGTGTGTAATTAAGCTGAAATATTGAAATTAGTGCGATCTAGTAAAAAAAAAAAAAACATTCGAATAGAATAAAATCTTCAATTACTGAGTCCAACCTTAGCTAGTTTTCTTTTATAATTCCTGATAAAAGAAACTAATTTCTAGTGAAATATCTGTTACAAGCATTAGACGCTCAAACATTTTTCAAAACTGACGTTAGATTCAAATGATATAACTTTCTGAAAAGTAAATTTAATTTGCAATCTATTAAATCTAATAAATCATATCGCCATTTTCAGTGGCTTTCACAATCTAAAATGTTTAGAATCGTGTCTATCGTAGCATCTTCATTCCTCTGATCCAACTCCAAACGAGTATCCCATTTTTTTTGTTAACGACAAAATAAATGGATTGGTACGAAATTATAGAACAATCACAAGTTATTTAGCAAATGCAAGGGTAAGATCGTAAATAATTTACCAAAAAGGACACACTTATTTTTTAAATTGTTTCGGGAGTTTGACTTTAGAACTGGTACATACCAGTGGAGGCTACGTGTTTTTTTAGCATCATGTTAATCACATACATTTAATTATTTCGTTTTCTAAATTCTTTTCTATTGAACCTTATCCTTTCAATCCTCATAAAAATGCATGAAAATTCACTTTGTATGCATCGAAATATGTATACTTAAAAGAAACATTCGTGAGTCACATACAGGGAGTTTTTCTTTTAAGTCTACATATTGAAATTATGTGCTGTAAACTTTATGATATTTGAATTAAAATTTCGAGCTTAGAAAAGCCTGATAATTTGGTTTCGACCAAGTTACATTTTTAGACTTTTCTAAACTCGAAATTTTACTTCATGCGCCACGCGTATAAGATACTGATTTCAAGTGAAGTTCACCTGTTCGCAATATTTCAGGGTTTTCAGTGTTTAATACAAGTGGCGCATGAAGTTAAATTTCGAGTTCAAGAAAGCCTGAAAATTTGGTTTGGTCACTCCGCTTCGCGGAGCGACCAAACCAAATGTTCAGGCTTTTCTAAACTCGAAATTTTACTTCATGCTTAATCTGGGAGTGAAAAACACTTGTTTAAATCTTCAATTTGAACTCTTTTTAAAAAAGCGTATGCACATGTATACCTTAAAAGAAAAATGTCCTGTATATGTACCAGAGCTGGGACGAATCCTCGTGAATAGGATTCCAATCACGAATCCGAATCACCTAATATGATTCGAATCACGAATACTCGAATAAAGGATTTGATATGGTAAGATTCGAATCCTGTTTTTTCGAATCACGAATAGAAATCCTTTAAGAATAAATTTGTTTTAACAAATATGTTCAAAACCTAATTATTTATTATTAACACTGAACATCGTTGATAACAGACTAAATATCTGTGTTACTCTGATTAAAGACTCATACTCATATTAAAGATGTATTTGTGTGTTTTTGAACTTCACTTGAAATCAGTGTCTTGTACGCGTGGCGCATGAAGTATAATTTCGCGTTTATAAAGCCCCGTGAAAAATTGTCTCGAGTCGCTGCGCGACCCTCGACAAATTTTCTACGCGGGGCTTTTCTAAACTCGAAATTTTACTTCATGCTTAGTCTGGGAGTGGAAACACTCGTTGAAAACTTCAAATTGAACTCTATTATAAAATCGACGAATGTCTGAAAATTATGTAAATAAAAAATTCACTGAATATCATTAAAACCGGGAAAGTCAGAGAAAAGTCATGGCATTTTATTCAAATTGACCAGAACACTTACAAAAAAGCCATATGATATTATTAAATTTGTCAAAATCAACAGGCATCATAAAAATTACAAAACACGTAAAAATTTATAAAACCAACTTAAATATTGACCAAAACAATTAAAACAATTTAACAAACTGGGGGTTTCCCACAGAAGAAATTTATATTAAAAGGTCAGGGAAAAAATCTTGAATCAGGGAAATGTGGGAAAAATTTAACATTTCAGATTGTGGCTACCATGTCAGTTTAACTTCAAATAATGTTAAACAAATTTTTTAAAACTAGATTATTATCTTTAAAGACATTTTTAGTCATTTAATGTTCTTATTCAATTTTGAAGTTTCGCGCGAGCGTTTCCACTCCCAGACTAAGCATGAAGTAAAATTTCGAGTTTAGAAAAGCCCCGCGTAGAAAATTTGTCGAGGGTCGCGCAGCGACCCGAGACAAATTTTCGCGGGGCTTTTCTAAACTCGAAATTTTACTTCATGCGCCACGCGTACAAGACACTGATTTAAGGTGAAGTTCAAAAACACACAAATACATCTTTAATTAGAGTAACACAGATATTTAGTTTGTTATCAACGACGTTCGAGACTAATTTTCAATAGGCTTTTCTAAACTCGAAATTTTACTTCATGCGCCACGAGTATAAAACACTGATTTAACGAGAAATTTAAAAATACACAAAATAAATTTTTTATGTTAATCCTCACAATTAATTTAAATTATTTTTGACGATTCAAATCCTTTTGTAAGTATTCGAATCCTTTTGTAAGTATTCGAATCCTTTCATAAATATTAGAATCGTTTTGTGAGGATTTGAATCACCCGCATTTGGATTTGAATAGAAATCCTCTCAAAAAAATGTAACGAATCCGGATCACGAATCCAGTTTAACGAAAGTATTCGAATGCCTCTTTTGAATCCTCTAAAAGGATTCGAATCCTGAATGATTCGAATCCAGGATTCGAATCCTGCCCAGCTCTGATATGTACTGTACAGAGCTGGGCAGGATTAGAATCATTCAGGATTCGAATCCTGGATTCGAATCCTTTTAGAGGATTCAAAAGAGGCATTCGAATACTTTAGTCCAACTGGATTCGTGATCCGGATTCGTTACATTTTTTTTAAAAGGATTCGTATTTGAATCCAAAGGTGGGTGATTCGAATCCATATAAAAGGATTCGAATCCTTATAAAAGGATTCGAATCTTTATAAAAGGATTAGAATATTTATACAAGGATTCGAATATTTATAAAAGGATTCGAATGCTTACAAAAGGATTTAAATCGTCAAAAATAATTCGAATTAATTGTGAGCATTAACGTAAAAAATGTCTGTTTGTTTTTAAATTTCTCTTTAAATCACTGTTTTATACGCGTGGCGCATGAAGTAAAATTTCGGGTTTAGAAAAGCCCAGAAAATTTGTCTCGGGTCGCTGCGCGACCCTCGACAAATTTTTACGGGGCTTTTCTAAACCCGAAATTTTACTTCATGTTTAGTCTGGGTAAAGGTAAATCTTTAAATTCTATCAATTATCTACGTAACGTACTTAATGAATTTTACCCCTGAAACAACGATATCATGATTTCCCGGTGAAATAACGGTAAACCGGCTTAGATTCATTAATTTATTGAATACCAGGTAAATTACCCGTATTATTACTCTGTATAAAAAATGTATCAATCAAGTTAAAGCGTATTTAGTTAATAATCAATAAGTTAAAAAAATATATTAAGCGTTTATTTTGAAGCTTAAACGAGTGTTTTCCACTCCCAGACAAAGCATGAAGTAACATTTCAAGTTTAGAAAAGCCCGAACGTCCAAATACAAACTCAGGCTTTTCTAAACTCAAAATTTTACTTAATGCACCATGCGTACAAAACGCTGATTCAGTGGAAAGTTTTAAATTTAGATGCTTGTGATTTATGGCGCCCAACTAGGGGCCACAGCGTTAGCCTGGCCCCAGGTTGGGCGCCAAAAAACCTCAAATGCAAGCGTTATAAGTATTTTTAAACGAGTGTTCTCCACTCTTAGCTTAAGCATAAAGTAAAATTTTGAGTTTAGAAAAGCCTGAGCGTTTTGATTTAGACCCGTAGCGTCCAAACTCAATCTTTTCTAAACTTGAAATTTTACTTCATGTGCCACGCGTACGAAACACTAATCAGTGTGAAGTTTTTAACTTTTACTTTCACAATTTATGGCGCCCAACAAGGGCCTAGCGTTAGCATGGCCCCATTTTGGGCGCCAAAAGAACCTCAAATCTATGCAAGTATTGGACAATTTCTAGATAATCAAGAACACACTTACACCGCTTTACCGTTTCGTATGGCATAATCTGAGATATGTAATTTGTTTTTCAAAGCAACCGAGACGCCGACAGTTTATAGACACTCGTTATAATTTAATTGCTATCATTTACAACTACTTCTAGCCAACGTTTTGATAAAGTTTTTATTTCTCTATTATAAAGTTCTTTAAACTTAAAGAACTTTATAATAGAGAAATAAAAACTTTTTTTTTTAAAAGCAGTTGGCAAATCCATTTTTAGTGTCTCTTCATTATAATTATTTGTTCAGTTTACACTGCCATGGCTGGATACACAGCAATGGTTGCTTTCATAATCTGATGAACATTTTTTGTGACGAAATTTTTTAAACCAACTTTGGCATTTTCAATTGTCATATCACCTTCATCGAGAGGACTGCAACTATTTTTTTGCCAATTTAGTTTTTTTTCCAATTGGAACTTATACAGCGTGCAGTGATTAATGTGTTTATTTTCATTTCGAACATTTTTACTTGTTTCAACTGAACAATTGTCATTATTTATCTGCCAGTGTGGCAAAACAAGTGTTGCAGTGTCAACTAATAGGCAGTGAAATCTTAACCAAGTGTGTTATTTACTAAAAGTGTTGAAAAATTATTGTTGTTACGCAAAAATTGTGGTCACTAAACTTTAAACTCTCTGTACATATAAAATGTTTTTATGTTATAATGCTTAGATTATTAACAAACTTTATCATCTCTATCAACGCGCACAATAAAAGCGACATTAAATATTACTAATTACTAATGATATATTTTTTCAGTAATGCGCAAAATCAAGTTATTCCATGATTTTTAAAAATTATGAGTTTTTAAGAATCTTTCAACAAACTGTTATTGTTCTCTAAGAAAAAACATAAAGATAGAAAAATTGTCCAACATTTTCTTATCTAAAACTTTTGTTTGAACGATTTTTTTGTATTCCCATTAGTTATTGAGTTATTCGCAACTTTTACGAAATTCAAAAAAGCGTAAATTCTCGACTTTCCTCAATTTTGACAAAAAACGTTATAACTCAAAAACTATTGGAGCTACAGAAAAGAATAATACATGCATTTACTTCATGCGCCACGCGCGTAAAACGCTGATTTATCCCGAAGTTTAAAAACACACACAAATTCCAATAAATAATTCTAAGAAGTTATTCCATGATATTGTGAAAATTATAAGTTTTTACGAAGTTTTCAACAAACTGTCGATTTTTCTCCAAGAAATAAGATAGCTACGAAAAAACTTGAAGGTAGAAAAATTATTCTAAATTTTATTATCTAAAACTTTCATTCGAACAACTTTTCTGCATTCCCATTAGTTAATGAGTTATTCGCAACTTTTGCGAAATACAAAAAAGCGAGCGCGCTTGCGTAAATTCTCGGCATTTTTCAACTTTGACAATAAACGTTATAACTCAAAAACTATTCGAGCCACAGAAAAGTATAATACATGCATTTAGGCTATTGCGAGGAGATCTACAAGATGGGCGTATTTGTTTTTATACAGGGTGATCCATAAAGTATCTAAAAGAAAAAGTTGATTGTTTTTTTTTAAATTAAGAAGGCAAGTGTTTATCAAAAGTTATCAATCTTATATACAAGACTGTTTTCCATTCCCAGATTAAGCATGAAGTAAAATTTCGAGTTTAGAAAAGCCTGAAAATTTGGTTTCAGGCTTTTCTAAACTCGAAATTTTACTTCATGCAACACGCGCGCAAAACGCTGATTTATCCCGAAGTTTAAAAACACACACAAATTCCAATAAATAGTTCTAAGAAGTTATTCCATGATTTTGTGAAAATTATAAGTTTTTACGAAGCTTTCAACAAACTGTCGATTTTTCTCCAAGAAATAAGATAGCTACGAAAAAACTTGATGATCGAAAAATTATGCTAAATTTTATTATCTAAAACTTTCATTCTAACAATTTTTCTGCATTCCCATTAGTTATTGAGTTATTCGCAACTTTTGCGAAATACAAAAAAGCAAGCGCGCTCGCGTATATTCTCGACATTTTTCAACTTTGACAAAAAACGTTATAACTCAAAAACTATTCGAGCTACATAAAGGAATAATACATGCATTTAGGCCATCTACAAGATGGGCGTATTTGTTTTTATACAGGGTGATCCATAAAGTATCTAAAAGAACAAGTCAATTGTTTTTTTTTTTTTAATCAAGAAGGCGAGTGTTTATCAAAAGTTATCGATATTATATATAAAACTGTTTTCCACTCCCAGACTAAGCATGGAGTAAAATTTCGAGTTTAGAAAAGCCCCGTGAAAATTTGTCGAGGGTCGCGCAGCGACCCGAGACAAATTTTCGGGCTTTTCTAAACTCGAAATTTTACTTCATGCGCCACGCGTACAAAACACTGTTTTGAAGTGAAGTTCAGAAACACACAAATACATCTTTAATCAGAGTAACAGGGAATGGGATGATTAGTCTGTTATCAATGATGTTCAGTGTTAAATAAAATAATTAGGATTTAAATATTTTTGTTAAAACAACTGGTAACGATATTTATATATAAATGGTTGAAAAAAAATAATAAAATCAAATTTATTCTTAAAGGATTTGTATTCGTGATTCGAATAAACAGGATTCGAATCTTTGATTTTTCATCTCTTTGATTCGAATCATATTTATCTCTTACGAATCCGTTATTCGAGTATTCGTGATTCGAATCATATTAGGTGATTCGGATTCGTGATTCGAATCCTTTTTACGAGGATTCGTCCCAGCTCTGGTACTGTAAATAGTCAAGAAAGCTATATAACTAAGGTCATTAAATATGCAAAGAAGAAAAGCACTTTGTTTCAATATACGTGCGTTTAATTTTTTAGCGATCTTAATATATCTAGGTCATTTACATTTTTGTATATATTTTAGGTACTTTTGGTGCATCAAGCCTCGAAGGGCAGTTTCTCTAGGGTCTTTGACTTTGAGTCGACGGATTTGTCAGGCGAGGACAGCGAAATCAGGACTAGGTAATTGAAAAACAAATTAATCTAATTTATCTAAATACTAATTAAAATATTCGTTGCAGTCCTTATGAAAGTCGATTTCCAATAAACATCGGAATCACAGGTTATGTGGCCACGACGGGTGAGGTAAGAAATATATATTTATTTATTGCAGCAACAAAAAATCAATTTTTAAATGTTTGAATTAAAAGAGGAAATGAGTCGTAGATGCTTCACGTCAGTTTTCTGTGTAGAATCTTAAGCCAGCCGCAAGAGAGGCGCAGGAAAAAGCAACGCAGGTTTCTATAACGCATTTATTTAAAAACGACAACTTAAATTGACCCATTAGTCACTTGACGCAGTTTTCGCATTTAAATACTATTTGAAATATCTTCTTTTGTTTTTGAAATATTGTCAAAAAACGTTTTTTTTAATTTGGTTTTTATTTTTTTATTCAAAAACTATTGAATCCAGACATTAACAACATTGACATTACAGGCACTTTTTAACGAGAAATCTAGTAACATATTTTATTTTAAGATAACTATAACATTTACTCAGGGACCATAGTCAACTTTTATTTTTCGTATGGGCGCCATTTTGGATTTTTTTTTTCGAAGAATATTTTTTTCTGAATTCAAAGATGTATCATACTTATAGTTTATTGTACATTTTATATGTAAAATTTTAGCCTTTTGTTTCTTGTAAACAGTACCTTAGTTAAATAACTCACTCATTTGACAACTCCTAGGACCCATAATTTGCTTACATATCACACCTGAAGACGGGCTGATTAATTACTATACTGATAGAAAATGTATTTGTTTATAAACGAAATACTGGTGTGACAATTTGAATCTTAATAAATTGCTTGACTGTCTTTGGACTATCATAGGATTTTGTCATATTATATATCATATTGACCGTGTTTTGATTATTGTGACTGTAAGTGGCTTGATTGACTGTCTTTTGACTATGCTAGGATTTTGTCTGATTATGTCTTTCTATGGACTGTATTGTGATGGTATGATTGTAAGTCATTTAAATCACTATATCAAATACAGTCAATATAGTGATTTAATGACAAAATACTAATACGATACATATTTTAACACTTGTGACATATTTTAAAGTAGCGAGTGTCCTCCCCTCCCAGACTAAGTAAGAAGTAAAATTTCGAGTTTAGAAAAGCCCCGTGTAGAAAATTTGTCGAGGGTCGCGCAGCGACCCGAGACAAATTTTCACGGGGTTTTCTAAACTCGAAATTTTACTTCATGCGCCACGCGTATAAACCACTGATTTACAGTAAAGTTAAAAATATTTACAGTACTTTGCAAAAAAGAAAATATCATAGTTTTAAATATCAAATCTAAACTGAATTATGAGTGTGATACATCACTGCGTTCAGAAAAAAATATTCATTCAAAAAATATGAAAATCCAAAATTGCGCCCATAAGAAAAACAAAAGTTGGCTATTGCCCCCAGGTAAATGTTGTGGTTATCTTATAAAACAATATGCTACTAGATTCCTCATTAAAAAGTACCTGTATATTGTCCAAGTTCTAAATGTCCAGATTCAGTAGTTTTTGAATAAAAACGTAAAAACGATTTTTCAAAAAATCAGTTTTCTGTTGATATCTTGAAAACAAATAGAGATATTTTAAAATTGTTCTCAGATTATTGTTAGGCCCTAAAATATACGCAACTTTGCCCCAATTTAACCAATTCTCTATCTCTTCAAATAACTGAGATCCTCTGTATATGATACAATTTAGAGCGAAACAAATGGAAACCCTAGAATTTACATTTTGTAAATGTATATTTTTGTTGTCATCAATAATTTATAAATCGTCACTGTCATTCAACGAATTAAAGTTACAGAGGCATAATTACAACACATTTTTTTATGGAAAACAGGTCGCTTGATTTTGTCGGGGGTTTCCATTTTTTTGCTCCTAATTGTACAATGTGATCGTTTAAATTATCATTTAGAGTAGGCGTAATTTTTTTTGTGCGGTTGTCCAGAATGTTAAATGAATGATGGAATAAATTTGAGGTTATGGTAAACTATGTGTTAACAGTCAGTAGTGCCAACTTAATTTTAAATTCAAAACCTGCTTACTCTAAATGATGTTTTTAACGATCGCACGGTACACAGAAAACTGCGTTGCCTTATCCTGCACGGTGTGACTAATCTACATTTCATCTTGCGCTTAGCCTAATTAAATGCGGAAACTGGGCCACGTGACTCATGGCCCAATCTGCGGTTTCGTATTTAAATAAATTCTGCACATAAAACTGCTATATTCAAATACGACTACGCAAATTGGATTGCAAAGTGAAGAGACGCAGTTTCTGCGTGTGGTAAGGGAGACATGCCACAGTTTCCTGTGTGCATTTTTTTGGACGAATAGAAGAAAAGTTTAGTTCCATAACTAACACAAATTCCCCATGAATTGATTCTTCGTGTCTTCGTATAATAACTCCTCTTTCCCCTTTTATTTAAGAAACTGGAGTAGCATTCAAATTCTTCATCAATCTCTTAATATTTGCATTATAATGCCTTTACTTCTAATTTAATTAAACAATCATATCACTAGTAAGGATTATAAATGTACTTACTTTTTTAATTACCGGTAAATTTGTGTATCAAAGACGGTTTAAGATGTAAAAATTAATAAATACATATAAAATTAATAACGTGTAATTATTAAGCATGAAGAAAATGTTGAGTTTAGAAAAGCCTTATTGTTTATTTGAGTTATGTGGAGTATTTAATCACAATGAAAACAATTTTTGTTCCTTACTTCACTTTTATTTTTATTCGTTTGATTTACAAAAACGGGAAAAACTGAATTTTATTTACATCGGTGTCGCAAGGTTGAATACATTGAGGGGATTACATTGCAAACTGTTGAGTAGATTACAATTTATCGGAACTTGTAAAAGGTTTAACAATCGGTTCTCTAAACAGCTTAAATCAAAATTTAATAATAATAAAACAGATTTTGTGCATTTTGATGGTTTCCAACATATTTAATCGAATATGTGAAAATTGTTTTAATAATTTAATATTGTCTGTTGAAAAATAATGTCCTGTTTTTAAATTATGGTCAGCTAAAGCGGATTTATCTGTTTTTTATTTTTGACATGATATATATACTGCCTTTCAAAAAAATCAGAACACAAAGTATTTATTGGACGATTTTAATGAAATTTACAGAATTTGATCATGAACTGCATCGATGATCAAAAAATCAATTGTTTTGGTTACTATTTAATGGTATTTTTCCTTGATTTCACCATTAGGAAGAGCTGCTGATTTTTTAATTTAATTGCTTCTAATATCCAAGTAGCCTCTGAGTAGTTTGACGTTTCAGTTTGTAAAACATAAAAAGATGCCCCGTGTTCGTCGGCGTGCACAATATCATCATCTAAGTGAATTTGAAAGGGGTCGCATTATTGGAATGCGAGAAGCGGGTTTTTCGGTTCGTGCTATTGCTGAAAGGGTAGGCCGTAGTGTATCGGTGATCGTACGCTGCTGGTCTAGATGGTCCGAAGCTGGGGAGAATCGACGTAGACTTGGATCAGGACGTCCAAGAAGCACCACTGAGCGTGAAGATCGAGCTCTTCGTCTTACAACTTTAAGGGACAGATTTACAACGTCGCGGGCATTGGGAAATGACTGGTTGGCTCTAAATGGCCAAAGAGTATCCATGGCTACTGTTTACAGAAGAATCCGCAGTTTTGGTATAAGATCCTACCGTCCACAATTGCGTCTACCTCTTACTCCGCAGCATCGCAGAGCAAGACTTGATTGGTGCAGGGAAAGACAACATTGGACCCATGAATGGAATAACATTATCTTCAGCGATGAGTCTCGGTTCTATTTATGGGCTCATGATGGTCGCAGAAGAGTGAGACGTCGACGCGGTGAACGCAGAATTTTACAATTTGCTGTTGAAAGACATACGGCTCTTACACAGGGAGTTATGGTTTGGGGGGCGATAGCATATGGTAGTCGGTCTCCTCTAGTTTTTTTAGAAGCAAGTCTTAACGCGATTCGGTATATTGACAACATTTTACGGCCAGTGTTAGTGCCCTATGTAAATGGCTTAGGGCAGAACCCCATTTTCAGCAAGATAATGCTCGACCTCACACAGCGGCCATTATAAGACAGTTTTTTGATAGTGCCGAAATCAATTTGTTACCTTGGCCATCTCGTTCTCCAGATCTATCGCCAATAGAACACGTTTGGGATATGATAGGTGTTAGAATAAGAAACTTACAGCGCCCCGCTAACACTGTAATGGAACTTAGAGGTCAAATTATCGAAGTTTGGAATGAAATACCCCAAGTCGATATTGACAGCCTGATTTCTAGCATGCCTCGACGTGTTAATGAGTGTTTGGAAAATCGTGGAGGCCCAACACATTATTAATTTTTATTCATTTGTTTTTTTGTTTTTCAAGTTGATTTTTTAATCATCGATACAGTTCGTTTACATGATCAAATTGTGTAAATTTTATTAAAATCGTGCAATAAATACTTGGTGTTCTGATTTTTTTGAAAGGCAGTATATGTTGTTTGAATCTTTTTAACAGATTCCTTTAGGTTTGGCCTATGTAATATTTGTCACATGAGTATGACAAATGTTACATAGGCCAAACCCAAAGGAATCTGTTAAAAAGACTGGCGCACGAAGTAAATATTTCGAGTTTAGAAAAGCCAGAAATATTTACTTCATGCTTGAATATTCGACTATTTGAATTATTCCCAACCTTACTATTAATAACGTTCTATAAAACTAAAATATACGACTATTTTCTAGACTGTGACGATACCTTGTGCGTATGAAGATCCAAGGTTCGATCCCAACGTGGACGAGGGTACGAATTTCAAGCACAAGACCATTCTGTGTATGGCCATCAAGAACTCGTCCGGGCAGATAATCGGCGTCATCCAGTTGATAAACAAATTCGACGATTTGCCGTTCACGAAGAACGATGAGAATTTCGTCGAGGCGTTCGCCATCTTCTGCGGCATGGGCATACACAACACGCACATGTACGAACGGGCAGTCGTCGCCATCGCCAAACAGAGCGTCACCCTGGAAGTGCTTTCCTATCATGCAACGGCTAGTCTTGAAGATGCTCAAAAATTAAAGGTAAGTTTTCAATAATCCAAAATAAATAAAAAGAAATATTGAAAAATACGCAAGTTTTTACAACGCAACACATTTCTACTGTTGATGATTAATAAATCACTAATTGAGAAAAATTGTATGTAAAAAAAGATGTAGGGAATGTACAGGGAACGGTTCTTTTAAGTATTCATATCCCGATGTATACGCTGTAAATATTTAGGCATTCTTTAATTAAGCATGAAATAAAATTTCAGGCTTTTCTAAACTCTAAATTTTACTTTATGGTGGTAAAAAATAGGCTAGAGAAGGAGGTGGAAGAGAAGGGGCTGCTGCCGAAGACGCAGGGGGGTTTTAGGAGGGATAGGGGGAGGAGGGAACAGGTCTTTACCCTGGCAAGAATGGTAAAGAAGGTGATGAGAAGGGAACGTGTATGCGGTGTTTGTGGACCTGAAGGCGGCGTACGACGCGGTACCGAGGGTAGGATTGTTAGAGTGTTTGAGGAGAAGAGGGGTGAGTGAGGGAATGGTAGAGTGGGAGAGAGGAGTGTATGAAGAAACATGGGCAGTGGCATAAGTGGGAATGGAAGAGTCAGAGAAGTTTAGGAAGTGGGAGGGACTTGGGCTGGGATGCCCATTGAGCCCTGTGTTATTTAACCTCTATATGAGTGAAGGAGGTGAAGCACAGGAAAGACAGGGGTGTATAGAGAGGAGTGAATACAACGATAGGTACGGGAGGTGCATGGGAGAATGCCAAGGTATTTGGTGGAGGGGGGATGGAGTAGAGAGGAAAGAGTGGTGCTGGCGAGGGCGAGTTGTGGGTCAGGGGAGAGAGGAAGGAAGGTGTGGATGGGGGAAGAATATAGGAAGTGTGTAATGTGTGAGCGGGGGAGGGATACATGGAGTCATTTGGCGGAGGAGTGCGAGGGGGTGAAGGAGGAATGGGTGGAAGTAAGAGGGAATAGAAGAGTGGCGGAATGGATGAGAGAGAGGATGGGGCGGGGGTAAGGACGCTGGAGAAGTTGGAGGAAGAGAGGAGGTAGTGATTAGTGTAGATGTAATGTAATGTATTTGTACCCAGTGAAGCGATTTCAATAACCTGATCGTCTACGTCATAATGGTTTGCATAAATTAATTTCCTGATTGACATTGCATGTAGGGAGCCTAATGACGGTGGATCGGTATTAATTCCTTCAAGATAAATTTGGAATAGACCTGTGTTCTTACTTTCATATTTATATTTTGGTTTTTGGTTAGAATTAATATTTCCATTGTTAATTGTATTGATGTTTGTGATATGACTCGCCGGACTGGCGTTGTCTGCATTGACCTCGGGGCCATTGAATTCACTTTCAATGCGTTCAGGATTATAATTTTTGGTTGGAATTATGTAATTTAAATCAAACCACTCGTTATTTAATGTTTCCATAGCTTCTGCCAGGATCCCTGGTTGGATTAAACTGGATGGTGCTGGTGTTACTGGGCTTGTCGATCCATTTTATCTCCTCCGCTACTGGTCCTCCTGTTGACCACAGTTCACTATGGTGTCACTATCACTAATTATTCACAAATATGAATTTTATATTGTACACTTGATAATTTTTAATAGAAACTCCATCACTCAACAGAAGACGATGCATACGCTTAGGCATGAAGTAAAATTTCGAGTTTAAAAAAGCCTGAAATTTTACTTCATGCGCCACGCGTACCAAACACTGAACTAAAGTGAGGTTTAAAACATACTGTTAAAATTTGATCTCACGTTGTTTGGGCCCCCCCTTAGACAAAGTTCTGGCTGCTAATAAAGTGACAATCTAAAATTTGTACAATCCACAAATTTGTGTAGATGGATGGATGTGTGGAGTTGGGGTATCTAGAAGCAAGTTAATAATCGTAGATGAAGCTAATTGAAAAAGCATGACCAAACAAAAACATCAATAATCAAATTAAATTCTAATAGAGATATTTTCTTATTATATTTTATAGCAAATGAGAGTTCCTTCGGCAGTAAACTACAGGTTGCACGAGTTTGACTTTGACGATTTTAACATGAGTGATGATGAAACGATCACTGTAAGTTTTCAAAATTCCATGGAACATATAAAATAGGATCGGACACAATGTGATTATTTATTGTAGGCCTGCATTAGAATGTTCCTTGATTTGGATCTAGTCGAGAGGTTTCACATGGACTACGAGGTCCTTTGTAGGTGGTTGCTGTCCGTAAAGAAGAATTACAGGAACGTCACTTACCACAACTGGAGACACGCTTTCAATGTGGCACAGATGATGTTTGGTATTTTGACGGTAAGTTTATGTTTTCAAAATATTTACCTTTATTTGATTATCATAGTCGTATAAGAGCTTCTTAAAAGGTTTTGCTTTAAATTATTTAATAATATGACTACTAAGAAAAATATGATGTAACGAAAATCACTATCACTGTGCCTGATAACAAATGTCTAAAAAAATAACATGATTTATATAGATATGTAAGTAGTAGTTGAATTCCTTTATTTTCACTGTTTTATATTAGTTCTAGATGTACATTTCAGGCATGATGTGCCCTTTTTCAATAGTTTAACGTATTTAAATGTGCCCTTTTATCTATAGTTTAACTATTGAAAGTACATCTAGAATTAAAATAAAACAGTGAAGATAGAGGAATTGAACTACTACTTATAACTAACACTTCATGTAACTCCAACAAGAATATCTTTGATGATTTATAAATACAGGGTGATTCATTTTGGTGTTCCACACCCCCTTCTAACTTTTTTATTATGAGAGTAAAGTATAACAAACCATGTATATTTGTAAACGGCAGGAAATTCTCTATTTAATGGTGTCACCGAATTGATAATACGATGACAACTGTCCAAGTAGTGATTGTCAACTTTTTTTTCAAATGACACCATACCTATTTTTTGTTCAATTCAGATAGAGGGCGCTTTCCTGCATCCGAACATCCTTCACAACTACACGCTTAGATGACAAAAAAAATGTATAAAAAGAATCGTATGTGGCTAAAAGAATTATGAAAAATTAAACTAACTATTTCATTAAGTGTTTAATTCTTGAAGGTAGGTCATTTAAGGAATGAAAACATTCCTTAAAAACAAAATAGGCTCAAACAAGAGGATATTTTTGTAAATCCTCATATTTTTATTCTATGGACATATAATTTTTTTTATAAAATAAACCGATTTATTAATTTTTGTTTTTATCTAAACGTACAGTTAAAATAAATATCCGGATGAAGGAAAGTGCCCTCTATCTGAATTGAACAAAAAACAGGTATCGTGTCATTTGAGAAAAAAAAGTCGACTATTGTTACCTTGACAGTTGTCATTGTATTATCAATTCGGTGACGCCATTAATTAGAGAATTATCTGCCGGTTACAAATATATAGTTTGTTATACTTTATTATCAAAATAAAAAAGTTAGAAGGGGTGGAACACCAAACTGAATCACCCTGCATATAATAAATTAAAAATATTGTCAAATTGAATTTTATTTTCATTAAGGACATGTCCAAGTTCATACAACACATAATTAGTGACCTGGATTCACAAAACAAACGTAGTTAGTTAGTCACCTCTATTGGTATAGACTAGACAAAAATAGTCATAACACTGGTCTTAATCCATTAACAAAAATTATTTTCGAACCTATTTACTAGCTTCTTCATTTTTAATTTTTCTTCTTTAAACAGATTCATATTAAAATATATTGTCGGATAGTGAAATGTAAATCGCATTTAGAAAAATGCATTTCAACTAATATGTTATAATTTTATCGAGTATACTGGGTGTAACACAAAGCATACTCACCCCCTACAGTTGTTTTTTTTATTATTTGAGATATTAATTTAAATTTCAAAATGTTTGAAGATAATTATTATTATTGTTACAATAATATAGTTCATTAATTATTATATACGCCGCGTATAAAACACTGATTCATTTTGAAGTTTAAAATATACCGTTGAGGTGGCCGTTGAGGTATCCGAGATACTTCGAATATGAATTCAATGCCTCATTTTAAGCAAAAATGATTCTATTCACTTTTCCCGAATTCCGAATGGTTAGTGAGAGTTTAAAGCTGAAGTAAATTACCAAAGCGCTTAGGAAAATATGTTGATTGTCGGTTCATTAATTGTCATCATTGGCAGTTTTTTATTTTTTATTGCGTAATTTGTGTTAAAATCATGCCTGTAATTTATTCAAATGAAGAATGCGCAGACATGATTTTGGGCTGGAATAATTATTAATGAAGTTATCAAACCACATATCTTTGACGGAACTTTGAACAGCGAAATGTACCAGGCTTTTTTGGAGAACGAACTACCTCTACTACTTGAGGAAATTCCTGTTGAAATCAATGGGACAAAATTGTTTAAACATGATGATGTTCCGGCCCATTATGGAAGATACATATGTCAATAATTTTCTCAATGAACAGTATCCAAATCAATGGATAGGTCGTTGTGGTCCCATTGCTTGGCTACCGCGATCTCCATCCACTAGTTTTTTTTCATGTGGGAACGTTTCAAGACACCTATTGAATGGATAAGCCTAATAATACAAACCAGAGATTGAGTTATGCATTGCGGTTACATTAGGCTGGTCGTCCACTAGAAGCGACAACACGCGGCTACGCGCTCACGCGGTACGAGCGGCAAGTTTCGTATACGCGCGACGGATCCCGATGTGTGTAAATCCAATGAATCTCGTCCAGTGCTAGCGTGCGCGGACATGCAGATTCTCGCGCCGAGCGTGAAACTGCGTCAGATCCCAAGAAAATGGGATCTGTCGCTCGTAGCCGCGTCTAGTCCTGTGTCTTTTCTCCCTACTTTGTCTTCTCCACGTCCAACATTACTTTTTTCTGATAACAATAGTACTAAATATTAGTATCACTCTTCATTTCTTACTAAGTAGGTGTATTATTATTGGGTGAGCTCGTAGCCGCATGTGGTCTCTGCCAGTGGACGACCGGCCTTAAGCAGCTTTATTAATTGTACTGTGAGTGATTACGCTCTTATTAAGATAAACCACATTTTTTCATAAGCCCTCTAGTAATTTACTTCAGCTTCAAACTACGATATTTCAAAAATCATTAGGAAAAGTGAATACATTCTATTTTGCTTAAAATTAGTCATTGAATTCACATAAAAAGTATCTCGGATACCTCGAAGGCCACCCTGTTACTACCTATTATATTAAATAGTATAAACGAACTGACAAAGTGCGAAAACTTTAAAATGTATCTCGATAATGACAATCTTGTTATTTCAAAATCACATAATGAATTGACATAATAAAATTGTCTTCCTTTCTTATTGTATATCAAACATATTCCACCTTTCCATTATTTGCTTTTCATTTTTACGAAATTATTCTATTTTCCGTTTTTATTTCGTCTGTATTTTTGATGGTTTTAACAGCTGTAAAAAATAGTTTACTTTACTATCCATTTCAAGTTTTTGTCCAAAGTCAGACAAATTTCCAAGCCTTTCTAAACTCTTAAGAATAGTAAATGACTGTGAATAAATCTAATTTCAGGAAAAAATTGGGTAATTATTTAATATTTAATAAATTACAGGCAACACAGTGGTGGAAGATTTTCGGAGAGGCCGAATGTTTGGCGCTAATTATCGGATGTTTGTGTCATGACTTGGACCACCGAGGCACAAATAACTCTTTTCAAATAAAGTAAGTTTCGATTAAAATAATAAAATATTTTAAACTAACGTAAAACTTCTGTGTCGTCTAGGGCTTCTTCTCCATTAGCACAATTATATTCTACTTCCACGATGGAGCACCATCATTTTGACCAGTGCATCATGATCCTGAATTCGCCTGGAAATCAACTTCTTGCCAACGTGTCCCCCGACGAGTATTCCAGAGTGATCAGAATTGTGGAGGAGGCAATTTTGTCTACCGATTTGGCTGTGTATTTCCGGTATGTAAAAATTGTAATAACAATTAATTTGCATTGTTCTGGCTTAATATTTTGTTTAAATATCTGTTTGAAATTGGTAGAATGACTCATAACAGCCATAAACTTATGAGTAAGGCAGGAATTTTAAGTTGATTTTCAAAATATCGTCATTTTTTCAAGATTTTTATTATTTTATAACATTATGAATTTCTAAAATTTCTCTTAGTTTTTAAAATATCGATGCTCTTGTTAACTGTCAAATTCTCGAGTTTTCATGAACTTAGTAAATTTTTGTAAATTTAAAAATGATGACGGTATACGTTTATTTTTATTTTCCGCGAATTTCCAAGATTTCAAATTCGCGATACTTTTTATGAATTTTCAAGATTTTTTTACGATTTTTTTATAAAAATTAAAGATTTACAAATATTTTTAGGTTATACAGCCCTTTAAGTCGATCAACTTTACTGCAAACACTTTCTTTTTATCTTCAACAAGAACTAGGATATTTTCTGAGAACACACTAATGGAACACTCTGTATATTTACAAGTCCCAAATTTTTTAAAAAGTCCCAGGCTATGTTCTGACTTTAATAAAAAGAACATATTGTTATTATTTTTTGTTGTTGTTGGGTTTTTTCCAATGTCGTTATTTGCTTTTTTTTAGTAATCGAGGTGCATTCTTCAATATAGTACGGGAAGGACCAAGATTCAACAGTGACGAGGACAAAGAGCTGTTGCGAGCAATGCTGATGACCGTTTGTGATTTAGCTGCTATTACCAAACCGTGGGATGTCGAGAAGCGCGTCGCTGAGCTTGTCTCCTCAGAATTTTTCGAACAGGGTGACATAGAACGGGAGGAACTTAATATTACTCCAATAGTAAGTGCCAATTTCTTAAAAATCGACATAAATATAATTTCAACATGTAATTTTTTAAAATTAATCTTTATTTACAGGACATTATGAATAGGGAAAAAGAGGACCAATTACCGCTAATGCAGGTTAATTTCATAGACTCAATTTGCTTACCAATTTACGAGGTGAGACTTTTTTCGCATCTATTTAAATCAGGGGTTCCTAACCAGTGGTCTGCGAGAACTAAAATATGGTCCATGAAACATTTTAGAAATATAAATTCATTAAAATATGTTGAAAGTTTTAAATAAAGTACATTTTATATTTTATGATTAATACTTAAACTGCCAGGGTGGCAGGTAATTTACTGCCTGTGCCAGAACGGTCCTACGGCCGCTAGGTAGTTGAAAGTTGCCAAATGAATACTAGAAATATAGTTCATAATGTGTTTTATAAGCATACAACTTAATTCATCATTATACATTTACTGAAAATATAAAAAAAACTGTTTGGCAAAGCGGTGATTTTTGCATCATATTTGGTGGCGGTAAACATGTTAACACATTTTAATATTTTTGAACCTTGTGGTCCTTGCTAAAACAAAAAGCATCGTAGTGGTCCCTGATCAAAAAAGGGTTAGGAACCTTGATTTAAATAATCATATAAGCTACTGATTTTAAAGTGAAACTTATTTAGTGTTATTATTTTCTATGTTGATTAATTATGTAGACCCAATTAATTACTAAAAAAAAAAAAGGATCTTTATTGGCATTCCATTCTATTCTATAACTAAATCCCATCCCTTCTATCCTCCCTTCTATTTTCCCTCTCCCTCCATAGCTTCTCCAACGTCCTTAACCCTACCCCATTCTCTTTCATCCACTCCATCACCCTTCTATTCCCTTTCGCTCCCATCCATTCCTCCTTCACCCCCTTGCACTCCTTAACCAAGTGGCCACACGTATCCTTCCGATGCTCACACAATGCACACATTCTATATTCTTCCCCCTTCCATACTTTCCTTTCTCTCTCCTCCGATCCACACCTCGCCCTTGCCACAATCACAGTCTCCTCTCTACTCCATCCCCTCTCTATCAGATATCTCGGCACTCTTCCATACACCTGCCATCTCCCATACATATCATTGTACTTACTTCTCTTGATACGCCCTTGCCTTTCCTGCTCTTCCACCTCCTTCCCTTCCCTTCCACCTCCTTCCCTTTCCCCTTCACCCACCTTCACCCCATTTGTTAGCCATTCTATTACTTTCGCCTCCGACAACCCTACCCTCTTATACATTTTCCTACTCTCCCCCCTCTATCTACCCTCACCCCCACACACGCTCGGCACCCATACATCCTTCACCAATCTCTCTTCCTCCAGTTCACATAATCTCATCTCACACCTCACCACTCTTACCATTGCCTGGCACCCTAAACTCTCGATATTAGTCTCCTGAAGCACTATGTAGCTGGGCGTGGACCTTTCCACCCCCAACATGCGCTTCAGGAACCACATCTGTTGAATCATGCACTCATACCCTTTCGTCCCCCACACTTCCACTCCATACATAACCACTGATCTCACACACGCATCCCATATTTTACATGCCACTCTCACATTATTCCCCGTCTACTTCCCACACTTTCCCCAAGCCATCCCCTACCGCTTTCCTAGCCTTAGTCTGCATAAACCCTAAATACTTAAAACTTTTTACCCTCTCAATAACCACCCCCTTCCACTCCAATTCTGTCCCCTCCCTCCCTCTATTTCTGAACTTCACCCACTTCGTTTTTTCCACATTCACACTCATCCCTCTCTTATCCATGAACATCTCCGCTCTTTTCAACATGTCTTTCATCCCTTCATGCTCTCTTGCCATTAACACCATGTCATCCGCAGACCCTAACGTCCACACTTTCCTCTTACCCAATTTCTTCTTCCCCTTTTCCCCAATCTCCTTCCACATCTCCGCTTTAAGACCATCCCTCTCTGCCGCCTTTCCACTCTTCACTTCCTTGAAGGCCCTCTCCTTCTCCGTGAACGCTTCCCCTCTGCCTCCCCATCTGTCTTCTCCAATCCCTCCTGGTACTCCGCTCCTTCCCTGCATTTCCTTGTCCATTCGTTCAGTGACACCCCTACCTGCCTTCTCCTTTCCCCTCTCCTCAGTACCCTCCACATTTCTGCCTTGTTCTTACAGTCTTTCAATTCCTTGCTCACCTTTTCCAGTCTGCAGTTTCTTCTTCTCACATATATCCTCATATCTCCTCCTTATTTCCGCCAATATCCTCTCTCCCGCTCTGCCTCCTACAAACTCTCTCACTGCCTTCCTCAAAACTGATTTATTATTATAATAACTGAATTATTGTTTGTATGTAAAAACAAATTGTGTTTTTATTTATTTCTATGATATTTTCTAGGCATTTGCTGTGCTTTCTGATAAACTAACGCCACTAGTGGACGGAGTAAAGAAGAACAGAGAACACTGGCTGGAAATCGCCGCATCGCAGAGCCTAATCAGTGATAACATGGAGAAAGACTCAAACGACAACATGGCCATCTCCAAGCCGAACACACCGGATGCGGAGAGCAGTTCGCCAGTGCACACATATAATAACGTGTCCGACTGAATCAGTGTTGAATGGTGATAATAATAAATAATAAAATAATAACCTTACTGATCCGTAGCTGTGTGGTAGAATCTGTTTCCTCAACAGAAAGAAAACGGAGCTTTATGTCGTTTCAAGTGATGGATGAAATAAAGAAAGAATAAATTATTTAATAAACCCGGAGAAACCAGCGTGTACCCACTATGTATTTATATGTAGATACAATTATTTATTTGTAAATGAAAGAAAACAAAGACTTACAACTGTTACTAGATGTAGCACAAACTAGAAATATTTAGTCAAAGAATATGTATAAATTAATAATTTTAGTTTCCAATTAAATATAAACAAAAAATGATGCACTTGAAGTAGTGCCTAGTCCTCTTAACACTTAAGTAAGAAAATAAGGAGTAAAATCAAAATAATCATCATCATCTGTTTTTGTATTGTTTTCGTTCAGTTCAATTCATTTTGCTCTCTTAAATGTTCTATTTAACTGTAACATTGTGATATTTTTAATTTTAATTGTTGCGCTTTTTTAAGTGAAAGCGCGTGGAACCGTATGTATTTTGAAATATGGTATTAATTCGTGTGTCAACCAAAGTGTATTTTTGTGAGGCAGACGTGAATGTTTTATTTTTCTCTTGTTTTCCGTTTCGCATTTTTATTTTCGTTTCATTTTTTAAGTGAGATGTTTTAAAGGTGGTGAAAATGATGGTAGCGCGAGTTTTTTTTTATAACACTCGGTAACTGTATATTTTTAGTACACGGCAAGAAATGGAATAGAGAGAGAAAAATGTGGAAATATTTTGTAAATTAATTATTGTACAGTGTATGTAAAAATTGACCATATTAATATATTATCAGTCACAAAATAATTGTATTATTTTTATTTAATATCCTATTTATCACTGATTAATAAACGCCTCTTGTGATTCACCAATTTTGATACAGAATTTTGTTTACATCTCCTAGAGAGGAAGGAAGGTGTGGATGGAGGAAGAGTATCTCCAATTTTATAAATTTTGCACTTATGTACATACAGCGAGTTTTTCTTTAAATTATACGTATTACATATTCAGCTTATTTTTTTTAAATCTGTAGTTATTTGTTGTTTTTTTTTTTTTAAGTTTAGTTTGAAGCTTTAAACAAGTATTTTCCACTGACAGTCTAAGCATGAAGTAAAATTTCGAGTTTAGACAAGCCCCGTGAAAATTTATTTGAGGCTAAACTCGAAATTTTACTTCATGCGCCACTCGTATAAAACACTAAAATATTGTGAACTTTATGTATATTTGAACCTCAATTGAAATCAGTGCTTTATACGCGTGGCCCAAGAAATAAAATTTCGAGTTTAGAAAAGTTCAAAGTTGACAAAGAACAATGGGGAAATTTAAGAAGTTGATAGTAACATTTGTCATCAAAAATGACATAGACCACTTCAAGGTCAACCCAAAATTCATTGAGCATCAGTCTCAAAACCAGCAATTGTTAATTTTATTTAAGCATCATTATAAACACTATTAAAAATTCATACTAATCATCATCTTCATCACCAACATCTACTGGAGCTAAGTTGTCAAAAAAGTGTTCAAAATTTGCTGCAGGAGACTCCAGATCGTCTATTTTCCAAGCATGTACAAGATACCAGATAACTGTCATGGTGTGACTGCAGCAACCAGCAGTTCTACTTCCTGCTAAACAACCGCATGTATAACCAACAATCAGATCAAGATCAGAACCATTCAAATCGAGAAGTACATTTTGATAATAGTTTTTGTTCTTCTTCTTGTGTCTTGAAAACAAACGACAGTTTATCCAAACCTATTTAGCATTATCAATATCAAAGTAATCATCGTAGTCAATAATATTGTCTTTTAGAAATCGATACTTAAATGAACCATTATGTTTAATAGTTAGAAAATAGTATGACGGCGCTTGTGGAAGCTTATAAGTTCCAAGTGCAAATGATGTGAGCTGATCTAGCGTAAGTTATGATATGTCTAGTTCCTCCATCGATTTCTCTATGAACCAGGACTTAGTGCCATTGATATTCTTTGTTTCCATCACTTCGTCTAACTTGTTTGGCATATATAATCTGTCGTTAAAAGTGCTAGCATATTCAAGTTGATGTCCTTGATCAGATTCAATTGAATTGCGAGTATAATTATATATTGCGCAGGCAACCATGAAATCTTGGGACGCATGTTCGATGTTGGTATTCCTGATGATGTCATGAAAATAATGGAACTTGCTCTTCAAATAATCATTAACTGTTTCAACCACAAATCGAATTTTTGTTATGAAGCGTTGTCTATTGCTTTCAAGTGCAGTCAGTCTTCGTTTACTAACACATGGTATCATTTCAACCTTAAATTAGTTTTCTAGCAACCATTTCTCAGCATCTCGAAATCCTCGATCGAAAACCAGAATACGGCATTGCAACAGACACTATACGTCTTGAAGTAGTGACCACCATGAAAGGTTTCACACAGTTATAGCTTTTGTGTGGACACCAGGATTCGATTTTAAAGTCATAGTTAGAACTTCTCTTACATTTCAAATAAGTTGAGTCGCATATGACAATTAAACTTGAGCTGACATCAGTTGATGATTGATCGTCTATTAGCAACGTACGTCTCTCTTCAGTCATTCCCAATTGCAAAGGTACAAATCCTTCATACAAAAGGTTTCGTACTTTCTCTATTTTTCTACTGATCTTTCGCCGATCGAGATTGATTTTAATGCCAAGAGCTTCGTACGTCATATTTCGTCTTAATCGCATCATAAATAAACCAAATGAAAAACGTTATTTCTTTGTTGTACCAATACGATCACTGAAATAGTTATACTGTTCACGAGTCAAACCAGTTTCATATTGCAAAGAAGCGTCTCGAATATTATCAAATAAGGTTTACTGGTTCTATCCTTTAATCTTAACAATTTAACGAAACTGTCTAGTATCCAAAAGATTGAATTAGAGTCGAGTCGAGCTTCATTTGTTGCTGGTCAGGTCTTCGAAGTTTAACTGACCATTTTCATTGAAATGTTTGACGCACGCTCTTAATCTAATGTCAACCAAGATTCCTGTTCTCATATATAATAAGCAAAGATCCTTTTTCTTGATATCCTTACAATCTTGTTTTTCTTGACATTCAAAAATGCAATCAGTAACACCTTTCGAATGTCTTGCTTTTGGTATATTGATCACAATTGAATCAGCGCTTAGCGTCTCTCTGCTTGTTCTCAAACTTGAACGGCTTCGATCTCTTGATTTAGAAACACATTTGTTACAAACACGCTCGCCTTCAACTAATGTCCATCCTTGAGATGATCCAGTTTTGCCTCAATTTAGGCGAATGTTACAATTAGAATGAGAACAAACGTTCAAACTTGATGAAGACAAAAGTGAAAAACTAGCTAACGTCACTCTTAAAAAACCAAACAAAGTACTTAGGGACCGTTCCTGAAGCTCAATATTTTATTTAATGTTTAGTTCATGATTGAAATGTCAACAGGTGTCGCGTAGAAGGCTAAAAACGGAAAAAGAGCAATTATCGTTTTTCAGACTGATGCTCACTGAATATCGACTTGACCTTGAAGTGGTCGAAGTCATTTTTGATGGCAAATGTTATTATCAACTATTTACCTGCCGCCACCTCTCGGGCATATTACCTCAAATTTACCTATTGTTCTTTTCACGAAGCTTTTCTAAACTTGAAATTTTACTTCATGCTTAGTCTGGGAATGGAAAACCCTCGTTTAGAGATTCAAATAGAACTTATTTAAAAAACAACGAATGTCGGAAATTGTACAGCGCAGGCGTATGTTTACCTAAAAGAAATCATTTTATTATTTTCTTTAAATGTTAAGATATTTGTTGTTTTTTTTAAGAGTTCAATTTGAAGCTTCAAACAAGTGTTTTCTACTCCAAGACTAAGCATGAAGTAAAATTTCGAGTTTAGTAAAGCCCCGAGACAATTTTCTGGGCTTTTCTAAACTCGAAATTTTACTTCATGCGCCACACGTATAAAACACTAAAATATTGTAAACTTCATGTATATTTGAACCTCACTTGAAATCAATGTTTTATACGCGCATGAGGTAACATTTCGAGTTTAGAAAAGCCCAGAAAATTTGTCTCTCTTTCGAAAAACAACGAATGTCGGAAAATTTACAGCTTATGCACATGTTTACCTAAAAGAAAAATTCCCTGTATATCCTTTGGCTTACAGGGTTTTCATATGCAAATTTAATATATATCGCGCGATTTTTTGGGCAGGTATTCTTGCTCTGTATCTTTGGCAGAATGTCTCAACTCCAAGGAAGTACACGAATCACTTTCACTCTCACTATCTATAATGTTATTAATTATAAGGACAATTTAAAAAAAATCTAATGACGGAATCTCTTGACATGTGTCGGGTACGCAAACAAACGTAACTAATAAATGTTTATATCCTAACAAGAATGGATATGATGCTTATATCTTTACACTATAGTGTGCAAATATGATATGAATTTCAGGGTAGGAGCAGGAAAATACTTTACCTGAAGAAGTAAGACTTTCTTAATATTTTCTTTTTATAGACTAATTTAAAAACATTCTTTTATATAATGGCAGTTGAATTGGGAACAGATTAAACATTTTAGGTCACCAACCTTACAGGCTCAGATCCACGGTGGAAATTATAGATAGAAAGTTTATTGTGTCATTTTAATATCTAATTGGTTTAGTCTGTACGGCACAATCGAACAGATAGACAAACAGATTGTCACGAAAATAATACTTTTCGTTTGTTCGGGAAAGTTGAGGAAAATCCTGAAACTTGAAAAAATCATTAAAAGCGGCGAAACAAACAAACATTTATTGCAAATCAAGTGATTATTAAAATTAATTAAATTATAAATTTTTAATCATAATGATGGTTGCGACCGTAACTACGTGGTAATTCATGATCACTGAATCAAACACTTACTATGTTTTTACCACAAAATATTTTGTGGTAAAAACATAGTAAGTGTTTGATTCAGTTATAAATTTTTAATTTTTATGATTTTTTTAAATATGTTGGAGAAAGTGACATTGTCAAAAATCATCGAAATGTGTTAATAATTGAGATAATTAGCACAAATATTGAAAAATGGTGGAAAGTCTTGTTTAGTGATGAAAATCGAAACCATTTAGAAACCGATATATACGATCAATAATTCAGCACACAAAGTTTAATAAATTTTCTAAAATGTTTCCTTTTTTATACTTTCTTGACATTTTGGACGTTTCTCAATTTTTGACATCTAGACAATCAACGATTTTTTTTTAAATACTTATACATATTCATAGAGAAATAAATAAGAGAGAGATCGATTCTGGAGAAAGAAAGAGAGACAGGTATACATATTCATAGAGAAATAATAATAAGAGAGAGATCTCCCTAATAAGGGCCCGTTTTTCCGCGAACTACGGGCGCGCGCGCGATTTTAAATTATTAAAATATATCTGTATCTTTTTAATTCAAATGAAAATAACTTTTAAACATTAAAATTAGATCTGCATTACACACATTTAGTTTGGACACTTAAAAGTTTATTTTAACTGATCATTATTGACAAATAATTAAAGAAAACTTGCATACTTACCTGAAATAATTAATTCTAATATTTAGTTAATTTGTGAAACTGGTTAAATTAACCAATAAAAGGTGTAGGTATCTACAAAACTTTATTGCCACAAAAAATACAAGGTTAATCTTTGAAAGTTTATGCAAAACATGACTGCAAGCTGCTTCATATGGAATCTAAGCGGCGGCGGCTCGCAGCCTAACTTTAGGGTAGGCCCGAGACCCAAGGTAATATGTATCCGTTATTGAAAGGTGACTTTGTTGTGCAATTCCTTGTATTTATAAAGCGCGATCTTAACCTCAAATTTTGTGTGTCTTGGCGCTGTGGCCGACTCTGAAGTTAGGCTGCGAGCCGTCGCTGAATCTAAGATACAGTGTGATCAACAATGATTGTACAGGTTAAATTTCCCGCCAAAAAATGTTGGTACAACTGATTATATGAAAAGAAAATCCCTTAGATTGCTTTTCCATTGGCGTAGCAAACATTTTTTCTCAAAATAAATTAAATATTTAATCATAACTATATATAAAATTTTTACAATTTTAATTAAATATACAAAGTAAATTGAAGTAAGTTAAGGTTTTGTGTATTTTTAATAAACATAGAGTTAGCATCCCTAATTTTATAATAAATGTTAAAAATGATGGTCTTCATTTTCTAGGCAAATGTTAACTCTACGTTTTTTATTTTGAAATACTCGTTGAAGCTCCTCCGGATTTATGTTCCTTATCTCTTCTTCAATTGCTGCTTTAAGCTCATTTAGGGTATGCATTCGATTTTTAAAAACCTTATTTTTTAAATGCCCGAATAAATAAAAATCGCACGGAGTGAGGTCTGGCGAACGTGGTGGCCATAATCCGTCGCTTACCAAGCGATCATCGTAAAATTCCCTCAAGTAATTTAATGCCGCCAACGCAGTATGAGGAGTGGCTCCATCTTGCTGAAAATAACCCATTATCTGTTCGTCATCATGCAATTGATTTAAAAATTCATCTAGAATGAGTGTTCGGTAGCGCTCCGCATTGATTATTTCGTTGAAAAATATTGGGCCAATTATCCGACGTTTCGAAATTGCTACCCAAACACCAATTTTTTGTGGATGTAAATCCGTTTCAATAAAAGTATGAGGATTTTCTGTAGCCCACGTACGATAGTTTTGGCTGTTCACGTATCCTGACAAGTGAAACCAGGCCTCGTCAGTAAAAAAGGTCTTGTCCAACATACCATTATCATTTAAATTCTGATTAAACCAATTGCAATAATCAATTCTTTTTTGGAAATCAACGGGCTGAAGTTGTTGAACTACCGATACCTTATACGGGTGCAAATGCAGAATTTTTTTGCAGCTTTTATGCAACTCCCATACGATACTCCTGTAAAAGGATTAAACATTAAAATTTGTGCGCACCTTAAAATTAGGAACATACCCGTTTGAGCTGAAAGTTTTCTTAAAGATTTTGTTGGGCTTTGTTCAAGTCGTTGTTGAATGTCGCCAACAACCTCTTCTGTTAAGATAGGCAGTCTTCCAGCTGACTTGCCCTTACAGATACAATTCTTTCCCTCAAAGCGGTCAACAATGCGGGTTTTATGCGAGGAAAATGTTTTGTAAGGAGTGTGGACATCGGGGAAGGCTTGAATAAATTGATTCAGACACGATTGTAATGAGTAAGTCCATGTGCCATCTTCATTCATAGTTCCACTTCGATAATGAGCCTTCAGGATGAAAGCATCATGCTGTGGTCCAAACATCTTGGTAAACACAAACGAATTCTCTTAAAACCTGTAAATTTAGGATTAAACTTAAATTTTTTAATTTTCTAACCTTAAAAACAGCAAATCACTTACCACAAAACAAAGACTTATACAAAGTAGTCCTGATAAGAACTGATGTCTATGAAACAGAATGAAAAATAACTTAATTCGAAGAATGAATTAACACAATGGCAAAATACGACGCACGACGCTGCTAATGTCAAATCGAGTTACTGTTTATTAAGGGTCTTTTTTGATGTACGAAAATCGTCATTTTTTATTCCAGCCTTCCCAGAAAAGCTAGAGTTACGAAAAAATTCATACATAATCTTGACCTCATTTTAGGACCTGTGTGCATCGCTTATGATTCTAGCTATTATCGTTTTTCTGAAAAAAATCATAAAAATTGCAATAATTTTTAATCACAAAATAATCTTCAGAAATTCTCACGGATTTGCAAAACCGATGCACACCGGACCTATTTTTACCGCCTGAACATTTTTGTAAAGTTAGATTTTCACGAAATGGCCTGGGAGGGCTCAAATAAAAATGTTCACTCTTTTTGCAATTTTCCGCATACCGTCACGCTACCTAGTGGTTGTATAGCGGAAATGGGGTATTGTTCAGTTCAGGGTGTCTTTAATAGATGGCGATCTTACGTGACAACAATTTGCGGGATTTCTTTGAAAAAGTCGTTATCATAACGGTTCTAAGAGACTTCTCGCAGATTTTTATGATCTGTTATCGTGGCTTTTTAGATAATTTGCACTTTTTCTAATCTTTGCTTTTCAAACTGCTGTTTTTACAGCAAACTTATTACGAAATTGCTATCTTAATAGCAATTCTGAGTTGTTTTCACAACTTTTATTATTTTATTATAGAATTTCTTTTACACGTGTGTTTTTTGACATGCCATTCTTGGTGGAGAGAGGTAACAGAGAAGATCCGTATGATGTTTCTGGTAGACGGATTGTGAACATTGCCTCATTTTGTTTTAGAATATTTAGAACATAACTGCTCATATATTGCTCAATGCTAACTCAAACAAAATATTGTGCCACTTATTAATTATATACAGACTCCACCAAAAAAATGTATTTTTTGTGTTTGTTTTACATTTATATACTGATCACACATGTAATACTGTTTTCAGTTAAGCACATAGTTACTTTAGATTTTCAAAATGTTGGCCGTTGGCAGTCAGACAGATAACAGAATGACAAGTGGTCGCTGCAATTTACATCGGTCAACGTTTCAATGGAGCTTGCTGCACAAGCCGCTGTAATCTCCCGGCGAAGGTCCTCCAGCACCTACAAGGCCGTAGCCAGGTATTTTTTTTTAACTACGAATCCCCCCCGAAATATTAAAAAATACTAAAATTTTTAAAAATTTCAAAATCTTCGCTGTAATTTTCTAAAATGGAATTATTGAAAATTTCGGGAAGTGAATTTAAGCTCCCCTATCCCTCCCCTTGACTACGGCCTTGTTGGTACTGGAGGAACTTCGGCAGCAGTTACCACGGCTCGTGCAGCAATCTTCATTGACACGTTGACCGACATAACTGCGAGGACCGTGGCGTTCCCTTATGCGACTGGCCGCCAAGGGCCAACATTTTGCACATCTAAAGTAACCATGTGCTTAACTGAAGACTGTACTACATGTATGATGAGTATTTTAATGTAAAAGAAAATCACAATACATAGTTTTCGTTCTTTAAAGAGTGTATACATTTTTCTGGCAGACTCTGTAAGTATAGTACTTGTAACATTTACTGTAATTTCCTGTAGCTAACTTTTTGAAATTTCCTACGATAACATTTATTTATAGATGTAAACGTACAATAAAGGTTTTTATTTAGGTAACCATTCTTGTCTTTTTTATTCCTTGAGAATTGAAGCATGGGCTTATATGCTGGAGAAAACAAATTGTAGTTATGGATATAATAACCACAATTGCATTTCCTATTTAGATGTATTCCATAATAAAATAGAATGCATTATTCATCGAGTGTTACATTGCAAGTGCTGATTACTTTAATCAGTCAGCGATTAAACTTTTTAAAAAAATATTTTTATTCACAAATTGTTTATACATTTGCATTACGATAAAAGAGACATGCGTAAGATATCTTACAAATTTAAAACATTTTGTCAGCTGTTGATTTAATTGTGGTTAACTTCTTAGCCACGATTGAGTTCTTGCGGTGCAGGCGGGCAAAAGCCTGAATAACACACTATTCTGTCACCGTTTCTGCCTACTAAAATACCAATAACATAAGTATTTGCTAGTATTGCTACTTTTGATTTCCAGTGCAAGTAAAAGTGATGGTTTTCACTGATCAGGGGGTCTATTCACAGCATTGATGCAATTTGTCGTCGGTGAGAAGTCGCACTGAAACGTCGTTTTGGAAACAATTTACTAAACCGTATAGAGTAATTTCAGTGCAACTTCTCACCGATGACAAATTGCGTGGGTGCTGTGAATATCCCCCGAGTATTTTTGCAAATACCAAAATAAAAACAAATATTACATAACCTCCTTAGCCATTTGCCTCTCAGTTATGTGATTATTACAGCAAAACCCAGTACTAATAAGTAGAGTCAAACATGAATCCTAAAATATCGAAATCACATTACGATCACATATTATTTTATTTTTCACTTTCACTTTATATAAAATCGGATACACAATCCAAAACAACCAACTATGAAATTGCAAGGATTTGACAGAAGTAAAATTAAAAGAACAGCGCAAAACGTTAGAAAGAGATGGATGCACAGCTAGTCTGGCTCGAAAATAAAAATGTATCGAGAAATGAATAAATGTTTTCCCCTTTTACTCCCCTCGACCCGTCAACGCGTAAAAAACCGGTTCCGTGCCGCTATCAAACGAAGTATCCCACAGAGCTGGGCAGGATTCGAATCATTCAGGATTCGATTCCCGGATTCGAATCCTTTTAGAGGATTCAACAGAGGTATTCGAATACTTTAGTGAAAACGGATTCGTGATCCGGATTCGTTACATTTTTTTAAAAGGATTCGTATTCGAATCCAGACGTAGATGATTTGAATCCTTATAAAAGGATTCGTATTCTTATAAAAGGATTCAAATCCTTATAAAAGGATTCGAATTCTTATAAAAGGATTCGAATCCTTATAAAAGGAATCGAATCCTTATAAAAGCATTCGAATCCTCATACACGGATTCAAATCCTCCTAAATAATTCGAATCATCGCTATTCAGGCTGGGATTCGAATTCGATTAATTCAAATAGTTAAATATTCTAATATCAATATTTAAATCACTAAATTATTCATATTTGAATATAAATATTGAAATTTTCGAATAATTCAAATATTTGTGAATGGATATTTGGTTACTTAACCATGAAAAATATCCAACGTTAATAGTATATTTTTAACTTCACTTGAAATCAGTGTTCTATACGCTTGGCGCATGAAGTAAAATTTCGAGTTTAGAAAAGCCCCGTGAAAATTTATCGCGGGTCGCTGCGCGACCCTCGACAAATTTTCTACGCGGGGCTTTTCTAAACTCGAAATTTTACTTCATGCTTAGTCTGGGAGTGGACAACACTGGTTCTTAGAAGTTTCAAATTGAAGGATCACTCTAGATTACTAAGTTTATTACCATTTTACAAAGGCTACAGCTCGAAGGACCAACCATCGTCTTCGGAGACCGAAGGACTGCAGGGAATCGAAGTTTTTTACAAGAAAACAACGAATATCTGAAGGTTTACAGCATGGATAGGAAAGAAAACATCCAATTTTGAAAAAATATCGAAGTTGGGTTGGTTTTCAGTGCATTTTTAACTTCACTTTAAATCAGTGTTTTATACGCGTGGCGCATGAAGTAAAATTTCGAGTTTAGAAAAGCCCCGCGAAAATTTGTCTTGGGTCGCTGCGCGACCCTCGACAAATTTTCTACGCGGTGCTTTTCTAAACTCGAAATTTTACTTCATGCTTAGTCTGGGAGTGGACAACACTCGTTTGAATTTTAAATTTAACTTTTTTAAAAAGTCGACGTATGTAATATAATAAATCATTCATTGAAATCATAGAAACAGAATCAAAATTTTATCTAAAATTAACTTTTAGAGTTAACTTTATAATTTGGTCGGCTCTTAATGGGTGAATATTCTATTCCTAAAAAAAACCGTTTTTATTTAATATTAAAGTTGCATTTAATACAATAACAAACTGTGATTAAATCGACATAAATCTAGAAATATCGAAAATCTCAACATGTAGAAAATCTTGACTGTCCACTCCCAGACTAAGCATGAAGTAAAATTTCGAGTTTAGAAAAGCCCCGCGTAGAAAATTTGTCGAGGGTCGCGCAGCGACCCGAGACAAATTTTCACGGGGCTTTTCTAAACTCGAAATTTTACTTCATGCGCCACGCGTATAAAACACAGATTTAAAATGAAGTTCAATAACACATATATCATCATTAATTAAAATCATTATGTAATCAGATATTCACTCGGTAAATGTACATTTTTGTTAATAGAAACTGATGGAATAAAATATTACTGGTTGCAAATAATAGATTCAAATTTATTTTTAAAGGATTTGTATCCGTGATTCAAAAATGAGGATTCGAATCTTTGATTCGAATCATATTTTTCACTTACGAATCCTTTATTCGAGTATTCGTGATTCGAATTATATTAGGTGATTCGGATTCGTGATTCGAATCCTGTTTTTGAGGATTCATCCCAGCTCTGGTATCGCATGACGAGTAATTTTATAGAAATCATATATGATGAACAACTGTGTTGTAAAACCGATTCCACCATCGCCACCAGGGGCGCATTTTCCTTTAGACTCGATTTCGTTAAGGTAAAAAAGTGAAAAAGACCCTTAATTTTTCCTTGGCATGAACTTGGAGCGATCAAATTCCCCAGATTTTTCGGCGGGAAATTTAACTTGTCTACAATCATTGTTGATCACTATTTACCTTCTTAAGCGAGAATTATATGTGACCATTTGGAGTAAAGAGTAGAACCACCTCAAGTTGTAGACATTACAGCTATGTTTAAGATGATTTGGAAATAAATTAACATAATATATAAAAATAATCATTAGCTGTAGGTCCAAAAATAGAAATCATCATTTTATTCATTTTCATTGTAGTATAATAAATTGTTGATAATAAATAATAAAGTTTCAATTTTCTACTATACGTTTTAGATTATGTTCTGAGCAGTTGCCAAATAAAATACTACTATATATAATTAGACCCAATATGCACCAAAAATGCTGTATTATTTACGTTCATATAACTCGGTTATAATAGACGATTGGTGAATTTTATTAAATTATACTTATCTGCTAATGACAAAGCATATCACAACTAATGATGGGAATAATCGATGTACTAATTAGTAATTAGTCGATTATTCAAATATATCGATATAATCGATTATTATGCGGAAATTAGTATATACTAATTTAAGCGATTATTTGATCGGGTAAAATAGTAATACGAATTTAAGTGATTATTTGATCTGGTAAAATAGTATATACTAATTTAAACAATTATTTGATCGGGTAAATGAATAGATACTAACTGAAGCGATTATTTAATCGGGTAAAATAATATATACATATTTAAGCGATTATTTCGTCGGACAAATTACTAATTAGTGTACTAAAATAATTGATTATTATCTCGGTAGACTGGACTATTAATTATTATAAACAAATGTATCGCTTATTATCTTGGTAGAGAGGACTACTAATTATTATGTAGTAATATTAATAATTACTGATTTGACGGTTTTGTATTTCAATAAATTAATCATTAAATAATAATAATTATATAAAAATTCTAATCTTTACTACTAAAAAACATCACTCCCAGGAAAAAACGCTCATGAAACAACGGGCTTAAAAACACACGCTAAAAATCCCTTCTTCAAAAAACTATACCTTAAAAGACCACCCCTTGTAAAAACTTTTATTGAAAATCACATCTACGAAAAAAAAAACACGTCATAAAAAACTACCCCATTTAAGAAGATTCCTGGAAAATCAGCCCCACTCCCGAAAAAACATCTCCCGAAAAAAACAATCCCCCTAAAAACCATCCTTACAGAATACCATTTCTGAAATTCATCCCCTGAAAAAACCCTTCCATAAAAATCACTTCCTGAAATACCAACCCTTCGAAATACCACCCCCGAAAAACCACCCCCTGAAACAACCACACATAAAAAACTTTGCCTGTAATACCCCCGCGGGGTGTCAACAATATATGGAATTCTGAAACCAAAATGTCTTCCTTGTCTAGCACATCAAAATTTCTATAGCTCTTACTCACAAAACAATTTACCAAAGGCCACTAAAAAATCTCTTAACAGGAAACTGTAAAAATAATAATCTGTTTTAACAAAAATGCACTAGATGTCTTTACATCAATTTGTTACGTACACACTACGCCATTTGTAATTTATCTTTTTGGTTAGGCTACAAGTTAGTTTGTTCTTTATTAAAAATCTAGAAAAAAATAATGTTTTCTGTCTAAAGAAGGTGTAATATTGGAATACATTGGAGGCTGTGCAGAAGGTGCAGTGGCAAATTGTTGTTTCTAGCGAATAACCAAATTGTAAGTGCATACATCAAATAATTTATAATTAATCATTTTATTGCTATTAATTACGAATTTGTTTATATCTATTACAGTATTATGTTAAATGAGATTTTCAATAAGTATCTACTGTGAGTGATTTCTTTTGGCTGTGCTGACAACCCGGACAACCCTATTTTGTTAGGACCCGAATTTAGAAGGACATTGCTTTTTTGTACATTATTTTTATAAATAAAATGTATTAACCATGTATATTGCAACCTTTATACCCCTCCGTGTAATTTATTGAAATCTAATACCCAATATTTTTAAATAAACCGCCATATTTTGGATTAAGCGACTGTCGCGCCACCATAGTGTGGTTTGTCCTGTTGCGAGCGTTTTTTTCCCCATAGTTGTGCATCTGTAGATCTGTAAATAATTGTAAATAAACATGGCCGAATAATCGACTTGCGCCCACTGTTGCCAGATGTGTAATGCTGTGCCTCGCCGTCGGAGAGCTACAAATCCGCCCAATTCCGCCCCATGAAGAAAAGTTAATACATGAAAGCGATAAATTTGAAATTTTGTTTAAAAAATGGATTATTTTCAACACTTTTGTTATATTTTGTGCATATATAAATTAAATTAAAAGAATGTTTAGTTTACTTAAAATACACATTTAAAACATCACTTTCACGCGTTACTGGTATAGTTTTCCTTGATTGGAAATTGAGAAAAATTCCGCAAATCAAGTTTTATCCCGCGAGATGAACTTTTCAGCCCAAACGGCGGAATTCCCACCAATCTGGTAACCTTGCTTGCGCCTTGTTCGACGAAAAGCGGCTAACTTCATTCTAATTTTACTTCCATAGCTGACTTTACGGAAAAGTGCCCTGTTGCTAAATGGAACGATTCCAAGGTCACACATCTAATGTAGCCTCTGTACATATTCCGATATACGAGTACACCGTGTACATTTTCAGGCATTCGTTGATTTTATGAAAGTTTGAAGTTTCTAACGAGTGTTTGCACTCCTTAGCTAAGCATGAAGTACAATTTCGAGTTTAGCAAAGCCTAAACATTTGGGCTTGCCGGGGCGCGCGGGAGAAGCGAGTCGCGCCCCGCTAAATCCAAATTTTCATGCTTTTCTAAACTCGAAATTTTACATCATGCGCCACGCGTATAAAACACCGATTTAAAGCGAAATTTAAAATATAGATTAATTATATATAACTTTTATTTTTCTGATTTAAACTTATATAATTTCGGATTTTTGGCTTTCGCTCTACTTGATGTGCCTGGGGCCGCCATCCCCCGTACTGCGGCCCTGCATCTAGGTGAAATTAGAACCAATTTTTGAACCTACCTGTTTTTGTAGAACTTTAGAAAAATACATTTATGAAAATAAATACTAAGTCAAATCTCCCCCTATCGAAAAAAACCTATCTACGCCACTGGCACAAACACTCAAACTTGAATTTTAGTAAATCTATTAATTTTTGTTTGTTTGTTATACATATTAAACATTTTGTGGAAACCATTTTTTATTTAAGAAAATTGATTGCTCGTATGGTTTCTAATGTTGGAACGTCTGTGAATTTTTTAATTTTTTTTTATAAAAATAAAATTTTAAGTGCAAAAATGGGGTGCAAAAATCTGAAATGAATGCGAAAATTTGTATTATTTTTTAAATCTAAAAGAATTTACAAAAATTCTTAGCAAAAAAAAAAATAAGTAAACTCACCTGAAACAATTAATCCTTTTTTTGACTTTCAGCGCTTGTACTAGACACAATTTTTAACCTACAAAACTGCGCAACAGCTCAAATTAAAGCCCAATCAATTTTGAATAAGCTGCTTAAAAGAAAATTCAAATAGTTTTCATTTGAAAGTCCGCAATGATTTAAGTTCTTTACAAAAAAGAAGTATTTCATTTTTTGGCCCTTGTAATGGACATATTTTTTAAGGCATAAAGCTAATTTCCGAATACGCTGTTTTTAAGCGTGTTGCAATATATACAGGGAATTTTTCTTTTATTTGTATATTTTCAGACATTCGTCCCACTGAGCAAAGACATTCAGTTAATGTTTCATCAACATTAAAACAACGGTTACTGTTGTTACAACGTTATTTGTTTATTTTTTGCTCAGTGGGGTTGTTTTTTAAAAGTTTTTTAATCCTTAACTGATTGTTTCCAATCCTTGATTAAGCATGAAGTAAAATTTAGAGTTTAGAAAAGCCTGAAAATTTGGCTTGGTGATTTAATGTTAAGTTTAAAATTTACTGTTTTGGCAATACATTTTTGAATTTCACACTGAAAATGTTAATATTTTTTTAGATACTTCTTTTACGAGAAATTTATTTTTTCTATACAAAAATTTAAATTATTAGATATCATAACATTTGTTTTAAATAAAAAATTCAGATGAATTGTAATCAATGTTAAGGGGATTATTGCAGTGTAACACGCCGATCGTGTTGGAAAGACCCACATAGTTTAGAGTAGCTCATTCGATTCCAAATTTACAGGACAAGTGGGGCGAATACAGTCAGAGAGAAAAGCGGCAGCTCGCTGTGCATTTGTGCATTGCTCCTTGGCATGAACGGATGGGGTCTCGCGTCGCGTGGAATAGACGAAAAAAAAAGCGTATAAAAAAGACGGATCTAAGGAAAGTGTCGATTCGTATTATTTAAACACGCTGATAGTACATACAAGCTATGTATTGTTTTTAATTCGTTAGAAAGCGTTATCGGATCCTGTGTTATTTTTCGGTATTTACAAAACCGATGATTCTTATTCTTGTCATTATAACACATTATTTTTTCTTTTAAGACTCCAGTTTCGACAGCCGAACAAACTATGTGTTTTATTTTATTAAATTAGAGATTATTTCTTAAAAATATAATAATAAAATAATTCATGTTCATAAGCTCCTTGTAAATATTTATATGCCGGATATATACAGGGTGTCTACGCTAAACCATTCGTTAAAAGTTTATGGGGTTGCCGTTGCACTAAAAATTTGAAAACAATCCTTGGCATATGGTTGAATCAGTTCTTCCATGTGCAATATTTCAACTTTATATAACTTCCGGTTCCACCGGAAGTAGCACCAAATTTGTTATTTAAAATAGAACACCCTACTTATTAGTAATTTTTTGGGTTTCTCGTTTAAATTGCAACATATTTTATCCAAACATATGTACACTTATCTCTTATAGTTTTCAAGAAAAAAAAAATATTTCTAAAATGTTGACCTTTAAAAGGCTTCTCGAAATCTGTTTATAACTTCTCTTAAGAATAAGATAGAAATATGATTTGTATCTCTACTTGTACCTAGAGAATGCCTCTATGAGTAAATTAATTGGAAACTGTCAATTTTGACAATAAGTGTTCTTAAAATGTCAATATCTAAGTGCTCTCTTCAATATCAAGCAATTCATTTTTTTTTTTAATGGAATGATCCAATTTTTATCACGTAGTACGATTGGGGGGAACATTTCCTACAAAAAGGTATTATACAACTATACTTCTAAAGCGAATAGTTTTCGAATTATTTCGAAAATTCGTTTTTCGTCGCATTTATGCAGGGTAATGACATTTCTTTGATGTACAGGGAGTTTTTCTTTAAAATATACGTATACCAAATTCAGCTTGTTTTCTTTAAATCTTTGGTTATTCGTTGTTTTTTTTAATGGTTCAATTTGAAGCTCTAAACGAGTGTTTTCCACTCCCAGACTAAGCATGAAGTAAAATTTCGAGTTTAGAAAAGCCCCTTGAAAATTTGTCGAGGGTCGCGCAGCGACCCGAGACAAATTTTTCTGGGCTTTTTTAAACTCGAAATTTTACTTCATGCGCCACGCGTATAAAACACAGACTTCAACTGAAGTTCGAATATAAATAAATTTCACAATATTTTAGTGTCTTATACGCGTGGCGCATGAAGTAAAATTTCGAGTTTAGAAAAGCCCAGAAAATTTTCACGGGGCTTTTCTAAACTCGAAATTTTACTTCATGCTTAGTTTAGGAGTGGAAAACACTCTTTGAAAGCTTCAAATTGAACTCTTTTAAAAAACAGCGAAAGTCGGAAAATGTACAGCTTTATTCCCTGTATATTATTCAAGTAGTAATTTAGTTTCCATCATTGTCATGGTACTATTAAAAATTATTACAATAAATACGTTGTTCTTTAATGCTCATTGTTTATTTTGTTAGGGCGTAGGTAAAGTATCGTACGTTTCTCGAGTGGTATGGCAATTACATACTCGCGGAATACTGCACTCGCCGCTGCGCGGCTCGTGCGCAACATGTCCGCTCATATGTAATATACTGGATACTACTCTGGTTACGTAATATACTGTTATTATTTGACATTTTGCATTACATACGCGACAAAACAAAAACATTACTACTTGCCTACTAAAATTCAGTTGCGACTTATGCGCGCATTATTCCCTCCATAAATGCGACGAAAAACAAATCTTCGAAATAATTCGAAAACCACTTGCTTTAGGAGTATAGTTGTTAATACTTTTTTGTAGGAAATCTTCCCCCCAATCGTACCACGTGAACAAAAAATGGTCATTCCATTTAAAAAAATTGAATTACGAGATATTGAAGAGGGCACTTCAATATTGAGAACACTTATTGTCAAAATTGACAGTTTCCAATTAATATACCTATAGAGGCATCCCCTAGGTACAAGTAGAGATTTAAATTATATTTTTATCTTATTCTTAAGAGAAGTTACAGACAGATTTCAAGATGCCTTTTAGAGGTGAAAATTTTAGAAATATTTTTTTTGCTTAAAAACTATAAGAGATAAGTGTACATATATTTGAATAAAATATGTTGCAATTTAATCGAAATATATTTTTAACGAACGGTTTATGTATGAAAAACGCGGAACAGGATTTTCAATGATATTTTTTATATAGGAATATTATCTTTTACTAACTGCTATGGCCATGAAAATAATGTGTATTAATTTGGCCTCTGTCAAATTGGGTAAATACCCCAAATTTTCGGAAGAATTTCAATTTTTATTTTATCAAATATTCTAGTTTTTATGAATGCAACAAATAAATAATTAAATGACTTCAGGCAGACATTTTATACTCAACAAAAAATATATTTGAGATTTGTCATCTAAAATATTTAGGGAAGATATGTCAATTGCAGCACTGCACGGGCCTGAATTTTTCTTAGGCGATTTTCCCTTATCATATTCAATATTTAAATTATCTTAATTTTATATATTTTTTACTTTTTTTAAAAACTACGCCTATAATCAGATAAGTATATTTTTTTATTTATTTAGACCTGAAATGTTGACCGGGCCGGGTCAGGCAAAACTCAATCTCTCTTATTTTATGACCGGGTCGGGCCAAGCCGGACCTTAAAAAACATATTGGGCTCGGTGCAATGTTGAGCAAGAAGCTTGTTATTTGAAATGCATTATAATAACTACCTTATTATTATTGTAGTTCTATTTTTTCTAAAATAATTAACAATGAATATGCACGCAGTTAAACCCTCCATTTTTTTAAACATTCGTCAAACATATATTACCTGTGCTCAGTAAAAAATAGTTGATTTGTAACAACAACGTCATATTAGTGACGTTATTCTTACTATTCTTATAGTTTTGATATCATGGATTCGTTCATGAAGTCGCAGTTGGTTCAAATAGGTCTGGTTGCTAGAAACTTTACAATTTACTTTAATAGTTTTATTGCGAGAAGTTTAATGGCATTTAACAACTGCTTTAACAACGAAAGATTTAAGACGAAATAATGATTTGAACAAGACTGATTGTTATTTGATTGCTTCTGGCTTATTAACCAGCTTAAAAAACTTTAAAAATAATTTAATAATACCGACACTGTCAAATAATTAGGGAAGCCAATATTAAAGGTATATTACACATCTTTATTTAAATTAGTGAAACATTTCGTGTTTTCTATATTAGTGAACACGCAGTATAAAAAATACTTATTCCATTAGTAGTCAGAAAGCATAAAAATAAAACACTAGTACAATAAAATATCGATTATAATTGGGAAATATGAATTTTACGAGAACAAACGCTAACGACGCGAGCAGATTTTGTTAACTATGATTGAGAAAAGAAAAGAAAAACAAACGCGAAGCCGCGCAGCGTTCACCGGCCCTGGGATAAACGCTGGCCGCATGCTGCTCGCCCCTCCAATAATTGTGCAGATGAGTGTACAACGCGTTCAACTAAGAGAAGATCCGCAAGGCGGCGGTATTTTACGGTCTTATTTTTCAAGATTTTTATTTTAACCTGACTCGGGCATGAGTTATCGCATCTTTATGAAATGTTCACATTATATTCCTTATAGTATAAACTAGTAAGATAGGGGAATATTTTTTTTAATTTTGAAAAATATAACATTATTTTTTGCAAACCTCTGAATGCAAATTGTTAAAAAAAAGTACTTCGATATTTTACTAGATAATTGGGCTTAATATACGCTGTCAAAATTTCAACTTTCTAGGACCTTTAGTTTTTAAATAAACCTAACATTAAATTTCAGACCACTGTTATATTCCCCTTAATATCAACGTGGTAAACTCACCTAAAAAAATATTCTTATCACTCGCACCTCAAATTAAAATTATTTTAAAAAGTCGAACCGAATGAAACTTGTGACTGAGTGCTTATGCTTAGGCGCGCATTCAGGGGGGTGGCTCGCGGGCTTGAGAACTAAATTGTAGTATTTCAATGTATATGTTGCGAACAAAACACGAAATACGAACAAAACCCGTTTTGTCGAGACAAAATGTGAATTGTCCAATGTTTTTAAACAATAGCCGAATAAAATTGCATTCGCCTGTTATTTAGCACATTGTCTAGACATTGTCTTAGGCTTAGACAAAATGCGTTGCAAGATTTTACATTGAAAAAAAAGTACTGAAAAACATAATTATATTTCATAAACAAAATGACAAATTATAAAATCTCGATAGCATTTATTTTTTGAATAAAAAACTGGAAAATCCGTTGTTTATGTCATATTAAAGTTAAAAACATTTCAAAAACTTAAAAATTAATCAATCGAAGAAAATCGAAAAAATCGTTATCTATCCGGCATTAAAACCGAAACGAACCTATATTTTTATCTTTATTAGCTTGTCACTTAACCCGTAGTGAATCATTATGAATTATAAACTATTAATTAAAACAATTGGTATTATTTCACCGATTTAAGTGAAATAATACCACATGTTTCAATTAATAGTTTATTATACAATATTCTTGTTTATTTGACCGGAAAATAATAATAAGTTCGGTTTAGAATTACATAGGTCTTTAATCTTTTTGATAATAAAAACTTTTAATAAATAATTCGTTGAGTTATAAATAACTTATCAAAGCACGTATCACGCAACTGAAAATAAAAACAAAACAAGTGAACTTTAAACTTTCAAATGTTATCTGATATCCAGCCCAATGCCGTACCTCAAACGTTAAGATAAAGGTCGACGTTAAGGGACCTCTTAGATGGACGTTTTAAACGCGAGGCGGAACGTGAGCGGGTGCAAGGCGGAGAAAACGCCAGCACTCGCGTCTGTTTTAATTTGAGCGGAGCGGGACGGACGCGTTTTTCAGTTTTAACACATGGTTTCTTATGCGCCTTCTTATACGGGCGGGTGAAACGCGTTTTCAAAGCGGGCGTTTTTTGCAATATTTTTGTAAAAAATCGGTCAAAGCGAGTTAAATTTGTAATATTTTCCTTACAATATTTAGTCGTAACGCAAAAATAAATATTTTTGCGTATAGATAAGTGTCCAAAATTAAAAATTAAATAAACAAAAAATATAAATTATAATTTTTTAGGTAAACATCCATCTCTAAGATATGAGTATAATTTTATTTAATATTGAAGAAATCTTTGATATTTTCTAGAAATTGCGAAAAATAAAATAACTAACAATTTAAAATCTCCCCCAATCTCTTGTAAAAATAGTGTGATGAGAAAAAAATAATTAAAAGAATTAATAATCTTTTTTTTTTTGAGAGCGGTCTCTGTGCTCGTAAATTTTGTACCGCCAGCAGCTTCTCTTTTCCCTGACTCTCCAATTGGCCAACATACTAGGGAAATGCCCATTTCACACTCTATTTTTAATACGCAGGTTATTACCCATCAAAGTGTGTGAAATTTTTGACAGAAATTTGTATACCGGTTACGGGTTAAATAAAAGGAAAAAAAGCGCTAAAACGTGTGTATGTTTGATACAGAAAGTTTTATCTTAGAAATTCAGGCACCGCCCAAGGAACAAATCCATTTAAGTAATGTTTCATCAACATTAAAACAACGTTTAATGTTGCTGCACTGTTGATATAACGTTATTTGTTTGTTTTTTGCTCAGTGGGCGGAGTGCATGTGGAATTTAGGTAAGTAATATTTATATTTATAAAAACATTAAACACATAAACACATGAATAATAAAGGATAAATAAATAATAATATGACGCAATTAAATCTATTTCGTCCATGCTTATTACTCAGCGTAGCACAACTGAATGATAGACGGCACCGAAGGCTCGGCGGCGAACTCGCCTAGCACCCGCTTGCAAAACGCGTTCAATCCGCTCCGTATAAGAGCTAAAAGCGGAGCGGAAAAAACGATCCGTCCCGCTCCGCTATCGCGCTAAAAACGTCCATCTAAGACCGCCCTAACGGCCGAGCTGACGTTTCTGAATAATTTCATATTCCGTATCGAAAGAAATGTTGATCGGTCAACGTTAAAAGAGAAGATAGTTTTGATACCAGCTCAGAGAGAGAGGGTGATAGTATTTTCAACTAGTAAAACAAAGACAACAAACTCTAACATTCCACCAGCCATAGATTAAATTAGATTGATAACTCCTAGGGGGCTCCACGTATCATGATTTTAGTTAACCGACCCACTCGATGGGGCGGCGCTGCAATCGCAAATGACGTCATTGGTCGCGGGAAGCGGGCGGGCTTCTTCCTAAGCGGGGTGCGTGGTGCAGGGGGTCATAACATTGAATGGTGGGTGCGGTGTGGGGAACATCGCACGGTATTAAACTACCGTACGATGCGAAAAATAATAAAGACATAATGAACATGGTTAATGTATATTTTAAAAGGTATTACAAATATATTTCGCTATATGTCAAAACCTTATCACAGTTAGTCAATTACATTTCACTTCTCAACAAAATGGCTGCAGTTCGTCAAAAAATGCATCTTTAAAATGAAATAAGAGGACTCCCTATTCGGAGAATGGATGCTGGCGTAAGTAGTATTGCATACAGTGAATTTTTCTTTAAGGTAAACATACGCATAAGCTGTAAATTTTCCGACATTCATTGTTTTTCAAAAGAGTTCAATTTAAAGCGTTAAACGAGTGTTTTCCACTTCCAGACTAAGCATCAAGTAAATTTTCTGGGCTTTTCGAAACTCGAAATTTTACTTCATGCGCCACGCGTATAAAATATTAAAATATTGTGAAACTTATGTATATTCGAATTTCATTTGAAATCTGTGTTTTATACGCGTGGCGCATGAAGTAAAATTTCGAGTTTAGAAAAGCCCAGAAAATTTGTCTCGGGTCGCTGCGCGACCCTCGACAAATTTTCACGGGGCTTTTCTAAACTCGAAATTTTACTTCATGCTTAGTCTGGGAGTGGAAAACACTCATTTAAAGCTTTAAATTGAACTTAAAAAAAAAAAACAAGGAATATAAATAGGTTGAATTTGGAATACATAACATAACATACATTAAACCAGAAGAAAACTACTTGCAAACTTATCAAAAATATAAAAATCCAATATTATAAGAATAATTTCCAAAAATTCAGTAACAACCCACAAAAACTATGAATAAATATAAACGAACAAATAAATAGAAAAAAGCGAGATAAACGCTATATAAAATAAATTAGAACAATAAATGGTACACTAACAACGAACACAGACGAACTCGCTGGCACAATAAACACGTTCTTTGCAAATATAGGACAAACACTGGCAGAAAAACAAATGAAAAATGCAATACTAAAACCAAAAACTACAGTAACAAAAGTAGAAAATATCCCTAACATGACATTTTAATCAATAACCACAAACGAAATAAACAGTATAATAAATAAACTTAAAGACAGAAAAGCTCCAGGATTTGATAATATTACAAATGACATCATAAAACAAAATTCAAACACACTGTCACCAATTCTAACTAAAATAATAAACAAAGTACTAAAGGAAGGAACATATCCAGAATACATGAAAAATACAACAATAGTACCTATACATAAAAAAGGCGATAAAACAGACCCTGCAAATTACAGACCCATATCCCTGCTTTCTTCATTAAACAAGATACTCGAAAAAGTAATACAGATACAACTATGCGAACACCTGACCAAGCACAAACTAATCAAACACGAACAATATGCATTCCAAAAATATTCAGGAACATAATGGTTTGTAAATTAAGTTCACTTGGTTTTGTTTCACTTATATGTATTTTATTTTCTACTAGTTTCGGCTTAATGTCATTATCAAAAAAGATTACATACAAAACACAGAGGAGTTATTAGAATCAGATACATTTTGCATTAAAAAAATTGATCCAACAAACAAATTTCAAATAGAACTCAAAAAAGTATTAAAAAATTATAAACATTTAATTTCAGATAGAGATAGATTTAAATTAACATTGATGAATCCAAAAGCCCCAATTCTCTATGGATTACCAAAAATTCATAAAGAAAATATTCCAATGCGTCCGGTGGTGTCGTACTTATATGCTCCGACGTATAAATTGTGTAAATTTTTAAATAATTTAATTCCGACATTCATAGGCTTTAAACCAAAATATTCAATAAAAAATACATTAGAACTAATTAATAACTTAAGAAACTTATCAATTCCCCACAACGCAAAACTAATTTCATTCGACGTCAAAAGCTTGTTTACATCAGTTCCGATAAATGAATTAAAAATTATATTAGAAAATGAAATTAATATGTCGAATGAATCTAATTCAAAAAAATTTGAACTTAAATCATTAATAGAAATTTGCATAGACCAATGTTACTTCGAATTTAATAATAAATTTTATACACAATCAGACGGACTACCTATGGGATCACCTTTGTCTCCTTTATTATCTGACATATATATGGATCACTTTGAAAATAATTTATTAACGGAAACAGAAAGCAAACACATTTATTTCTGGGCAAGATATGTAGACGATGTATTTTGTATATGGACAGGTACAAATAGACAACTGGAAACATTCACAAATTTCATTAATAAAATTAACAAAAACATTCAGTTTACAGTTGAAAAAGAAATAAATAACAGCCTCAATTTTTTGACATTACATTCACGAAAACAATGAACAATAAATTGTCATACAAAATATATAGAAAAGAAACTAGCACAGATGTCATCATACCAGAATGTTCAAATACACATAGTCAGATTAAATACAGTACATTCCACGCCCTTTTACACAGACTTATCAATATCCCTCTAAATAAAATAGACTTTGAAAATGAACTAGACACAATAAAAACAATAGCAGTTAACAATGGCTACACTGAAGATTTAATTAATAAAATGTTAAAAAAGAAACAACACAAACAATTACGAAATTACTTTTATAGTGGGACAAATTCAGACACAATAACATGGAATAGATTAGAATATATTAAGCCACTGTCTTTACAAATCAAAAATAATTTAAAAGGAAAGAATAATAACATAATTTTGACAAACACAAATAATTTAGGAAAGTTAATAGTTAACAATAAAATCAAAACTAAAAATTGTAAATTGAAGAAAAGTGGTATTTATGAATTAAAATGTGATGATTGTGATGCAGTGTATATAGGACAAACCGGCAGGTCTTTTGATATCAGGTTAAAAGAGCATAAAAAAGACATAGAGAATAAAAAACAAACCACTGGTTTTTCTAAGCACTGTATCACATCTAATCACCATTTTCTTCAAACGCTTTAAAAATTCTGCATACAGGTAATAAGGGATTAACGCTTAACCACCGGGAGGGTTTAGAAATTTCAAAAGCCATAAAGGCAAGTAAAAATGTGGTCAACGACAACGAAGACCTTTGGAATTCCCCGATATTAAATGCCCTTATTACCCAATAAAACCTAAAACTCGAAACTGTATATATTCCCAAACAAATCCATTTGTACATCATTCTTGATAATGGCATTAAGCCGAAACTAGTCTCCCTTAATAAAAACGTTAATGCAGTGGGGATCCGAGAAGGCTGCGATTCCGTCGCCTTGGCAACCACTTTTACATTGCTCTTATGGGAGAAAATTTTCGAGAGGCCTTAAAAAATCGAAAAATTCATTACATCCACCTGTAATTCGAACTGAGCACAGATTCCGTCGCCCCTCGCACGGCCCACCGATTCCCCTCTCGATACGACCCTTTTTTCTATTTTTTAACATATTTTGAAATTCTGACGTTTTAAACGTCAGGCAAAAACTCACTAACCTCAATACTTTATAGGCTGGTCTTGCTTCACACGGCACTTTTCGGGGTCGCGCATAGCATCATTTCGATGGGATTTGACCTGGCCTTTCCAACGCGACACATCCGAGCGCTCAAATCGCCCGATTAAAAAAGATATCGATTTTTAAAGATTTTCAAAAAAAAAAAATTGATTCTCAAAATTTTGGGTGCGCCGGGGTCACAATTACATTAGAAACACAACCCATCTATCGGGCATTTTTTTCATCCACGAAAAGTATTTTTTTTTTTAAATCAAAAGTTTAAAAGGATAAATACAGGGTGTCGAAATCCTGATTTTATTCATTATTTTTTTTTTTCATCCAAATTTTTTTGTTTTACCACAGGATGATAGGATTATACTTGGTGATGTTGGGACCATTTTTTCTTTTTTTTTAATGGCCGCCTTCACCGGCTGTCAGCACTTTTTCGGTCAAAAAATTGCCATCGACAAATTTTGTTTCCACAGTTCGATTTCGAATATTTATCCGCAACCGGCAAGACAAAACAAAACTATGAAAACAACAAAAAAAAATTATGTACTCTTATGGAACAGATTGTACTGATGGAACACGAAAAACACGCGGGGCATGAGCCATAGTAGTTTTCATTTTAGCGATCTGAAATTTTTACTGGGCATAGAACCGAACCGCGAAATTCCGATAGGCTATACGGCGTTAAAATCCAAAATCGTTTTCTATTTTTAAAAAAAATTTGAAATTTTGAATTTAGTGGATCTTTGCGAAAAATTGCGATAGAGAAATTTGGATTTCAGATTTGGATTTAGACCACTTATCGGCTCCTGGGAAAAATACAAAATCAAAAATCTAATTTTTTGACCCAAGGTATATACCTTTGAATTTTGTTTTCATCTCAAAAAACATGAAAATCACCGGGGCATAAACCATAGTAATTTTCAAGTTAGCAATCTGAAATTTTGAATGGACAGAGAACCGATCGTCCAGAGTGCACATAGCTATTCGGATTTAAAATCAAAAATCGTTTTCTATTTCGAAAAAAATTTTGAAATTTTGATTTTCTTTTTTTTTGGTCGAAAAATTTAGATAGAGAAATTTAGTATTCACATTTGCATTTCCACTAATTATACGCAATTGATAAGAAAAAAAAAATCAAAAAAACCTTCGGATTTTTTAATTTTTTTTTTTTTCTGAAAAAAAGGTGACCCTATAACCGGGGCATACAATATCGAAATATTCATTTTAGCGATTTGAAATTTTTACAGGGCAGAGAACAGACCGTCGCGAGTGCGCAAGGCAATTCGGCGTAAAAACCCAACCCTTTTATCTAAAGTCAGACTACATACATCACCCCCGACAAGCTTGCGAGCGAAGCGAGCTCTATCGAACACAGTCCTGGAGCTACCTCAATTAAGCGAAGCGAGCAGTAACCGGGTCAGTATGCGAGCGAAGCGAGCAGTAACCGGGCCTAGCAACAGCAGCACGAGGCGATAGCCAAGTGCTGCTCTACATCGACCCAACAACAGCAGCACGAAGCGATAGCCGAGTGCTGCTCCATATCGACCACACAATAGTAAAAAAATCCAATCTATGGAAATTTTGACTTTTTAGTGATTTTTTAAATATCGAATCAAGCAACGAGACATTTCAAAAAATCACCGCTTCGTTTCTGTTTATCGTGGAACGTTGACATTTTGCAAAACTTTAGTCCACTATGGACCCTTTAATCGGTGCGAGTTTCGTTTGTTCATCTCATCATCGAACCGAGATATAATTTTTTTTCAATATTTATTATGCAATTCGCATTTCACTGAAAAATTTCGATTTTTTATAGTGCGTATTTTTCCAACACATGAGGTTTTTGTATCTTTGCGCTCTCTCCCACTCATTGAAAATTTCGATCACAGGGGTACATATGGAAATTTTTTTTGGTAAAAATAATATTTTTTAATTCATACCAAAAAACGTTTCTCTTTGTTTTTCACGCGTGCGCTTTTGTTTTTTTTTATTAATTTTTGGCGAATGCGGCACCACCCAACGATTGTATAATATTATTTTAAATTCCATCGTGTGCAGAATTTAATGCGACAAATCACCGTTCTTTTCCGAGTTCGATCCGATTATTAAAAGTATTTTTTTTTTTAATTTTAAAGTTTAATGTGCATATACAGGGTGGTCTAAAACCATGATTTTCTTCATTATTTTTTATCAAAGTCAGACTACATACATCGCCCAGGACAAACTTGCGAGCGAAGCGAGCCAACCAAAGTCGTGAAGCTACCTCCATTAAATTCTCGCGAAGCGAGCTCTATCGAAGTTAGACTACATACTTCGCCCAGGACGAGCTTGCGAGCGAAGCGAGCCTACCAAAATCCTGGAGCTACCTCTATTAAATTCTCGCGAAGCGAGTTGTGTCGAAGTCAGACTACATACATCACCCCCGACAAGCTTGCGAGCGAAGCGAGCTCTATCGAAGTCAGACTACATACATCGCCCAGGACAAACATGCGAGCGAAGCGAGCCAACCAAAGTCGTGAAGCTACCTCCATTAAATTCTCGCGAAGCGAGCTCTATCGAAGTTAGACTACATACTTCGCCCAGGACGATCTTGCGAGCGAAGCGAGCCTACCAAAATCCTGGAGCTACCTCTATTAAATTCTCGCGAAGCGAGTTGTGTCGAAGTCAGACTACATACATCACCCCCGACAAGCTTGCGAGCGAAGCGAGCTCTATCGAAGTCAGACTACATACATCGCCCAGGACAAACTTGCGAGCGAAGCGAGCCAACCAAAGTCGTGAAGCTACCTCCATTAAATTCTCGCGAAGCGAGCTCTATCGAAGTTAGACTACATACTTCGCCCAGGACGAGCTTGCGAGCGAAGCGAGCCCACCAAAGTCCTGGAGCTACCTCTATTAAATTCTCGCGAAGCGAGTTCTGTCGAAGTCAGACTACATACATCACCCCCGACAAGCTTGCAAGCGAAGCGAGCTCTATCGAAGTCAGACTACATACATCGCCCAGGACAAACTTGCGAGCGAAGCGAGCCAACCAAAGTCGTGAAGCTACCTCCATTAAATTCTCGCGAAGCGAGCTCTATCGAAGTTAGACTACATACTTCGCCCAGGACGAGCTTGCGAGCGAAGCGAGCCCACCAAAGTCCTGGAGCTACCTCTATTAAATTCTCGCGAAGCGAGTTGTGTCGAAGTCAGACTACATACATCACCCCCGACAAGCTTGCGAGCGAAGCGAGCTCTATCGAAGTCAGACTACATACATCGCCCAGGACAAACTTGCGAGCGAAGCGAGCCAACCAAAGTCGTGAAGCTACCTCCATTAAATTCTCGCGAAGCGAGCTCTATCGAAGTTAGACTACATACTTCGCCCAGGACGAGCTTGCGAGCGAAGCGAGCCCACCAAAGTCCTGGAGCTACCTCTATTAAATTCTCGCGAAGCGAGTTGTGTCGAAGTCAGACTACATACATCACCCCCGACAAGCTTGCGAGCGAAGCGAGCTCTATCGAAGTCAGACTACATACATCGCCCAGGACAAACTTGCGAGCGAAGCGAGCCAACCAAAGTCGTGAAGCTACCTCCATTAAATTCTCGCGAAGCGAGCTCTATCGAAGTTAGACTACATACTTCGCCCAGGACGATCTTGCGAGCGAAGCGAGCCTACCAAAATCCTGGAGCTACCTCTATTAAATTCTCGCGAAGCGAGTTGTGTCGAAGTCAGACTACATACATCACCCCCGACAAGCTTGCGAGCGAAGCGAGCTCTATCGAAGTCAGACTACATACATCGCCCAGGACAAACTTGCGAGCGAAGCGAGCCAACCAAAGTCGTGAAGCTACCTCCATTAAATTCTCGCGAAGCGAGCTCTATCGAAGTTAGACTACATACTTCGCCCAGGACGAGCTTGCGAGCGAAGCGAGCCCACCAAAGTCCTGAAGCTACCTCTATTAAATTCTCGCTAAGCGAGTTGTGTCGAAGTCAGACTACATACATCACCCCTGACAAGCTTGCGAGCGAAGCGAGCTCTATCGAAGTCAGACTACATACATCGCCCAGGACAAACTTGCGAGCGAAGCGAGCCAACCAAAGTCGTGAAGCTACCTCCATTAAATTCTCGCGAAGCGAGCTCTATCGAAGTTAGACTACATACTTCGCCCAGGACGAGCTTGCGAGCGAAGCGAGCCTACCAAAATCCTGGAGCTACCTCTATTAAATTCTCGCGAAGCGAGTTGTGTCGAAGTTAGACTACATACATCACCCCCGACAAGCTTGCGAGCGAAGCGAGCTCTATCAAAGTCAGACTACATACGTTGCCCAGGACAAACTTGCCAGCGAAGCGAGCCAACCAAAGTCGTGAAGCTACCTCCATTAAATTCTCGCGAAGCGAGCTCTATCGAAGTTAGACTACATACTTCGCCCAGGACGAGCTTGCGAGCGAAGCGAGCCCACCAAAGTCCTGGAGCTACCTCTATTAAATTCTCGCGAAGCGAGTTCTGTCGAAGTCAGACTACATACATCACCCCCGACAAGCTTGCAAGCGAAGCGAGCTCTATCGAAGTCAGACTACATACATCGCCCAGGACAAACTTGCGAGCGAAGCGAGCCAACCAAAGTCGTGAAGCTACCTCCATTAAATTCTCGCGAAGCGAGCTCTATCGAAGTTAGACTACATACTTCGCCCAGGACGAGCTTGCGAGCGAAGCGAGCCCACCAAAGTCCTGGAGCTACCTCTATTAAATTCTCGCGAAGCGAGTTGTGTCGAAGTCAGACTACATACATCACCCCCGACAAGCTTGCGAGCGAAGCGAGCTCTATCGAAGTCAGACTACATACATCGCCCAGGACAAACTTGCGAGCGAAGCGAGCCAACCAAAGTCGTGAAGCTACCTCCATTAAATTCTCGCGAAGCGAGCTCTATCGAAGTTAGACTACATACTTCGCCCAGGACGAGCTTGCGAGCGAAGCGAGCCCACCAAAGTCCTGGAGCTACCTCTATTAAATTCTCGCGAAGCGAGTTGTGTCGAAGTCAGACTACATACATCACCCCCGACAAGCTTGCGAGCGAAGCGAGCTCTATCGAAGTCAGACTACATACATCGCCCAGGACAAACTTGCGAGCGAAGCGAGCCAACCAAAGTCGTGAAGCTACCTCCATTAAATTCTCGCGAAGCGAGCTCTATCGAAGTTAGACTACATACTTCGCCCAGGACGATCTTGCGAGCGAAGCGAGCCTACCAAAATCCTGGAGCTACCTCTATTAAATTCTCGCGAAGCGAGTTGTGTCGAAGTCAGACTACATACATCACCCCCGACAAGCTTGCGAGCGAAGCGAGCTCTATCGAAGTCAGACTACATACATCGCCCAGGACAAACTTGCGAGCGAAGCGAGCCAACCAAAGTCGTGAAGCTACCTCCATTAAATTCTCGCGAAGCGAGCTCTATCGAAGTTAGACTACATACTTCGCCCAGGACGAGCTTGCGAGCGAAGCGAGCCCACCAAAGTCCTGAAGCTACCTCTATTAAATTCTCGCTAAGCGAGTTGTGTCGAAGTCAGACTACATACATCACCCCTGACAAGCTTGCGAGCGAAGCGAGCTCTATCGAAGTCAGACTACATACATCGCCCAGGACAAACTTGCGAGCGAAGCGAGCCAACCAAAGTCGTGAAGCTACCTCCATTAAATTCTCGCGAAGCGAGCTCTATCGAAGTTAGACTACATACTTCGCCCAGGACGAGCTTGCGAGCGAAGCGAGCCTACCAAAATCCTGGAGCTACCTCTATTAAATTCTCGCGAAGCGAGTTGTGTCGAAGTTAGACTACATACATCACCCCCGACAAGCTTGCGAGCGAAGCGAGCTCTATCAAAGTCAGACTACATACGTCGCCCAGGACAAACTTGCCAGCGAAGCGAGCCAACCAAAGTCGTGAAGCTACCTCCATTAAATTCTCGCGAAGCGAGCTCTACCGAAGTAGGACTACATATTTCGCCCAGGACGAGCTTGCGAGCGAAGCGAGCCCACCAAAGTCCTGGAGCTACCTCTATTAAATTCTCGCGAAGCGAGTTCTGTCGAAGTCAGACTACATACATCACCCCCGACAAGCTTGCAAGCGAAGCGAGCTCTATCGAAGTCAGACTACATACATCGCCCAGGACAAACTTGCGAGCGAAGCGAGCCAACCAAAGTCGTGAAGCTACCTCTATTAAATTCTCGCGAAGCGAGCTCTACCGAAGTTAGACTACATACTTCGCCCAGGACGAGCTTGCGAGTGAAGCGAGCCCACCAAAGTCCTGGAGCTACCTCTATTAAATTCTCGCGAAGCGAGTTGTGTCGAAGTCAGACTACATACATCACCCCCGACAAGCTTGCGAGCGAAGCGAGCTCTATCAAAGTCAGACTACATACGTCGCCCAGGACAAACTTGCGAGCGAAGCGAGCCAACCAAAGTCGTGAAGCTACCTCCATTAAATTCTCGCGAAGCGAGCTCTATCGAAGTCAGACTACATACATCGCCCAGGACGAGCTTGCGAGCGAAGCGAGCCTACCAAATTCCTGGAGCTACCTCTATTAAATTCTCGCGAAGCGAGCTGTGTCGAAGTGAGACTACATACATCACCCCCGACAAGTTTGCGAGCGAAGCGAGCTCTATCGAAGTCGGACTACATACATCGCCTAGGACAAACTTGCGAGCGAAGCTAGCCAACTAATGTCGTGATGCTACCTCTATTAAATTCTCGCGAAGCGAGCTCTATCGAAATCAGACTACATACATCGGCCCAGGACGAGCATGCGAGCGAAGCGAGCCTACCAAAGTCCTGGAGCTACCTTAATTAAGCGACGCGAGCAGTAACCGGGTCAGTATGCGAGCGAAGCGAGCAGTAACCGGGCCTAGCAACAGCAGCACGAGGCGATAGCCGAGTGCTGCTCTACATCGACCCAACAACAGCAGCACGAAGCGATAGCTGAGTGCTGCTCCATATCGACCACACAATAGTAAAAAAATCCAATCTATGGAAATTTTGACTTTTTAGTGATTTTTTAAATATCGAATCACGCAACGAGACATTTCAAAAAATCACCGCTTCGTTTCTGTTTATCGTGGAACGTTGAAATTTTGCAAAACTATAGTCCACTATGGACGCTTTAATCGGTGCGAGTTTTGTTTGTTTATCTCATCATCGAACCGAGATATGATTTTTTTTCAATATTTATTATGCAATTCGCATTTCACTGAAACATTTCGATTTTTTATAGTGCGTATTTTTCCAACACATGAGGTTTTTGTATCTTTGCGCTCTATCCCACTCATTGAAAATTTCGATCACAGGGGTACATATGGAAATTTTTTTGGTAAAAATATTTTTTTTTAATTTATACCAAAAAACGTTCCTCTTTGTTTTTCACGCGTGCGCTTTTGTTTTTTTATTAATTTCGCAAATCAGAAATGTTTTTTTTTTAATTATTACAAATCGGTCAAACGACATTATACCGTGCATTAACAATCGATTTAAATGAAGAACGTAAAAAAAAAAAATTAATAAGTATATTTTTTGAAACCTATAAAAAAAAAAATTTCTGCAAAAACTACTATCGTGTGCAGAATCGAACGCGACAAATTACTGTTCTTTTCTCAGTTCGATCCGATGATTAAAGGTTTTTTTTTTTTAATTTTAAAATTTAATGTGTTCATACAGGGTGGTCTAAAACCGTGATTTTCTTGATTTTTTTTTTTTTTACCTACTGAAAATGCTCCAAAACGATTTGTTTAAACGCAGGATGGTATGGTTTGACTTCCCGGTGTTCACAAAATTATTTTCGATCCAGAAAATGGCCGCCTTCACGGGGTTTCAACAAATGTTCGGTCCAAAAATTGCGCTAGAGACAATTTGTTTTCGTGGAAATTAAGGAACAACCACCCTCTCAGTGTGCGAGCGAAGCGAGCACCCTAGCGAGCGAAGCGAGCAAGGCAAGCGAGCGAAGCGAGCGGCTGGAGCGAAGCGACCATCTCTTCCAACCTTTTCACGGACCTTTACATCCATCCACTCCATAACCACTACACAACAACGATCTATCTTGCAACCACCACCATTCGGCTTATGCATCATTTCCTCTCCCCCTCCGTTTCCCCTTGATACTATTATACATATATTTTTCTTCAACATCATTTATTTTTCTTGGCATTTACCGAGCTATTTATTATACTTTTCTCTTGATTCGGCCCTCGGTTCCCCGGTTGGTAAACCGGGCTAAATGCTAGTAGAAAATAAAATACATATAAGTGAAACAAAACCAAGTGAACTTAATTTACAAACCATTATATTTTAAAATGTTTTACCAAGTGATTAATGAGAAAAAAGTGTCCGATATATTCAGGAACCTTGTCTGCTACTTACGAATTAATAGACACAATAAAAAAGAATTTAGATAAGAAGAAAATAGTAGTAGCGGTCTTTATCGACATGAAGAAAGCATTTGATACAATATCGAAACCAAAACTAATAGAAAAATTAAGCGCAATGGAAATAAAAAACACCGAACTAAAACTAATATAATCCTATATTAACGAAAGACCACAAATTACGAGAATAAACGACACCCGAAGTACGCCCAAATATGCAAAATACGGAATACCACAGGGAGGAAACCTACCACCAATCCTGTATATTATATATGTTAATGATATGATGGAACAAAACTTACTTGGAACACCTTTTATATATGCCGACGATACATGTATGATATACACAGGAGACGATCAAGACGAAGTCGAGAAAAAATTAATACAGATATATCAAAGCTTGAACAATGGTTTTATAACAATTTATTGACGATTAATGAAGAAAAAACCACCTTCATGAAATTCCAGACAAAAAAACAACACACAAACCTGACAATTAAAATAAATGGAAAAAATATAATAGAAATTGACAACACAGAATATAAGGGCTAAAAATAACAAACAACCTAAGATAGGACGACCACATAAACAAAATAATCAAAAAGAATTCGACCACTATAGCGGCCCTGTGGAAAATCAGAAAATACATCCCAGAAAATAGGAAAAAAGCAGTTTACAATGCATTATTTACTTCAAATATTAATTACCGATCAGCCATATGGGGAAATACAACAAAGGAAAATAAAGCAAAAATCCAAAGACAACAAAACAAAATCTTAAAAATAATATACATACTCGACAAAAAGACAACTACTAAATACCTATACGAATGCACAGGAGAAATGGATATAGAAAAAATAATTGTATATAACAGCCTATTGCTATTATATAAAATACACCATAACAAACGAACAAGTACACAATTACAAAACTAGACGAAAATCAGACCTCCGAACTGACAAATTCAAAACAAAAAAATACACGCAACACCTGACAACAGACATAATACACAAATACAACAAATTATCAACACATATAAAAACACTGAAATTAGTTTCGTTCAAACTCAAAATAAAAAGCAAACTGATAAATAATGAAATATAATAAGGAAACTAATGGAAGACCAACAACCAGATATCCTTCAATACCGATAGCCCGGGATCGGGTTCGACCCATGCATCACGAGGCGAGGACCGAGGGATGGACACAATGGACCATTACAGAGATGATGCAAATATTATTAATTTATCATATAAATACATATATTTGTACTAGCTCTGTAAATGTCAAAATAAAACACGTTAAAAAAAATATACTTAAAAGAATACTCTCTATATGTATAAATACAAATAAAATATTTCCAGAAGAAGGTTACTGTTACTGCTATGTTCAGCAAAAATATTAAAGGGAAAAGTATTTGGTATATAATGAAATTCATTTCGTAAATCAGGAAATCTATTGACTTATATTTGACAAGGTGAAAGACATTTGGGATACAGTGAATATCATTTGATCAATAGTGAAATGCAACAAAAAAACCCTGTAATTGAATTTAAGACATTATTTTATGTTCTGGGATCGTAATTTGTGACTAGATGGAATTTTAGAATTGCTTGATCCAACAGCAACGGAAACATTCTCCATGGAAGTATGCTCCTAGCCCGGAGTGAAGAAATTCTTGTTTCATGCATAGTACTTGAAGATCATTCACGAATGCTAGGAAGAAATAAAGAGAAATAATGCAGACTTAATTAAAAGAATACACAATAGCTTAAAAACTTGAAATATTATATAAACTTACGGTTTTAATTATTTATGTTAACACCCAATCCTAAAGATTCAGAATTGCTTAATCCAACAACAACGGGGATATACTCCATGAAAAAATGCTCCTAGTTCAGTATGATGAAAATATCCACAACCATGGGTATTTCGTATACTTGAAGATCATCCACATGTGCTAGGGAGAAATAAAGAGAAATAATGTATAGTCTGTTTAAAAACTAGAAGGAGTAAGTGCCAAAGCCCAATTTACACTATAAAAAGTTACCAGAAATATCACTAGATAAATTTGGCGGCAATTTTAAATAATTTCATAGTTACTCTTTAAATAAAATCAAATATCCATTTTGTACTTTTTAATTGTGGTTAAATATTTTCTTTTCCATCGCCATATATCTGTGAAATAAAACATATTTACATTATGTTCATAATATAATATGGAATTTATATAATATAATATAATAGTCTGTTTAAAAAGAGCTGGGACGAATCCTCTTAAAAAGAATTCGAATCACGAATCCGAATCACCTAATATGATTCGAATCACGAATGCTCGAATAAAGGATTCGTAGGAGATAAATATGATTCGAATCGGAGATTCCTATCCTGTTTTTTCGAATTACGAATACAAATCCTTTAAGAATAAATTTGATTGTATTATTTTTTTGCAACCATTAATATATAATTATCGTTACCAGTTGTTTTAACACTTAAAAAAATGTAACGAAATGTAACAAAAATATTCAAAACCTAATTATTTATTATTACCACTGAACATCGTTGATAACAGACTAAATATATGACTCCCTGTTACTCTGGTTAAAGATGTATTTGTGTGTTTCTGAACTCCACTTCAAATCAGTTTTTTGTACGCGTGGCGCATGAAGTAAAATTTCGAGTTTAGAAAAGCCCGAAAATTTTCACGGGGCTTTTCTAAACTCGAAATTTTACTTCATGCTTAGCCTGGGAGTGGAAACACTCGTTGAAAACTTCAAATTGAACTCTATTATAAAATCGACTAATGCCTGAAAAATCGACTAATGCCGGAGAAGTCAGAGAAAAGTCATGGAATTATATTCAAATTGACCAAAACATTAACAAAAAAGCCATATGATATTATTAAATTTGTCAAAAGCACCAAGCAAATTCCAAAACACGTAAAAATTTATAAAATTAACTTAAATATTGGCAAAAATAATGAAAACTATCAAATAGAATGGGGATTTCCCACAGAAGAAAGTTATATGAAAAGGCCAGGGAAAAAATCTTTAGTCAGGGAAATATCGGAATAATTTAACATTTCAGATTGCTACCATGTCAGTTTTACTTCAAATAATATTAACCAAAATTTTGAAAACTAGACTACTATCTTTAAAAAAAAATCAATCATTTAATTTTCTTAATAATAATAATAATAATAATACTGCTTTATTTCATACAAATACACAGAAATAGATACATGGGTATAATGCAGGGATGCACAGACTTATTAAGACTAGGGGCCACTCGGGCAAATTATGAACGGATGGTGGGCCGCCAGAAGTATGGGTAATTAAAGACAATAAAGAATTGATAATAATGTATTAAAATTGAAAAAGAATTTATTAATTTGAAGCGTGGCACTGCATTGTGCTTACAATCTTTTTTATATTTGGCTCAAATTTACTTGTAGCAACACGTAAAACTGCTTGCAAACTTTCGTTTGCAAGGCGGTTTCGATTTTTTGTTTTATTATTATTTAGTATTGAAAAGGTTTGTTCACATATATAGGTAGAACCAAACAAGCTGGCACATTTCAGAGCGTTTATGCGCAACTCTTTGTACGTATTTTTATCAATGCAGCGGTAAAAGTTCAGCAAGTCTCCTTCGTTGAATTTGTTTCGTAAATCTTGGTCGTTTTAAATGTCGATAATTTCTAACTGCATTGACTCTGGCGCATTTTCAACTGAAATCGTGAAAGGATTGCTGAATATGTCCAACAGAGGTTTCACTTTTTTAAACTCCGAAAATCTGTCTTGAAAAGATTAAATCAAAATATATAGCTTTTCTACATAACTGAAATTAATCGCAGTTTTGTTGAATTTTTCAGCCATTTTCTTATAATTCGGAAAATGATTGTAATTTCCAGAATTCAATTGCGATCTGAAAAGTGTCATCTTGCATTGAAAGGATGATACATGAGCGTAGAGCTGGGATATTAGTTGATTTTTGCCTTGAAGCCGTGTGTTCAAGACATTCAAATGATTTGTAATGTCAACTAAAAAAGCCAAATCACACAACCAATCAGGATTTTTAAGTTCCGGGACATCCCTTTGCTTTTCCGCCAGAAATATTCCAATTTCTTCTATTAAATTTAGAAATCGTTCCAGTGTCAATCCACGACTTAGCCACCTTACTTTTGTATAATACAGTAAATCTCTATATTCGCTTTCGATGTCATCAAGGAATTGTTTGAATTGCCTGTGATTGAGTCCTCGTGATTTTATGAAATTTACAGTCGAAACTACCACTTTCATGACATTTTGAAATTCAATTTTTTTAGAACAGAGGGCTTCTTGGTGTATAATGCAGTGAAACTGCATGAGATCTTCAGCGTTTATGTTTTTTTCTTGCAGATGCTTTTTCAGCAAAGTAACTAGCCCAGAATTGACACCAATCATCGAAGAAGCACCGTCAGTCGCAACTCCCGATTTGATTTTGATTTTGATCAACTCCTCTGGTTTGACCTTTCAGTGAACACATTCCTAATAACTCTTCTAAGACTTCAAAATCTTGAGTAACACCTCGTATGAATATGAGAAGCTGAGCTGTGGAACTAATATCAGTGGATTCGTCGAGTGCTAATAAAAAAATTCAATGATCTTAGTTTTTTCATTTAATTGTTCCGCAATATTACCTGACAAAGACATAATTCGTCTTTGGATAGTCATACGATTCAGTTGAATTTTCTCAAACTTTTTTGCTGCTTCTGGACACATTTTCTTAGCGGCAATTTCTATGCATTCTTTTACAAAATCCCCATCATTGAAGGGGCGACTTCGCTTTGCTATCATTCGAGAAATTTCATAACTAACTTCTGTAGCTGTTTCTGAATCTTGAATGGGTTTTGTAAACATAGCTTGCTGACCAGTAAGCACCCCTTTTAAAGACAACATTTTTTGCTTTCTTAATTCGCCTGTAAACTTGGTAAAAGTAGGATGCTGCGTTTCATAGTGCCTTTTTACATTATATTCCTTTGCAATCGCAACAGAATTCTTGCAAATTAAACAAACGACTTTGTTATGCGACCATACAAAAAAGTATTTCTCAGTCCAAATTTCTTGAAACTGCCGATTTTCATCTTTAACCTTACGTTTTTTACTAGGCCCTGGCTTGTCCATGTTGCGTTCTAATCCTGGCTATGATTAACACAGCACCTAAAAACAATTACAGTACCTACTTAAATTACCCATCCTTTTTTAAATTACCAAAAATAATTGATTAAATATGTAGGGAAACACTTATTAATAACAGAGTTTTACTTACGATTTCACAACACAATTATACACGGCACTTGACGGGAACTCTACGTTGAATGTGGATCAAAATATATGACACCGGCTAGTCGAGTTAAAATCTACACTAGAACTATTGACACTTCACTCAAATTAAAACCGAACTGTCGGTCGCTGCGGTTAGCGTGGCTTTTATACCGCGCGTATAGAGTCGAAAACTGTCTGGAGAAATCTCGAAACCGACTCTGGAAGCTTCGTGTATCTACCTACGCGAGCAATCGGGAATTCGGGACTATTGCTATCTCGCTTGCTCTAACAATATAACCCGTGGATAAGCCGCCACCGCGCTGCCGTCGTCGCCGCGCCGCCGGCCGCGGTGCTTCCTCAAGAAAACGAATTTAACCGAGATCGGCACGAACATTACCGACCGCTGTTTCCGACGCATGCACGGCGCACCAGGGGGTGTCGACTCTTTTGGGCACTTAAGAGCGCGCGCGCGAGATTCCAATTACTTTTCGAACATATTTTTTTTGGTTTTATTCTGGAATAGAATTCAATATTTTTCGAATGTATGAGAGTATTATTTTTGCTGTCGGCGGGCCACCAGTATTCGACCGGCGGGCCGTGGTCTGTGCATCCCTGGTATAATGTATAAAATAGTGTCCTATAACAATATACAATCATCTTACGAAGATTTAAAATTAAGATACTCATCTAGGGTGTATGGTTCTATTTCACAGAGGAGACGAAAAGTCTTTTCTTTGTATGTCTTTAGTTTTTGTTCTTTTTTAATTTCATTTGGTAGCTGATTATATAAACGCAGACATATATAATGAACACTTTTCTGTGTGTGAACTAAGTTTACTTGCGGGTATACCATATTTTGTCTGTTGCGTGTGTTATATTCATGAACAATCTCGTTGTCTGAAAAATTTGAATTATGATATCGCATGAAGAGTAGACATTCATATATATATACTGCCTTTCAAAAAAATCAGAACACCAAGTATTTATTGCACGATTTTAATAAAATTTACACAATTTGATCATGTAAACGAACTGTATCGATGATCAAAAAATCAACTTGAAAAACAAAAAAACAAATGAATAAAAATTAATAATGTGTTGGGCTTCCACGATTTCCCAAACACTCATTAACACGTCGAGGCATGCTAGAAATCGGGCTGTCGACTTGGGGTATTTGTTGCGGCTCATATGTACATTTATATATTTATATTTTTTCTATTTTTCCATGCATACTTTTGTATTTCTTTAGAAATTCATTTCATTCAAATTCTTAATGGGCTGTTGTAAAATTGAGCAGACCCTTCCTCACGCCGGGGGGTGTTGTTTTGTTCACTCGATGTTTCGTGGAAACATTTACATCTGGAAACTCTTAAAGCAGGTACGGAACGACCGTACAGTAAAATCAAGAAAAGCTATCCCTTACTTCACTTGAAGGAAGGGATGCCAAAAATACACCCACGAAATGTCAGTGGCCAATTACAACGCTCTCCCCACTTTGTAAATATTCATATTTTTAACTCTATTTTCATTTTTGTAATCATTCTAAATAAAATCTACAAACAGTCAACATATATTAGCAATAAGTGAGAAATGTAAATATTTTGTAAATATTTCTACATTTTAAGGTGAATATACAAATAATAAGTGCAACGAATGTTTTATTCCACTTAAATTCACCCGCATCAGAACTAGTGGCGATCTCTAGAACCAGTGCAAAAATAAAAGAAATCGTCACAGAGATAAATCTCATAAACAGTATTTCATTCCAAACTTCGATAATTTGACCTCTAAGTTCCATTACAGTGTTAGCGGGGCGCTGTAAGTTACTTATTCTAACACCTATCATATCCCAAACATGTTCTATTGGCGATAGATCTGGAGAACGAGATGGCCAAGGTAACAAATCGATTTCGGCACTATCAAAAAACTGTCTTGTAATGGCCGCTGTGTAAGGTCAAGCATTATCTTTCCGAAAAATGGGGTTCTGCAAGCCATTTACATAGGGCACTAACACTGGCCGTAAAATGTTGTCAATATACCGAATCGCGTTAAGACTTGCTTCTAAAAAAACTAGAGGAGACCGACTACCATATGCTATCGCCCCCCAAACCATAACTCCCTGTGTAAGAGCCGTATGTCTTTCAACAGCAAATTGTAAAATTCTGCGTTCACCGCGTCGACGTCTCACTCTTCTGCGACCATCATGAGCCCATAAACAGAACCGAGACTCATCGCTGAAGATAATGTTATTCCATTCATGGGTCCAATGTTGTCTTTCCCTGCACCAATCAAGTCTTGCTCTGCGATGCTGCGGAGTAAGAGGTAGATACAATTGTGGACGGTAGGATCTTATACCAAAACTGCGGATTCTTCTGTAAACAGTAGCCATGGATACTCTTTGGCCATTTAGAACCAACCAGTCATTTCCCAATGTCTGCGACGTTGTAAATCTGTCCCTTAAAGTTGTAAGACGAAGAGCTCGATCTTCACGCTGTGGTGCTTCTTGGACGTCCAGATCCAAGTCTACGTCGATTCTCCCCAGCTTCGGACCATCTAGACCAGCAGCGTACGATCACCGATACACTACGGCCTACCCTTTCAGCAATAGCACGAACCGAAAAACCCGCTTCTCGCATTCCAATAATGCGACCCCTTTCAAATTCACTTAGATGATGATATTGTGCACGCCGACGAACACGGGGCATCTTTTTATGTTTTACAAACTGAAACGTCAAACTACTCAGAGGCTACTTGGATATTAGAAGCAATTACATTAAAAAATCAGCAGCTCTTCATAATGGTGAAATCAAGGAAAAATACCATTAAATAGTAACCAAAACAATTGATTTTGATCATCATCATCGATGCAGTTCATTTACATGATCAAAATCTGTAAATTTCATTAAAATTGTCCAATAAATACTTTATGTTCTGATTTTTTTGAAAGGCAGTATATAAAGCTACTATTGTTAGCATATTTGACAATCTAAATTTATTACGGCATGACTCCCTAGGTCCTACCTTACAAATAATTCTAATAGCGCGTTTCTGCAATATTAGGACTCTGTTAATATCTGAACAGCCTCCCCAGTGTATGACTCCATATCTCAGCAGTGATTCAAAATTTGCATGGTATGCAATTTTTGCTATGTTGGTATCAACATTTCTTGTTAATACCCGTAGCATATAACAAACTCTGCTTAGCTTGTTACATAAGTCTTGTATGTGGTGCCTCCATTTTAAAGATGTATCTATCGTTATACCGAGCACTTTTGTTGAGCTGATAATATCGTAACAATATTGTAATTACTACTGTTAAAGCAAGCGGTACTTGATAGGTCTTATCAAAGCATTCACTTTGAAGTTTCGAACGAGCGTTTCCACTCCCAGACTAAGCATGAAGTAAAATTTCGAGTTTAGAAAAGCCCCGTGAAAATTTGTCGAGGGTCGCGCAGCGACCCGAGACAAATTTTCTGGGCTTTTCTAAACTCGAAATTTTACGTCATGCGCCACGCGCATAAAACAGTGATTTAACGTGAAATTTAAAAACATACAAACATTTTTCATGTAATTCCTCACAATTAATTAGAATTATTTTTGACGATTCAAATCCTTTTTTAAGTATTCGAATCCTTTTAGAAGGATTCGAATCCTTTTATAAGGATTCCAATCACCCACATTTAGACTCGAATACGAATCCTCTTAAAAAAATGTAACGAAGCCGGATCATGAATCCAATTGAACTAAAGTAATCGAATGCCTGTTTTGAATCCTCTAAAAGTATTCGAATCCAGGATTCGAATCCTAAATGATTCGAATCCTGCCCAGCTCTGGTCTCTATCTTACTTAAAATTGATTTGTTCCATAAAACTATACAAGGTAGAACGACTCATCTTCGGCATGCCTGCATGGTCGTTTACGTCTTTTAAAACTTTATTCAAAGTTGGCAGTTCATTTTTATATAAGAAACTGCACGGATCTCTTCACTACGTCATCAAAACTTGTAATTGTAATTTCTTATATTCGCTAATGGTACGATAGACAGTGGAATTTACAACTCCTAAAAATTAAACATTTTATTATTTGATGCATATTCTTATGCTATTTGATATCTCACCTACTGCACCAACAATGTCTGATACAACAGCAGTCATTTTCATATGTGGATCATCTGTTATCATCTGCTTATACATATTTATTATGCACTGTTTTTCAGACAGATATAAATGACCCAAATCTTACTTCTTATGCTTTTTTGGAGGTGAAGGTGATATTATCACCGAGCTTGTACTGGGTCCATAATCCATTACAACAATATAAACAAAACTAACTTTTAACTAACTATTAAAGAAACACCGCACAAAAGGTAATTACGAAACAAAGTTGCAACTTGGTAACGCTTGAAATTAAGGTTATGTCAGCTGTTGCGTCTAATAATGACGTAATTAGCATAGTGTAAAATGGGCGCGCTCTCGGCCAATCAGAGTTGTAGGTTTTGGCGCGTGAAATTTAAAACGCTCCTCCTAGTTATTAAACAGATTATAGTGACACCCTGGTTTTAAATTTGTTTGACTGTAGACTTATTTAAAATAATACACAATAGGTTAAAATTTAAAAATATTATATATACTTACGGTTGTAATTATTTATATTTATTAACGCTCATCTCAAGACGACTTCGTCTTATCGGCATCGGAGCCCTCGTTAGAAATTGTGGGAAATTTGAAATTCCGACATATACGCCCTCCCATCGAGTGAGTCGGTCAACTATATATGTAAACTTACAGAATCATATGGAGTCGACTGGGTCTGCCCAGAGTCGGTATACTCATATGAAGTTGTTTATATTATAAAACTACAATGAAAAAAACATTAGTTATTGATAATGAGTGCTTAGCACTCGAAATGTACATCTAACACATAAAAATAAAAGTGAAGTAAGGAATAAAAACAGTTTTTTTCATTGTGATTAAATACTCCACATAACTCAAATCAAACAATTAGTAATTATAAAACTAGCTGGAGAAAGGACCAATAGATGGCGTAACCAGAATTGAATATCCCGCTACATTCCCCCGAAAACGTAATATGTAGAAATTCCCTCTTATTCGTTCTTGTGAGAGATTATATTTGTAGTTCTTGAAATAGCATTACTTTGCGATTATTAGCAAGATATTCAATTGATAGTATTTTGAAACAGTTATAGTGTGTCTTCCCACTGAGCAAATCCATCTGAGTAATGTTTTATCAACATTAAAACGACGTTTAATGCTGCTACAATGTTGATATAACGTTATTTGTTTGTTTTTTGCTCAGTGGGTTCTTTACCATTTCCTGGATACAAGCTGTGGCGAAATTCAATAAGGGATAGTAATTTTTTTATTTTCTTTATAAGTTGAGGCTAGGGCTTATCAAAGAGGCGAAGCTCGAGCAGGTCGTCTAAGATAACAGGGATCCGCAATAGATCTCCAAAGATCGCGGTGGTACAGGCCAAGAGGCCACCCCAACAATTATCTATCTATCTAAGTTGAGGTTTGTAATCTTATTTTATATTATTAATACATAGTTTTTAGTCATAAGCAGTGACGTAGCCAGGGAGGGGTTACGGGGGGTTAGAACCCCCCCCCCTAGTCGCTGCTATCAATTTTATTTTGTCTTTTTGAAATCGCTGCGTGTTTAAAATCATTGAAAAATTGTGCGTTAGTAAGCATCTGCACACACTTTGAATTATCGCGAAATTATATTATAAATAGTTGTTTTTTATGTAGTTCCTATAGAAATATTTTATGTTTATGCAAATTATATTATTATTCTGTCTAAACTGTTTTTTCTTTCTGTGTTTCAGTTATATCCCCCCTATGTAAAAATCCTGGCTACGCCACTGGTTATACTTGTTACTATTACCCTCTAAATAGGCGCATGGGGTAATTTATAAAAATTACTAACTAGATATCATACTTGTCCGGTTAAAAAATATAAAAATAAATAACCTGACGTTGGCGAAACCAGACATAAGTGATTTCGTCTACTATAGACACACATGTGGATTAGATCTATTGGGGATACTACATATAAAAAAATGAAGCAAAATGTTGTTTGAAAAATGGTTAATATCTACTTTAATTTAGTTTAGTTTTTATTTCTTTGTAGTAAAAAATATCTTTTTACAGGTATCAAATGGTTCAAAAATCATCTCATATTTTACAAATGATAAACTGTTGACTTATTAATAAATGTACAAAACTAAACTTTATTGTTAATATTTGTTTTTTCCATTTTTAACCATTTTTTTTTCTCATGCAGAATATACTTAGGTAAGTCTATTATTATTTTTATCTTTATTTTTATACAAAAAAGATTGTAGTAATGTATAAAAAAATAAATCTATTTCACTTTAGAAACAAATATAGAAAAATTAACTTAAAAAATACGGTTATCATTTTAGTTTTTCATTGTGGCTATATTAATCATTCAATTTTTATTTTCAATTTGAAAATAATTGTATCATTTAAAACATCGTCATAATAAAGAAACAAAATGTTATGATATGCACAGTTTATTTTAAAGATGTAAGATTCCCGCCTAGCCCGCTGGCACAGAATTTAATTGGAGAAAGGACCACCAATGGTGCTGAACGCAGTCTCTGAGAGTAAATGCTAATGGGTCTTCTATAGACATTAGTTTTCTATGGGTCTGCCACCGGCTCTCTGACGTAAAAATTCAACCTGGTTCAAAAAGTGCGAACATCTGTTTAAGGGTAGTGGAGAAAACAAAAAATCCAAGTTAGTGAATTTAAAGTAAATCCATCGTATTTCTGACAATTACAACACTATTAAATGAACACACAGAGATATTATTTAGTATCATAATTCGTTTAAAAATAGGGCTACAGAATCATTATTTTATTATTCTAACACTTGGCTTACAAATGTTTACTAAACCTCCAAACTTCACTTCATTTGCATCTATAAACACTATTTTATAAAGCATTAAACCAGAAACTACGAAACCGGTGTCATAACATCGATAATTTTGGTGCGTGTAATTTTCGAACGTAAACCGTAAAATTTATCGGGTCTAATGGCGCTTAACGTTGAACGTGATAAAGGTTTGCGGAGATACGGAATACCAAAGCGTCATTTACCGTTTTCTTTAAGGATAACGTGGTGTTAAACTTAACGTTTAAGGTACGGAATTGGGCTGATCTTTATGACGTTTTGTAAGGATGTTAAGAAAGCAATGCTATTTCAAAATATTTGAAAATCTAACCATTTTTTGAGTTATTTCCATCTGAATATTAAAAGATTTATTTTATTTATCAAACTGTATGGATAACAAAAATTTAGAAAATCATATCATTGAACTTTTTTTGGTGTTTGTATAAAATATTGTGAGGATATTAAGATGTCAAAGCTTTTCAGGTTTCAACAAGTGTATTCAATTTAGTAAAATTTGAAAAATCATAACTCTCGAAATTTTAATTGAGTGACAATTGCAAAATTTGTAACAATCCCAGAATAAAACAGTGGTAGAGCACAACCAGGTCACAATTGGTTTCTTGTATTTTCACTTTGTGTAATTAAACCTGTAAATTGATGATCCTACGTGTGTGTAATAGATGACGCTTGTAATATCGTTCAAATTTTATAATCCTAGAATACTTCATTAATAGTTCTAATTGAACGTCGAAAAAATGTACGTGTTTTTATTAAAATTTTGTTTTTTGTAAAGAGTGCCTTGGAAACAGTTGAGTTACTCACTGATTTCCATAACTCCTATGGGCCATAATCTGTTTACATACCACCTCTGGGGACAGGTGTCCAGCTGATTCATTATTGTACTGATAGAAAATGTATTTATAAACAAAATACTGGTAATAGGTTTGGGTTAGTGTTACTAATAACTATATAAAATAAGATTTTTTAAATAGAATAATACAAAATTAAAGAAATGCATTTTTCTTGACATAAAATGTATACGTTAGATTCGTAAAGTATATCAAAAAATTAGACACAAATTCTAAAATGGTTTACAATTATTCACCAAAAGTTGTCAGCGCTATAACCTAATTCTGACACATAGAGAGACTTCAAAGGAAATTCTTTCTTTCCTGTGTAAATAATAACAAACTTTTATCGTTGCTCTTGATTTGAGCACGACTTCTTTTACTTTATGTTATGTGTGATAATCGATACTTATTAATTGTTATTACAAAAGATTGACATTGACAAGTCATTTTGACTGCAAAAATTCAATGATTTCTGTTAAGATTTTGTTGATTAAAAGATATGACGTCATTGTCTCCAATGCATTCTTTATAAAAAAGAAAATATTATAGTTTTAAATATAAAATCTAAAATAAATTATGAGTGTGGTACATTACTGAATTCAGAAAAAAATATTCTTTCAAAAAATAAAGATAAAAAAAACAGAAATTGCCTATGGTCCCCGGGTAAATGTTATAGTTATCTTAAAACAAAATTTGCTACTAGATTCCTCATTAAAATGTGCTTCTATAATGTCCAAGTTCTAAATGTCTAGATTAAGTAGTTTTTGAATAAAAAAATACAAATTTAAAAAAAATCCGTTTTTTGCTTATAATTCTAAAACAAAAGCAGATATTTTAAAATTGCTGTCAGATTATTGGTTGGCCCTAAAATACGCAACTTTCCCCCAATTTAACCGACTCTCTATCTCTTCAAATGACTGAGATTCCCATACATTCTGTCGAAATACGAACACCCTGTATACATTTCTGAAAATAGTGACATTTTTAGTTTTGAAATATTTAAATTCTGTGACGAGCATTTAAAATAATAGCGTTTTTTTAATTACATACTATTATTTTATATCTCACTTTCTCAGACTTAAAACACGGCCAACATATTTAGTCATACATGAAAATAACAGAAATGATTAATACTCTATGACACACAGTTTTTATCAGTTACATATCATATACGTCGAAACTATTAACTTGGCCAAGCAACAAGTGTTCTCATTCAACCGATTGTGTTATTAGTAATATCGTAGCGATTTTCTATTGAAATATAATGCCACAATAATGTAATTTCTAAATGAATTAGAGTTGTATTCTGTTAACGACAGTTACAGTCTGTGTTAAATTTTCATGAATTTGTTATTTTAATTCAATTTGAAGCTCCTAACAAATGTTTTCAATACTTGGTGAGCAGGGTTTTTTTTAAAAAAACGTTTTTTTCATTTTAATTAAAACAAACAGTTTTTTTTAATGAAACGTTCAAAACGTGTTCAAAGCAGAACATACAAGGCATTTTTCTTAATTACAGCGTTTTTTAAATTTGCGAGAATTCGTTGTTCAAAAGCGGTTAATTTGAGGCTTTTAACGAGTGTTTTCCACTCCCAGACTAAGCATGAAGTAAAATATCGAGTTTAGAAAAGCCTAACAATTTGGATTGGCCGCGTAGCGAGGCGGAGCGGCCAATACAAATTAGGCTTTTCTAAACTCGAAATTTTACTTCATGCGCCGCGCTTAAAAACACTGATTTACAGTGAAGTTAAAAAAACACACACATACAACAACGATTATAGGCAACCTAATATACATTAGAGTTATTGGGTTGCCTATAATCACTGTTTTAAACAATTTCTTCAGCCCAGAATTTGACTCACGTTTTATTCACATCATACATATTGGATTGCTAAAGCCGTATATTTTAAACTTTGCGATATTTCAGTGTTTAATATGTGCGGCGCGTGCAGAAAAATTTCGAGTTTAGAAAAGCCTAATTTGGATTGGCCGCTTCGCTTCGCTACGCGGCCAATCCAAATTTTCAGGCGTTTTTAAACTCGAAATTTTACTTCATGCTCAGTCTGGGAGTGGATAACCCTCGTCTAAAAATTTAAATTAAAATCTTTTTAAAAAACAGTGTATGCACACATATTTGATATTTTCTTGTAAAAAAATGTTATGTTTAATAATGTAATTTGAAATATCTATTTGGTTAATTTAGCTAAAATTAAAAAATGTAAACAAAAAATCTTATTGATATACTATTAGCAAATTTAAAATAATAAAAAAATCGTTTTTAGCAAATTTAACGTTTAAACATGTTTTAAACAAATGTAAGATTTAAAACATGTTTGAAACAAAACCGTATAAAACACGAAGGCAGTTTTTAAACATGTTTAAAACACTGTTTTAAAACAAAGTGTTTTAAACATAACAACCCTGTTGGTAAGCATGAAGTAAAATTTCAAGTTTAGAAAAGCCTGAACATTTCTAAGCTAGAAATTTTACTTCATGCTTAATCTAGGAGTGGAAACACTCGTTAGAAACTTCAATTTGAACTTTTTCAAAAACAATGAATGTCTAACAATTTACAGCGTTTGCATCGGGATTTCCTGTATTAGTGCAATTACAAAGTAACAACTACTGATTGTAATATCCATAATCAATACAACATTTAGATTGTGTATACCTAATCAATATACGGAAACGGCAGTTAAGCAAAGGAAATGCATGACTGCGGTATTGAATTTCAAGCTTGTACATGCATATACAGGGTGTCCAATTAAGCAGTCCGTGCATGGGTATCTTTTAAGCCAGGGCTGGCGAACTTAAACTGCTTCGAGGGCCAAAATTACCATATAAAGTGTATCAAGGACCGCATCTCAGAAATATATACATTTTTTGCAAAATCCACTTTTTTTATAATATATTTAGAAGTATAAATGAAATTGCCAATTCTTGGTTGCAGAATACTTCAAACATTAAAAGTGCGATTCTTTTCGCAATCTACAACAAGTTAGTCTTACAAAGACTACATCAAACACTCATTGAAACAACTACTTCCCGGGCTAATACCCCGACGGACATTGAATTATACAACAAGTGTTTGCTGTTACATACAGTAACCTACTGCAAATGTAACAATTTGGGTCAAATTATTCAGGCCATCTATAGATTTGACCCAAATTGTTACATTTGCAGTAGGTTACTGTATGTAACAGCAAACACTTGTTGTATAATTCAATGTCCGTCGGGGTATTAGCCCGGGAAGTAGTTGTTTCAATGAGTGTTTGATGTAGTCTTTGTAAGACTAACTTGTTGTAGATTGCGAAAAGAATCGCACTTTTAATGTTTGATATACTTAGAAGTTTAAAAAAACCCTTTGCCATTTTTTTACATTCTTCAAAAAGTTATTTTTACAATTAATAGTATTTATTTGCGTAAAGAAGAAAAGATTAAGTGCTTAAACAATAAGATGAACACATTATAGCACAAAATATAACTTATACGAATAACTTTACAAATCAAATATTTTTCCAGTGTGATTTCAAAAGATTGACGTAACTATCACTGACTTATTACAGCGATTTTTTCTTGTAAGTATACATATCCAAAAGCAAATTAATCTAAGTGAATGAATTTCAAAAATTTGGATGGATAAAATAAAAACTTATAAAATCCGTTAACGTACGAACAAACATAAGCAGTATTGTTGATGAAATTAACCTATTTAAAGGCTTAATTGAATTTCGATTTGAACTACAGAAATTGCGTTATGTTGGCAGAGTTATTTTAACAACTAAACTAACTAGATTTATATCAGTTAAAATTACGATCTATAACATTCTTCCTCCCTAAGAGGACGAAGTCTTGAAGATAAGTCGGAGGTAGACGATCTCGAGAACTACGTCGCACACTGGTCGAAATGCTCATTCTAGCTGAACATTTCGCTGAAAATCAACTGTTTAGAAAACAGATTTTTTCTTAAAATAAGGGTTGTTCAATGTCCAGAGGATACGCAGGTTAAGTCATAAAACCCTCTGACCTTTGGTCCAGTGGTTATCAGTACCCAAAGTGCACGCATCGTTTACGTCCTTCAGTTGTGGATTTTACGCCTACGTTCAATTTCTTTTTTTACATTTGTGTTTCGTGCAAAATATAATTTAAAGATGAATACTTATTCTACTGATGTGTATACAACATAGTTTTAAATATTTTTCATATAACTGTAGTTAACATATAGATACACTAATTTAGATTAAGTAAAGAATGCTACAGTAAAATTTTATCACGCTAAACTTGAAAAAGGTTAAAGTATACATTCTTAGCCGTTCTTAGTAATGAATCTTGGTTTTTTATACATAATACCTAATTAGTTTAATATATAAATAATATTTAGCTGCTCGTCTTTGCCCGTTTACAAGCAGTTATTTTTTTTTAGGTAGCGTAACCATTTCTCGGAGAACATTATTCAATCTTTAGCGCGCTCAAAAAATGCTAGAACCAAAAAATAAAGCAGTCTATCTCTTTGTTATTGACATGATGAATATTGTATTGTATCGTATACTGAAAATTTAGATTTATTGGTGTATAAAATAAATAATTTTAAGCTAAAATAGACAATCAAATGGCAAACCTCTATATTCTAATAATATTCTAAGTGGCTAAACGGAATGGATGTGTTCTCTACTGAAGGTTTACCAAATGGACCCCAACCTGGATGTTTTAGTAATATATTCAGAGGTTTCACGACCACTTATCATTCAAAAATTAAACACAGAGGTGTTAAAGTTATTAGTAGAATCAGAACAAGCATCTTTACGAGAGGATTCTGACTCCGAATAATTTCTGGCTTTGGTGTAAATTATTTATATGATGTACCTAGATTCCTTATACTGCTTGTATATATTCTATATTCTTATTTATAGATATGGGTGCAATTTTTAATTTTTTTGCTTCTATTTGAATAATTTTATAATTATATATAACATGATTATAACATTTTAAATGTTAATTTTTTAAGAATTCGAAAGGAAAGGGTTGTAATATAATTACTATTTTTAGATAAAAATTGTATAACAAAAATGCAAAGTAACATTATCTTTAAATTTTATTTTAACATATTTTCGTAAAAAATTAAAATTAAAATAGGGGTGGTGAAGGGCAGAAGGGAAGAATTATACACTGGCGAAAGAAATTAACGCATCATTTGTAATTTTTTTGATATCTTGGAATCGAGTTTTCTTTGAACACAAACATATTTTTACAATAAGAAATCTTATCAAGCATGCTGTTTTACATGTTGTGTTTTGTCTTTTGTTCTCATGGTTTTCTGTCAATAAATAAAATGAAGCACTTTTCATTATTCTGTAAGAAAGGTTCATATAAAATTTCTTTTTGAGTTTGTTTTCAAGTAATTGTTAAAATTAAGTGCTAAATAGTGAAGAATGAATATGGATAGACGTCCGAATCTTAATTTAAGCAGTGAAGAAGCTGTGATTGTGGTTACACTTGCAGAAGAAAGTAGGAGTCAGCGTTACATCAGTCAGCGTCTTGGTGTTAATCAATCGACCGTATCCCGTGTCTTGAAGAGACATCGGGAAACTCAGGCATACTCAAGAAGGCCAGGACAAGGGAGAAAAAGGGCCACAACTGCTGTTCAAGACCGTTTTTTAATGATGCAGACGTTACGCGAACGGTTTATTACGGCTCCTAGGCTACAAAATATGTTCGCAGAGATCCACAATGTTCATGTAAGTTCCGTTACCATCAGAAAAAGGTTACGTGGTTTTAATTTAACTCCGAAAACAGCGGCAAAAGGACCACAATTAACCGCAGACCATCGCAGAGCCAGGTTAACATTTGCGCAAGGACATGTAAACTGGTTACAGGCCGATTGGGCTAATGTTATGTTTAGCGACGAGTCCAGATTTTGTCTTTACGGCAGTGACAGACGAATGCATGTGTACAGACGGCCAGGTGAACGTTATGCGCAGTGTAACATTGTTCCGACTGTTATGTTTGGTGGAGGCTCTGTTATGGTGTGGGGTGGTATTACTTTAGAGGCTCGTACGGAGTTGGTGGTCATACCAAGAGGAAGCATCACGGCAGCGTCTTATATTGCAAACATTTTAGAACCATCCGTAATGCCTTTTGCTCCCTTTGGAGGAAACGATTTCCTGTTTATGCATGACAATGCAAAACCACACAGTGCCAGAATTGTACAACAGTATCTTGACCTAGTGGGTAGCAACACAATGCAATGGCCAGCCAGGAGTCCCGATCTTAATCCGATCGAACACCTATGGGACGCGATGGGCAGACGCCTTAGAGCACTTCCTCGGCGTCCAAGCAATCAACAAGAGCTTGGACAAATATTGCAGGAAATTTGGGAAGATATTAACCAGGATGAAATTGGATCATTAATTAACAGTATGAGCCGTCGCTGTCAGGCAGTTATTCGAGCAAGAGGGGGAAACACTAGATATTAAGTCTTATAATCACATGTTAACTTTTTTCCTCTTTTTATTTATGACATTATTTTAGTCATTAATGAAAGAAAATGAAAAATGAAAATCATTTTGTTGTTATTTTTTTTGTTTTTAAACATCAAAACTTTATTTTTAAATTAAAAAAATTAAGGTGATGCGTTAATTTCTTTCGCCAGTGTATAATATTGAGTAATTTATATTTTTAATCAAATATTTTCTTCGACTCCGAACAATTTAAAGTGGACTAAAACGCTTTATAGCGAAATGTTCAGCTAGAATGAGCGTTTCGACCAGTGTGCGTCGTGAAGGGGGGTCTATTGCAGGTTTCATACTAAACCGCAAAGCAGCATCTGGCAAGGAACCTTGTACACGTGTAGGCTTGAGAAATTCTTTAGTATCTCCGGCAGGTTCAATTTTTTCCGGGATTATATCTCGATCGTTGGAGGGCCGCTACTGTCCATTGATATACCTAACTACATCACCAGTAGGAGCTACATGCATAGTGGAAACAGTAGTCTCTCTGCCATCTAGAAATCTTACGTGAGCATATTCTGAGTTACTTTCCAAGAGAGTAACCTCGTCAACTATTTGGTCATATTTTGATTGCCGGACAGTTCTTTTGAGGAAAACAGGTCCACGCTGTAGCAACTATGTTTGCGACGACACGAAAATATCTAAAATTTTCAGATATCTATCTCTTTCCTAAAATGTTGGAGGGTAACGGGAAAGAGACCGAGTACTCAGGGGGTAATCCATTATGAACACCAACCGCATTTTTTGATGTCAATATCAACCCGATATTAGCAGGTAGTAAGAAGTCTATTTGTTTTCAGCCAGCGCGTAGCGTTATATTTTGTCCGACTTGAGGTGGTTGAATTTTTTAAAACGTATCTGACGTTTACATCTCGGTAAATATTGATCATCACATCTGAACGTTATATATTTTAACTTTACTTTAAATCAGTGGTTTATACGCGTGGCGCATGAAGTAAAATTTCGAGTTTAGAAAAGCCCCGTGAAAATTTGTCTCGGGTCGCTGCGCGACCCTCGACAAATTTTCTACACGGGGCTTTTCTAAACGCGAAATTTTACTTCATGCTTAGTCTGGGAGCGGACAACACTCGTTCTTAGAAGTTTCAAATTAAAGAATCACTCTACTAAGTTTACTAAGTTTATTACAATTTTACAAAGGTTACAGCTCGAAGGACCAATCATGGTCTTCGGAGACCGAAGGACTACAGGGAATCGAAGTTTTTTACAAGAAAACAACGAAAATCTTAAGGTTTACTGCATGGATAGGAAAGAACACATCTAATTTTGAAAAAAATATCGAAGTTTTGCTGGTTTTCAGTGCATTTTTAACTTCACTTTAAATCAGTGTTTTATACGCGTGGCGCATGAAGTAAAATTTCGAGTTTAGAAAAGCCCCGCGAAAATTTGTCTCAGGTCGCTGCGCGACCCTCGACAAATTTTCTAAGCGGGGCTTTTCTAAACTCGAAATTTTACTTCATGCTTAGTCTGGGAGTGGAAAACACTCATTAGTTAAAAATACATCACAATTGGTAAAATATGTATCGTTGGATGCCCGTCTTCAGGGGTGATATGTAAGCAAATTATGAGTCTTAGGAGTTATATTTTTCTAAATTTTGAAAGTGAAGTAATGACGTCATCGAATATTTTTTCCCCAGAAACATAACTATATTTTTAGATATTTCAAAAGAGCTAATTTTTTTGAACTTTGTAGAGAAAAAAATTTGCTATCTTCTTTCGTTAAAAAATTAAAAGCAAACTTAAAAAAAAGTATTATCAAAAATTCCAAATTTTCACGACTTAAGCAAGTAGCCTTTGGAAGCAAATAACAAAGCCGCACCTGTCAATAATTAAACTAATGGTTAACAAATATTGTTTTGTTGTCATTTGATTTTAGATTTCAGATTTTTCTATCGTTTTTCCTTTTCATATAATAGAGCGGAGACATCGAGTTTCGCTCACCCTGTATAATAAACTATAAGTGTGATACATCATTGAATTCAGAAAAAAATATTCTTAAAAAAAAATATGAAAATCCAAATGAAAATCCAGAAAACGTGAACGCCATCTACTCCCAATAGCATTGTCGATGGTACTGACAGAATTACTATTATAAATGTCAATTGATTGTGCATTTTGAAATCCAGAAGGAAACTGAACTTCTATAACCATTTTAGTAGTCATATGCAATTTTCATATAAATTGACGATGTGAACGCCATCTGCTGCCAATTTTTGAGTAGTATCGTTACAGCTATTAACAGTAGATTGCGTTCACGTCGTTATTTTAAATGTAAATTACATATGAGACTATTAAAATGAATAAAGATGGTTAGTTTTCTTCTGGATTTCAAATTGCACTATAAATTGGCAATTTTAATAGTCATATGTAATTTACATTTAGGTTTACGACGTGAACGCCATCTACTGCCAATAGTTTTGTCTATTGTACTCACAAAATGACTATTATAAATGTCAATTGATTGTGCTGTTTAAAATCTAGAAGAAAACTAAACATCTATAACCATTTTAGTAGTCATGTGTAATTTACATATAAATTGACGATGTGAACGCCATCTGCTGTCAATTTTTGAGCAGTGCTATTGACAGTAGATAGTGTTCACGTCGTTAATACAAAAATAATATATATGTTCATTATAGCACTTTTTCCGTCATTTAAAGAATTGATGATTGTCGTACTAAACTTATTTCACTTGCTAATTAGTTGGTTATAGACCATTTCACATTAAATCAGCGTTTTATACGAGTCGCGCATGAAGTAAAATTTCGAGTTTAGAAAAGCCTAATTTGTCTCAGTCGCTCTGCTGCGCTATGCCCGAGCCAAATGTTCAGGCTTTTCTAAACTCAAAATTTTACTTCATGCTTAATCTAGGATTGGAAACACTCGTTAGATGATCGATCATAACCAGGGTTGGTATGTTTAAAACACTTTGTTTTAAAATAGTGTTTTAAACATGTTTAAAAACAGCCGTCATGTTTTAAACGGTTTTGTTTTAAACATGTTTTAAATCTTAAATTTGTTTAAAACATGTTTTAAACGTTGGATTTATTTAAAACCGTTTTTTTGTTATCTTAACTGCTAAAAATAAATATTTGCTAAATTATATTTTATATTACTTCATTAAAGTTTTTTGTTTGTTTTTAAATTCTAGCTAAATTGTTAAAGATATTTCAAATTTCATTATCAAAATGTGGTTTTTAAATACAGGGAATTTTTCTTTCAGGTATACATAAGCATTCACTGTAAATTTTTCGACGTTCGTTGTTTTTTGTTCAAGATTTCAATTTGAATCTTTAAACGAGGGCTTTCCACTCCCAGACTAAGCATGAAGTAAAATTTCGAGTTTAAAAAAAGCCCCGCTTAGAAAATTTGTCGAGGGTCGCGCAGCGACGAGTGTTTTCCACTCCCATACTAAGCATGAAGTAAAATTTCGAGTTTAGAAAAGCCTAAAAATTTGGATTGGCCGCGTAGCGAAGCGGAGCGGCCAATCCAAATTAGGCTTTTCTAAACTCGAAATTTTACTTCATGCGCCACGCGTATAAAACACTGAAATATCGTAATGTTTAAAATATACGGCTTTAGCAATCTAATATGTAAATGTGGATAAAACGTGAGTTAAATTCTGCGCTGAAAAAATTGTTTAAAGCAGTGATTATAGGCAACCCATAAACTCTAACGTATATTAGGTTGCCTATAACCGTTGTTGTAAGTGTGTGTTTTTTGAACTTCACTGTAAATCAGTGCTTTTAAGCGTGGCGCATGAAGTAAAATTTCGAGTTTAGAAAAGCCTAATTTGGATTGGCCGCTCCGCTTCGCTACGCGGCCAATCCAAATTTTTAGGCTTTTCTAAACTCGAAATTTTACTTCATGCTTAGTATGGGAGTGGAAAACACTCGTTTAAAGTCTCAAATTAACCGCATTAAAACAACGATTTCCCACAACTTTTAAAACGCTGTAATTATCGGGGTATGTATACTCAAAAGAAAAACGCCCTGTGTATTCTGTTTTAAACACGTTTTAAACGTTAACGTCTATTTAATCGATTTGATTAAAACGTAACTAAATAATACCATTGCATAACATATTGATTAATGCGTTAAATTGTTGGAGTCATCAAATAAACATGAACGACCGTTTAAAACGCTTTAAAAAGGGCAAAAAGGGAAACTACCTGCTATTCAAACAGATAAAGTCAGAAATTGTAACATCAACACACCATAAATTGTGGTTTATTTTCTTCTATTATGCTCCTGCGCTTGTAGATGGTGTCTCTCTTCAAAATTTGCTGGTTTAGAGATTTTGTAGAGGCCCTCTATGTTTAAGTAGACTGTCCATAGCTTGACCTTTTTGAAACACAAAAGCGCTCCACAAAAGCGCATGCACCCCGCGGATTGGCCTGCAAAATGGCTCGTAGCCAATTTTGACGTTCATATCAAAAAATTCAGTTAGTATGCATATCTTGGAAAATAGTTTCTTCATGGTAAAACTAACCACATATTATTAAAATGGATAAAAAAGTGTCTTAAAATGTCAAAGTATTATGTTTCTATCGTTATTAATAACCAAGTTATAAAGAAAAATCACCAACATATTTTTTTTTCGCAGTGTGTTCTGAACGTTCAACTGTTTTGTTAGTTTTACACTGGACATAGATAGTACTCATTGTCCTGAATATATTCTTCCATTTAACAGATTCTCTATCTCTTACTGTTTAAAAGATACAAATGCACGGACTGCTTAATCGGGTTACCCTGTAAATTGGCCAGAAAGCCTGAGTCAATGTTGAGCGGATCAATTAATAATATAATTAGGTTATTGATATTTTTAAATTAGTGTTTGTTGACTTTATGTTGATTTGTAAATCTTTGAGTGGAGAAAAGTAGTAGTTTCGCCTATGTCTACAAAGATGTACTTGTGTTTATGAAAATGTCATTAGCTGATGCTTCTATTCCATTACTTAAAATAATAATTGGCATCGTTTAAGCTGAGCTTTCATTACATTATTTATACTTTCAATAACCCATTTGTGTATATCAATTAAAATATGTACAGTAAACATCACGATCTGAAACATACATTTTAATACTATTGCAGATATGTGCAAAGATTTTTTTAAATAGTTTATCAAATGTTCATCATTAACATGATGCAGTTAATTCTGCAAGCCAAATGTTAAATTTACCGTATATGTTATTCTTAACCTTACCGTCTAAGTATACATAACAAATACCGAATTAAAAGTTGAAGTGATAGAATTAACTGCTATATCGTTTATCGTTAATTGTAGAACAAATATAAGCAAAGAACGTCTGAAATTGAAATAACAATCAAGACTGGGAAAAACAATCAAAATTTAAAAAAAGTGGATTTTTATAAATCAATAAAACTCGTAGAATTGATAAACAAATAATAAAATCAAACATTAAAAGTGCGATTCTTTTCGCAATCTACAACAAGTTAGTCTTACCAAGACTATATCAAACACTCATTCAAACAATTACTTCCCCAGCTAATACCCCGACGGACATTGAATTATACAACAAGTGTTGTCTGTTACATACAGTAACCTACTGCAAATGTAACAATTTGGGTCAAATCATTCCGGCCATCTATACCGGGTGTTGACTTGGCGGACGCAACATAGGAAATCGCATGTTAATTTTAAAGTGTTTAAATATGGGCTTCCCTATTTATTTTAGAGACAAAATGTATTTCACTTTTTTGTAGAGGGAAACATTCTAAATTTATAATTGTTCACACTTAACACTTTACGTTTCTCTAAGTTAAAATATTTAAGAAAAAGTAATGTGATTTTATAAAAATAATGACGAACCATGGAATTGATACAACAATTGCGGATATTCCATGTTTTCTTTAAGTTCAATTTAAAGCTTTAAACAATTTTTTTCCACTCCCAGACTAAGCATGAAGTAAAATTTCGAGTTTAGAAAAGCCCCGTGAAAATTTGTCGAGGGTCGCGCAGCGACCCCAGACAAATTTTCTGGGCTTTTCTAAACTCGAAATTTTACTTCATGCGCCACGCGTATAATACACTATAATATTGTCAAATTTATGTATATTCGAACTTCACTTAAAATCTGTGTTTTATACGTGTGGCGCATGAAGTCAAATTTCGAGTTTAGAAAAGCCCAGAAAATTTGTGCGCGACCTGAGACAAATTTTCACGGGGCTTTTCTAAACAATTTTTTCCACTCCCAGACTAAGCATGAAGTAAAATTTCGAGTTTAGAAAAGCCCCGTGAAAATTTGTCGAGGGTCGCGCAGCGACCCGAGATAAATCGAAATTTTACTTCATGCGCCACGCGTATAATACACTATAATATTGTCAAATTTATGTATATTCGAACTTCACTTAAAATCTGTGTTTTATACGCGTGGCGCATGAAGTAAAATTTCGAGTTTAGAAAAGCCCAGAAAATTTGTCGAGGGTCGCTGCGCGACCCTCGACAAATTTTCACGGGTCTTTTCTAAACTCGAAATTTTACTTTATGCTTAGTCTGGGAGTGGAAAACACTCGTTTAAAGGTTCAAATTGAACTCTTTTAAAAATCAAAGAATTGATACAGCAATGGCGATATTAGCTGTTTTATTTTTAAGTTCAATTTAAAGCTTTAAACAAGTATTTTCCACTCCCAGACTAAGCATGAAGTAAAATTTCGAGTTTAGAAAAGTAACGCGAAAATTTGTCTCGGGTCGCGCAGCGACCCGAGACAAATTTTCTGGGCTTTTCTAAACTCGAAATTTTACTTCATGCGCCACGCGTATAATACACTATAATATTGTCAAATTTATGTATATTCGAACTTTACTTGAAATCTGTGTTTTATACGCGTGGCGCATGAAGTAAAATTTTGAGTTTAGAAAAGCCCAGAAAATTTGTCTCGGGTCGCTGCGCGACCCTCGACAAATTTTCACGGGGCTTTTCTAAACTCGAAATTTTACTTCATGCTTAGTCTGGGAGTGGAAAACACTCGTTTAAAGCTTTAAATTGAACTCATTTAAAAATCTACGAATGTCAGAAAATTTACAGCTAAAATAATTAAGAAAAAGTAATGTGATTTTATAAAAATAATGTCATACCATGGAATTGATACAACAATTGCGGATATCAAAATAGCACAAGATATTTCTGTTACTTAATTAACGACAAAAAACATAACGCAAACATCGCGATAACTGTGGTCAGCATAATACCACTTTATTAGAAGGATTTTTTCTTGTATAGTGTAAATCATTTCGAAAACATTTACTTTAATCAAGTGACTGCGATATCTTTTGCCATTTTGACATCCGCGATTGTTTCAATTCCATGACATGTCATTATTTTTATAAAATCACATTACTTTTTCTCAATTATTTTAACTTAGAGAAACGTAAAGTGATAAACGCTAAAGCAAATGAATTCAGAATTTTTCGCTCTACAAAAAAGGTACATATATTTTGTTTCTAAAATAAATAGGGGAGCCAAAATTTGAACATTTCAAAATTTACATGGGATTTCCTATGTTGCGTCCGTCAAGTCAACACCCGGTAGACGCGTTTCGAGATTTATCTTTCGTGAGTATAGCTTTGCTATTTCCTCTAAACAATTTGACACCTTAGACTGGCAGTTACGTTGCCGTGCGAAAAGAATCGCACTTTTAATGTTTGAAGTATTCTGTAACCAAGAATTGGCAATTTCATTTATACTTAAATAATAAAATTTAATAAAAATAGTAAAAAGTCATCAAAATCAACTATGATACATTTGTAAAAGTTGCCAAAAACATAAATATTAATTAAATCGTCAAATGCAACAAACATAAATTTACCAATTAATAAAATTCGTAAACATTGACAATTTTTTGATGTCTGTAATTTTTCGTACAAATCGATCAAATTAAATTTATTTATTTATTTTAGAGATCCATGCAATATGAACCACTACAATTTTTTAAATAATAGGTATTAAAATAAAAAAAGTTTAAAAATAATAATAAAAAACAATATAGAAATGTTAAATCAATAAAATGATAGGGTAGATATAGGGAATTTTTCGTTTAGGTACATACAGGGTTCGGCAAAAGTTCCGGGAGAGCGCTGTATTTTTTTATTCCGTATTTGCATACTTATACAGTATCATAAAACTACATACATGATATGAGAGAGAACCACCCTACTTTTATGACTTGCAACCCCTATCGAGATTTAACTCATTTAAAAGGAAATAAAAATAGAAACACCTTCCTGCAAACCAGAAGCCATCATGTTAGTTTGTTAAAAAGTTATTAAGGATTAAGTACTTAACAATTTTTGTTACCGTTTGCTACTCGAATAACCTAGTGTAATGTTTCGTCTTTGGCGCCCATTTATTTACATATTTTTAATTGTAGCGTCAGATGTTTTTTTTTATGTTTTTCCGTTTCGGCACTTAGGGAATGTGCAATGCAGAAAGTGTGTGAATTTGACCATAAATTAAAAATTAAATTAAGGCCATATTGCACACAGAAATTCCAAAAACCGAGAGCTTTGCCGTACTCTATTAAGAATAAAGTTGAGATAGAAATTGAAAGATTATTAAATAAAAATATAATTTCACCTGTAAAGTACGCGTAATGGGGCAATCCGATAGTTTCTATCATGAAAAACGATAATACTGTTAGAATTTGCAGAGATTACAAAGTAACCCTAAACCCTCATGTTGAAATTGAGAGCTACACCTTACCCAGAATCGATGATTTATTTACAAAACTACAAGGCGGAGAACAATTTTCTAAAATTGATTTGACTAACGCTTATCAGCAGGTTTTATTAGACAGTGATTCTCGAAAATTGACAGCTATCTCAACGCATTTAGGAACATTTATTTATAATAGACTACCATTTGGTATTAATTGCGTCCCAGCACAGTTCCAACATATCATGGATAGATTATTAGGGCACTTAGAGGGTGTGTGTACATTCTTGAACGATATATTAATTAAAGCACCAAATAAGCAGGAACATATTACTCGATTAAACTCAGTGTTAAGTATTTTAAAAGGAAACGGATTACAATCAAAGCAAGTAAATGTTCATTTTTTCAGGATTCCTTATCTTATTTAGGGTTTATAATAGATAAGAAAGGGTTGCACAAATCACCGGATCGAATTAAAGCAATTCAGAATATGCCTGCGCCCAAGAATGTCACACAGCGTCGATCATTTCTTGGTACCATTAATTACTATCAAAGATTTGTTAAGAATTTACCGGACATTTTACACCCACTGTAGGAATTATTAAAAAAGGGAAATTCGTGGTCTTGGACCGAAAATTGTCAAGAATCGTTTATTAAAATAAAAAAAACTATTAATGTTTAATAATGTGTTAGCCCATTACAATCAAAATTATCCATTAAATTTAACGGTGGATGCTTCAAATTTTGGGGTAGAAGCAATTTTATCACAAATGTCTAGAAAGAGACATGAAAAACCAATTGCATTCGTCTCCAGAACGCTATCAGCGGCGGAAAAAAAATATTCACAAATCGAGAAAGAGGCTCTTGCGATTGTTTATGGCATTAGAAAATTCTACCAATACGTACGTATATGGGCGAGAATTTAATTTATATACGGATCACCAACCCTTAGTTACAAATTTTGGTTCTAAACGTGGCATTCCGACCTTAGCAGCCAATCGATTGCAATGATATGCATTGTTTCTTAGTGGATTCAAATTTAATATAAAGTACGTTAAATCAAATAAAAAAAATGCTGATTTTTCATCACGAATGCTTATTGAATACGTTGTAGATGAAATTGACGATACTAATAATATAAATTATATTCGTTACATTCAAGATGCTAATATAATGATTGATTTAGAGCAAATGAAAAGTGAATCACTTAAAGATCCAATACTACTTGAAGTGAAGAAATATGTAAATAATGGTTGGCCGGATAAAAATAAAATAAACTCAAATTTAAAGCATTTTTATCATCGTAAAAATGAAATAACTATTGAAAATGATGTTCTATTGTGGGAATACAGAACTATTGTTTCAGAGAATTTTTTTTTTTGGTTTGTTTGGCATAGGTATTACCATTCAGCCACTAACGTTGATTTATAATATCTATATTAACATATATTTCGACTATTTGGACGTCACAACACATTCACACACATCCATGGAACCGGAGACGAGTATTTTTCGTTAGAAAAATTACTCGACTCCGCTGGGAATCGAACCCAGATCACCTCCGTTCAGAGAAATTACGTAAATTAATTTTAACAGAAATACATAACACTCATCAAGGGATTGTTAAGTCAAAATCTCTTGCCAGATCTTACGTGTGGTGGCCGTCGTTAAATTCAGAAATCGAGAAAATGTGCAAACAATGTGAAATTTGTCAAGAATTTCGTAATAATCCTGACCGAATTCCATTGCAAAGCTGCCCTATTGCTAATAATGTATGGGAAAGATTACATATCGACTTCTTAGGGCCATTTCAAGGTAAAAATGTACTAGTTATTTGTGATGCATTCTCAAAATGGGTGGAAGTTTTCTTAATGAATGACATCAGTACACATAATACAATTGACAAATTAAGAGAAATATTCGCCAGATTTGGAATACCAAAGGTACTTGTATCTGATAGCGGGCGGCAGTTCACATCGCACGAGTTTCGTACATTTTTAGAAATGAACAATGTAAAGTAACTTCACCGCCGTACCACGCTCAATCAAATGGATTTGCGGAAAGTAATGTGAAATCTGTTAAACAATTTTTAATTAAAGAAGCCAAAAATCCAAGTAATAAAATAGTAAGTAATTTTAAATGTTCAATCAACAAATTTTTGTTAGCATATAGAAACACTGAACACTGTTCAACTGCAGAAACACCAGCTTGCATTATGTATGGTCGACCAATACGAACCAGACTTGATTTCTTAAAATCAAATGAAAATTATCGACCTACCAAGAATTTAGATAAAATCAGAGAAAATTTAAAAAAAAATCAAGTTCGTAATTGTCGAAATTTTAGAGGGCGAAGAGTGGTGTCATTCCAGATTGGACAGGAAGTGCTAGTAAACCCAACTTCGTGAGTGGTGTGATCAAGAAGAAATTAGGATCAGTTATTTACTACGTGGAAGTGCGTGATAGTGATTTATTATTTGAGCGTCATGTAAATCAACTGTTATCGGTGGGAAGTGATTTTTGCGAAACTAGCGCCAGTGAAAATAATTTCGAAAATTTAAAAACTGATGAGAAAGATAATGTTTTTGAATCCGATAGAATTTCATTGCGTAATTTGGAGGTAGATGCAGCAACTTCAAATTCTGAAGATGTACTTGAATGTAAAAATTAAAATGAAGTTTCCGAATTTATTTCCGATAATGATAAATCAGTATTGGAAAGTGCACCTGTACGGCCTCAGCGAACTCGTAAGGCTCCGGAGAGAATTCAGGTCCAATTCTGATTAAATAAAATTATTTTTATGTTCTTTTATAATTTTGAAAAATAATAGTTTAAAGTTAAGACGGGAGGAATGTAGTGTTTCGTCTTTGGCGTCCATTTATTTAAATATATTTTTAATTGTAGCGCCAGATGTTTTTTTTATGTTTTTCCGTTTCGGCACTTGCGGAATGTGCAATGCAGAAAGTGTGTGAATTTGACCATTGAACAGTACAGAATACAGTTTAAGTTATCCTCCAAAATTAAGTGTTTAAATTACAACCCCACAAGTTCACCGTTAAGTAAGAACGCAACACCTTGTAATTTTTTAACTTAAGAGGAAATAATTGACATTTTATCTGTAATTATTATGGGCAGTAAAAAAACATAATTATTGTGTAAGAAAGTTTTTCCACTAATACTTCATTTTGAAGCTTAGAAAAATAGAAGTAATCTGACTTTAACCGAAAGTCATTGCTACTGTTCATTGAAATACTAAATTTTCTTACTTTCCAAAAATCTAGTATTTATTTTTAACGTTTATAACAAATGCTCAAGTTATCAGCCTACTTCAATTTCGTAGAAATCCAAGCTCGATTTAGACTCGATTTAAAAAATAAAACGCTTAGGAAAAAATCAAGAGGTGTTAAATCAGATGATCACTTATTTACAAAAGTTGCGTTTAAACAATTCCGAGTGGCAAGACTATATTGCCAGGAGGACCATCCTGTTGAAACTAGGAAATCAAACACGCAGAGCTGGAATTATACGGTTCTTCTAATAATTGAAGGTATCCTTGTAGTTTGGTGATCAGAGATCTGACTTCTAAAAATCCTCCGAATTAGCTGAAAACTTGTGTGCATGTCCAGTACTGGACTCCTAACAAGATGAAAGTTTACCACTCCTACCGCGGGCTTCCCCCGAAAACCACTCGAGTAGGGGGTAAGAACGGAAAACATCGATTTCCTACAAATCTGTAAATGAAAAAAAAAATTTAACTGAGAGAGCCGGTCATTTTATAACTTAGTTGCGCGCGCGAAGGAACATTTGTATAATGTATAACAAATTGGCGCACAGTAGGACAGAACGCCCGAAAACGCGGCCAAAACTCAAAATATTTGTTGTCATATTTGTATACCTAATTACCAAAGATTCCAAGAATCATATCTGGGGATTATGTGATTAGAGAATAATTATAGTTGGGCTGCAGCATTTCCAAGATATGGCCAGTTAAAGTTTATGTTTTAAAGAGTGATTTTAAGTAATAGTTTAGGAATTATTTTTCGGCCAATGACAATGTGGATTATTTAATTTGAATGGTGGATCAAGTAGATGAATGTTAGTACTATTTAGTACATATTTATTTAATGCTGTAATAAGAATATACCGGGTGTTGACTTGGCGGACGCAACATAGGAAATTCCATGTTAATTTTAAAGTGTTCAAATATTGGCTTGCCTATTTATTTTAGAGACAAAATGTATTTAACTTTTTTGTAGAGGGAAAAATTCTGAATTTATGAATGTTCACACTTAACACTTTACGTTTCTCTAAGTTGAAATAATTAAGAAAAGGTAATGTGATTTTATAAAAACTAATGACATACCATGGAATTGATACAACAATTGCGGATATTCCCTGTTTTTTTAAAGTTCAATGTAAAGCTTTAAACAAGTGTTTTCCACTCCCAGACTAAGCATGAAGTAAAGTTTCGAGTTTACAAAAGCCCCGTGAAAATTTGTCGAATGTCGCGAAGCGACCCGAGACAAATTTTCTGGGCTTTTCTAAACTCGAAATTTTACTTCATGCGCCACGCGTATAAAACACTATAATATTGTAAAATTTGTGTATATTCGAACTTCACTTAAAATCTGTGTTTTATACGCGTGGCCCATGAAGTAAAATTTCGAGTTTAGAAAAGCCCAGAAAATTTGTCTCGGGTCGCTGCGCGACCCGAGACAAATTTTCACGGTGCTTTTCTAAACTCGAAATTTTACTTCATGCTTAGTCTGGGAGTAGAAAGCACTCGTTTAAAGCTTCAAATTTAACTCTTTTAAAAATCAACGAATGTTAGAAAATTTACAGCTAAAATAATTAAGCAAAAGTAATGTGATTTTATAAAAATAATGATATTTTTATGTATAGTTTCGAGAACAATTACTTTAATCAAGTGACTGCGATATCTTTTGCCATTTTGACATCCGCAATTGTTGTTTCAATTCCATGGCATGTCATTATTTTTATAAAATCACATTACTTTTTCTTAATTATTTTAACTTCGAGAAACGTAAAGTGCTAAACGTTAACACGAATGAATTCAGAATTTTTCCCTCTACAAAAATGTGTTTTGTTTCTAAAATAAATAGGGGAGCCAAAATTTGAACATTTCAAAATTTACATAGGATTTCCTATATTGCGTCCGCCAAGTCAACACCCGGCATAATTCAATAAAAAAACATTTTTGTGTAGCGGGTGTTTGCAGTTTGAAAATTATAAATTAGAGTGAAACTAATATAGTCCTACAAGCACCCGTAAAAAAAATAGTGTCAGTAAAAAGCTGGAAGCTTGTAATATACAAGGTGGACAAAATTGGGTGCCGATAGGCACCTATTAAAATAATACAGTAATTTGTATTGGACCTTCAACTACTTTTTTTAGGCCACTTGAGAAATAATTAAACGTCTGATACTAATAATTTTATTTAAATTTATTTATTTACCAAGTAAATAGTATAGTGGTCTTTTAATATATAAAATTACGAAAATGTTTTTCGTGTAGTAGTCTTAATTTAATGCCCGAGCATGCATTTTACAATTATTATATTATTTATACCGATGAAGTTCCCAGAACGTAGGGAGATTTATATATAATTTGGCAAGAACAGAAAGGTGGTAATTCGTCTGCAAAATGCCAGCAAGTGATATGAAAACAACTTGATGTGGAAAATTTAGACGCGGATAACCTACAGGCCACAAAAATGCAGTTTATAGAAAGTGCAGTAAAATGTTTTAACGTTAGAAAGCCTCTTCTAGGACAGAGAAAGTATGAGAAGAATGATCAGTGGTTAGACCGAAGAATAAACTGGCCCTTTACAACTCATACAATGTTTAAGAAAGTTCAAGAAAATCTGCTTGCAATACATTCAACGAGTGGCCGGTCGAAAATACTATTTGAAATTAGTGAAACAAACCAAGTGTTTTAATTAAATATCCAGAATTACTATTTGAAAGATTTATACAGATTAACCGAAAAAGGCGTTAAAAACCTGAAGAACTTCAGTGTACTCTATCCCAAAACTACGAATCATTAACAGTGTAATTCTTTCCTTTTCACTTAACTTTTGCGTTATTCTTAACTAATGACTTAAAATTTACTAAAAATTGACTGTCAAGAAATTATTACTAATAAGCAGAAATTTAAATTCCCAATTTTACTCCGAAGCTAACTAGATGAAAATCAATTTGTTCCACAGCACTGAAATAACAAATGACTGTTTTAATGTTATCTGATAACATTGTAAAACAGTCCTTTGTTCGCTCGGTCATTAATACAACACATGCATTTTGCACTTGTACTTGTACACAATTATTCATTTTAAAAATAAATTCACAAATCGATCCACTACATCGGAAACCTCGTAAGTGCGGATTTAAAACAAAATCCCCGTAATCCCCTATATTAGTATTTACCTAAAATACTTATTGAAAATCGCTCATGATGAAGTTAGTTAAACGTACTATAAAAAATATCAGAAAGGTTACGCAGATTCATATAATAATTAACTAATATTTAGTGTCTCCATTAAATTTGACATTTTGTACTTACGAGGTTTCTAAAGTAGTAGATCGAAATGTGAGGTAAACTAATTACAGTAAAAATTTCAATTATGTTCCTTTTAAGTTAAAAAAATAGAAGGTTTTTCGGGACACTTAATGAATATTTAACAAACCAACATAATGGCTTCTGGTTTGTAGGAATATGTTACTTCTTTTTATTCCCTTTAAAATAAGTTAAATCTCACGAGGAGTAGTTCTCTCCACGCGGCACTCCCAAAAGTTATGAAAGTTTTAAACCAGCGTTTTCCAACCGGTGTAAGTACCGACTCCCTGGGGGTCGATTATGGGCAACATTAAAACCAACATTATTGATATTAAATATAATCCCCCCCGTACATACAAAATCATAAATTATATACAGGGTGTCCCACGAGATAGTAGACATGCAATATCTCTTAAACAGTCAATAGTACAAATATGACATTTTCCTCAAAATGCTGAATAATTCTAAATCGTTAGATTTTCTTTCAACTCCTTATTTCCGAAGAAATGACACCAACTTTAAAAGCTTAAATGGGACACCCTGTATATCTATATATTTTTTAAAGATAATTGTAAGAGAAATTTAATGATTTTATTCATTTAGCACTGTATATGAACAAACTAAACAGGGCTTTTTTGTTATTGGTTTGCTAAATTTGCCGTGATGCGTTGTTTTAATAAAATTTACTCTACAGGGAGTTTTTCTTTTGAGTATACATATCCCAATTATGTGCTGAACATCTTCAGATATTCATCGTTTTTGAAAATCGTTCAATTCAAAGTTTTAAACAAGTGTTTTCCACTCCCAGGTTAAGCATGAAGTAAAATTTCGAGTTTACAAAAGCCTGAAAATTTGGTTTGGTCGCGCAGCGCGGAGCGCGGAGCGACCAAACCAAATTTTCACTGATTTCAAGTGGAGTTCCCTTGTTCACAATATTTCAGTGTTTTCAGTGTTTAATACGTGTGGCGCATGAAGTAAAATTTCAAGTTAAGCCTGAAAGTTTGATTTGGTCGCTGCTTGAAATTTTACTTCATGCGCCACGCGTATAAAACGCTGATTTTATATGAAGTCCCAAATATATGTCTTAAGCATACTGCTTTAGTAGTATATTTTAAACTTCAGTTGAAATCAGCGTTTATACAGGTGGCGCATGAAGTAAAATTTCGAGTTTAAAAAAGCCTGAAAATTTGGTTTGGTCGCACAGCGCGGAGCGACTAAACCAAATTTTCAGGCTTTTCTAAACTCGAAATTTTACTTCATGCGCCACCTGTATAAACGCTGATTTCAAGTGGAGTTCGCTTGTTCACAATATTTCAGTGTTTTCAGTGTTTAATACGTGTGGCGCATGAAGTAAAATTTCAAGTTAAGAAAAGCGTGAAAATTTGATTTGGTCGCTGCTCGAAATTTTACTTCATGCGCCACGAGTATAAAACACTGATTTTATATGAAGTCCCAAATATATGTCTTAAGCATACTGCTTTAGTAGTATATTTTAAACTTCAGTTGAAATCAGCGTTTATACAGGTGGCGTATGAAGTAAAATTTCGAGTTTAGAAAAGCCTGAAAATTTGGTTTGGCCGCTCCGCGCTGTGCGACCAAACCAAATTTTCAGGCTTTTTTAACCAAAAGCCCACGGGGCTTTTCTAAACTCGAAATTTTACTTCATGCTCCACGCGTATAAAACACAGATTTTAAGTGAAGTTCGAATATACATAAATTTGACAATATTATAGTGTTTTATACGCGTGGCGCATGAAGTAAAATTTCGAGTTTAGAAAAGCCCAGAAAATTTGTCTCAGGTCGCTGCGCGACCCTCGACTAATTTTCACGGGGCTTTTCTAAACTCGAAATTTTACTTCATGCTTAGTCTGGGAGTGGAAAACACATGTTTAAAGCTTTAAATTAACCTTAAAAAAAACAGGGAATATCCGCAATTGTTGTATCAATTCCATAGTATGTCATTATTTTTATAAAATAACATTACTTTTTCTTAATTATTTTAACTTAGAGAAACGTAAAGTGTTAAGTGTAAAAATTCATAAATTTAGAATTTTTCCCTCTACAAAAAAGTAAATTACATTTTGTCTCTAAAACAAATAGGGAAGCCAATATTTGAACACTTTAAAATTAACATGCGATTTCCTATGTTGCGTCCGCCAAGTCGGACACCCGGTATAAGTGTATTGATCAAAATCGTCAAACTAAAACAATCATTATGAAAATTAACTAAAATCTTCAAAATCTCAGACCAGATCAAAAATCAAGATAAAAATTGAAAATCATAAAGATCGTGAAAATAGCTAAATAGAGTGTTACAATTTCGACAACCAATAATTACAAAAGACAGTCATTGTAATTGTTGCCTGTCAAAATTGTTCAACGGTATTTTCTTTTTTTTAATATATTTCATTTTCAAAAATTACATGTTGTCAAAATTAGTTCAAATCATTAAAATTAGTAGGAGAAAACTATGTTTCATAGTGCTGTACAGATTCATTTTGATGATGAAGGTTTGTGAAGTATTTCATTTAATATAAAGACAAATTATAAACTAATAATTATGTTAAAATCAAATTTGCGACACTTCAAACGACCAATTGAATACGTCAAAACCAATATCCAACTCGATCGTTATTCAAAAATATATCAATATCGATCATCAAGATAATCAACAATATTGTAAAATTCCTGCTGCACTGGATTTTGGGGTCTAATTATGTTTCAAAAATCGCACGGTGTCAAATTTACTTTAAAATCTCAGATTGATAGATCCACTACAATTTTAGATATTTAGTTTCCTCTATAGGGTGGTCACATTTGGGTGTTACTGTAGGGAATATCGGTTATTAGAAGAGATAGAAAAACACGGATGGTGCATCCTAGATTTTTATTTCAAAATAAACACAACGGCGAAAACAAAAATCTGCCATCATCTTTTGTTTTCAAGTTATAGCCAAAAAAATATTATTTTCCATTTACGATTTTTATTAATATCTCAGTTATTTATCATTTTAATAAATTAAGAGTTGCATGTTCTTGGGGCACTTTTTTGAAAAGAATATAGTGAGACAAACAGAATATTGATATCTTTAATAATAAACAAGATACAACACTAAGTTGTGTTTTTTAAGATATAAGTCAAAATTAGCTTCTACCTCAATAAATAGGCTATTTATTTCTCTTTTCAATGATGTATAACAAGTGGATGTTATTATTGAATTTTTATTTAAATCTTTTAAAATTTACTAAACATTCTCAAATATGTTCTCTTATTAGACGTAGTAGGCCTGTTTTGTTTATAGTTAAACTACTTATTGTCAAACAAACACATTAGCCATCTGTAAATTATATGAATCTATATTATTGCTATAAAATGATATGATAAAATGGGTTATTGAAAAAAATCAACTAAATTTTGTCTTAAATTATTTATATCATCATTTCTTACTTTATTAAATTTGACTTTGATGTCTCCAAATAAGAAATCTAATGCAGTCAAGTCGTGCAATAGTGGTGATCATTTGTTTATTTGACAATGGATAATTTGACTCTAAACAAAATAAGCCTACTACGACCATTAAGAAACCACATTTAGAATATTTTAGAGAATTTTAATAGATTTTAAAGAAAATACGAGTATTTCATCATCATATGATACATCACTGAAAAGATAAATAAATAACATATTAATTAAGGTCAGAGCCAACTATTTAAAAAACCAGAACTTGTAAATTATTTAATATATCAGTATAATGTTTATTTCATCAAAATCTCAAAAAGTGCAACTCTTGTATGAATAAAATAATAAATAACTGAGATATACAGTGTATCCTATTTTACCACTTGGAATTCCTTCAGAATCATCCACCGAATGAAAAAATGTTTCAAATAAAAATTTTATGATTTGGAGGGGGACATCCAATTCTGTAAGAAAATTCAACCCCCTACCCCTAGAGGAGGCTGGGGAGGTTGTGGTAGCTTTGAAATCTTAAATGGAAACCCCTATTTTTTATTACAGATTTGGATAGAGCGTGAAAAAGGAAGTAAGTTTTATCTATAAATATTTTATGTTACTTTGATAGATGGCGCTGCAATCAACATAATTATTTTTATTATGTAAATTCTATCGAAATCAATAAATAAACATAAATAAAATTTATAGAATCTTCACAGAAATTAGTAAAATTTTGACAATTTTGAAATTTATCAAATAAAAAATGTTGATTTGAAATAGGTACGAGTATTTTTTTCATTGAATTAAATTCTATTCATACTGAATAATTTCTGATCATTTTGAACTTTTGCAATTAGTTTTTAGGGTTTATTTTACCTAGTTTAAGGTTTACCAATTTGTTTATCGAAGTTTAGCAATACACAAATAATGCACAGGAATTTGTATTAGTTCTAAATTTGAAGTAAGAAACAACATCAAATCTTGAATGAAAACACTAACACTTTCTTCACAATAAGTTTTTATTTTGCTAGATGTACATTTCGAATACTAAGTACTCATTATCAATAGCTTACTGATAATGAGTACTTAGTATTCGAAATGTACATCTAGCAAAATAAAAACTTATTATGAAGAAAGTGTTAGTGTTTTCATTCAAGTTTAATTTATATCTTCACGTAACTCAAAAAACCATATTCCAACATCAAATCTATTTATTTTACGTCAGAAATTTGACAGTAAAGGAAATTGCAAACTAAGTTCCTGATTGATCGTCTAATAAGGGTTTCCACTTCCAGATTAAGCCTAAGGTAAAATTTCGAGTTTAGGAAAGCCAGAAAATTTGAATATGCTGGGTCGCGAATCGCGCGACCCTTGATAAATTTTCTACACAGGGCTTTTCTAAACTCGAAATTTTACTTCATGCTTAGTCTGGGAGCTTAAGACACACGTTAGTTTAAAATATGTCACAACTATCAAAATGTGTGTCGCAAGTGTCATAAAAAAAACAATAACATGACCATCTAATAATATATTTCAAATAATAGTTGTCTCAAATTGACGATAGTCGGCTGACGCCGATTTGTGTCAAGTTTGATACATTGGACTAAATGTCATTTCAAGTTGACAGGATAGACTAAGGAGATAGACGGCGATTCATGTCAAGTTGACACAATGGACTAAACGCCAACTATCGTCGTCTTAAGTTAAGTTGGCACGATAGACTAATGTTAGTTAACATAATGACTTACAGTCATAAAATCACAATACTGAAAATACAGTGGATATAGTGATTTAATGGCAGAATCATATCATAATCAAAAGACAGTAAACCAAGTGACTTATAGTCCCAATAGTGAAAATACAGTGAATTACTAACAACATCTGAATAAGTTAAAGTACAGTCAACCTAGTGACTTACAGTCATAATATCACAATAGTCGAAATACAGTCGAGAGAGACATAAAATGATAAAATCCTAGCATAGTCAAAAGACAGTTAACCAAGCGACTTACAGTTATAATATCATAGTAGTCAAAATACAACATTCCTAATAAGTTAAAAGACAGCCAACCAGTGACGGCTCGTGATCTAAGAAAGTGGGCCGGCCAAATGAAGGCAAGCTGCAGGTAGTCAACTTCATTTTTTGGTAGTTATTAAATATTATTTATATACTGTCGATGCACTATGTGGAAATACGGTCCCGGCAAATTTACCGTACTCGAGTAAACCATTTAAACGTACGTCCACGCTGCAGGGAAAATGTAACGACCAGTGCTGCCAATCCTAAAATACCCCAAACCCTAACAGAAAATACCCCTTTTAGCAATACTTTCCCCCAAAAATGTACAATTTGATTTATATAAATAAAATTTAATTCAATTTAAAACAATATATTTCAAAACTGTTTTTTTGTACTTTCCCCTATATGTAAAGTAACACAACGGGAAGGTATTGCTTTCGCGAAAAATTTTAAATCAAAAATGCTAGTGGATTTTGAGTTCCCCCGAGTTAATTAAGACCATTTTTAAAACAAAGTGTGTCCGTCACCATTGTACAGCCTAAACCAATCAAGATGTTAAGATGACACTATAAACTTAAGCTTTTTATTACAATCCTAGGATGGGAGAAGCTTTTGGTGAATATGCGAAAACCGGAACTGATAGTTTACTCTTAGCATTTTTTTTTCTCTTTCTCTAAAATGATCATATAAAAAAAACTTTTTAATAAAACTTGTAGATAATATCGTATGTTCAATTAAAAAAAAAAAAACTAGAGTGCCATGGAAAATATTGCAGGTTGGCAACTATGAAATTATGTATTATAATTACTATGTCTGACGTTTTATATGTTAATTTTTAAAGCGTGTAGCCAACCTAAACTTAAAAAAGTTAGATCATGGCACTCTAGAGGTTTTTTTAATTAAACATACGATATAAAAATTGGCTTTTCATGTATGTTTAATTAACCGTCTAAAAAATATTTATTTTTGTTTCAACTATCAAATACGTATTATTGTTAAAAAATGAAGAGAGGAAAATAGAAAGTTTCTTTTCATTTTATTTTTATTGAAAGGAAAAACGCAGTGTATTCAATTTCTTTCTAAGTAATTTTTAATGGAAGAAACTGCGCAATGTTTTTAATTTCTTTCTAAATAATTTTTAATATAAAGATAAACGTCGTTTTTATTTTAGGGTGCGAAAAAATATTCCGGTCTTAATTTAGATATTGAATTTTTATACAAATAAAACCCAAACGTAAATATTCAACACTGTTGGTTTTTCTGTTACACTAGTGGTAAAAAAAGTATAATTGTTTTAGGGCGTAAAACGTAAAATTTTAACCTAGTTGATAATTAACATACTCTAACTAATTGGTTGAAGATTCCACTTTAGGTCAGTCTTTAGTACGTGTGGCGCATGAAGTAAAATTTCGAGTTTAGAAAAGCCTGAAAATTTGGTTTGGTCGCTTCGCGCTTCCCGCTACGTGACCATTTTCTCGTTAAATCACACAGCTTTTTATTGGCCTGACCTTGAAAATCGACATTTTGGCTCAAAATTGCGATGTTTACATCAGAAAAGACAAAAATGGCATTATACCCAAAAACTGAAATGTACGAAAAGACCGCTGATTTAAGACAAAGTTGTTTTTGTTTCTCCGGCAATTTTCAACAAAACAGTTGATATTTTAAAAAATCCAGTGGAAATATTTAAATTGCGATTGCAACCAGTTAAAGTTTCAGTGACGGCTCGTCAGGGACGACGCCGGGCCGTAACGGTAAATTTGATTGTACAAAAATTATAAATTTTTATTTTCTCAGAACTAAATATTGCGCACTTTTTGTAATAAATATATAGCAGGCTAATATGTAGTAATAATAATTAGGACTGAGCATAAAGCCGATAAATGTAGACATTTAATTTAATTTAATATATGTTTACTAAGCAACTTCGTATCCGTAAAATCGGCCAGCCGCAGATTTTCAAATTATGAAGATTAATGCAGGCGCTCCGTCGCGACGCGTCGTCACAAGTGTCAGTGCAGTTTCTGTCGCTACATTTTCCCTGCAGGGTGAACGTACGTCCGCAAATGGTTAATCGAGTACGGCAAATTTACTGGGGCCGTACTCGCCGTTCTTCCACACAATACACCGATGCCTATGTCTCAGAGCTGGGCAGGATTCGAATCATTCAGCATACGAATCCTATTAGAGCAGTGGTCTCCAAACTACGGCCCGAGGGGTCATATTTTGAAATATTGTAACAATTGTTCCTTAAATTTTTCATAATTTTATAAAATTAATCGGATCTTGGCCGACTTTATTATGTAGAATTGTATTTGTGGCCCGCGAAGAAGATAGTTTGGAGACCCAGGTTTTAGAGGATTCAAAAGAGGCATTCGAATACTTTAGTTCAACTGGATTCGTGATGCGGATTCGTTAAATTTTTTTAATAGGATTCGTATTCGAATTCAAATGTGGGGGATTCGAATCCATATAAAAGGATTCGAATCCTTATGTAAGGATTCGAATATTTATAAAAGGATTCGAATATTTATAAAAGGATTCGAATACTTACGAAAGGATTTGAATCGTGAAAAATAATTCGAATTAATTGTGAGAATTAACATGAAAAATGTCTTTAGTGTGTGTTTAATTTTCTCGTTAAATCACTGTTTTATACGCGTGGCGCATGAAGTAAAATTTCGAGTTTAGAAAAGCCCAGAAAATTTGTCTCGGGTCGCTGCGCGACCCTCGAAAAATGTTCACGGGGTTTTTCTAAACTCGAAATTTTACTTCATGCTTAGTCTGGGAGTGGAAAACACTCGTTTACATGAAGACAACCTTATACAAGACTGTAAGTTTAAACCGCGTCGACCTTATACAGTAATGACTTTGATTTTGACGTCATGTGAGAATTTCAGCGCGTAATAAGGTTGGCTCGGTTTAAATCGAGACAACCTTGCACAGTAATGATCTTTGTTTTGACGTCACGTACGGATTTCCACGCGTGATGACATCAACCAAGGTGTATATTTTAAATTTCACAATATTTCAGTGTTTTATCCGTTTCGCTACGCAAATAAACAAATGTTCAGAATTTTCTACTTTATATTTTACTTCGTGCGTAAACAAGGATAGTAAATCTATGTTAGAAAACAAAAATTCACATTTTTGAAGATATAAACTTTTTGTCTCGTGTAATATAAGGCAAAAGTAATGTCATGTTATGAATTGGCTGCCATTTTATTAGAAATGAAAAAAATGGGCAATGTTTTGACTGAAAGTTAATTTAAAGGTGTAAAATTGATAATATAAAGTTAAAAAAATGATATCAGTCAAATGACTATCTCCTGAGTTGATGTTGATTGTGCTCGTTTTACAACATTTTGAATTGTTGTTCTTAAAACATCTGGCCATAAATTGGTGATTTCTTCTTCAATGTTGGCTTTCAAGACTTGCAAGGTTTGTGGTTTGTTGTGGTAAATGCGAAATTTATAAAGACCCACAGGGAGTGGAAACCCTCGTTCGAAACTTCAAACTAAATGCTTTGATAAGAACATTAAATGACTAAAAATGTTTAAAAGATAATAATCTAATTTTCAAAATTATGTTTAATATTATTTGAAGTAAAACTGACATGGTAGCCACAATCTGAAATGTTAAATTTTTCCGACATTTCCCTGATTCAAGATTTTTTCCCTGGCCTTTTAATATAACTTTCTTCTGTGGGAAACCTCCATTTTGTTAAATTGTTTTTATTGTTTTTGTCAATATTTAAGTTAATTTTATAAATTTTTACGTATTTTGTAATTTGTCTGCTGATTTTGACAAATTTGATAATGTCATATGGCTTTTTTGTTAGTGTTTTGGTCAATTTGAATATAATTTTATGACTTTTCTCTGACTTTCCCGGTTTCAATGATATTCAGTGAATTTTTTATTTACGTAATTTTCAGGCATTCGTCGATTTTATAATAGAGTTCAATTTGATGCTTTAAACAAGTGTTTTCCACTCCCAGACTAAACATGAAGTAAAATTTAGAGTTTAGAAAAGCCCCGTGAAAATTTGGCGAGGGTCGCGCAGCGACTCGAGACAAATTTTCGGGCTTTTCTAAACTCGAAATTTTACTTCATGCGCCACGCGTACAAAAGACTGATTTGAAGTGAAGTTCAGAAACACACAAATACATCTTTAATCAAACAGGGAATTAGATGTTTAGTCTGTTATCAACGATGTTTAGTGTTAATAATAAATAATTAGGTTTTAAAAATATTTGTTAAAACAACTGGTAACGATATTTATATATAAATGGTTGAAAAAGAAATTATAAAATCAAATTTATTCTTAAAGGATTTGTATTTGTGATTCGAAAAAACAGGATTCGAATCATATTTATCTCTTACGAATCTTTTATTCGACTAACCGTAATTCGAATCATATTAGGTGATTCAGATTTGTGATTCGAATCCTTTTTAAGAGGATTCGTCCCAGCTCTGCTATGTGTCGATACACACTTTAAATTCGGTTACGTTACAGATCACAGATTTTCATTCTAGAACTAGTGGATTTATTTACCAATGTATTTCTAATTATTTTCATATTATTTAATTTAAAAGTAAAATAGGCATTTACTTTAAAACAAATTGGTCATTAAGGCCAACAATTAACCGGTATTAAAAAAATAGTTACAAATCAGAACATATCTCGCATTTTTAAATACCGTTAAACAACTGATGTGATTTAAAAATGCGAACAATCATTAATTAGTTACCTAATTGTAATTTACAAAATATTACCTCGGTATTTTAGGAAGATTAGGTGAAATATATCAGTGTATAACTATAATTATTTAATTATATAACATTATTATGTATATAAAATGTTTAAAAATGTTATTGTAATTCCGAGAATATTCTCTTTCTATTTTTTAAAGTCGGGAGAAATTATTTAATTTAAAATATCGTTCTATCGTACGGCTGGCCGGTTACTCTCAGTGCGCGTGCGCCAAAATACATTCGGCCAACTCACTTCATTAGATCACGAGCCGTCACTGCAAAGTTGATTAATTTTTGAGGAGATTTATTCTTTGATGCCGACTATTTTCGTCAGATTAAGTTAATTCTGTCATTTTTATTCTCAAAAAAAACCGAGGTGGAACTAAAATTCACTTTTTTTCATAGCCGAACGAAAATTGAAATTTCTACGAAAAAAGTAGTGAGTGAGGGGACTTCGAAACGAATATTTCCGAAAACAGTTTTGATTTAAAAATTGCAAAAAATAGAAACTGTTGTGGAATTAAAAAAAGTGTTCTCGTGCGCGTTTGAACCGCAATAAACCGATTTTTTTTCGGTTCAGTTCCGGTTTTCGTTCCGACAAAAATAACGGTTTTTTCCAGTTTTCGGTTTACGGTTCAGTAAGTTTATTCGAAGAGCGATTTATTTTAAAGATATTTCCATATAATATTTAAACAAAAAAATAATTGCTATTCTTGGAATTTGATGATTATTTATCTAGTCTGAATACTGAGTGTTATGCATCTCATGCAAATATTTACAGAGCCCTTTTTCGCGTAAAAGCGAAAATATTTTAAACGCACCGCAAGCGTGGCTTTCGGAGCTAAAGGAATCGCACGGCATGTGACCCCATAAATAAGAGAAAAAAGAAATATAATCCGCCATAAGGGAAGAGTGGATTGGCTCCGAAAGCGCCCTTCGTGCTGGGAGCCGACTAGTCTGGACTGGTAATATCGAACGGAGCTGAATTTTAGGTCAAAACAAGGGCGACCGCTGGCGGCTGTCACGTGACTAGAATACGGCCCTCTTTGGCTAAAATCTAAATCCGCGCACAATTTCGTAAATAAATCCCCGTTGGAGGCAAAAATTCAAAACGCAGGTGTCGTCATTGTTGTGTTTGTTGTCTGCTGTAGACGTTCTTGGCCGAATATTGCGGAGTGGCAGAACGAGCGCGCTTGCTACCGCGCCAGTCCATCCAGTCCACTTCTGATACGCGTTTAGTGTAGACGTATTTTATTCACTCACATTTTTCGACCTGCACACGGATTTTCACTACAAAATGTCTTCGACATCGGTCATCGCTTTCCTAGCCATTTTCATCTTCACTTTCAACGCAGGTAATGTTTATTTCTTACGTTTCCATTCAAAATTACTAACCATTACGATTTCACCATTGTGTTTGTAATTAAATTAATTGAGAGCTCATGGCTTCCACAATGAGTCATTTGTTTGGTTTGGAAGGATTTAGATAGACACTGTCTGGTTTTGATTTCTTCGCATTGCTTTAATTTTATCGAAATAACAGAATGAATGCCGAAAGTGAGGGTTTTGATAATCAATACGTTTCAGTCCTTTAACGCGCCGATGGGCTGATTTGAAAACGTAAAGGTCAGGTTTCATCTCAAAATGGAAAATATAGAATAGACTAAAATGATTAATTTTATGATTAAAACAGTGGCGCCTTATGAGATATTTTATTGGTGAGGCTGCAGACATAAACATACAGGGAAATTTTCTTTAAAGTATAAACATCCCGATGCGTATGCAGTTTGAATAGGGATGTTCCGATGCCAAAAATGTGTTAATTATATCGTAAAGTATCGATACTGCAAAATATCGTAAAGAAAAGTATTGTTATTCAAAATATCGATACTTTTCGATACCAGGTATTTTAGATTTATGCCTAGTATTATAAAACGTTTTATTACCTAAATAAAATTTACTTTAGGAATAAATGAATTTATTCCAAAGATTTCGGTATTATAAACACAAAATAATTTTATTTGGCTAATAAATCTCCCCAGTAAATTATTTGTTTGTTTTTCAACCAAGTAAGTTTTATTCTCTAAATAATTTGACAGTTAAAAGTCAAAAGTGTATTATATTATTATAATTACTTTAGATTCTACTACTTGTATTTATTAATATCATTACGGTTATCATGTCTACCATATCATCTATGTCAGATTAAAGTTTGCTCATAGTATCTTCCCTAACAGTGATTAATTCGAACCACAAGACATTCTAAGAAGTCGAAGACCTAGAGTTTTTCAAATCAGACATAACCATGGATTTTTATACTTATGCATACGCGTTTTTAAAATTAGTTCCATTTAAAGTTTTAAATGAGTGTTTCCCACTCCCAGACTAAGCATGAAGTAAAATTTCGAGTTTAGAAAAGCCTGAAAATTTGGTTTGGTCGCGTAGCGCGAAGCGCGGAGCGGCCAAACCAAATTTTCAGGCTTTTCTAAACTCGAAATTTTACTTCATGCGCCACGCGTATTTAACACTGAAAGCACTTAAATATTGTGAACAAGTAAACTTTACTTGAAATCAGTGTCTCGTACGCGTGGCGCATGAAGTAAAATTTCGAGTTTAGAAAAGCCTGAAAATTTGGTTTGGCCGCTCCGCGCTTAGCGCTACGCGACCAAACCAAATTTTCAGGTTTTTCTAAACTCGAAATTTTACTTCATGCATAGCCTGGGAGTGGAAAACACTCGTTTAAAACTTTAGGCATGAAGTAAAATTTCGAGTTTAGAAAAGCCTAAAAATTTGGTTCGGTCGCGTAGCGCGAAGCGCCCAAACCAAATTTTCAGGTTTTTCTAAACTCGAAATTTTACTTCATGCGCCACGCGTATTTAACACTGAAAACACTCAAATATTGTGAACAAGTAAACTTTACTTGAAATCAGTGTCTCGTACGCGTGGCGTATGAAGTAAAATTTCGAGTTTAGAAAAGCCTGAACATTTGGTTTGGCCGCTCCGCGCTTCGCGCTACGCGACCAAACCAAATTTTCAGGCTCTTCTAAACTCGAAATTTTACTTCATGCTTAGCCTGGGAGTGGAAAACACTCGTTTAAGTCTTTTATAATTTCTAATAAGCTTTCTTTTTCTTGTTCTGTGTAATTCTGCCCTATTCCACGGTTATTCTCCATAATTATAAGGAATTATACTAAATTTCCAATTTGATTGACAATTTATTTTGATATATTGACAATTAAATTTAACAAATTGGTGATTCCAGCTATGGCCACATTGAAAATGTATAATTTTGGTCTGTAATCTACTAATTAAATTATTTATTTCTAGAAGTCGAAGACCTAGAGTTTTTCAAATCAGACATAACCAGGGATTTTTATACTTATGCATACGAGTTTTTAAAATTAGTTCCATTTAAAGTTTTAAACGAATGTTTTCCAGTCCCAGACTAAGCATGAAGTAAAATTTCGAGTTTAGGAAAGCCTGAAAATTTGGTTTGGTCGCGTAGCGCGAAGCGCGGAGCGGCCAAACCAAATTTTCAGGCTTTCCTAAACTCGAAATTTTACTTCATGCGCCACGCGTATTTAACACTGAAAGCACTTAAATATTGTGAACAAGTAAACTTTACTTGAAATCAGTGTCTCGTACGCGTGGCGCATGAAGTAAAATTTCGTGTTTAGAAAAGCCTGAAAATTTGGTTTGGCCGCTTCGCGCTACGCGACCAAACCAAATTTTCAGGCTTTTCTAAACTCGAAATTTTACTTCATGCTTAGCCTGGGAGTGGAAAACACTCGTTTAAGTCTTTTATAATTTCTAATAAGCTTTCTTTTTCTTGTTCTGTGTAATTCTGCCCTATTCCACGGTTATTCTCCATAATTATAATAAATTATACTAAATTTCCAATTTGATTGAGTATAAGTATAGTATAAGTTTATTAATTTCCAATTACAAATGATTACATTCCTGGATGAGTCATAACAAAAACATTAAACTACGTATTATTAGTGCATACTTGAAAACTATGTTAGTGATATGGTGGATTAATATAATATACATGCATTTCAAATAAATTAGTAATAGTAAAAAAACGAGTTAAAACCTAAAACTAAGGTATATAACATTTTAAAAAGATTTTGTATATCGTGTAAATCACAAATGGACACATAAGTAGTACATGTAACACAAAGCATATCAAGCTGAATATAAATTACTATAATTAATTTGCTTCACAAAATTAAATAATTGTAATGTATGTAAAATACCGTAGGTTAATAATAGTAAAAAAGAACTAGTTAAAACTTAAAACTAACATTATAAAAAAATTCAATATATACATGCATTTCAAATTAGTTTGTAATAGTAAAAGAAAAAAATGGTGATGTGTCCATCATAGTACTTTCCCCCGTAAATTGCGTATTAAATCACTTTAAATATTTGTAGCATTATTATTTTCAAAATGTCTTCAACTTTTTGATAACTACAACTTTTATTTGAAACATTTTTCAATTGGATCAACACATACTGACACAAACCAATGACTAGATACAAAACACTATTTATTGAATATCTCAAAAACTAAGAGTGCTATGACAAAAAGTGAAGATACAAAAAATCTTTAATATTTTATTACCTACAACTTTTATTTGAAACATTTTCCAATTGTATCAACACACACATTGACACAAATCAATGACTAGATAAAAAACACTATTTATTAAATATCTCAAAAACTAAGAGTGCTATGACAAAAAGTGAGTCACAAAAAATCTTTAGTTTTTTATTTCCTACAACTTTTATTTGAAACATTTTTCAATTGTATCGACACATACACTGTCACACATCAATAACTAGATAAAACACAACTTTTGAAATATCTCAAAAACTAAGAGTGCTATGACAAAAAGTAAGTGAACAATACATCTTCATTTTGTTATTATCTACAACTTTTATTTGAAATAATTTTTTGTTTGATGAACATTTATTGAAAAAATCTGAAAAAACTGAAAAACGCTAAGAGTAAAGTACCACTTCCGGTTTTCCGATATTCACCAAAAGCTTTTCAGTTCTTCCGATTGTAACAAAAAGCCCAGACTAAGCATGAAGTAAAATTTCGAGTTTAGAAAAGCCTGAAAATTTGGTTTGGTCGCGTAGCGCGAAGCGCGGAGCGGCCAAACCAAATTTTCAGGCTTTTCTAAACTCGAAATTTTACTTCATGCGCCACGCGATTTAACACTGAAAGCACTGAAATATTGTGAACAAGTAAACCTCACTTGAAATCAGTGTCTTGTACGCGTGGCGCATCAAGTAAAATTTCGAGTTTAGAAAAGCCTGAAAATTTGGTTTGGCCGCTCCGCGCTTCGCGCTACGCGACCAAACCAAATTTTCAGGCTTTTCTAAACTCGAAATTTTACTTTATGCTTAGCCTGGGAGTGGAAAACACTCGTTTAAGTCTTTTATAATTTCTAATAAGCTTTCTTTTTCTTGTTCTGTGTAATTCTGTCCTATTTCGCGGTTATTCTCCATAATTATAAGGAATTATACTAAATTTCCAATTTGATTGACAATTTAATTTGATATATTGACAATTTAATTTAACAAATTGGTGGTTCCAGCTATGGCCACAATGAAAATGTATAATTTCGGTCTGTAATCTACTAATTAAATTATTTATTTCTATTTTGCTATTTATTGGGCAGGTTTGCTTTATAATACGCAATTTTATTTGCCCATTAGTTTACTAGATAAATAAATTTACTCCACAAATAGTTATCTAATGATTTATTAATCGTTTAGAATACCGGGCATTAATATTAAATTTATTTAATACTGCAATTTATATTTTTGTAACTGTAACTAAAATTAACCGTCAGCCGTTTTATAAAATTAATAATAATAAGCCGATCCATCAAATTGAACTTCATCTTAAATCAATGTTTTAGCGCGTGGCGCATGAAGTAAAATTTCGAGTTTAGAAAAACCTAAAGATTTGGATTTTTCAATCTTTTCTCAACTCGAAGTTTTATTTCGTCCCTAACCAAGGATTGGAAACACTTTGGCCATAATCAAAATCCAATCCAAAATTCTAATCCGTCTTATTCATATTTTTTTTATTGATCTCTAAGTTTTCTGTTCATGTGGTAACACAAATACTCGATCGGATTTAGTTTTTGTCCATCGCTGTACCAGCTCTTTCTGTTCAAAATTACAATAAACACAAATTAATGTTAAGCATCTAAATTTACTTCAACTTAGTAATTAAGCATAATGTTGTAAACATTTGATGGTATTCCATATTTAATTAAACAAACTTTTTTTTACAATACGTGTTTTTTTCATTGAAACAGCGTTTAAAACATTAACAATTAAAAACATGGTTAAAACACGTTTAAAACGTGTCTAAAACAGAACGTACAGGGCATTTTTCTTTTGAGTATACATATCCCGATAATTAAAGCGTTTTCAAAATTTGCGGGAATTTGTTGTTTTAAAGCGGTTGATTTGAGGTCTTTAACGAGTGTTTTCCACTCCCAGACTAAGCATGAAGTAACATTTCGAGTTTAGAAAAGCCTAAGAATTTGGATTTTGGACATCCAAATTAGTCTTTTCTAAACTCAAAATTTTACTTCATGCGCCACGCTTAAAATCACTGATTTACAGTGAAGTTAAAAAACACACGAATACAACAACGATTATAGGCAACCTAATATACGTTTCAGTTATCGGGTTGCCTATAATCACTGTTTTAAACAATTTGTTCAGCGCAGAATTTGACTCCCGTTGTATTCACATCTACATATTGGATTGCTAAAGCCGTATATTTTAAACTTAGTGATATTTCATTGTTTTATACGTGTAGCGCATGAAGTAAAATTTCGAGTTTAGAAAAGCCTAATTTGGATTGGCCGCTACGCTTCGCTACGCTACTTCATGCTTAGTCTGGGAGTGGAAAACCCTCGTTTAAAGATTCAAATTGAAATTTAAAAAAAAAACAACGAATGTCGTAAAGTTTACAGGGTATGCATATGTATACCTGAAAGAAAAATTCCCTGTATTTAAAAATATCATTTATGCACACACAGTTGTGATATTTTATTGTAATAAAATGTTATGTTTAATAATGTAATTTGGGTTTTTTCCAGAACGGAATACTAAGATTTTTGAGAGTTTGCCAGCGGAACTGGAAGTAAGCGTGTGGGACGCACTAATGTTAAGATAAAGTTCTTCCGGAGACTTACCGTTTAGCCGCAAATTGTATTTTAAGTTCCAATTTTGAGGTTATATAGGTTGGTATATTTGGGTAAATAAGCACATTACAGGAATACATTGTACACATGATGAAATTATTTCCAAAATTATGACGTAAATAATCAAAATTGTAGTATTATCTTTATTTATACAGCGAAAATCACGATATTTATTTTACACTAAATATATCGTGTACTGACGTTTATTTGAAATAATGGATATATAAATTGGATCCATTAGAAAATTACAAATATTTTAATATATGATATAAAAAAGTAGATGGCGCTACCTTTACGCGGAAACGAGAATATTATGATATTGTACCATTACTTTACTAGAAATTATGGTTATAGAAGTTAGAGACAAATTAGAATATTTCAATTACAAAATTAATTTTTTACGTTATAATCCCAGTCATTCGAAAAAAATTTTAGTAAGCGGATCTTTTTTAAAATTTTAATACACTTTGCGCCATCTATTTTTCTATACCAAAAGCTAAAATACTCATAATCTAAACATGAATAATAATCTAGAATTATATATTCATTAGTTTAAATAAACGTCAGTAGACGTCAGATTTAGTGTGAAATGAATATTGTGATTTTGGCTGTATAAATGAAGGTAATACTACAATTTGGATTATTTTCGTCATAATTTTAGAGATAATTTCATTATGTGTACAATTTTTACCTGTAATATGCTTATTCACCCGAAAATACCAACGTATATAACCTCAAAATCGGAACTTAAAGTACGATTTGCGGCTAAATGGTAAGTCTCCGAAAGAACTTTATCCTAACATTTGTGTGTCTCACACATGTCTACACCCGGCTCAATTTAAAACAATTAAAAAATCGGAGTATTTCGATCTGGAGAGTAACCATATAATTTAGCAAATTTAAGATAAGAAAAAAAAAAACGTTTTAAACCAATTTAACGTTAGAACATGTTTTAAACAAATTTAAAATTTAAAACATGTTTAAAACAAAACCTTTTAAAACAGGACGGCTGTTTAAAACACTGTTTTTAAACATGTTTAAAACACTGTTTTTAAACATGTTTAAAACACTGTTTTTAAACAAATTGTTTTAAACATAACAACCCTGATATAATTACTATTTTCATCTCAGTCAATAGCCAGCATAATTGAATAGCTAATATGTATTTTCAACTATTCTAAAATAATCAATTATAATTATCACAGATTAGTTATTAGCGTTCATCAGCATTTAATGTCTTCGCAAATATTGTGATTTACAAAAATACATTAAAGACGTTGTTTTGTTGTCTCTTCACTTGGTATGTTTTTGAGTTTACTTTTAAGTTTGAAATTGTTTTTAGATCAGACGTAAATTGTAATTTCTACGAGTTAGTATGCTGCTATTTAAACGCTGAAAACTCGGCATGTTGTTTTTAGTGGACCCTTGTTTGTGGATGAAATATTTTCCAAAAATAGGTATACGTTTAGGAAAGTATACACTTTTTGCTTGTCGCAATAGAATGATTTCTACGTTCACCGGTATTTCATAAAAATTTTAATTAAAACAAACATTTTGTTTTTTAATAAAAGGTGTTTTTTTATTGAAACAGCGTTTAAAATTTTAACAATTAAAAGCATGTTTAAAACACGTTTAAAACAGAACATACAGGGCGTTTTTCTTTTGAGTATACATATCCCGATAATTAAAGCGTTTTTAAAATTTGCGGGAATTCGTTGTATCAAAGCGGTTAATTAGAGGTCTTTAACGAGTGTTTTTTACTCCCAGACTAAGCATGAAGTAAAATTTCGAGTTTGGAAAAGCCTACGAATTTGGTTTGGCCACGTAGCGAAGCGGAGCGGCCAATCAAAATTAGGCTTTTCTAAACTCGAAATTTTACTTCATGCGCCATGCTTAAAAACACTGATTTACAGTGAAGTTCAAAAAACACACATACAACAACAATTATAGGCAACCTAATATACGTTAGAGTTATTGGGTTGCCTATAATCACTGTTTTAAACAATTTGTTCAGCACAGAATTTGGCTCCCGTTTTATTCACATCTACATATTGGATTGCTAAAGCCGTATATTTTAAACTTAGTGCTATTTCATTGTTTTATACGTGTGGCGCATGAAGTAAAATTTCGAGTTTAGAAAAGCCTAATTTGGATTGGCCGCTCCGCTTCGCTACGCGGCCAATCCAAATTTTCAGGCTTTTCTAAACTCGAAATTTTACTTCATGCTTTGTCTAGGAGTGGAACACCCTCGTCTAAAAATTCAAATTAAAATCTTTTTAAAAAACAACGAATGTCGTAAAATTTACAGTGTATGCATATTTATACCTGAAAGAAAAATTCACTGTATTATTAAATTCACATTTATGCACACATATTTGATATTTTCTTGTAATAAAATGTTATGTTTAATAATGTAATTTGAAATATCTTCAACAATTTAGCTTAAATTTAAAAATGTAAGCAAAAAATCTTAATGAAGTAGTATAAAATGTAATTTAGCAAATTTAAAATAATTTAAAAAACATTTTAAACAAATTTAACGCTTAAAACATGTTTTAAACATGTTAAAGATTTAAAACAAAGCCGTTTAAAACACGGCTGTTTTTAAACATGTTTAAAACACTGTTTTTAAAACAAAGTGTTTTAAACATAACAACCCTGGCGTAATCACGTCCTAAATGATTTTTTTTTCTGGAATATCTACAAAACATTGAATAACTAAATTAGTGACGATGTGAAGTGTTCCTTTGTGACGATTTGTGATTTTTTCATTTATTTATTTACCAAAATAAATTCACTGGGAATGGGCACCAATTTGAATTCTCAAAAAATTTGAAAAACTATTTTCGGAGAAAAAATCTATCTTAAAATAAACTAATATCTATCTATCTATCTATCCTTTATTGGTGCATTAACATAATGTTTTACACAAGTCATTACATGTAATAGTAATAGTAATAATTAAAAATTAAATAAATTAAAAAAAAAATTAAAAACACAAATATACACACTTAATTAAGGCTACTATGTCGGTGTAATGATTAGTTGTCAAAACATAACAAATTGATCTTGCAAGCAGAACCATTAAAAATAATATTTGTATAAAATTACTCGCAACAAAAATGAGACAAAACAACAAATTAAAAGGTAAATGTATAAATAAAATGATTAATAAATATAATTCAAAACAGCATAAAATGAGACAAACGACAAATTAAAAGTTAAATGTATAAATAAAATAATAACTAAATATAATCTATAAATGTTGCAACAAAAAACACTTTAAACAAGTTTACAGAAACGACGAATTAAAAGTTCAATATATAAAGAAAATAAAATAATAAATAAATATATTAACAAAAAAGTTTAACAATTAAAAAAGTTGAAATAGTTGCCAAATAAAAATACAAACAATTAAACCAATATAAACAAACAACGAATTAAAAGCTCAATTAATTGAAATATGATAATAAATAATATATAATTACAAAATTATTATCAAAAATAATAAAGAATGCAAAAAAAAATATGTAATAAATTCCGAATTAAAAACCTATGTATTGATAAAACATTCATCGTTCAGTTCATCAAATAAGTTCGAGTTTAATAACTCTTCGCAGCTGTAAAAGGCGTTTTCTATTAAAAAATACTTCACTTTTTGCTTAAACTCATTTAGAGGTAAACTGCGGACACTGATAGGGAGAATATTATAAAATTTGATACCAAGATATCTAACTCCCGTCTGTGAACTGCTTAATCTGTACGATGGTGGGTATATGTTATTGCCTTGCCTAGTTCTATGATTATGTATGGAATCATGCCTTCGAAATGTATTTAGATGCGACTTTATATAAACAATACACTCATAAATATATAAACTTGGCAACGTTAAAATTTAAATGTCTTTAAAAATTTGTTGACAATCATCCCGATAACCCAGACCACCTAAAATTCGCACAGCCCGCCTCTGTAATCCGAATATACGATGCCGGATTGCAGAATCGCCCCACATTATTAGTCCGTATTATAGGCGAGACTGAAAAAGACCATAATAGGCTGTGACTAGAACTTCTTTGCTAACTTCTGTCGACAGCTGACGCAGTATAAAAATTGTTTTAGCTAATCTATTGGCCAAATTTTCTCCATGTACTGCCCATCTTAAGGTGATATTCAAATGTATGCCAAGAAATTTTGTATTTATATGTTTACTAATAGCGCCCGTAAGCGAGAAGTTTAAATTTACTGACTTATTTTCATTTAATTTTAAGCTGTTACTAATAAACCATTTAGAGGCCAATGACTGCGCCTCTTCATCTAAGCTAACTGCAGTTTCGAGATGTTTTGCAGTACTGCGAGTTGTGTCGATGGCATATAAAATTATTTTATGACTTAATAGGTAGTCAGGAAGATCGTTTATAAAAATAAAGAATAACAAAGGCCCAAGTATTAAAACTTGGGGTACCCCAAGTATAATAGGCAACTGGTCTGATATCCCATGTTTACTCATAACTCGTTGATATCTTCCAGACAAGTATGATATAATTAAGGCACAGCTGTTTGGATGAAAACTGTAGAAATATAATTTTCTGAACAATATTTCATGAGAGACGCAGTCAAAGGCCTTTGATAAGTCAAGAAAAGAGGCCGATAGTATTTCACCATTTTCAAAGGAGTCTACTACAAATTCTGTAAACTTTAAAACTGCACCTGTCGTCGAATAACCCTTTCTAAAACCAAATTGCTGAGAACGGATAATATTGTTCAGTTCCAGATAGTCAGCGATCTGACTACATAAAACGTTTTCAAAATTTTTTGCAAATATTGGTTCCAGCGATATTGGTCTAAAATTATCAGGATTACTTGTGCTTCCTTTTTTATGAATAGGTATTACCTTAGATATTTTAAGAGCATCCGGAAAGGAGTTTGTACGAATGCTAAGGTTTATTAGAGACGTAAGGGGAGTAATAATACTATCACAAACTGCTCTCACTACGTCTACACGTATACCATATTCCGAACTTGGCACTGTGTAACTTCAGAAAAAATAAAGTAGTCATTGCAGGCGGTAATAGATAAATAACGAAAAATAAAGTATCAAAAATTGTCGCAAAGGAATATTTTACATCTTCACTAATTTTTGTTCATTATGTTTAATAGATATTCCAGAAAAAAATAAAATTTAAGTCAAGATTACACTAGTTTACCAATATTTCATATTTTTTTACGGAACAGTAAAAGTAGAAAACATTTTATTGAGACAAGCAATAAGTGTATACTTTCCTTAAAGTATACTTATTTTTGTAAAACGTTTCATACATAAATAAGGATGCAGTAAAGACAACAACATGCCGAGCTTTCAGCGTTTAGATAGCGGCATACTACCTTTTAACACGGTTCTAAGGATGATATTAATATTTTCGGATCATTAAAACGTTTTAGTAGATTACTATTGTTAGTTAACGACTAATAATTGAATAGCGTGGTACATCAGGCTTAATTCTTTTACATAACCTAAATTGTTATAAGAGAATAGTGTTATTTAGAATTTGTTTAATAATGCTATAAATCATACATGTATAAAGTTAAAAAATATACTGATCAGGTATTTAGTACATTTTGAACTTCACTTGAAATCAGTGTTTTATACGCGTGGCGCATGAAGTAGTGTTGTCAGTTAGCGAAAATTCTCGAGCACGTTCTCTATGACCGAAATGGCGAAATATAGAGAATGTTCTGTTGGACCTTGATAATTTACATGCTTCCGCTCGCTGTTTTCTCGTGGGCTAAATGCGCCGTCATCATTTATCCTCGTCACAATCTTCAAATGTAATATAATAACTCTAAAACAAACAGCGTGTGTCTCGCTGAGTCACATAAATTAAAAAATAAATATTTATATAATATTAATTATACTCCTTTGAAAACGATATCCTTAGTCAGCTAAAACAAAAAGAAAGAATGCAACAGTGTGTGCGAGGAGGATAATTGATGACGGCGCATCTAGCCCGCGAGACAACAGCGAGCAGAGGCATAAAAATGATTTCGGTCATCCCTCAACAGAACGGTCTCTATAGTTCGCCATTTCGGTTACAGAGAACGTGCTGGAGAATTTCCATCAACTCACAACACTAGCATGAAGTAAAATTTCGAGTTTAGAAAAGCCTTCAAATAAACTTTGGTCGCTCCCCTTTTTGGCTTTTCTATACTCGAAATTTTAATTCGTTCTTAATATGGAAGTAGAGACACTCATTAGAAGTAAAATTAATCAAATAATTCAACAGAAAAAGAACATTTTCATAAATATTGACAAAGTGTAATATAACCTCTAAATTATTTGATTACAGTGCAATGTTGCCACGTTCATTTTATTAATAGTTCAAAACTAACTAATTGCAGGTACATTTTGTTCTATTAGTACGAAATGTTAGTATCGTGTTTGTACCCGTCTAGTAGAGATTAACTAGCATCAAGCTATACTGATATTAACGGCAATTCTATTAATAAGTTTGTTAATATTTCAGTGGGATTTTGTTAAGTTAATTATAATAAATTAAAATGTTCCTTTAAAGCTTTAAAATCTTGGTAATTTATGCAGAATTGATCAAATGTAAAGACACAATGAACAGCAATTAAATTCATCACCCACACGTGCAATTGCTGCCACTTAAAACGAGAACTTGAACAATTTTTGTGGGATTTTGTAATAGCATAAATCCACGAGGAATATTTTTCTTAAAAAAAAAATATGCTTACATGTTGGCTCTAAAATAATCAGAAAAGATAACATTCCAATATGAAGAAATTAATACTGAAAATCCTGTTTTGTTTTATTCATCTACACCCTGTATAGGTTTTTAATTGAAATTCACTTGGTTTATTTTACTTATAATTTATTAGTAAAACTAACCAAGTGAATTTTTATTAAAAACCTATCTATTTTTATATACAACTTACATATTTATCAGTCAAAGAAAATATATCTCAACCTGAGAGATGCATGCACGTAATCCGTACAGTTTAAACCAGGGTTGTTAAAAACGTTTTTTTTTTTTATTTTAATTAAAACAAACAGTTTGTTTTAACAAAACGTGTTTTTTTTCATTGGAACAGCGGTTGAAACATTGACAATAAAAAAACATGTTTAAAACGTGTCTAAAACATGTTTAAAACACGTTTAAAACACGTTTAAAACGTGTTTAAAACAGAACATACACGGCATCTTTCTTTTAAGTATACATATCCCGATAATTACAGCGTTTTTTAAATTTGCGAGAATTCGTTTCAAAGCGGTTAATTTGGGGCTTTTAACGAGTGTTTTCCACTCCCAGACTAAGCATGAAGTAAAATTTCGAGTTTAGAAAAGCCTAAGAATTTGGATTGTCCGCGTAGCGAAGCGGAGCGGCCAATCCAAAATAGGCTTTTCTAAACTCGAAATTTTACTTCATGCGCCATGCTTGAAAACACTGATTTACAGTGAAGTTCAAAAACACACACATACAACAACAATTATGGGCAACCTAATATACGTTAGAGCTATTGGGTTGCCTATAATCACTGTTTTAAACAATTTGTTTAGCGCAAAATTTGACTCACGTTTTATTCACATCTACATATTAGAGATTGCTCAAGCCGTATATTTTAAACTTTACGATATTTCAGTGTTTTGCACGCGTGGCGCATGAAGTAAAATTTCGAGTTTAGAAAAGCCTAATTTGGATTGGCCGCTTCGCTACGCGGCCAATCCAAATTTTCGGGCTTTTCTAAACTCAAAATTTTACTTCATGCTTAGTCTGGGAGTGGAAGACCCTCGTTTAAAGATTCAAATTGAAATCTTTTAAAAAAGTAACGCATGTCGTAAAATTTACAGTGTATGCATACGTATACCTGAAAGAAAAATTCCCTGTATTTAAAAATCATATTTATGCACACACAGTTGTGATATTTTATTGTAATAAAATATTAAATTTAATAATGTAATTTAAAATATCTTCAGCACTTTAGTTACAATTTAAAAATGTAAACAAAAAGTCTTAATAAATTAGTATAAAATATAACTTAGCAAATTTAAGAAAATATTAAAGAACGTTTTAAACAAATTTAACGTTTAAAAGATGTTTTAAACAAATTTAAGATTTAAAACAAAACCGTTCAAAACACGACGGCTGTTTTTAACATGTTTAAAACACTGTTTTAAAACAAACTGTTTTAAACATAACAACACTGGTTTAAACATAAAATATACCGTGTGTCTCACTTAAAAGGACCTAAGCTGTAGCAGCTTTATTTTTGAAGAAAAATGATATATTATAAAATCGGGTGTTGATTGCTACAATCTGCCGGTAACAGATTTTTTCTAAATATTATTAACCCTTTACTGCACATTTTTTTAATTTTAACAAAACAAATATTTGTTAGTGTTAAAACTGTCAGGGAATACGGAAAAAATAATGAAAGAAATCTATATTATTGCTTTTATTTATTAATAAAAATCTGTCAAAATCTGCGTATATGATTCATATATTTTAGTAACAGCAGATGGATAAAATCAACGTACATACCCCTTTAAACAATAAAGTATTATAACATGTAATTTAAATGGAATATAAGTACTTTTTTGAAAGCAGTATATCGGAGGACGCAACCCAATCTGAACGCTAGACTCGAATCTGCTTGAATAAACGGCCATACCACGGATGCCAAACAATTTTGTACGTTAAAAAATATGTACATACGTCTCTGATACTTGCGTAGTTAATATACAATACAACCCGCAAATGGAAATATAAAATTGTATTTACTATGACGTTTTTTATAAAGTCTATCATAGAGATTTTTCTGAGCTTTTCAACAATGTAATCATTTTATAGGCATAGGTTATGTTAGGTTTCAATGGCAGCAGTTAGACCGCTTACTTAGGCCCAAACGGCTCCTTGTGATACCATAAAGGTAAAAAGGAGTCAGATCTCCCCTCCCTCCCCACCTATACAAACCAATCGGAGCACCTAATGAACCCGATCAGATTTCTTACATCTAGAGGTGCGAGGTCCGCTAGTCCATTCGCGTAGTGCATACCAAGGTACTTGATTCTTTTCCCTTCAAGAGCAGGGTATTGTCCCAGATAGTGGAGTACCGTCTCTTCCTCCTCAAGACCCATCTTTTGTGCATGTCTGCCTAGGAGGCCGTGGCCCGTGAGGATGCCTACCGCCTTCTTTATGTCGATTCTGCTAAGTGCAATTAATCTGTTGCTGTTTAGAGTATCCCATATATGGTTGACCGATACTATCATTTGGTCCCTAAGTAGTCTCTTGCATTCCACAAGAGGAATGTAGGTGGAGAGTTCAGTAGACAGGTCCTTCATTCTTGCCCCCTTCCTTGCAAGGTCGTCGGCAATTGAATTCCCAATGATATCACTGTGACTAGGTACCCACATGAGTCCCTCGTCACATTAATTTGCAAGCCTATTTAGCGATTTTTTACAGTCTCTGACCACCTTCGAGGTGCAGTACGGACTATTCAGTATCTTAATGGCGGCTTGGCTATCGGTAATAAACCTGATGCGGTTCCTCTGAGGGTTATTTTTGTGGATCCAGTCTACTGCCACTCGGATGGCCATAACCTCTGCCTGAAGAATGTTACAGTGGTTTGGGAGTCTAAAAGACTTTTTGGGGTCGAAATCCTGTAAGAAGATTCCTCCCCCTACTCTTTTCAGACTTGGACCATCTGTAAAGAGCCAGACGTCCTTGCCTTAAACTATCTTGCCCTCTAACAATTTGGTTTTGTCCGGGATGAAAGTGAAGAACTTATTTTCAAATTTAAGTTCTGGAGTGCAACTTTCAGTCTTCAGGCGGATTTTTTAGACTTGCATTACATTTTCTCTGAAGAAAATGTAAAAAACTACAAATAAAAGTTGGACATGGATTTTTTTCAATTATTTATGTAAATGACCAAAAATAATGTGCCATTAAATTTAAACTCTAAAAATAATTTAAACTAATAAATATTTACTGATTACTATTATAAATTTCTCAAAAAAATACCAAAAAGTGTTTAAGCTGTGAACCATTGTCTTTAATGCAAAGTTGCCAAGGTTTTGAAACGCCATTTTGTGTCCTAATTAGCATATCCCGTGGAATATTTACTGCAGGACTTGCAATTCGAACTTTAAGGTCGTAAAAAGAATCCATGGCCAACTTTTGCTTGCTTTGTTTTTTCTCAAAGAAAATGTAATGGAGGCCTATGAAATTATTACATCGAAAACTCTATATAAAAAAGTATGTTTTTAAAAAAAAATGGCGGATGACGTCATTACGACGAGATTGCCGCCCTTAGAAAACATCTGTTACAGGCAGATTGTAGCAATGAACAACCGATTTTATAATATACAGGATGTCCACATTGATTGATTTAAAAAATCATCAATAGCTTTGTCATTTTTGACTTTAGGATAAAATGTCACAGACCAATTTTTGTTCAGAATTTAATTTCCTATCGATTGGGAATATTGTGTACTGGGTGTCCCGTTTGAAAAAAAAATTGAACATCGCGTTCGCGAATTATGTCAAAATGTTCTTTTTTTTTTTTTTCAAACGGAACACCCGTTTCCACCATCGCAATCAGCGGACAAAATACCACTAGTTTAAGTGACTTTGTAGTTCCAATAATAACGAAGTTAGCAATAGTGCCGACTTAAGTTTGAAAACCATGTATATAATACGCCAAATGAAATATTTAAATATTTTTATATTATAAAGATTGTCCCGGCGTAATATATAGAATTTTTAAAGTTCGTTTGTTAAATTGCAATTGTTAAATTGCAAATCAACAAATTAGAAATTCGTTGATAATACAAATAATATTAGATGTGACATGCGACCTTGCAGCTGCATTCTACAAAATATGGGTAGAAAATGCTGTTGTAACATTATTAAAACGATGAGCAAGTATGAATTAAATACAGGGTGTCTACGCTAAACCGTTCATTAAAAGTTTATGGAGTTGCCATTGCACTAAAAATTTGAAAAAAATCCTTGTCATACGGTTGAATCAGTTCTCCTCATGTGAAATATTTTCAACTTTATATCACTTCCGGTTCCACCGGAAGTAGCACCAAATTTGTTATTTTAAATAGAACACCCTATATATTAGTAATTTTTAGAATTCCTCGTTTAAATTGCAACATATTCTATTCGAAAATATGTACACTTATCTCTTATAGTTTTCAAGAAAAAAAAAATATTTCTAAAATTTTGACCTTTAAAAGGCATCTTGAAATCTGTCTGTAACTTCTCTTAAGAATGAGATAAAAATATGATTTATATCTCTACTTGTACCTAGAGGATGCCTTTATAAGTATAATAATTGAAAACTGTCAATTTTGACAATAAGTGTTCTTAAAATGTCAATATCGAAGTGTCCTCTTCAATATCTCGTAATTCAATTTTTTTAAAAGGAATGACTCATTTTTTATAACATGGTACGATTGGGGGGAAGATTTCCCACAAAAAAGTATTAACAACTATACTCCTAAAGCAAGTGGTTTTCGAATTATTTCGAAGATTCGTTTTTCGTCGCATTTATGCAGGGAATAATGCGCGTATAAGTCTCAACTGAATTTTAGTAGGCAAGTAGTAATGCTTTTGTTTTGCAAACGGCAACCTCATAAACTTTTAACGAACGGTTTAGCGTAGACACCCTGTATATCCTGGGAATTTCATTACATTTAGAAACGACGATTGTACATTTTTAGATATTCGTTGTTTATTTTTATAGAGTTTAATTTGAAGCTTTAAACGAGCGTTATCCACTCCCAAGTTAAGCATGAAGTAAAATTTCGAGTTTAGAAAAGCCTGAAAATTTGGTTTGGTCGCGTAGCGCGATGCGGCCAAACCAAATTTTCAGGCTTTTCTAAACTCGAAATTTTACTTCATGCGCCACGCGTATTTATTAAACACCGATTTCAATTTAGGTTTATTTGTTTACAATATTTCAATGTTTTCAGTTTTTAATACGCGTGGCGCATGAAGTAAAATTTCGACTTTAGAAAAGCCTGAAAATTTGGTTTGGCCGCTCCGCGCTTCGCGCTACGCGACCGAACCAAATTTTCAGGCTTTTCTAAACTCGAAATTTTACTTCATGCTTAGCCTGGGAATGGACAACACTCGTTAGGGATAATTTATATTAATTTTTCAAGTGTTTAATGACTTTTTCACATTCTTGATTTATGAGTTACGATTTCTTCTTTAAATTCAATTCACACAAAAATCAGGTAAAAATAACAAAATTTTGACTTTGAGTGGACATAACTTAAAGACTACAGAAGGGGCATTTTCTAATTTTTACATATTTTTAAAAAGCATAGTTTTTTTAACACCCGCAGAAAGTTTTATGTAAATTCATGCTTGGTTTTTTGAGTTGTGATGGTTTTTAAATACAACTTCTTCAAAAATCAGGATGAACAATAAACTACGTGACTACTATTGTACATTTTTGGATATTCGTTTTTTTTTTTAAAGAGTTTAGTTTGAAGCTTTAAACGAGTGTTATTCACTCCTAGGTTAGGCCTATTAAAATTCAATTGCGGTTTATGCGCGCATTATACCCTGCATAAACGCGACGAAAAACGAATTTTCGAAATTATTCGAAAACTACTTGCTTTAGGAGTATAGTTGTATAATACTTATTTATAAGAAATTTCCCGGCCAATCGTACTATGTGATAAAAATAGGGTCATTCCATTTGAAAAAATTGAATTACTAGATATTGAAGAGGGCATTTAGATATTGACATTTTAAGAATACTTATTGTCAAAATCGACAGTTTTCAATTAATTCACTCATAGAGGCATTCTCGAGGTACAAGTAGAGGTGTATATCATATTTTTATCTTATTCTTAAGAGAAGTTAGAGACAGATTTCAAGATGCCTTTTAAAGGTCAAAATTTTAGAAATATTTTTTTTTCTTGAAAACTATAAGAGATAAGTGTACATATATTCGAATAAAATATATTGAAATTTAAATGAGGAATCTAAAAAATTACTAATACATAGGGTGTTATATTTAAAATAACAAAGTCGATGCTACTTCCGGTGGAACCGGAAGTGATATAAAGTTGAAAATATTTCACATAAGGAGAACTGATTCAACCATATGACAAGGATTTTTTTTAAATTTTTAGTGCAACGGCAACCTCATAAACTTTTAACGAACGGTTTAGCGTAGACACCCTGTATAAATCACAGTAAATAAATATCTTCTTTTGTATAAAATTCCGACAGTCAACGTGTTAATTACCTAAGTTACTAATACTAGGTATGTACAGCTTCATGAATGCATAAATAATTCATAGCCTAGACCAGGTGTGTCCAACCTTTTACCTTCGCTGGGCCACATTCGCCAAAGACGAGTTGTCTTGTGCCGCAATAAGTAAAAAGAAAAAAAAAACCGTTTCACATATTATTACTTACCATAAGTGAAGAGGGGAAAAAGCAAACATTCATTACTAAAAATTAAAATTGTTAATAACGGGCTAAATATAGTCAGGCTTTTCTAAACTCGAAATGTTACTTCATGCTTAATCAAGGACTGGAAACACACGTTGTAAGCTTCAAATTGAACGCGTTCATAAAAAAATCAACGCTTCCTGAAAATGTACAGTCTAAATGTATACTTAAAAAATCCCCGTATGGCTAAATTGTCTAAAATCTATAAAATTAAACAGAAACGTATAAAAATACTGAATTCTTTAAAAATATTATAATTTAATTGGTTCTAATGTTCAATTTAAGTATACATTCTCCGATTCTTCTTTGACAAGCGTTCAATTTGAAACTTCTAGCCAGTGTTTCCACTCCCAGATTAAGCATGAAGTAAAATTTCGAGTTGGGAAAAGCGCGACCAAACCAAATTTTCAGGCTTTTCTAAACTCGAAATTTTACTTCATGCGCCACGCGCATGTAACAATGAAATATTAGAAAGTTTAAAAATGTATACCAAAGCTAAAGTAATATGGTAAAGCAATATATTCTCAACTTTATAATATTTTAGCATTTTATACGCGTTTAGAAAAGCAGAAACATTCAAAAAAGAGAAAAAAAAAAACATGACATATTTTCTTAAACAATGAATTTAGCAATTTGCGCTTGGGCCGCATTCACATTCACCCCTGGCCTTTATACACATAAACATGTTTCAAAAATGTATTTACAAACATTTGAATACTAAAATGGTATCTTAATGAATTCTGTATTTATTAATCATGGGATGTCCGTTGAAAATTGATAAAGTGCAACTGATAATAAATTAATATCACAAAATTATGATTAAAAGTAGAATTAAGAGTTATAATAATATAAGAGATTGCACAAATGCTAGTTAGTAATTATGAATTAATTATTTAAAATTTCATAAAATTTTATTAATCTCGGATAAGAATCCGAGTCTAGGAACTATTTCTAACTAGAGAATAACGAGAACATATAAGCACAAGAAATGGATGTTTGCTTCGGTTACCGAATCATAATACAAAAACATTCGAAAGATCTCCAAACTATGCTAGAATAACTCAATACAATAAGCTTCCTCCAGAAATAAAAATATAAAAATCTACAAACATTTAAAAAAACAGGTCAAAAACTTCCTCGTGCAAAAGAGTTATTATACTATACAGGAGTTTATGACTGATCATTTATAAATGTATACAGGGTGTCCCGTTAATGTGGGGAAATGGCTTACCTATCCTGGGATAAAAATATGATGATTTAACATAACTTATCTATATCCAAAAGTTTACGGTTAAGCCGGAATTAGTCTTCAAAGTTCAAAAAAAATATTATCAATTTACTTTATAACATTTGAACGCTATATTCGATCCGACTAAAAAAATACATCTTGAAAAATTAGTTCATTTAAAAGCTTTTTTGTCTCTTAATAAAGTTTAATATCTTGTACGGTTTTGCCACAAAAAAATAAAAGTAAATGATTTTTTTTATTATTTAGTAAAAACGAAATCTAGTTTTTCGGGTGATTAAAAATACATGCTTTCTTTATCGCCGCTATTGTTTAACAAACGTCAATTGTGTATAATATAAATTAACGAGTGTTTATTGAGAATCAATTGTTATCTTCATTATGGTTTATAATTATTCATATTCCTTCGGAACAAACAGATACAGGGAGTTTTTCTTTTAAGTATTCGTATTCCAAATTCAACGTATTTTCTGTAAATCTTTAGATGTTCCTTGTTTTTTTTTTAATTCAATTTGAAGCTTTAATCAAGTGTTTTCCACTCCCAGACTAAGCATGAAGTAAAATTTCGAGTTTAGAAAAGCCCCGTGAAAATTTGTCGCGCAGCGACCCGAGACAAATTTTCTCTGCTTTTCTAAACTCGAAATTTTACTTCATGCGTCACGTATATAGAACACTAAAATATTGTGAAATTTAGTTCAGAAAATTTTCACGGGGCTTTTCTAAACTCGAAATTTTACTTTATGCGCCACGCGTATAAAACAGATTTCAAGTGGAGTTCGAATAGACATAAATTTCACAATATTTAAGTGTTCTATATGCGTGGCGCATGAAGTAAAATTTCGAGTTTAGAAAAGCAGAGAAAATTTGTCTCGGGTCGCTGCGCGACAAATTTTCACGGGGCTTTTCTAAACTCGAAAGCTTTTAAATGAACTAATCTTTCAAGATGTATTTTTTTAGTCGGATCGAATATAGCGTTCAAATGTTATAAAGTAAATTGATAATATTTTTTTTTTGAACTTTGAAGACTAATTCCGGCTTAACCGTAAACTTTTGGATATAGATAAGTTATTTTAAATCATCATATTTTTATCCCAGGATAGGTAAGCCATTTCCCCACATTAACGGGACACCCTGTATATATGTATTCTTAGGATGTTTATATTTATTCCATATAATAATTTTATGTTTTTATGTATTAAGTGTTTTATTTTAGGTAGGTGTACTTACGCAGACATGTCAAATCCATGTAACATGGCATTTTTGGTGAATAAAGTAGAGTATAATAGTAGTATTAATACAACAGTAATACACTACAGAATAATAGTCTGAATTCACATTCAAATATTTGTTTGTCGATTTTCAAATATTTTGCGAGGACAGATAATATTAAAACAATGTATTATATCCACACAGTGTTCAATTTTTGTAGTAATGGTATATTTGGTAAATAAAAACATTTATATTTTAGATTGAGTCACGGTGAAAATGAACAAAACTAAGATAAAGGAATGTAAATACATATATTTTAGTCGTACTCGGATTAGCATATATTGGCCGAATGTAAATGGTCTAGTGTGCATAGCCAATGTAATTAAAGTCCCCCCCATCACCCACGACAAATGAAAACATGTCAGAGGCACAATCAGCCAAAACTGAGTTCTGACGCAATTGCGTAATTCGTCACTACTTTTAATACTTCAAAAACAATGCTAATACGAGTATCTTGGAATTTAAACAGAATAAATTAATTGTTCTACTCTTAGAATGAAAAGTCTTACTTATGGCGGACGTAGGCGACCGCTTAGGGGCGCGTGATCCAATTCTGTCAGAATCAGGGTTGTTAAAAAAAACGTTTTTTTCATTTTATTTAAAACATAGTTTTTTTAACAAAACGTCTTTTTTTCATTGAAACAGCGTTTAAAACATTAACAATTAAAAACATGTTTAAAACGTGTTTAAAACATGTTTAAAAAACGCTTAAAACGTGTTTAAAACATGTTTAAAACACGCTTAAAACGTGTTTAAAACAGAATATACAGGGCATTTTTCTTTTGAGTATACATATCCAGATAATTACAGCGTTTTTTAAATTTGCGGGAATTCGTTGTTTCAAAGCGCTTAATTTGGGGCTTTTAACGAGTGTTTTCCACTCGCAGACTAAGCATGGAGTAAAATTTCGAGTTTAGAAAAGCCAAAGAATTTGAATTGGCCGCGTAGCGAAGCTGAGCGGCCAATCCAAATTAGGCTTTTCTAAACTCGAAATTTTACTTCCTGCGCCACGCTTAAAAACAATGATTTACAGTAAAGTTAAAAAAACACACACATACAACAACAATTATAGGCAACCGAATATACGTTATTCACGTTATTCAGCGCAGAATTTGACTTACGTTTTATTCACATCTCCATATTAGATTGCTAAAGCCGTGTATTCGAAACTTTAAGATATTTTAGTATTTTATACGTGTGGCGCATGAAGTAAAATTTCGAGTTTGTGACTATTTGTAATTTAAATATGAATTAAAATCACTGGATCTTTTCTTCATTCTTTATTTTATGTTAAGTATGTTTTGTTTATTACTATTTTATTAACTTAAGAATTTATCTTTTGGTAGTATTGCTCTGTAATTGGGTTCTGTTGAGGAATAAATATTATTATTATTGAAAACATGGTTAAATGAGAATATTAAAATATTTAAATTATTTAAATAATTACAATATTCGAATATGTTTTTGAATGAAAGAATATTCGAATATATGAAATTTAAAAATAAAAGAAAAGCCTGAAAATTTAAATTTGCCGGCGCTTAGCGCCCGCCAAATCCAATTTATCAGGCTTTTCTAAACTCGAAATTTGATTTCATGCGCCACGCGTATTTAACACTAAAATATTTGAATGTAATCGGTATATTTTAAACTTATCATAATTTCAATGTTTTATACGCCTGGCGCATGAAGTAAAATTTCGAGTTTAAAAAGCCTGAAAATTTGGATTTTCCGGGCGCTACAAATTTTCGGGCTTTGCTAAATTTGAAATTTTACTTCATGCTTAATCAAGGATTGGAAACACTTGTTGGAAGTTTTTAATTAAACTATTTTTGAAAACAATGGATGCCTTTAAATTTACAGTGTATACATCGGGATAGTATACTTAAAATAAAAACGCCCTGTATGTGAATATTGAATAATTTATGGCATATAGTTTTTCAACAGAAACGTGTTATCATAAGTTTCTGTATCATCGCAACACAAATGATTTAAATTGTTAGCTGTGAAAATGTTTAAAATTCTTGATTGTAGTTTATCATCATGAATAATAACGAAATGTTAATAATTTATTATGTATCATCAATGATAAATTATTACATTTATATAAATTTGTTACACCATACAAATATTTACCTGGGTTTAGAAGAAGAAGATTTACCATGAAGATCTTGTTTAAAGAGAAATGTACATGTATTTTTCATCCTTATATTATTTCACTACCCCATTACTATTTCAGTATGACGAACTGTAAATTTCCTCTAGACTTCCCCAAAAACGATGTTTTTTTGCCATTATTAACAACAAGTTTGTAAATTTTAAGCAATTTTGTTTTAATAAACCATCAATATTTTTATTTTTCTACTTTCACCAGTAAGACATACAAAGGGGACGTATTGTGTTCGTGAAAAGACAAGTTTTAAATCAATTTTTGATTCCCCCTGACTCGATCAAGACCATTTTTCGAAAATGTCTGCCTGTCCCCCAAGTACAGCAAAAATGGCTAGAGATATTGAGATGAAACTTTAAACGTAAGCTTTTTAATACAATCACAGGATCTCAAAAGGTTTTGGTAAAAATGCGCAAACCGGAAGTGGTACTTCACTCTTAGTTTGTTTCTGATTTTTCATGATATTGAGTTAAATATTGATCACATTACAAAACTTCTAAAGTAAAACTTGTAGGGCTCGTTGAAATACTTTAAACTCTTATATTTTACTTTTCTGTAGCGTTATTAGTTTAAAAGCTACACCGTTTTTTTTGCAAAACAGGGCTCTCCGAATAAATGCATAAGATATTAGGTTGGGGAAAATCTGAAAGAAACAGGCGACTGCCGGGGAAAGTACTATGATGGACATCACCATTTATTTGTTATGTTCACTTGTTTTAAATGTATTATTCTTGTAATTTTTGCTATTGATAAGAGACACTTCGTGTTTGAAATGCGCATATAGCCTAGAATTAAAAAAAAAAGTAAAGTAAGGAATAATACAATTAAAACAATTAATAAACTATGGTTGATTATAAAAAAATATATATATATTTTAAATAAAACAAACATGATTTTCTATAATTAATTACTCATGTTTTTTTTTCAATTTAATATTGTTTAAAATAATATAAAAAAAACATGTTTTGAAAATGTGTTTAAATTCTGATTTAAATTAGATTTATTTACAGACTGTTGATTTGTTTGTGATTCCTGAATATCAGATAAACTCTGTTCACATGTAATTCTTACCGCAGTAGGGTTTGTTAGGGTGACGTTTTTGTTGGTAGTAAATAAAGTTACTAACAATTTGGTTATGTCATTATGTGAATTGCAATGTTGCATTTTATAATACCCCTTATTCAGATGTACAGATATTACTTTTGGCAATATGCCACAATGTTTTCCAACGTTTTATTGAAATTATAGGTTAACAGCATACTTCAATCAATACTATCAAATATACAACATGCCAATATAAGGATAAAAAATCAAGCCCACTGCGGAGAGAATAAAATGTGGAAAGAGCTTAGATTATAACATACAAAATACTTATTTTAAAAACAATTTAAAACTAAGAGTTTTAAGCGGTTTTGATTTAAATGCAATTTAATAATTTTGATGTGTATTAACAATAAAATTGTTAAATTGTATTTAAATCAAAATGGTTTAAAAGTCTTAGTTTTAAACTGTTTTTAAAATAAGTATTTACAACATAATAACGCTGGTTACATGTATGACAGTAACAAATTATTTCATTTATTATCTGTTAGTTCCCCCTTTTCCATGATTTATAAATGAGTCGCCTAGATGCAAAAACCAGCCATACTCCTATTATTTTGTTTTTGAGGTTTTAGTATCCCTGGACTACTCGTCTCAGGCTACAATTTTAAAAATAAATTGGTTTTCCTAAACCTTTTAAAACTAAGTTTGAAAAATCCTGTCGAATGCAAAACTAGACAAATTTTTTCATTTGCAAACCCTGCCAACTTTTTAGTGAGTTTTATATAATTTTTCTTTCAGCGCTCATTCAACACTATTTTAATTTATTTAAAAAACGCTACAAAATCAGTTTTTGTCATGTTGTCTCTTACCCAAACCTCAACAATTCACTCGTTTAATAACATGGGCTTGAGAGACTAGTTATTTACAAACACATCAAGGAGACGTGGTGGAGGATCTGGTCGAAATAGGCGAATTTTAGACGCTGAGAAACAAATTTTGAATTTAGCTGATAAAAACCCTACAATTAGTACAAGGCGCATTACTTGAAAAATTGGCGTTTCAAATCGTGTTGTTTGGCGAACTCTAGCAAGAATCAATTTTGTAGGTGGTTTTTGCAACAACATGCACACATTCCAAATTTTCCTTTAAATGTTTTGTCGGTTGACGAAGCAATATTTACACGGACGGTATAAATAATTTACGAAATGTTCATACTTGGAGTGTTTAAAAGCCGCACAGTGTTCATAGAGGCCACATTCAACAGAGATTTTCTTTAAATGTATGGACTTGGTAAATCGGCAACTTTTTTTATTGGCTATTTATTATTTTTACAAAATAATTTGGCTCAATCGTTGGATGATGTTCCCTTAGCTGTTCGCCAACAAATGTGGTTTCTTCAAGATGGTGCACTTGCAGATTTTAGTCATTTAGTTCGCCAACATTTAATCATTAAATGAGTTTAATTTAAAGCTACTAATTAAGCATGAAGTAAAATGTCGAGTTTAGAAAAGCCCCGTGAAAATTTGTCGAGGAACGCGCAAATTTGGTTTGGTTGTGTAGCAAAGCAGAGCGATCAACCAAATTTTCGGGCTTATCTAAACTCCAAATGGTACTTTATGCGCCACGCGTATAAAACACTGAAATATTGTGAAATTCAAAATATTTTTTTAGCAGTATGTTTTGAATCCTGCTTTAGCAGTATACTTTCAAAACTGATCCAGTAGTATATTTTTAATTTCACAATATTTCAATGCTTTATACAGGTGGCGCATTAAGTAAAATTTTGAGTTTGGAAAAGCCTGTACATTTTACTTCATGCTTAATCAAAGAGTGGAAACACTCGTTCGAAACACTTACTAGGAAAATTTCCTGTATTCAACGTCTTTGCAGATTATTTAATTATTTTTAATAAAACAGGAATTTTAGCTGATAAAAAAAGGAAAGTCATTTGACAAATAGTGAAATATGTTGATAGAAAACTTGCCTGTGGGGTGGGATTTTAATTTGATAAAAAGGGAATTTCATTTGTTACATAGTGAAAATCAAACAAAAATTATATTATTTACGAGATACAAAAATTAATAACATAACTGAAAAATGTTTCAAATAAAAGTTGTAAAGAATCAAGAAATAAACATTTAATATGTATATATTTTTTGTTAATTTTGTTTCAAAGTTATTTTGAAAAATGTGAGTTTAAAATTTGTTATTTTATTTTGTTGCTCTAAGTGTAGTATTTTATAAGTGATAGGAATAACCGATATACTAGTTTTATAACATTTTAATTCGCGGTCGGTGCCTGTGTTGGCTACAGCAGATTTTTTTATTATGGATTCAAAATTTAAGTTAATTTAATAATCTGCCTAGTTTATTAAAACAAATTTAAAAAATAATCTTTGTTGTTAAAACAAAAGTTTTTTCTAGTTTAAATACAAAACGGTTAGGATAACATTTTTCCAGGACTTCGATTTAAAATTCGCCACAACTAAAATTTAATTGACTCTACTGACAATAGAAAATACTGGATCACAATTAATTAGTGCACAATTTTTTAAATAAATAAGAAACCCAAAATTATTAACCATAATGAAAATAAATTATGTATGCTAGACATGAATAATGAACACTGGAAGCTCAATGATATCCCGTGGGTTTAGATGACCTACTTCCAAGAATGTCCAGCCCTTAGCATCTCTCTTTATAATGACCACATTTGCGCTCTTTTCATACTCGTATCTATTTTGAAAATGCATATCATAGTCATTATTTAAGCTGAATCCTTATATTTTTTATAATATATAAAATTACGATAATGTTCGTATTGTTATTTTATCTGGTTTGATAGTGCAACATTTTTATGTAAATACATATTATAAGTTAAGACAGTGGTTCTAAACCGGTGTTCCGCTGAACACTTATAGTTTTGAAGTTTTCCCTATTGTAAAATGTATCAATTAAAATAGATAGTTCTGGATATTTAATTAAAACACTTTTTTTTGTTTCACCGATATATATTTTCTCCGACTAGTTTCGATCATTGGAAACTAGTCGGAGAAAATACATATCAGTGAAACAAGCCAAGTGTTTTAACAAAATATCCAGAATTAGATTCAAAAATGTTTCACTACGGGTAAATGAGAAATTGATAAACATATAAAATAGATAGAGTTGATGATTACAGGGATATACAGAGAGACTCAGAACAACTGTAAAAAATGTCACATCTTATTCAGGGGCTATAGATTGCATAAAAACAGTGAATTCAAATATTCTGGGAGATTCAGAACAAGTGTAAAAAATGTCACATCTTGTTCAGGGGCAATATATTGCATAAACATACAGTTGACTTAAAGTTGTAAAATAAAGAAATATTATGAAATAAAATTAACCATTTAAAGAATTCAAATATTCTGGTTTTTATCTAGAACTAATTGTGGAACTACTTAAAACCAAACCAAAATGACATGATAAGGTTTTTATCTTAAGATAATATTACAAGCAATAGTCAAACTTGGTTTGATTACATTTTAACCCATTGACTTAAAATAACATTTAAGATACATAAAGAAATATTTTTACGTATTGCAAAGTTTATTTCTCCAGACGAAATAAACGTGAGTAAAATGTATAAATACCAGATATCAAACACAAGCAATATATTTTGAACTTCACAATATTTTAATATTCGTTATATGTATACCTAAAAGAAAAATTTCTTGTATATAATATAATAAACAATTACACACGATTAATACTTCAATATAAATATTAAATGAATTTGCTAGATCATCGACTTTTACATATTAAAATAATTGACGTTTTTTATACGCCGTTGTATGAGAATGGGCTAAGAAATTTTAATTATTAGGGTTTTATTTTATTTTTCAACACAGGGTTTCACTCCTTGTTTAAGCACGAAGTAACGTTTTCAGCTTAGAAATTTGGATTTAGACGCGGAGCAAACCGTAGTGTCCAAATCCAAATTTTCACGCTTCTCCTAACCCGTAATTAACTGGGTACTGTCATGGGCCAGACTTTCTAAGTTGTACTTTTTCTCTATTATTGTTTGTGTTTTTTTCTTGAATTGTTTCTCCTTTCTCTTTTATTGGTTGGTATTTAAATGGGAGTATTATTTTTGATTTAACTAAATAGTAGCAAGGGGAGCCAATGCTTATGGGAGAACTGGAAATCGAGTAGAAAAGGAGAGACTATGGTCAGGATGTGAGGTACGAGTAAGACAGACGGCTATATACTAGTGATGGGCAAGATCGATCAAAAAAGATCGATTGATCGGTCCTTGCAAGTGATCGAGCCGCTCGATCTTTTTGATCGGCTCGATCTTTTTGATCAGCTCGATCTTTTTGATCAGCTCGATCTTTTTTATCGGCTCGATCTTGTCGATCGGCTCGATCTTTCTGATCGGCTCCATCTTTTTGATTAACTCGATCTTTCTGATCGGCTCGATCTTTTTGATCGGCTCGATCTTTTCGGGTGACTCGAACGTTTCGGGCAGTTCGATCTTTTCGAACTTGTCGAGCCATTCAATTGATCAATCGGCTCTAGCAGATTGATCAAATCGGTCAGCTCGGGACAATTGATTGAGTTATACGGTTTGAGGTACTCTAGCTGCATGCTATAGAGCTATTTTGAGTTATTTTCGAGCGGATCGATCGGAGGAGGAGATATCATTGAATGATCACACTATTTAATTTAATTTAATTTGATTGATTAGGTAATTCTTGAACTTTCAAAGTAAATGAATTACTTCTATTTTGCTTCTATTATTTAACATTTGCAATACATTTTGTATTCAGAAATTGACATAAAAAGTTATTCTGTATTAAATAGTTCATAAAATAAGCGATGAAAGTAAAATAATAGTAAAATAATTATAATTATATAAAAGTTCAATCATCACTACCAACAAACATTACCCCCGGAGAAAATCCTTATAAAAACCACAGGTCCTAAAAAAACCAAAATACGTCTTGGAAAATCACGCACTGAAAGACCCTCTGTAAAAAATATTTCTGGAAAATCACCCCTTCACCGAAAAACAAATAAACACCCCCTTTAAAAACACTCCTGGAAAATTACCTCCAAAAACAACATCGCCCGAAAGACTCAATTCATCCCCTCAAAAAACCACCCCCTGTAAAGCCATTCCTGAAAATGACCCCCCCCCCTAAAAAACTACCCCCTTAAAAATCACTCCTCGAAAAAAAAATACACTTCTTCGAATAACCACCCCTTGTCAAAATATTACTACTAAACCACTCCCCGGAACAACCACCTATAAAATAAACTAACTTTGCCTGTAATATCACCCCCCGAATAAACGACCCCTAAAAATACCCCTGCTTATGAATGTCTTATGTTGTTCTAATTGTTTATCTCCCCCCCCCCCCAATTTTCAATTTAGAATGTAAATCAAGGCCAACCCGTGCTTCGCTACGCGACCAAACCAAATATTCAGGCTTTTCTAACCTCGAAATTTTACTTTATGTTAATCTGGGAGTGAAAACACTTGATTTAATATTATTAAACACTGTAATAAATATAAAGAGCTGAAATAAGGAAATCAAACTAAATACAAATACAAATGTACTTGAATAAATTAGTAAAGTTCAAAGTTGGGAAATTATAGCAAATTTTTAAAATATTCTGGAATAATCAAGAAAATAAATTCAATGAGTTAGTGAATGGATTTTTTTATACACAATTAATTTGATATTACGTCAATTTCAAACATACAAATTATAGAGAAAATACACTAAATTTGACAAGCATCGTTTATAAAAATGTAACTTGCTTCAACAAGTAACTCATTAAAGAGTAAGATGTTTGTACATTTCATAATTTTTTTCTAGAATTAAAAAAAAAATTATGTTTATGCTAATTGCCAAAACAGGCCATTAAAATTTCTGAATAAATAATGAAATATAAAAAAAAACTTGATTTTGAAAAAGAAAATCTGTGATGCGGCTATTGAAACTTTCTAAGTGTTAATTTTGACCCTCAAAGCAATTTGGGTTGGCCAGCCCTGATGTAAATATTGTATTGTGGCACGTCGGGACAATTCTAGTCTGCAATTTATTTATTAATCCTGACATTTTCCTATTTGTACAATTTTTAATTACAAATTCAAAATTTATTGTAATTACACTAAAAGGCATAATTTATTATATTAATTCATTTAGTCATTAAGTTATTAAGTAACGAGTATTTAAATAACAAGTATTTTTTTTAGTGACGATCAAATAAGATCAACTGCGCGATCCGCTCGATCCTTGCAAATGATCGAGCCGCTCGATCTTTTTGATCGGCTCCATCTTTGCGAGCGGCTTGATCTTTCCGAGCGGCTCGATCTCCTTGATCGGCTCGATCTCTCCGAACGGCCTGATCTTTTTGATCGATCTGCTCGATACTTCAACTGATCGATCCTTGAGATACTCGATCTTGCCTATCACTACTATATACACCAATCACCGGTCTCGATTCTGGATGCAGCCTCCAAACGCAGTTACCAAATTTTATACAGAGACTGGCTAACTGGATATATATGAACTGATAGTAGTCTAATCTACATGTTACTCCTCTATATGCTCTTACATCTTTTACTTGTAGTGAAGTGCTCTGTTTTATAAGTACATGTCAATGATTGATTTCAGATTTTGAGTGTGGTGTGTCCACATACATTTGTGGATGTCTTTATGTATCAAAAATCCGTTGTTTATTTGTAGTTGATGATTTTGGCGATCAGCCTTTCTTCAATGTCGTTAATGCTATCTTCCCCATATGGGCCAACTACTTTATTATATATTTTTCGTCATACTATTTAGATCTCCTAGCAGTATCAGTTATCGGGTATTTCTTATTTTGTTAATTTCAACAAAATCTTTTCTAAAAGTCTATCTTTCTTCATGAGCGGTGCATCATCGGATACTGCATATATTTCAATAATTGTTAGTGGCGTTTAATTAAAGTACAGATTGACTCTTATTATATTGTAGCTGAAAGCCAGATCCAATATTATGCAAACCTAGTTTAGACTTAGTATTCTTAGTATTCCAAATTCAGCTTATTTTCTTTAAATCTTTAGATATTCCTTGTTTTTTTTTAAAGAGTTCAATTTGAAGCTTTAAACGAGTGTTTTCCACTTCCAGACAAAGCATGAAGTAAAATTTCGAGTTTAGAAAAGCCCCGTGAACATTTTTTGGGCTTTTCTAAACTCGAAATTTTACTTCATGCGCCACGCGTATATTACAGTGATTTCAAGTGGAGTTCAAATATACACAAATTTCACAATATTTAAGTGTTTTATACGTGTGGCGCATAAAGTAAAATTTCAAGTTTAGAAAAGCCCAGAAAATTTGTCTCGGCTCGCTGCGCGACCCTCGACAAATTTTCACGGAGCTTTTCTAAACTCGAAATTTTACTTCATGCTTAGTCTGGGAGTGGAAAACACTCGTTTAAAACTTCAAATTGAACTCTTTAAAAAAAAAACAAGGAATATCTAAAGATTTAAAGAAAAACTCACTGTATTAAAAACAACAACGTACAATAAATATGCGTTTACCATTGTGAAAAATATGTCGCTCAGATTTAAAAATACATTACATTCCTATAACTCTAAATTTAGAAGATATGGATATGCAACTTATAAGATTTTAAATATTTCATTGTATAATTCAATATCCGGAGGTGTATTTGCACGGGAAGTAGTTGTTTCAATGGATATTTATCGTCTTAGGTTGTCTTATTAATTAAGACATTGTTTGCATTTTCACGAATAATTTTTTCGTAATTTTATATATTATGTTTAAAGTGTGCAAACTATAAGAAGCGTAAGCTTATTTTCTCGAATTCAAATAGTTTTGAATTTGAATTTATCTATCTAACAATGTTTGCTATATTTGACACACAAGCAGATATTTTTCTTAATCTGTGACTGAGGTGATCTCAAAACGGTTTCCTTAGTTCCCACTAAATATCTTGATTAGATCATTTTTACAATAACAAAACGTGTTCTTTTATTTTACGAATATGCGAAATTCTTGGAAATGTGCCAAATTCTTGTAAAATTGTAAGTATTTCGTGATTCTGAAAAGGTTAAGAACCACTTAGTTAAGATAATTTCAAAATTAAACTCATATAAAAAATTGATCTTCATTATATTTCATCTCATATTTTCTTGACACGTTCATTCTTCCTAATTTAAATTGTCAACAATTGGATCAGTGATTGATTATGCTCGCGCTATGCAAACCTCTCAAATTTCCATGTGAAGCACTTCCCCATTTAGAAAGGTATACATTTCACGGATCAATATTCAATTTACTTTACCCGCAGGAAGAAAAAAAGGTAATGCTTTTTGTCTTTGGTAGGAGCGGGAGGATGTTTTAATGGACCACGTAAAATCGATGTGGCCATCAGAGTTATGGAGGCGTAAATATAAAAAATACTAGCCGATTTCTTTATTGTGGATTTTAAGGCCTCGTTGGGTTTAACAGGTCTGTGAGTGTGTTTGTTTATTTAAGAGTTAGAGGCCTTTCTGAATATTTTATTTCGCGTCACGCTGTGTGGGCGTAGGAAAAATATCGTTCTCTTTTAAACTGTAACAGTCCAAATATTAATAGAAAAAAGCCGTATTTTTAACACAAAAATATAATTAATATACAACACTGCCCGTTTGCACTCCGCCTGAATCAAATTACTGATTAGTAAATCAATGATTAAAATAATCAAGGTGCTTCGTTTGCATTTGGTTAATAAATCAGTGACGATAGAAAATATGATACATTACAAGTAAAAACGTTGAGATTTTTGTTATTTAATGTTAGTGAATCTTGAAAGTCTAGTTTTCTAGTTATATTGTGTGGCAACAATTAATTACACAAAATGTATTTAATTTGTGGTTAAAGTGTTAATTTTAGAATGTGTTCATAAAAATATCATAATTTATACATATTTTTAGATGTCATAGAGAAGTGAAATTATTATGCTTAAACATAAGGTGGACAGAAAGTCCACCTTATGTTTAACAGGGTCGCAACCAACCGGGAAAGTCAGGGGATTTTATTCGTCGGGAAAAGTCAGGGAAATTGGGCCTTTTTAGCGAAAAGTCAGGGAATTTTTAGACTAATTATAATAATAAATATGCAAATAATACGACTAAAGAATTGACAAAATGTTAGTTCTGTTTGGATCACGAACTTGACACATTAAATAATATTAAACAAAATAAAACAAATGGTGAAGTGTTCATCATAGCATTTTTTCCGTAATTTGAAGAAATGATAATTGACATACTAAATTTATTTCACTCTAACCAATTAGTTGAAGATTTCACTTGAAGTTAGTGATTTATGCGCGTGGCGCATAAAGTCAAATTTCGAGTTTAGAAAAGCCTGAAAATTTGGATTTGCTGGGGCGCGATTCGCTTCGCTCGCGCGCCCCAGCAAATCCAAATTTTAGGCTTTTCTCGTTAGACGAGCAATCAGAAACTTAGTTTTCAGTTTCCTTTATTGTCAAATTTATGATATAAAATAAATAGAGTTGATGTTATTTTTTTAGTTCAAATTTTGAACAAAAACAAATTCGTGTGCAATATTTGTGTGTAAGTAAACTGTAACGAACAAATTGCAAAAGCTTAAATTATACCGAAATTATGTAAAATAAAGCTTAATAAATAAACTAACAAAAAATCAATTTTAAATTGAACAATTTTTAACAAAATTGCAAAACAATAAAATGATCAGAAATTATTCAAAATGAATTGAATTTAATGTAATAAAAAATAGACTCATAAAATAAATATACATATAATAAATATACATATAATAAATATACATATAATAAATATACATATAATAAATATACATACATTAAACAAAATACGGTTAAGCATTTTTTTACGATAGTTCAATTTAGAACTGGTATTTTAGACAATCCAGTAGAGTATTTAAATTACAATTATAGCCAATTAAATTTTATGCAGTTCTGTGTAGATTCAATTAATTTTATGTTGATTTGACAATATTGCAATATCTTCAAGTGGGTTTGCAGTAATAGAGATTGCGTTCAAATAATTTTGTTTTGAAATGGCTGAAATATCGATGAAATTGAACTGTTCGACGTTCAATTGACAATAACTGAAAAACTGCGTTCAACTTTCCTTTATTTCGTGTTATTACAAAAGTGTACACTCGTCATGGGTAAGATACATAAAAGTATAATGAATAAATAAATTCAATTGCAAATAACTGAAAAACTATCGATGGCGTGTTTTTCGAATTTTACGTATTTTGAAAGAACCACCTTTTCTTGACATCCACACAAAATTTTATCGCGATATTTCTATACCTGTATTAGTTATTGCTAATTTTTCATTTTTAATTCGTCAAAAATATCAAAAAAATTCAACATTTAGACGTTCAATTGGAAATAACTGAAAAACTCGGGGTGGTTCCTGAGTTTTACATATTTTGAAAAAAAAAAACATATTTTCTTAATACACACACAAAATTTTATCGCGATATTTCTATTATTGTCAGTTATTTCCAATTGAACGTCGAAATGTTGATTTTTTTATATTTTTTAATAAATAAAAAATGAAAAACTAACAATAACTAGAACAATAATCGAAATATCGCGATGAAATTTTGTGTGTATTACAAGAAAATGTGGTTCTTTTAAAATATTTAAACACCCTATCGATTGTTTTTAAGTTATTTCTAATTGAACGTCGAAATATTGATATGTTTTATATTTTTAATTATCAAAAATATAAAACATATCAATATTTCGACGTTCAATTAGAAATAACTTAAAAACAATCGATGGGGTGTTTAAATATTTTAAAAGAACCACATTTTCTTGTAATACACACAAAATTTCATCGCGATATTTCGATTATTGTTCTAGTTATTGTTAGTTTTTCATTTTTTATTTATTAAAAAATATAAAAAATCAACATTTCGACGTTCAATTGGAAATAACTAAAAAACTATCGATGAGGCGTTTTCCGATTTTTATATATTTTGAAAGAATCATATTTTTGATATCCACACAATGTTTCATCACGATATCTCAAAACTTATTCAAGTTATGATTTTTCAAACTTTTATTTATCTAAAATATCGATGAAACTCAACTTTTCGACTTTCAATTAAAAATAACTGAAAAATTATCGTAACTTTTAGTATAAAATATTTGATTCGTAACGTGTTATTGCTGCTTTGTGTGTATTCAGTAATAAAATTCATTTTAAATATTTTATAATTAGCTTTATTTCATTCAATTGTTATTTAATATTTCGAATATACAACTTACAAAAATGAAAATAATAATGTGTGTAAATAAGCAGTTATTTGCGAGCAGTGGCGGCTCGTTCATAAGGGCAGGAAAAATTTAGTGTTTTTTTCATAAAAAAAAAATCATAAACTTTAAATAAAATCGTCAAATGTACAAACATTGGCAAATACGGTAAAATCTACAAAAGAAAGTATAACAGATTTTATAAACCTTTTAATTTTTTTATACTTTCTCGGCAGTTTGCACATTTCTCAATATTTGACATCTAGACATGGAAATCACGGAATTTCTCTTTTAAGTACTTATACATATCCCATGTAATTTTTTAGGTATTCGTTGATTTTATAAAAGAGTTCAATTCGAAATTTGTAACGAGTGTCGCCCACTCCCAGCCTGAGCATGAATTTTTAAATCTTTTACTTTGTGGTACATCTTCATAACAATTTAATTAATTAAAACATTTAACTAAGTTAAGTGTTTTAAAAAAACAAGGTTTTTATCTTGAATGAATAGTACAAACAAAATATTTCAAACTTGGTTTAATCAAATCTTAAGAAATGTCAATTATTAATGTTTTATTTTATTTTCTAACGTTGGTTTCCACTCTCTGTTTAAGCATGAAGTAAAATATCGAGTTTAGAAAAGCCTGAAAATTTGGATTTGCTAGGGCGCGCGAGCGAAGCGAGTCGCGCTCCGGCAAATCCAAATTTTCAGGCTTTTCTAAACTCGAAATTTCACTTCATGCGCCACGCGTATAAAACATTGACAACATTGTAAAGTTCAAAATATATATGGTTATGTTTGATTTCACGTTAATAAATTTTAGAAAACTATTATCAAATCTTGAGATTTCTAAATTTGCGCTTTATTATATGTTTTCTTTTTACCTCTTAATATAACTTGAAAAAAAATGTCACCCCTATATTTGGTTTGGTTTAAGGGGTCAGGAAAAACAGTCTAGCATCAGAGAAGAGTCAGGGAAAAGTCAGGGAATTTTAACATCTCAAATTAGTCGCCACCATGTTTAAGCATAATAATTTCCCTTCTCTGTGACATCTAAAAATGTGTATTAATTATAATATTTTTATGAACACAATCTACTACGCTTTGGCTCCGCTCCCAAATCCAAATTTTCAGGCTTTTCTAAACTCGAAATTTTACTTCATGCTTAATCTTTAAGATATTGTTGAAACCTTACCTAAAAACCCTGAATTAAAAAAAATGCATAATGTCAACTATTTATTTTTGTATTTTAAAATGAAATATTGATTTTCTGTATTTTCTTAAATGTTCATCAACTTTTTCATGCTTTCTACAAAATTGTGTATTTCCAAAAAGCTTAAAAAAGATGATTCAAATTTAAAAAATATATACTATATTTTAACACCGCATAACTTTGATTTATCCCTATATAGTTAAAAACATAAGTATTAAAATGATTATTTAAATTATTTACAGAAAAAAGCCCACACGCTAAATGTTGACTACAATTTTTCAGCGTACAGAAAATTTCTATGTATTATCTAAATGTTAGATTCTATTAAAACTTTTATTTATTTATTTTCTCAGTTAATAATAGAAACAAATGAGTGCTAGTTTTTTATATCGGTCAATATAAACAATATTAATAAAGGAAAAGAACCAAAATATGTTACGTAGAATTGATTGCAGATTTCATTTAACTTATAATTTGACTAATATTAAGTTTAAATCTATTAATTCCACAATGAAACAAATTAAATCGTAAATGTCCGAAAAAATTCAATAAAGCACTAGGTTTTAATAAAACATGATCATTGACAAAATAAAAATATATTGCAAAATTATACCTAACTATTTCGGATTGAAATCCTAATATTTGAAATTATTTTTGTAGTGTTATGAGTTTACATCTTGTTTTATATTTTGTGTCAATTTATTGTCTTATTAAATGTAAATGTAAATTAAACATTAAATTGTAAACTAAACATTAAATTCAAATTAACGTTAGTGTATATCTAAGATTAATATTTTTATGATTATTCAGCTAAATATTGTAACGTACGATGGTGTTATTGTTCTTCGAGTTCTTTTTTTTATTTCGGATTTCCTGTATTTGTTGTTAAAGACACGGTTGCGCCAACTTAGGCCCAATCATAGAGATTCAATGTTCAACGTGTGAGCTTGATATTAAATTTTAATAATAATTTTACTTTACAATTTAACAATGATTAGATTCAGAATTTAAACTTAAAAGGTTCAGAGTTTTAAAATAGAATTATTAAGATTCAACTTTCTTGTTCATCTGTCTGCAGAAGTGTTCTCTTAAACAACAGAACAGCTTCATTTCTTTTAGTGATAAGATAAGACACTAATCACTTGCACGCATAACATGGAATAACAAAACGAGATTATGGTTTCTAAGAATAGATTTGGAATGTAACAAATATTTTATTTACAAATTACTTGCTATTTGATATTGATTACTCTCAATTTGAAGGTAAAAAGGTATACGAGCCCCGTTCCACGTCAGTTGGCACAGCTTCTAAAAATGCACTCACTGGAATAACAACACTTTGAATATTTCTAATATTTAGGTCCGCTATATATAGGGAGTTTTTCTTCCAAATCTACATACCTCAATATACTGAACACGCTGTAAATTTTCAGATATTCGTCGTATTTGAGACCAATTCAAATTAAAGCTTTAAACGAGTGTTTTTCACTTCCAGATTAAACGTGAAGTAACACTAGTTTAGAAAAGCCTAAAAATTTGCTCTAGTCGCTCCGCAAAGCGGAGAGACTAAACCAATTTTTTAGGCTTTTCTAAACTCGAAATTTTTACATCATACGCCACGCGTATAAAACACTGATTTAAAGTAAAATTAAAAATATACTACTACAGCAGTATTGTAAAGATAAAATATATATCTTTACAAGTTCTTTTTACTTTATGCGATACGCGTATAAAACACTAAAATATTGTAAAGTTCAAAATATAGAACTTTACAATATTTTAGTGTTTTATACGCGTATTGCATAAAGTAAAACTTCGAGTTTAGAAAAGCCTAAAAATTTGGTTTGGTCACTCCGCGCTTCGCGTAACGCGACCAAACCGAATTTTCAGGCTTTCCTAAACTCAAAATTTTACTATATACTTAATCTGGGAGTGTAGAATACTCGTTTAAAGCTTCGATTTAAACTTTTTTCAAATACGACGAATATCTAAATATTTACAGCGTATACAGAATACTGAGGTATGTATACTTAAAAGAAACTTCCTGTATATAGCGGACCTGAATATTACAAATATGTACCAAGTAACGAACAGTGAAATCTTAACCAAGTGTGTTATTTACTAAAAGTATTATAAATATATCAAAATATTTTCACATTTCAAGTGTTGTAGTTCTAATAAGTGACTTTTTAAAGACTGTGCCAACTGACGGGGGGTCGGGGCTGGTAGATGCTTCAAAACAATACGTTGTTTCTTTTGCATAATGTTGTGCAGCTCTGTCGACTAGAAATATTAAGTTAAGACTACTACAAATCATTGTTTAAATGAGATATTATCAACTTTTTTGCCACTTTACAGACAAAAGTTGCCTCTAACCAGACGAGCTAAATACATTGTTTAAATATTGCGGTGTTTTGGAGGTGATCCTCAATGCTAGATGGTCAAGGTGATGACAAAATGTTTATAAAATGAAACCAGCTTATATAATTTTAAGTCCGAATGGCTCTCACTTTCACCGTATCTTGCGTGAACAGAAAGTAAAATCCTCCATCGTTAAGCCATCAGTTTCGTAGCGTGTTTCACATAATTACAATCATTATCCAAGGATTTAATTTTTAGATCTTTTTCTAGTTTTAATAATACTCGAAAAATTATCATCGCTGTTCTGATGAAACCATTGTGATTTTTTTTTTACAAAATTAGGTTTTATTATCAAGGGCCCGATGAGTTCATGAAACCTCCTATGTAGTAAGGTTAACTCCGAAATCTTGTACAAGGATTCAATAAAAAAATTGTTTGAAAAGAATTAATTAACTATTTTTTTTAAACAGTTTGTGTTTCCTGAAAATGTTTGTTTAACTCAGATAGAAGGTTTCATCAAAATAACGCCGATCTACAATTTCGAATCTTTGGCTCATTTGCTCCCCGACGGATAAACTTAAATCACCCACTACTCATTAAACCTCTGATTAAGTAAAAATTCTAGAATACAAGAATGTTTTAAATTTGTCAGATAACCTAAACATGTCTCTTTCATCAATGTGTGGTTGTGTAAACAATTTGTAAATACAGTGGTTGTTTACTCTTAGCATTTTTACTTTCCCCCGTATGTAATACAAAGGGAAAGTATTGTTTTCGTGAAAATTTTCGAATCAAAAATTTTAGCGGAAATATCCGTTTTGAGGTCCCCTGAGTCGAATAAGACCATTTTTGAAAAACTGTGTGTCTGTGTGTGTGTGAGTCTGTGTGCGCTGTACCGCAAAATCCGCTAAAGATATCGAGATGAAACTTGAAACTTAAGCTTTTTGTCACAATCGGAAGAACTGAAAAGCTTTTGGTGAAAATCGGAAAACCGGAAGTGGTACTTTACTCGTAGCGTTTTTCAGTTTTTTCTGATTTTTTTATTAAATGTTCATCAAACAAAAAATTCTTTCAAATAAAAGTTGTAGATAATAACAAAATGAAGATATATTGTTTATTTACTTTTTGTCATAGCACTCTTAGTTTTTGAGATATTTTAAAAGTTGTTTGTTTTATCTAGTTATTGATGTGTGACAGTGTATGTGTTGATACAATTGAAAAATGTTTCAAATAAAAGTTGTAGGTAATAAAATATTAAAGATTTTTTGTATCTTTACTTTTTGTCATAGCACTCTTAGTTTTTGAGATAATTAATAAATAATGTTCTTTTATCTAGTCATTGGTTTGTCTGAGTGTGTGTTGATACAATTGAAAAATGTTTCAAATAAAAGTTGTAGTTATCAAAAAGTTGTAGACATTTTGAAAATAATAATGCTACAAATATTTTAAAAGTGATTTAATACGCAATTTACGGGGGAAAGTACTATGATGGACACATCACCATTTTTTTATTTTTCTTAAATATTGATCATAAAAAAAATCTTGTTGAGAAAAGTTGTAGATAATCGAAAATTTTGCATTTAATGTATAAACACTTTTGTCGTTTCTCTTTCAGTCATTTTATTAAAATTGTTTTAAAAATGTGAACATTGAAATTACGTTATATGTACGAGGGGCGAGGGGTGATCAAAAAGTAAGGTTACAAAATATACACGTTTCATTGCCGGCCCTTACTTTTTGATCGTATCATTTTAATTAGTTTCCTAAATATCGGTTACTCTTATTACATTTCATGACTTAATAGTTGTCATATGTCTAACCGTATTGACGAGTTTCAATTATTTCATTAATTTCAGTCTGTAAGTACTGGATTTACAATTAAGTTTTATTTATTTCGTCATTTTCGATGATTTTCAGAATTTTATAAATTTTATAAAATTGGGCAATAAAATGGAAAAAATGAACATTTACTAAAACATGTAAAATTCATGGATATTATGTATCTCATTTTAATAAATGCGGACTACTTGTTTAACTAATTGTTTACTCTAAAGTTTTCTGTTGAGTTTATTTATGTGATTAATTAGGTAATAATCGATGTTGTCACCAAATGGTGGTCAAAATAGACCTCCATAAAGTTGGCACCTCCACTTCGCCAGAATCAAATTTAAATATGCCTATAATTTAGGACTAATTAAAGACTAATTTGTACCCACAAAATTAGAATTTGTACCAACTTAGTTTCGCCGGAAAACCGATTATTATTATGGGGGTGCTAGCTTGACTAAAGTTAGCACCCCCACCATTCTCAATTGAAATTTAACCAGGTGCATCCAAAACTTTGAATTAAAGACTAATTTGTACCCATGTTTGTTTCTCATTTTTTAAACAATTATAAATTATTTAAACAATTTATACATTGTTTAGCCAATTTATAACAAAAAAAGTACTTTTCATAATTAATAAACAGAAATGTAGAGTATAAAATTAGGACTAATTAGTACCCACAAGTATTTTGTTTTAAACAAATTTTTTGTTGATTAAATAATTTTCGGATTAATTAATTTTAAATCTCGATTTTCGGTATAAAACCGTAATAAAAAATTGGGACCACAATAAAACTAGATAAACTTGTGTTTCTAATTTAGGACTAATTTGTACCCACAAGCATTTTGTTCTAAACAATATTTTTGTTGATAAAATAATTTTCGGTTAAATCTCAAATTTCGATTTTCGGTATAAAACCGTCAAAAAAATTGGGATCACAATATAACTCGACAAACTAGTGTTTCTAATTTAGGACTAATTTGTACCCATGAGCATTTTGTTATAAACAATTTTTTGTTAATAAAATAATTTTACGGGGCAGCTTGGTGGTGTAGTGGTTAGAGTGTTCTACTGCCACGCCACGGACCGGGGTTCAAATACCGGGCCTAACAAGTTGTCTGCATTTATATAGGTTAGGATAAAAATGCCAAACACTCCGTCTTCTTGGATATGACGTTAAATGCATGTAGGACCCGTGTACTGCCTGGATGTTGCGTGCACGTTAAAGATCCCTACCGGTGGGTTGGAACTCCCACCGGGTTCGGCAAAATTCCCGGATAGCTGTAGACCTAATCTCCGGCGTCATGATTGGCCTTAGCAGCGGAAATAGATGACGTAAAACCCAAAAAAAAAAAAAATAATAATTTTCGGTTAAATCTCATATTTCGATTTTCGGTATAAAACCGTAAAAAAATTTGGAACCACAATAAAACTTAACAAACTAGTGTTTCTAATTTAGGACTTATTTGTACCCATAAGCATTTTGTTATAAACAATATTTTTGTTGATAAAATAATTTTCGGTTAAATCTTATATTTCGATTTTCGGTATAAAACCGTAAATAAATTTAGAACCACAATAAAACTCAACAAACTTGTGTTTTCAATCTAGGACTAATTTGTACCCGCAAGTATTTTTTTATTAACAATTTTTTGTTGATACTTTTATTTTCGGTTAACTATCAGATATCGATTTTCTTTATAAAACCATTCAAAATATTGGGACTATTGTTAAACTCGAAAAAATTGTATTTCGAATTTAGGACTAGTTAGACCCTCAACTATTTTGCAAGAAACAGTTTTTTTGTTCATAATATGAGGTTATATCTCAGATCGCGAATTCAAGGATTTTTGTTATAAAACAATTTTAAAAAAATTGACTACAGTAGAGCTGGGGAATCTTGTGTTTCGAATTGAGGACTTATTTGAGAGAAAATTTACATGTAAACAAAAATATTTCAATTTTTTCTTTATTTTATAATTCTTACCAATACGCTAGTAGTTATTTTCTCCCTTCCTCCTTTAACTCCGTAACGAGTGTCCATGACGGAATACATACTCATTTTACCTAAAATTATGATTTACAACAGTGAATGCGAAAAAATTGTAATGACAGTTCATGACAACTATTACTTATTATTATAGGATATTAGTTGCTAGTTTTCACTTTATTTTTAATTTATATTTTTAGTAAAACTCAACAAAACACATACAAAATGTATCTAAATAATCCTTATTAAATAATATAACAACTCTTACTTCATTCCGATCAAATTAATGCAGTGTATAAGATAAAAATGAACATCAAAAATTGTACATATAAATTCCCTATGATGCGCCTTCATCTGAGACATACGGTATAATTAAAACGATGTTTTTGTTTTCTTATTGCGCTAGGTTGTATTCATTATAATTACAAAATCAGTTACTGTTTCAGAATCAGGAAAACTACCGAACAATGTTAATCTTCGTTTTAAAGACTAATTTGGATCTCTTTCAGATTTTCAAAAAAATATCTTGTTATTCCTAAATGCAATTGTGTCAAATTGTTACATACTAAATCTTTCAAGACGGTCGCAATGGAAGACTAACTATGCTTATCAAATTATTTCAATGTAAGACTAGTTTTTAGCCGATTTAATTTGGGAAAAAAAAATCGTTATCAAATTATAAATATTTTCTGTAATTGTGTCACTTTTTCACATTATAATCTTATAATATTCAAGAAAAATACAGTTGGTATTGAAATTAGGTGAGATTAGTGACAAGGTAGTTCAGAATTAACAAACAAATTGGACAAACAATTTTTTATTGCAGAATATATTCCTCGGATCCCTTATCTTATTTTGTAACACAAAATGGCAGGTACAATGAGAAAATCGAAATTTGAGATTTAACCGAAAATTATTTCATCAACAAAAAAATTGTTTATAACAAAATACTTGTGGGTACAAATTAGTCCTAAATTAGAAACACTAGTTTGTCGAGTTTTATTGTGGTCCCAAATTTGTTTACGGTTTTATACCGAAAATCGAAATTTGAGATTTAACCAAACATTATTTTATCAACAAAATTATTTGTTTATAACAAAATGCTTATAGGTAAAAATTAGTCCTAAATTAGAAACACTAGCTTGTCGAGTTTTATTGTGGTTCCAAATTTTTTTACGGTTTTATACCGAAAATCGAAATATGAGATTTAACCGAAAATTATTTTATTAACAAAAATATTGTTTATAACAAAATGCTTATGGGTACAAATTAGTCCTAAATTAGAAACACTAGTTTGTCGAGTTTTATTGTGGTCCCAAATTTGTTTACGGTTTTATACCGAAAATCGAAATTTGAGATTTAACCGAAAATTATTTTATCAACAAAAATATTTGTTTATAACAAAATTCTTATAGGTATAAATTAGTCCTAAATTAGAAACACTAGTTTGTCAAGTTTTATTGTGGTTCCAAATTTTTTTACGGTTTTATACCGAAAATCGAAATATGCGATTTAACCGAAAATTATTTTATTAACAAAAATTTTGTTTATAACAAAATGCTTATGGGTACAAATTAGTCCTAAATTAGAAACACTAGTTTGTCGAGTTTTATTGAGATCCCAATTTTTTTGACGGTTTTATACCGACAATCGAAATTTGAGATTTAACCGAAAATTATTTTATCACCAAAAATATTGTTTAGAACAAAATGCTTGGGGGTACAAATTAGTGCTAAATTAGAAACACAAGTTTATCTAGTTTTATTGTGGTTCCAATTTTTTATTAATTAATCCGAAAATTATTTTATCAACAAAAAATTTGTTTAAAACAAAATACTTGTGGGTACTAATTAGTTCTAATTTTATACTCTACATTTCTGTTTATTAATTATAAAAAGTTCATTTTTTGTTATAAATTGGCTAAATAATGTATAAATTGTTTAAATAATTTATAATTGTTTAAAAACTGAGAAACAAACATGGGTACAAATTAGTCTTTAATTCAAAGTTTTGGATGCACCTGGTTAAATTTCAATTGAGAATGGTGGGGGTGCTAACTTTAGTCAAGCTAGCACCCCCATAATAATAATCGGTTTTCCGGCGAAACTAAGTTGGTACAAATTCTAATTTTGTGGGTACAAATTAGTCTTTAATTAGTCCTAAATTATAGGCATATTTTAATTTGATTTTGGCGAAGTGGGGGTGCCAACTTTATGGAGGTTCAAAATAGTAAAGACAGTCAATATAATCAACATATAATCTATAAAATTAAATGATAGTTAATTTGATTATGACGACATTTTTATTATCATATAATTACCGTGTCGTTAACTTAAGTTACACTTAAAATCGCTTAGTCGGCTGTAAATTGATTGATTTCTAACTATAAGTCATTTATTAAACTGTTTTTTTAAGCATGATAATATTTAGTAATTACGTGATTATTGACTATTGCAACATTGACTATAAGTCTCTTAGTAGGATAGGGTTTTGTCATTAAATTAATCGATCGACTGTATATTAACATTTGTGACTTTTGAATCTCAATAAATTGCTCGACTGTCTTGAGTAGACTATCATAGGATTTTGTCATATTATATTTTCATTGACCATGTTTTGACTATTGTGATTGTAAGTCACTTGATTGACTGTCTTTTGACTATGCTAGGATTTTGTCTGATTATGTCTTTATTAACTGAATTTCGACTATTCCGTTATTATAACTGTAAATCACTTAAATCACTACATGAAATACAATCAATATAGTGATTTAATGACAAAATCCTAATAAATTAAAAGACAGCCAACCAAGAGACTTACAGTTATAGTGCCAGAATAGTCAAAATAAGTTGTGCCAACTTGAACTATAATGAGATCGCCATGTTATTTTTTGTTCATTGTGACAGTTACGATACACATTTTAACACCTGTGACATATTTTAAAGTAACGAGTGTCTTCCACTCCCAGACTAAGCATGAAGTAAAATTTCGAGTTTAGAAAAGCCCCGCGTAGAAAATTTGTCGAGGGTCGCGCCAGCGACCCGAGACAAATTTTCACGGGGCTTTTCTAAACTCGAAATTTTACTTCATGCGCCACGCGTATAAACCACTGATTTACGTTAAATTTAAGTTAAAAATATACAACGCTTAGATGTGATGGTGATCAATATTTACCGAGATGTAGCGAAGAAAATGCAAGAATTACTTTTTTGTGAATAGTTTTGAAATAATAATAAAAGTAGAATAAGTTTAGTTTGAGCAACTTGTTGATATTTAAATCATCATATCGTTAACAGAGAAAGTACTATGATAGTCACAACCATTTTTTTTCATCAGTTTCGCTAAAGTTTCTCTGAAATTCTGAATATAGATGTTTACGTGTTAAACGCTCCGAAGGTGTGCTGGACTTAAAATTAAACGTGTTTATTTGAACGCGGCGTTAAGTGCAGACGAAAATATTTAGTTTCTGGGAAACAAGATTGATGAACGAATTTAATCGCTGTGAGCGGATAATTTAAAGCAATTTAGAAAATGAAAATAACAAAAAAATATACGCGTTTTTCATCATCAGTTTCATGAGTGTAATTCCCTGAAATTGCGCAATTTAATAAAATATTTGCTCACTTTCAGCGTTTCGCGTATTTATATTCTCATTTCATTGCCGAGCTGTAAACCTACTTTGACGTTAGTAATAAGTTATTCTCGCAAAATAAAATGTAATCCTAACTTATTATTAATTTGATGCATTAATATGAATTCGGATTGCATTTTATTTTGCGAGAATAAATTATAACTAATGTCAAAGTAGGTTTTTAATAATTTTGATTAAAATTGAATTGTTTCATTAATTAAAAAATATATGCATATATATCTTAATAACAGAGAAATGGGGGGCTATTCACAGCACCCATGAAATATGTCATCGATAACACCGATGACGAATTGCATCGGTGCTGTGAATTTTGATGTTTTTTTTTTTCAATTATGTCGTAACAATTGAATATATATAAAACGTGAAAACAGATTATTAGTGAGCACTAAAATATGCAACTTTGCCCCCTATTCCTTATCTCTTCAAATAATTAAGAATCAAGTTCAGCCGGAAAAACGGGCAACCTGTATGTTTTATGTAACACCGAACATTTTCATAACGGGATTTTTTTTAAGTATACATATGCATACGTTGTACATTTTCTGACGCTCGGTTTATTAAAAGAATTCATTTGAAGCTTTAAACCAGTGTTTTCCACTCCCAGGCTAAGCATGAAGTAAAATTTCGAGTTTAGAAAAGCCTGAAAATTTGGTTTGGTAGCGTAGCGCGAAGCGCGGAGCGGCCAAACCAAATTTTCAGGCTTTTCTAAACTCGAAATTTTACTTCATGCGCCACCGGTACCAAACACTTATTCAAGGTAAATTTTATCAGTGTTTTAAACTTCGTAATATGTCAGTGTTTTGTACCGGTGGCGCATGAAGTAAAATTTCGAGTTTAGAAAAGCCTGAAAATTTGGTTTGGCCGCTCCGCGCTTCGCGCTACGCGACCAAACCAAATTTTCAGGCTTTTCTAAACTCGAAATTTTACTTCATGCTTAGTCTGGGAGTGGAACACACTTATTTTAAGTTTCAAATTGAACTCTTTTGAAAATACGATTATCTAAAGATTTACGGCATATACGCTGTAATTGGGACATGTATACTTGAAAGAAAAACTCCCTGTATGTACAAGTTGAGACATTAATTGCAACTTATTGGCTACAATTTGTAATGGTCATATAGGCAACCCAGTGTACACATAACTTAAAAATTAAAGGTGTCAAATTGTATTGAATGAAAATGTTTGGTGTTACATAAAACGCTTTGTATATTATTAGGTTGTTTTTTTTTCAAAATTTGACACAATCTATATATATAAATATTTCTAATTCTAATAAAGAAGTAAATTATGTTTGACCATTTTTCACAGCTACTTAATGAGACTAATTATTTTTTTAAAACGCTATCAAATAGGAAATGTTCTATTTATACATCCACTTAATTATGAACGTGATGTTATAATAACATCCATCAGTCTAGTTTATAAATATATGAAAAGTAATGGTTGATTCATCTTTATCGTATTAAAAACGATCGTTTTCTTTGCTTAAAATACAAAACATTTCAATGGGCAAATATGTGTAGGTAATAAATACATTTCATTACATTACATTTTTGGGGTGTCGTGATGTTGATTCATTAGATGATTTTTTCTTTTTTAATTAAAATAGATGGTGATAGAGAATGATTAAATGTAACCACAGGATGGGTCAATTAACAAAATTAATCAATTAAGTAGTACCTAACATTTGTCAACAGATTTTCGACTCCATTGAGTAGTATTAGTCGGGTCCATTCTGCAGGAGAAATGTTAAATTTAACGTATTTGTTATTCATAACCTCACATCAATTCGAGCATGTGCAGTCAAACAGAGTAGTCGCGTTTTCTACCCGAGTTGCAATAGTGATTTTTCAAGCATAATCCAGAGTGTTTTTTTTAACAAAATACCCCATACTAGGAGCGATAAACCATTAGTGCTTAATGCAGCTACAGCGAAGCAGTTGATAAAAACCTTATTAAATGATAAGGAATTTATTAGTGAACTAATAGCAAATGTGACCGCCTCATTTAATTCTAAATTCGACGAATATGAACGCGCAAACAAAAAACTGTGGTTCTCATTTTCACTGCACAAATTTACTTATAGAGTGGGTGTTGTTTATAGACCTCCCTCTTTTAACATTTCTAGTTTTTTGAATTCATTAGAAATATCTATCAGTAACTTAATTCCTTGCACAGACGATATTTTTTGTATTGGAGATTTTAATATTACTTGATGTTAATAATAACTCTGTTCGTTTACTCGATTCTATGCTATCCACTCTTTCACTTAAACAGATTATTAACAAGCCCACTAGAGTAACAAACACTAGATTGGCCCCCATTTTTACCACTCCATTTTTACCACCGTCCCTTTTTTACCACCAATTCTTTTTACCACCAACGTATTTACCACCGTATTCTTTTTACCACCAATATTTTACCGCTATTTAAAATCGAATTAGAATAACAACTGACAACTTCAATTCGTAACCTGTCAATGTCATTATCGGTTTGTCATTCGCCTAAATCCTAGCCTATATGCTTTTGTCGTCGAGCTTCAAAAAGAACAGGGAGACACCGAGGCAATGTTCCGGGAATTGGACCTTGGGCGAAAAATTAAACGTACGGAAAACCTTGCCAGAATTAAAACTGAGGATAGGATTACAAATATAGTCCGAGATTACGATGTCAGAAAAGAAGAAGGGGAAATTGCAGAATACTTAAGGGCGATCGGTCACAACATACAATTTTGAATAAAACTGATTTTATTTGTAAAAAAGTGTTTTATTGTATAATTATTGGTACAAATATTAGTGGTAAAACTGTATAGCGGTAAAAAAGTATGGTGGTAAAAATGCGGTGGTAAAAATGGATTGGTAAATTTGGAGTGGTAAAACTGTACCCCTACTCAAACACTACATCTACACTTATTGATTTAATTATCACTAACAGTAAGCAAATACCTAATGTCAGTTGCGAGAGTCTACATAATTACTCTGACCACTGTATGATCTCCTGTGACATCCGTATAATCAAACCTAAAATTAAACCTGTTACTCTTACTTACAGACCTTTTAAGGATATTAATATAATTAATCTTAACATCGACCTTACACATTGCAATTTTAATTTCATTTACTCTTTAGCAAGTATTGACGATAAGATTTGTCATTTCTCTTCAACACTGTTGGACCTATTTGACCTCCATGCACCCCTGAAAACATCAACATTTACAAAAAATAATTGTCCTTGGCGAACTGATAATATTAAAAAATTAATAGACCTTCGAAATAATGCCCTCCGTAGATTCAAAAGAACACAGAATCCCAATCACTGGAATTATTTCAAATCTCTACGTAATTTAACGACGTCAAGTATTATTAATGAAAAGAAAGCTTATTTTGAGTTTAGGCTGAGGTCCAAAAATTCTAGAGTGTTGTGGAAAGAGTTAAAAAAACTCAATATTGGCTCTAGAGAGACCTCTAATGTCGAAATCTCGAATGAGTTAGATGTAAATGTAATTAATAACTATTTCGTAAACTGCATTCTATCCACTTCTACAGATAGCTCTGAATTAAACCAATACTATAACTCGCATTTACTTTTTCCCCACAACCCTAAATTTTCCTTTGCTGAAGTAAGTGATTCTGAAGTAAATACTATAATTAATAATTTATCAGAGGGTTCAGCAGGCTCTGACGGCATCAGCGCTAAAATGCTTTAATAATGTTGTCCATTTATTACACCTTACGTAACACACATAATGAATAATTGTCTCTCTCGTGGATATTTTCCTTCGTTTTGGAAAAAATCCCACATAATCCCTATTCCTAAAAAGACCTCAGTTACTGATCCTAAGGACCTACGCCCAATTAGTTTATTATGTACGCTTTCCAAAGTTTTGGAAAAAGTAATTGAACCACAAATTAAATGTTACCTAGATCGTCACTCTATCCTCCCTGACACGCAGTCTGGCTTCCGTAAAAAATATAGTTGCTCCACAGCTCTAGCCGACATCACAGATAGTATAATTATTTCCCAGGACCAAGGCCTCCTGACATTACTTATACTACTGGACTTCTCGAAGGCCTTCGGCACCTTAAATCATAACACCCTGCTTGCTATACTATCTTACATTGGCTTCGATCAGGTATCCATTCTTTTTTTCAAAGAATACCTAAGTAACCGATCACAAATAGTAAGCTTGAAAAATAATTTGTCGAATGAGCTGGAAACTCATAGAGGTGTACCACAAGGCTCTATTTTGGGGCCGTTATTATTTCTAATTTATACTTCACAAATTTTTTCAAGTATCAACTTGAATAACTACTATCTTTTTGCAGACGATACTCAATTGTTATATACTTTTGCAGAGAAGGACACTATTGTTACGTGCGCTAAAATTAACTCAGATTTAAATAGAATCGTTACAAAATGCAATAAGCACTCTCTCCTAATAAATAATTCTAAAACTGAAGTTATTCTGTTTGGTCCAAAAAAAGCGCGAGTAAGAGTATTCCCCTTACTTTCAATTAGCTTGGACAATACCAATTTTATTGACATAAACAATTGTGTTAGAAGTCTAGGAGTTTATATAGATAGTGAACTAAGATTCCACAGTCATATCTCCCGTTGTATCAATAAGGCATACGTAAACCTTAGGTTAATATACTTAAATCGGCGATGTTTATCGCAGAAATTGAAAACTATATTATGTGAATCCCTGGTTTTGTCACACTTCAACTATTGTGATGTAGTATACAACTTTTGTTTAGATAAAAAAAACAATTGATAAAATTCAACGTATGCAAAATTCTTGTTTGAGATTAATCTTCGGTATTAGGGAATTTGATCATATAAGTCATAAGATTCAGGACTTAGGTTGGCTTAAAATGAGTGATCGCCGTTTACTTCATTTTGCCACTTTTTGTCACAAAATAATTAAAGACAAGACTCCACCTTATCTTTACCACAGAATTAAATTCCGCTCTGACGTTCATACACTTAATGTACGCTTTGGAGCCTGGGTCTCCAAACTATCTTCTTCGCGGGCCACAAATACAATTCTACATAATAAAGTCGGCCAAGATCCGATTAATTTTATAAAATTATGAAAAATTTAAGGAACAATTGTTACAATATTTCAAAATATGACATTTACAAAAAAAATTACAAACAATCGCGGGCCGGATTCATGCAAGTTGCGGGCCGGATTTGGAGACCACTGCTTTAGAGGATTACTAACTCCACCTCAACATAAATCTGTTTTTGCAGAAAGATCATTCTCAATCCAAATTTCTAAAGTGTACAATAAGGTACCACTAGAATGCAAAGCGAAATGTGTCTTAACTTTCCGTAAACATTATGCCAAACATCTTAAAGACAGATAGATGTATATTTTGTATTTCAATATTGCCGATTTAATTATAGAATAATTTAAATTACTGATATTTGAAACGCACTGAAACAAACTTCTGCGCTTGTTTGATATTTATTTATTACTTATGTTTTCAATGGTTAAGTTGAAAAACAGTCGCGGCGACCCAGCCAAAGACTGAACTTCGCCATTAGATTCCAAATACTCGATTATTATCTTTTGTGTAAAAATGCATGTAACTAAATAGTATTTGAAATAAAGATTATTATTATTATTATTTAAGTCACAAATGAAACAGGATTTTAACTTTATATAACTGAGACTTTATTAAGTGACTTGTCGAAACCATCGAAAACTTTAACTTGTCATTTTTAAACTCAAAGTGATTTAAACTAACAATTGAACAGGTATATATACTTAAAATTAAGGTCTTATAATTGCGTTCAAAATGGGGGTATGCATTAGGGCAAGCTGGTCGTTGATGACGGAGATTTCCGGATAAACGCAGGCTTTGTGAATTTCCAAAGACTCCAGGAGGTCCATCGTATCAATAAAAATAATGAAATAAATGGATAATTAATAACGTTAAATGATTTACCTTTAACGAGGGTTTCCATTCCTTGATGAAGCATGAAGTAACATTTCGAGTGTAGAACACCCTACAAATTTAAAACGAAGCGAAGCGCGCCGGAAAATACAAATTTGTAGGCTTCTTTAAACTAGAAATTTTACTTTATGCGCCAGGCGTACTAACCCACTGATTTTCACATATCCCCCAAGTATACCTAAAATAAACGCGACTCAAGCGCATTGAACCAATTCTTTAAAGTATAGTTTACATGCAACCCAATATCGTTAATATATTGCCGGGTTAAAATGATAAGATACTATGTAATATTTTAACACTATGAGTAAAAATAGTTTAATCCGACATGCCTTAAAGAAAGTACGAGTTCCGAAAATTTTATGTAACAAAATGTATTCATAGGAACACAACGTTGTATGATACAATATACAACTTTTTGTTCCTATTTTTCGGAGTTCTAAAACTTTCTAACTATACATATAGATGTAATTCAGAAATGAACGTATTCAGCGAGTATGTGAGACGTGGAGCAATGAATATTGTCGAGGCCATTTCAAATTTAATAAAAATTTATATTCAATTTTCAAAATAGAATTAGACTTTCTTCCTTTTAACATCTGTACATGTTCAAACGATTAGAATTTCCCACGTATTTTCCTCTATTTTTTGGCAATAAAAAATGAAACATTTGGTTTTTGAATTTGACACTGTCAGTATTTTATACGCGTGGCGCATGAAGTAAAATTTCATGTTTAGAAAAGCCTGAAAACTTAGATTTGCCGCGACGCGATTCGCTTCGCTCTCGCACCCCGGCAAATCCAAATTTTCAGGCTTTTTTAAACACGAAATTTTCCTTCATACTTAACTAAGAAGTGGAAGACACTCGTTTTTGTATTAAGTTTTCTGATAATTACTTTTTACTAATTTTTCTTATAATTATTGTAATGTTACCCTGAAATAAAGGTAATTATTATTATTAATCTACTAGTACTTCTGCAGAAGAATTTTGGTTGTGAATAACATTATTAAAATCAAAATGAATCGTCTTTACCACAAATTTAGTTTAGTTTAGCCTATTAACGGATATTCAACTGTTACATTAATGCATTTTCATAACACTGTAACACATTTTCTTGAATTCTAAAGAAATTATGAGGTTTGATGATTTTTATTCCAATTAGTAATTATTAAATATTTCAAGAATATACATTTAAAAACTGTTTCACTAATTTCCATAAATGTCCTTATTATTTCGTGTTATTGTAGTATATATTTTATAAATAATTTCAATATTGTGTTAATTGAAAATCAATGTTTGTCAAAATTATGAAAACAAGCAATTTGCTATGTAGATTTTTAAAACTATCTACCAAAAAAGAATGTTTGTTAATTTTTTACCAATTTCATTAAAATTATCAATTTTTTTAAACCTTTTGATTTTTTCTATTTGGTAAGAATTTTGATATTTCTAAAAACGAGTCAAAATTCAAAAGAACATAATTAAAATCAACATAAAATTAACGAAATGTTACAAAAATGACCAAGAGACGAAACAGACGACAAACTTAGTTAAAATCATATGAATACGCTTTTTTTCACAATCTCAATTTTTACGATTATCGCATAACGTAATTATTCTTGTTAAAAGGTGCCAATTTTTTATAACAATCTAACAGTACGAGGGTTGCCTTTTATATTTCGGGATTAGAGAACAAAAATAAATATTAATCATTGAAAATCGCTTTATTGTTTTTCTAAATATTCCCCATTAAGATCTATACACTTTTGCATGCGTTTGAACCAATTGTCGAAGCACTTTTGCCACTCTGATTGAGGTATCTCCAAAACATGCATTCTGAACGCATCAACCGCTTCTTCAGGTGTCGAAAAACGTTGACCTCTCATTTTATTTTTTACGGATGGGAATAAAAAGAAGTCATTCGGTGCCAAGTCAGGACTATATGGCGGATGACTCATCAAATCGATGTTTTGCGTGCTCAAAAATGCAGTTGTTTGAGCCGATGTGTGAGAGCTCGCATTGTCGTGGTGAAGAGTGATCCGTTTTCGGCGGTTGGTTTTCCTGATTTCTTGGATGACAACTGGCAAACAAATGGTTGTGTACCACTCAGAATTGACTGTTCTGCGTTGTTCTAGTGGTACGGTTGCGACATGTCCAGTTTTTCCGAAAAAACAGGCGACCATTTGCTTGGAAGTGCTTCGTGCGCGAACAACTTTTGTTGGATTTGGCTCATCTTGAAACACCCATACGGTCGACTGCTGTTTACTTTCGGGCTCATACGCGTAAATCCATGATTCATCACCTGTCACGATGTCATAGACGTGTTTCGAAGCACCGCAATCGTATTTTTTGAGCTTTTCTTTGCACCAATCGACACGAGCCTTTTTTTGAGCGATTGACAAATTGTGTGGGATCCAACGCGAACAAATTTTTTTGACAGTCAAATGTTCATGCAATATTGAATGTATGCTGGTCCCACTAATGCCTAAGGTTGTCTCAATCTCACGATAGGTCAAATGACGATCTTGCAATATTTGTTTGCACACAGCATCAATGGTTTCCGGAACAACAACTGATTTTGGACGACCTCCACGAAATTCGCCTTGGAGTGAACTACGACCTCAGATGAATTCACCATACCATCGATAAACACTGGTCCTTGATGGAGCTTCATCGCCAAAAATTGAATTAAGTTCATCCATGCACTGTTGTTGAGTTAATCCACGTCGAAAGTTGTAAAAAATAATCGCACGAAAATGTTCACGATTTAATTCCATTCTTTGGCCGAGATAAATCTTTTAAGTTAGTGTAAACGACACAAATAACGCTCATATGTCAAAACGTTCTGAGTACGTATAACCTCAAAAATGTCAAACTTTACGATAGAGCTCTCAGTTGCCAGATTGCAACACTAGGGTTGCCCAATCCCGAAATATGAAAGGCAACCCTCGTACAAGGGTCATTCCATAAATAATGCTCACAATTTTTTTGTTCCTTACATTTTTTTTTTATATAATCTCTTTACAATCCTTCAACATAATCTACCTTCTTCTCAATGACCGAGCTTCAACGTTTGGGAAGCTTTACAATACCACTTAATACGCCATATTTCTTCACCTGAAGAATGACTCGGGTGCCGCAGACAGAAATCTCTTCTAGAGATAAATAACGACGTTCTCCCATAGATTGTTTCTACTTTGAGAATAAGTCAACCCTACCTGACTTATGTCAGGTAGGGTGGATGAGGTAACACTTCCCAACTGTAATTGCACAGCTTTTCGTTTACGGCATTGTGTGGGCGTGCGTTGTTGTGTAGACTGAGTGGCCCAGCTTAGAGCAACTGAGGTCAGGATTTCTATACGTTTTGGTTCAGTTTTTTTGAATGAAGTCAGGATAATATAACCCTGTGACACTTCATCCACATGGAACGAAGCGGAGCGGCCAAACCAAATTTTCAGGCTTTTCTAAACTCGAAATTTTACTTCATGCACCACACGTATAAAACACTGATTTAAAGTGAATTTACTATTTACTAATATACTTATACACCTTTTGTCGTAACTTTTGTATTTGAAGATGTTAATTTTTTTAAGGAAGGATTAAGGAAGTGGTTTTTAAAAAAAAGAACAGGAATAGTTTAAGTTTTTGTCGTCTAACTATTTGGGGAGGAGAAAATTCCCTCACCCCATCCGTGGATCCGTGCCGCTTGAAATATTGTACTAATTCCACTGAATTTGACTAATACTTTTTACTAACTCTACTGAAGCGTTACTAAAGTGTTAAATTATTATACTAAAGTTATTCAAAACAATTTTAGATAATATTAGGGTATTTATTTTAGAATAACTAATTTTTGGCTAAATTTAAATATGTTGGTAGCTGGGCAGGATTCGAATCATTCGGGATTCGAATCCTGGATTCGAATCCTTTTACAGGATTCAAAAGAGGCATTCGAATACTTTAGTTCAACTGGATTCGTGATCCGGATTCGTTACATTTTTTTAAGAGGATTCGTATTCGAATTCAAATGTGGGTGATTCGAATCCATATAAAAGGATTCGAATATTTATAAAAGGATTCGAATGTTTATAAAAGGATTCGACTATTTATAAAAGGATTCGAATACTTACAAAAGGATTTAAATCGTCAAAAATAATTCGAATTAATTGTAAGGATTAACATAAGAAATGTCTTTTGTGTGTTTTTAAATTTCTCATTAAATCACTGTTTTATACGCGTGGCGCATGAAGTAAAATTTCGAGTTTAGAAAAGCCAAGAAAAATTGCCTCGGGTCGCTGCGTCATGAAATTATATTCAAATTGACAAAAACACTAACAAAAAAGCCATATGACATTATTAAATTTATCAAAATCAACAGGGAAACTAGAAAACGCGTAAAAATGTATCAAATTAACTTAAATATTGACAAAAACAATGAAAACAATTTAACAAAATAGAGGTTTCCCACAGAAGAAAGTTATATTATAAGGCCAGGGAAAAAATCTTTGCGTAGCGAAACGGATAAAACACTGAAATATTGTGAAATTGAAAATATACTGGTTTTTACTTATTATGTTTTAATTTCATAGCAAATTCAGTTTGATTTTATTAGAAATATCTATGTACTGTATAAGGTCGACTCGGTTTAAACTGAGACAGTCTTGTATAAGGTTGTCTTCATTTAAACGAGTGTTTTCCACTCCCAGACTAAGCATGAAGTAAAATTTCGAGTTTAGAAAAGCCCCGTGAAAATTTGTCGAGGGTCGCGCAGCGACCCGAGACAAATTTTCGGGCTTTTCTAAACTCGAAATTTTACTTCATGCGCCACGCGTAAAAAACACTGATTTGAAGTGAAGTTCAGAAATACACAAATACATCTTTAATCAGAGTAACAAGGAATCAGATGTTTAGTCTGTTATCAACAATGTTCAGTGTTAATAATAAATAATTAGGCTTTAAATATATTTGTTAAAACAACTGGTAACGATATTTATATATAAATGGTTGAAAAAAATAAATAAAATCAAATTTATTCTTAAAGGATTTGTATTCGTGATTCGAAAAAACAGGATTCGAATCTTTGATTCGAATCATATTTATCTCTTACGAATCCTTTATTCGAGTATTCGTGATTTGAATCATATTAGGTGATTCGGATTCGTGATTCGAATCCTTTTTACGAGGATTCGTCCCAGCTCTGGTTGGTAGTATATTGGGTAAAATATGTAATAAATACGTGTATATTGTGTAAATCCATGATAAAATATTGGTTAAACTAAACATACATCGTATATTTACTTTATCCACATGCAATATTGGTGATATAAGGACTCTATAGCCTAATATTTTGTGATATTATACTTTGTCTCAAAAGTAGGAGGACTAAAAAAAACTTACCGGATTACACAGCTGACATATAAGTAGACATTTTGATGAGTGGAGAGAGGTAATAGTATCTTTTAACATATTGATAATATTGTTTAATCACAAGATATGTAAATAGACGCAAACCGCCACTTGGTAAAGAAATGCAACGAAAACTTGTGATTCTAACATAAGAGCCGAAAATTTGCCATTTCTGCGGCCAATAAGATTGCGTAATTTCATTAGCAAAGTTTTGTTGTGGTCCAGTTCAACCAGTAAGCAGAATTTCATGTTTGTCTATTTGTTACAGCATCTGCACTTAAATGCTATCAGTGCGATTCGAGTAAAGGAGTATCCTGCAATTATGGATTACTTTCCTTCACATACACCTCAGTAGAATGCAAGGTGACGAGCGGAAGCAGCATTCTGGATGCGATAGCGTCAGTCGTTCCCACAAATTGTGTGAAGTTGGTCGGAAAGGGTATGTATTTAACAAAATTTTATCAAAATGCTTTATCATGCATCAAGAATATTTGTTTTTAAGTTATTTTTCAGTATTGATGATTTGAATAATTGAAATTCAAAAGAATGCGAAAACTGCAATTTGCAATAGGTCACAACGCGATCTAATCAAAATCACAATAATATCTGAACCTCAGGACGAAATAGGCATCTAATGTTTTCTGGTATTTAAACGTTTTGTATAAGATACATTTGTTCTATCGAGCCATGCTGTGGACTGAAGTTCGAACAAATTCAAGAGAAGTAAATAAGTATTTTAACGCTCAAATAGGTAAAGAGGACTTTTTAAACAATGTGGCTTCAACACTATACAATTCATGATGTGACAATTGACAATGGTCATCGATTTAGCAATTTTGAGGAGGACTTTTTAAACAATGTGGCTTCGACACCATACAATTCATGATGTGACAATTGACAACGGTCATCGATTTAGCAATTTTGCAACAAGTAATGGAGTAATGATAACCAGTACAAAATTCGATCATAAAAAATCACAAAAAAATGCCACCAGGGAAAAAATACAGCAACTAAATTAATCATCTGTCATCAAAGATTTTTTTATATCCAAGGCTTAAGATCATACAGACGAACCAATGCAGTAAGTGACCATTTTATGGTGGCAGTAAAAATTAAACTGGACGTGGTAAAACTTGGTACAACAAATAAGCCTTCGGTTTAAGTTTGTCATTATTTCTTCATCCCATCTCCGCTTCGTAAAGAAATGATGGCGAACTTAAACCGAAAATGGAAGTATGAAAACCAAATAAAGACTGTTTGGTAGCTCTATAAACGCGTACCAGCGGGGGTGGCCTCTTCAATTCGGGGGGAAATAAAGGACTAACCTGGTTTAATCCTCGTACATCTTGGGGAGGACTGGCGGTTTCTTCTTCCCCTTAATTCCCAAGTTGAATTAAGGGGAAGAAGAAACCGCCAGTCCACTTATAAGTCGGAGGCAATTCTATAGCCGGGGACAGGTTCAATAAGCCGGAGGCCTCACAACTTAAGATCGGTAAACCGCGGATGTCTTCTTCTTTTCGAGTCGACCGTTACAATATTTGTTTATTGAGGAGGGGATGCATGGGTTGGAGAAACCTCTACCCGATTTGCACCGAACAAAGACATATTTAGAACTCGGAAAGAAAATATCTGAAGTAAATATAAACACGAAATGGAAAGATAATAACAAAACTCTGAAGCTGCAACATCGTAAATTGATTTTGTACCCAAGCACCAAAGGAATAAATGGTAAGATGAGACTTGCCGATCCCATGTTGAAGAAAAATTAAAACTGCGGAATGTCTGGCTAACAACACAAAAACATGATGACAAGTTAAAATACGACAAAAAAGAAGAGAATGCAACATAGTCATTAAGCATAAGAAGCAAATGTGGTACCAACAGAAAATAGAAGAAATATACGTAGAAGAAGAAAGTAGAAATACCAACTCAAAAAAATCTACAGAAAAGTGAATAATCAAAAAAGACTTAAGCAACGGTCCTTATCTTATCAACCAGGAACTTCAATTCTTATCTTATCAACCAAGAACTGCAATTCTTATCTTATCTACTTCCGGGAGCACTTGCTGTTCCAGAACCCACTGTTACCCTTTACTCAAATGAATGGTAATTAAAAACACACAATGAGAAATTGCTCAAAGTGTGGAAGAAATAAATAAAATATGGGTAAAACATTACCAACTATTAAGAACCTATACAGAGTACGAAGTAATAATTGAGAAAAGACAGAAATAGAGTTACCGACGCTTAGTAAAATAAAAAATATTATAAAAAAAATAACAAACATGGAAAAGCAGCTGAGATGCCAGCATAAACATAGAACTAATCAAGTAACACTTATTTGGAAGAACGAGAAAATGTCAACCAGTTCGGAAAAAAACACAATTGTCACCATACACAAAAAGGGAGATTCTATTCTATTGAAAGTGAGTGGGTAGTTATGCTACCCTCCACTGCGACCGCAAGGATCTATTGTGGCTCACAATTAAGGTCGAACATCCGACCTTAAGGGAGATACAGTGTGATCAACAATGATTGTAGACAAGTTAAATTTCCCGCCAAAAAATGTTGGTACAACTGGTTATATGAAAAGAAAATCCCCTAGATTGCATTTCCATTGCTGTAGCAAACATTTTAATCATTTATTTAATCATAACTATATATTTAATTTTCACAATTCTAATTAAATATACAAAGTAAATTGAAGTAAGTTAAGATTTTGTGTATTTTTAATAAACGTATAGTTAGCATCCCTAATTTTATAAGAAATGTTGAAAATGATGGCCTGCATTTTCTAGGCAAATGGTAACTCTACGTTTTTTATTTTGAAATACACGTTGAAGCTCCTCCGGATTTATGTTCCTTATCTCTTCTTCAATTGCTGCTTTAAGCTCGTTTAGGGTATGCATTCGATTTTTAAAGACCTTATTTTTTAAATACCCGAATAAATAATAACCGCACGGAGTGAGGTCTGGCGAACGTAGTGGAAATAATCCGTCGCTTACCAAGCGATCATCGTAAAATTCCCTCAAGTAATTTAATGTCGCCAACGCAGTATGAGGATTGGCTCCGTCTTGCTGAAAATAACCCATTATCTGTACGTCATCGTGCACTTGATTCAAAAATTCATCTAGGATGAGTATTCGGTAGCACTCCGCATTGATTTTTTTCGTTGAAAAATATTGAGCCAATTATCCGACGTCTCGAAATTGCTACCCAAACACCAAGTTTTTGTGGATGTAAATCCGTTTTAATAAAAGTATAAGGATTTTCTGTAGCCCACGTACGATAGTTTTGGCTCTTCACATATCCTGTAATAAAGGTCTTGTCCAACATACCATCATCATTTAAATTCTGATTAAACCAATTGCAATAATCAATTTTTTTTTGGAAATCAAGTGGCTGAAGTTGTTGAACTACCGATACCTTATTGCGGCTTTTATGCAACTCCTATACAATACTCCTGTAAAAGGATTAAACATTAAAATTTGTAAGCACCTTAAAATTAAGAACATACCCGTTTGAGCTGAAAGTTTTCTTAAAGATTTTGTTGGACTTTGTTCAAGTCGTTGTTGAATGTCGCCAACAACCTCTTCTGTTAAGATAGGCAGTCTTCCAGCTGACTTGCCCTCACAGATACGATTCTTTCCCTCAAAACGGTAGCATGCGGGTTTTATGCGAGGAAAATGTTTTGTAAGGAATGTGGACATCGGGGAAGGCTTGAATAAATTGATTGAGACACGATTGTGACGAGTATGTCCATGTGCCATCTACATTCATAGTTCCACTTTGATAATGAGCCTTCAGGATGAAAGCATCATGCTGTGGTGCAAACATCACGGTAAACAAAAGCGAATTCTCTTAAACTCTGTAAATTTAGGATAAAACTTAAATTTTCTAACCTTAAAAACAGCAAATCACTTACCACAAAACAAAGACTTATACAAAGTAGTCCTGATAAGAACTGATGTCTATGAAACAGAATGAAAAATAACTAAATTCGAAGAATGAATTAACACAATGGCAAAATACGACGCACGACGCTGCTAATGTCAAATCGAGTTACTGTTTATTAATTTTTCCTTGGCATGAACTTAGAGCAATCAAATACCCCAGATTTTTCGGCGGGAAATTTAACTTGTCTACAATCATTGTTGATCACACTGTAGAACAAGATGTGAAAACTATAGAGGCATCAAATTATTAAACAGCCGTATAAAATACTTTCGACATTAATTCAACAGGGGTTGCAACCGAACAGAATAATTGGAGATTATAAATACGGATTTAGGCAGGGCAAATCAAATCAATCAAATCATGGACGCTATTCATATAATAAAGCAGATAAATGAAAGGTTTCTAGAATACAACTTCCTAATAGAAATAATGTTTATTGATTTTAAACATGCGTTTGATTCAGTAAAAAGGGACAAACTTATCCTTTCTTTAAACGAACTACAACTTCCAGTTAAATTAATGAGATTAATCCAAATGACGCTTACGAACATCGAAGCCACAATATAAACACAATTTGGGAAAACACAAGAATTTCTAATAAACAAGGGGGTAAGACAATGAGATCCACTACCTGCAAGCTTATTTTATTAAGAAAAGTGAACAAAAAACGAACATTAAAAACAAAAGGATACCAGCTCATTGTTTATGCTGACGATATTGTACTCATTATTAAACAGAGACACTTAATGAAAAGAATATTAGCTAAAGTTATTGGAGAGAGTAAAGAAATGGGTTTACAAATGAACATTAAAAAGACAACATTTATGAGATTTAGAAATAAGAACTTACGAAATAAAATAAAAAGAATTGGTCAGTATGATTTTGAGGAGGTGACTAAATTTAAATACCTATCAATAATAATTTTAAATGTCGGAGAAAATGTGGAGGTAATCGAAAAAATGCATATTGCGAATAGATCCTTCTACAAAAACAAAATGATCTTAAAAAACAAATTAGTAAGTAAGAACACAAAAATTAAGGTATATAAAACAGAAAGTTCACCGACTACAGTTTACAGACTTAAAAATTCAGCGACCGAAAAGTTTGTTGAATGGAAAATTCACCGACTCGCAATTCGTCGAGTGGAAAGTTCACCGATTCGTTCGTCGAATAAAAAGTTCACCGATTCGATCAGTTAATGAAAGTTATGTTAATGCTTATGAATCTAGTTTTTTAATCCTTTGAATGCAATGTCATACAAATTGTGAAGTTATAACAGTTATGCGATTAAATTCAAAAAGTTGTTTACAAAACAAAAGCTAAAACAGGAAAAAGGTTTACAATAGAATAAATTGCGTATGTACGATGTCCATTCCACATATTTCTAGATTACGTTAGGTTAGTGGAAAGGTTTGCAATAGAATAAATTGCGTATGTCCACATATTTCTAGGTTAGGTTAGGAGAAAAGTTTGCAATAGAATAAATTGCGCACCATACCTATCCAAATACTTCTAGGCTAGGTTATTAGAAAGGTTTGCAATAGAATAAATTGCCTAAGTCTGTTTGCGTACAATGCGTATTCTACATACTTCTAGGTTAGGTTAGGAAAAAGGTTTGCAATAAAATAAATTGCCTATGCCTCTTTATGCACGATGCCTATTCCACTTACTTTTAGGGTAGCTTATATATGTAGTGAGGTACTTCTTGACTATTTACTGCACGATTACGTATATCTTCTTGCATCTTTAAACCTACATGAGCTGCATTCGCAATATGTTATCAATTGAACGTGGCACTTATACTTCTGATACATCACACACTTCCAATAAGTATCGCCAACTTGTTTTTTCTTAAAAAACAAGTAACCATCCACTAAAAGTTCTGTTTCTCCTTTACACATGTAATGAATTAAACGGCCATGCTGTTTAATTAATATTTTTAATAAATAAACTAAATCACATTTTTATGACGTTGCATTCAAAGGATTAAACAAACTAGATTCATAAGCATTAACATAACTTTCACTAAATTGTCGGATTGGTGAGCTTTCCATTCGACGAATTGCAAGTCGTTGAATTTTCCATTCGACAAATTTTCCGGTCGGTGAACTTTCCGGGAACCGAACTAAGTTCAAGTATGACGACACAGTTTAACTTAGTGTAACTTCACATTTACAACTGCAGGCGTGCGGTTCATGTAACAAGCAGATTCAGTGCAAAAAGTGTAAAGAGTGCTGCACTAGTTCATGTAACGAATAGAATTAATGATAAGACCCATCATTACATACGCAGCAGAAACAAATAATAAAAAGGAACAACGCAACCTGTTAGTTTTTGAAAGAAAACTAATAAAGAAGATATTAGGTCTTGTCAGAACTCTTGAAAATTAAATAAGGCAGAGATATAACAGAGAAATTAAAATAGGACTCAGTGAAGAAACGATTATATATTATATTAAGTGGATGCGGCTGAAATGGCTAGGAGAGCAGGACCGGAGCAAAAATAAGTTCAATTATAGAATGGAAAACACGTAACAAGAGGCAAAGAGGCAGGCCGAAGTCACGATGGAAGAATGAACTGGAGGACGATTTGTAAAGTATGGGAATAACTAACTGGAAGACTAAAACGGAACACATGGAGAAAGGTAACTGTCTTAATCAAACAGACGAAGTCGCACACGTAACACCGAATTACGGGGACTAATCCGACCTAAGAAGTGGATTGTAGGGCTTCATAGAAAGAAGCAGCGAAACGGCTTGTGGGGTGTTGTGCTTAGCATATACAGAGTGAGTCACTAAGCGGAAATCGGTCTATAGTGGGCGGATCATTGAAAATAGCAAAAAAAGTTTCAAATAAAAGTTGTTCAGAATCAAGTTTTTCATAACCCAAAATTATTGCTAAATATGGCGGCTATGCGGTTATACCGGAAGTAAACACCAACTTCCTTATTTTAAATAGAACACCCTATATATTTTTACATTTTTGGATTGCTCGTTAAAAGTAAACATGAGTTTATTCACACAACATTGGGTCTCAGTTGAACCGTTTTCGAGTTATTTCATTTTTTTGGATAAATTTGACGATTTTAGAGCTCGACGCCATTAACAATATCTTCAAAACGAAATAAGTCAGAGTTATGCGGCTTACGGTTTTGGATTCGGGAAGAAATGTAATATTTGTTTAAGTTTTTGCCATTAGTCAGACTTTCTAAATTGAATAGAGTCCGTCGACGGTATTCTTCAGTACTTCAAACATGCATAACTTATTTTTTTTAAATAGAACCATCATCTTGTGACATTTTATCTGATGCGAAATTAAAGGAAATTTAATTTTTTCGCATCAGATAAAGTGTCACAAGATAGATGGTTCCATTTAAAAAAATGAAGTTATGCATGTTTGAAGTACTGAAGAATACCGTCGACGGACTCGGTTCAAATTAGAAAATCTGACTAATGGCAAAAACTTAAACAAATACTACATTTCTTCTGAATCCATAACCGTAAGCCGCACAACTCTGACATATTTCGTTTTGAAGATATTGTTAATGGCGTCGAGTTCTGAAATCGCCAAATTTATCAAAAAAAATGAAATAACTCGAAAACGGTTCCATTGAGACCCAATGTTTATTTTTAACGAGCAATCCAAAAATGTAAAAATATATAGGGTGTTCTATTTAAAAAAGGAAGTTGGTGTTTACTTCCGGTATAACTGCAAGGCCGCCATATTTAGCAATAATTTTGGGTTACGAAAAACTTGATTCTGAACAACTTTTATTTGAAACTTTTTTTGCTATTTTCAACGATACGCCCACTATAGACCGATTTCCGCTTAGTGACTCACCCTGTATAAATAAGTATGGCAGACGTTTCTGCGCTATGCTGTAAAGTTGGATTTTCGTGACTTATGCCCGTCTAGTTCTGAGGTACAAATATTCAAATAATATATGTGATAGTCCTTACTTAGGAAACTTCAAAGACTTTTGTTTTTTTGTAACCATTCATCTACTCACTACCTTTGTTAAGTTCTTAATATCAGTAAAAAAATCCCAAGGTAAATGACAATAGCTAAAAAAAAAACACAAATTTAAATTTGGGCATTTTGTTTTACTCATTGATGTAAGAATAGTCTGCGACCTGCTTTATGGTCACAGCTTAAAACCCTTGCTGACCATTTAAAAATCATGTTTTAAGATCGCTAACCCTTTTTAATTGCATGTCTTACACTAGCTCAGCTTATAATTTTCTAATGATACAATTCTTCTCAATCTAGATCGTGACGGTAATGATTACGTAGCCCGTTCCTGCGCCCCATCAACAGGTCCAGTGAACACCTGCAACGCCATCGCCAAACTAGTCCAATTTGCGGACACCAAAGAGCTGGAAAGTTTGGATTGCTACACGTGCGACAACGATAACTGCAATTCAGCCAGTCAGATGGGGGCGACAATGCTGGGCTTGGTCGCCGCCTGCCTCCTCTTCCTATTTTAAAAACAACTAACAAGCGGCGCGAACAAAACATATTTATAAATCATAATATTTAAGAAGACAATTTAAAAAACACACAACAGCTAAAACAGATTAAAAACATCAAGAACAAAAGGGTTGTAAACGAAACAAATGGCGCGCGTGTTACGCCTTAAATACGGTTCCATTTTGTTGGGTTAACGGATTGATGATGTAGATATTTGTGTAGTGTTCGACACCTGTTAGCTAATTCTTTTATGCAATGATGGATGGTTGCCAGAACTAGTTGATCTATTTGATGTGTAAATAGGACACCAGTTGCAGAAAGAAGCTCAGGATTGATTTTCTAACAGAATTAATGAAACGTTTAAGAACATGATAAAGAAAACATACAGAGAGTTTTATGTAACACTGAATATTTTCAAAGTTTATTTTCGTATGCTCTAAGCAAAGCATTAAATACGATTTGACACCTTTCATTTTTAGGTTATGTGTAAACTGAGTTGCCTATATGACCATTACAAATTATAGCCAATCAATTGCAACTTATGCCTCATCTGTACATACAGGGAGTTTTTCTTTTAAGGGGGTCTTCCGGTATAATTGACCCAAACTTTGGATTTTTTTTTCAGGGAACTGGTAAGAGTTAGAGACCTGGGTTTTTTTTTTAAATCTTTATTCATCCTTGCTCCAATATGACGGCTGCCCGGCGGAAATGTTCCAAAACTGCGAGCAGCCTAGGGGTCGCTATTCGTCACCTAGAAACAAAATCAGCTCAGTTTCTTGAAGTGTATAGTTCAGAGAATGGAATGAACTACGAAATTTTGAAAAAACTCAAAATTTGACAAAATGGCGGGCATTTGAAAAAAAAGTCGTGTTTTTCGGTCGATTTTTTGACTTTGACAGGCTGTAAAAAATCTTTAAAATTGCAAATTGCACCGGGAGGTTAGTTCATTCCATGAAGAAAAGTGTTTTCAATAACGGAAGCAAAGCATGAAGTCAATTGGTTGAACCGTTCAAACGCTAGAATGCTCGCAGTTTTGAAAATTGTAGTTTCGAGAAAAACGCGTTTAAAGTTTGCGAAACATTTTTTCTGTGTAATTCAAAGTATTCGGCGGAAAATTCGCAAACAGTAGTCAATACCCAGGTTTTCGGGGTCGCTGAATACGAATCTGAGGTCAAATTTGAAAAATTCAAAATGGCGGATCCAATATGGCGGACCAAAAAACTCGTACTCATCAAAATTTATGAAATTCGAGATTAAAGTTATACCTGCGCGACCCATACCGCTCGGGACGGCGATGCATTCAAAGGCCTGTAGCGACGTAAATATTCGTCGGATCGAAATATCCTTTTACCCACATATTCTAGACATGTTTAGCTTTGATTTCATACAAAAAAAATCGATTTTTTGAAAAAATTAAGTAAGTATACATGTCCCAATTACAGCGTATATGCCGTAAATCTTTAGTTAATCGTTGTTTTTTTAAAATAGTTCAATTTGAAACTTAAAATGAGTGTGTTCCACTCCCAGACTAAGCATGAAGTAAAATTTCGAGTTTAGAGAAGCCTGAAAATTTGGTTTGGTCGCGTAGCGCGGAGAGCGTAGCGCGGAGCGGCCAAACCAACTTTTCAGGCTTTTCTAAACTCGAAATTTTACTTCATGCGCCACCGATACAGAACACCGACATATTACAAAGTTTTAAACACACCGCTAAGCTTTTTATTAAATCAGTGTTTTGTACCGGTGGCGCATGAAGTAAAATTTCGAGTTTAGAAAAGCCTGAAAATTTGGTTTGGCCGCTCCGCGCTTCGCGCTACGCGACCAAACCAAATTTTCAGGCTTTTCTAAACTCGAAATTTTACTTCATGCTTAGTCTGGGAGTGGAAAACACTCGCTTAAAGCTTCAAATTGAATTCATTTAATAAACCGAGCATCGGAAAATGTGCAACATATGCATATGGATACTTAAAGGAAAAATTCTCGTTCTGAAGATGTGTGGTGTTACATAAAACTCTCTGTATGTTTATTTAATGATCATAAATACTTACTGCCTTTATATACATAGACAGTTTAAAGGGTTTCTAACGCTTTGACTAATAAGGTTCTATCTGTCCTGTTCACCAAAATATAGATTTTTGCATATAATAACTTCTCAACACTTAAGATTTTTATTTTAATATCTATTACAATAAAGAACATAGCTGTTTGAGATACAGTATTATTATTATATCTATACTATAATATATTAAAATTAAAAATTTAGCTTTTTAAGCTATAACATACAAAAATTTACAGATATTTTTCAAAGACAGATAGAACCTTGATATTCCATTGCGAAGAGTTGTTAATAGAAATGTGTTTGGTAAATATTAGCTCTATTACGAGGAAGTCAGCCGCTATCTAAACGTATAAAGCTCAGCATGTTATCGTCTTAACTACTGTCTTATTTTAGGATGAAATATTTTGAAAAAACAGATATATTTTCAGAAAAGTACAAACTTTGTAATTATCTCATTTAAATGTTTCCTACTCTACTTATCTCATTTAAATGTTTCCTACGGTTGTTTAATAAAAAAATATTAAACATCACCAAATTAGTATAATTACGTCTAATATTACATCGTTTTATACAATATCTGCAAGATATAATAAAAACAAATTCAATCACATTGTAAAGGATTCCTTTACGAAAATTTGTCATTTTTTTATTCATATGTTAACTAAAATAACGTCAATAGAATGTCGCGCGTAAAACAGTTTCTCAAAATTTTGGAAAATTCAATATCGAGCGACATTCCAGTGAATATATTGAATGGTAGAAATAATGGAAAAAATACAAATCTTCGCAAAGGAACCTTTTACAATGTAACTGATTTTGTTTTCCAATATATTTTACAGATGTTGTAGAATATAAAAATCAAATTTAAGGCGTAAATACGCTACTTTACCGATATTTGATTTTTTTTATGAAATAACGGTAAAAGTAGGAAACAATTTATTGAGCCAAGCATGAAGTTTGTACTCTCCTTAAAGTATAACTATTTTTTTTTTTTTAATATTACATACCTAAATAAGGATATAGTTTAGACCAGTGGTCTCCAAACTACGGCCCGCGGGCCAAATCCGGCCCGCGATTGTTTGTATTTTTTTTTGTAAATGTCATATTTTGAAATATTGTAACAATTGTTCCTTAAATTTTTCATAATTTTATAAAATTAATCGGATCTTGGCCGACATTATTATGTATTATGTATTTGTGGCCCGCGAAGAAGATAGTTTGGAGACCCAGGGTTTAGACGACAATATGCAGAGTTTTATATGTTTAGACAGCCGCCGATTTCCTCTTAGTGAAAACAGTTTCTATCTGATCGTATTTATGATGATCCTTTTAGTTCGGTAACGAAACAATTTGAAAAACAGATAACTGAAATTTTTTTTTTTAGTTTTGTAGTTCATTGTATAAGAGGTTCAAATTAATTGAATGCAAAACCTGCATAAATTCTCGGATATGGAAATTGGTTCACCTGTAAAAAAGAAATGGACAACACTGATTTTGTTATTGTAACTCAAATTTTGTTACCTAGTCCTTGAAGCGGATAGGGAATTAATAGAATGGAAAAACACATTAACGCTTTATTCAATGGTGATAGTGATTTTTATCCAAGAACATACAATGAGAAAAAATTATAACAAAAAATGTATAGCATTTCTTGATTGAATTTTAAACAAAACCAACAAAATGAAACCAATTTTAGATAACTTATTTTTCTATCGAAAGACCTAAAACTTCGTTGCTAATACTTTTAAAATATATATATTTATGTATAAAAAATCTTTATTCTCTTACGGGTTGTTGCTGTACATACGAGAGTTTTTATTATATTTTAGCTGTTGACGGAATCATTCTGTAATTGTTGAAATATATACAGGATGTCAAAAAAATAAAAATGAACACAGTTTTATTTAAAAAGAATCAGTTGATTGAAATAAATTCAAACTCAAGATTGAAGAGTTTCATTCATTTTTTAAACACTCTGTATATATGTTAATATGAAAATGACCTATTTTCCCTCCCTTAATTAATAATTACAGAACGCCGCTGGAAGTCATGGATGATCAAAAAAACTATATAAATGTTCTGTGTTTGCCAATCAAAATATTTAAGAACGAGAATAAATCGTATTAGTAGTGCTATTTTTCATTCGCCTTTATTGAGGCCGATTGGTTTTCCATCAAGCATGTTTTTTTTTGTGTAGGATTTTTATCTCGATCTTTGCAATAATATTGTCCTTGTCTCATCTTCCTTACATAGTCAGTGTGTATTATATTTTCCTAGAAACAAGTGATGTATTAAAGAAAGAAACAAGATAAAGCCAATTTAGCTCTAGCGTGATTAGTGTATTCGACTTTCCAAAAAAAAAGATTGTATACATTTATTATAATTTTACGAATAAAACTTTTTTATTTTTTAAAAACTATATATAATATCACTTTTTCACTACCTTCATTAATACAATATTTATTATTTTAATGTTTTTACAGTGTGTAAATTGATGTGTATCTAATGTCTTTTCTAATCTAGAAAAAAGTTAAAGTACGTTCCAACTAAGACTAATGGTTCGGTACATGGGCGAGCGCAGAATCTTTCCCATGGAGGGGTAAAATATGATGATGATAAAATTCAAAATCATCAAAAATAATAAAATAAATGTAGTAAAATTTAATGATTTTCGTAAATTTTTTCGCAAAAGCAACCCGACACATTTTGACACATTGTTAAAAATCATCGAAAAATGTTAATAATTGAGATGATCGAATACATTGACAAAATTAACTAACAATTCAAAATGATGAATTTCATCAACATTTACAAAATAATCAGCGAATGATGATATACAGGGAATATTTTTTTTGAAGTATACATACGCTGTAAATCTTTTTTACGAGTTCAATTTAAAGCTTCAAACCAGAGCTGGGATGAATCCTCAAAAAAAGGATTCGAATCACGAATCCGAATCACCTAATATGATTCGAATCACGAATACTCAAATATAGGATTCGTAAGTGTAAAATATGATTCGAATCAAAGATTCGAATGCTCATTTTTGAATCACGGATACAAATCCTTTAAAAATAAACTTGAATCTATTATTTGCAACCAGTAACATTTTATTTCATCAGTTTCTATTAACAATAATGTTCATTTACCGACTAAATATCTGCTTAAATAATGATTTTATTTAATAATGATATATGTGTTATTGAACTTCATTTTAAATCAGTGTTTAAATGCGTGGCGCATGAAGTAAAATTTCGAGTTTAGAAAAGCCCCGTGAAAATTTGTCTCGGGTCGCTGCGCGATCCTCGACAAATTTTCTACTCGGGGCTTTTCTAAACTCGAAATTTTATTTCATGCTTAGTCTGGGAGTGGATAACACTCGTTCTTAGAAGTTTCAAATTAAAGGATCACTCTAGATTACTAAGTTTATTACCATTTTACAAAGGCCACACCTCGAAGGACCAATCATGGTCTTCGAAGACTGAAGGACTAAAGGGAATAGAAGTTTCTTTACAAGAAAACAACGAATATCTGAAGGTTTACAGCATAAATAGGAAAGAAAACATCCAATTTTGAAAAATATCGAAGTTGGGTTGGTTTTCAGTGCGTCTTTAACTTCGCTTTAAATCAATGTTTTACACGCGTGGCGCATGAAGTAAAATTTCGAGTTTAGAAAAGCCCCGTGAAAATTTGTCTCGGGTCGCTGCGCGACCCTTGACAAATTTTCTACGCGGGGCTTTTCTAAACTCGAAATTTTACTTCATACTTAGTCTGGGAGTGGACAACACTCGTTCTTAGAAGCTTCAAATTAAAGGATCACTCTAGATTACTAAGTTTATTACTATTTTACAAGGCTACACCTCGAAGGACCAATCATGGTCTTCGAAGACTGAAGGACTAAAGGGAAAAGAAGTTTCTTTCAAGAAAACAACGAATATCTGAAGGTTTACAGCATAAATAGAAAAGAAAACATTCAATTTTGAAAAATATCGAAGTTGGGTTGGTTTTCAGTGCGTTTGTAACTTCACTTTAAATCAATGTTTTACACGCGTGGCGCATGAAGTAAAATTTCGAGATTAGAAAAGCCCCGTGAAAATTTGTCTCGGGTCGCTGCACGACCCTTGACAAATTTTCTACGCGGGGCTTTTCTAACCTCGAAATTTTACTTCATGCTTAGTCTGGGAGTGGACAACACTCGTTCTTAGAAGCTTCAAATTAAAGGATCACTCTAGATTACTAAGTTTATTACTATTTTACAAAGGCTACAACTCGAAGGACCAATCATGGTCTTCGGAGACCGAAGGACTACAGAGAATCGAAGTTTCTTTACAAGAAAACAACGAATATCTGAAGGTTTACAGCATGGATAGGAAAGAAAACATCCAATTTTGAAAAAATTTCGAAGTTGAGTTGGTTTTCAGTGCGTTTTTAACTTCACTTTAAATCAGTGTTTAGTACGCGTGGCGCATGAAGTAAAATTTCGAGTTTAGAAAAGCCCCGTGAAAATTTGTCTCGGGTCGCTGCGCGACCCTCGACAAATTTTCTACGCGGGGCTTTTCTAAACTCGAAATTTTACTTCATGCTTAGTCTGGGAGTGGACCGTCAAGATTTTCTACATGTCGAGATTTTCGATATTTCTAGATTTTTATCGATTTATTCACAGTTTGTTATTATATTAAATGCAACTTTAATAATTAATAAATACGGTTTTTCTTAGGAATAGAATATTCACCCATTAAGAGCCGAGCAAATTATAAAGTTAACTCTAAAAGTTAATTTTAGGTAAAATTTCGCATCTTTTTCTATGATTTCAATGAATAATTTATTATATTACATACGTCGATTTTAGAAAAGAGTTAAATTCAAAGTTCAAACGAGTGTTGGCCACTCCCAGACTAAGCATGAAGTAATATTTCGAGTTTAAAAAAGCCCCGCATAGAAAATTTGTCGAGGGTCGCGCAGCGACCCGTGACAAATTTTCACGGTGCTTTTCTAATCTCGAAATTTTACTTCATGCGCCACGCGTATAAAACACTGATTTAAAGTGAAGTTAAAAATGCACTGAAAACCAACCCAACTTCGATATTTTTTCACAATTGGATGTTTTCTTTTCTATCCATGCTGTAAACCTTCAGATATTCTTTGTTTTCTTGTAAAGAAACTTCGATTTCCTGTAGTCTTTCGGTCTCCAAAGACCATGATTGGTCTTTCGAGCTGTAGCCTTTGTAAAATAGTAATAAACTTAGTAATCTAAAGTTCTCCTTTAATTTGAAACTTCTAAGAACGAGTGTTGTCCACTCCCAGACTAAGCATGAAGTAAAATTTCGAGTTTAGAAAAGCCCCGCGTAGAAAATTTGTCTCGGGTCGCTGCGCGACCCTCGACAAATTTTCACGGGGCTTTTCTAAACTCGAAATTTTACTTCATGCGCCACGCGTATAAAACACTGATTTCAAGTGAAGTTAGAAATATACTATTAAGGTTGGACATTTTTCATGGTTAAGTAACCAAATATGCATTCACAAATATTTGAATTATTCGAAAATTTAAATATTAATATTCAAAATAATTTAGTGATTTAAATATTAGAATATTTAACTATTTGAATTAATCAAATTCGAATCCCAGCCTTAATAGCGATGATTCGAATTATTTGGGAGGATTTGAATCCGTGTATGAGGATTCGAATCCTTTTATAAGGATTCGATTCCTTTTATAAGGATTCGAATCCTTTTATAAGAATTCGAATCTTTTTATAAGGATTCGAATCATCTACGTCTGGATTCGAATACGAATCCTTTTAAAAAAATGTAACGAATCCGTTTTCACTAAAGTATTCGAATACCTCTTTTGAATCCTCTAAAAGTATTCGAATCCGGGAATCGAATCCTGAATGATTCGAATCCTGCCCAGCTCTGCTTCAAACGTGTGTTTTCCACTCACAGATGAGGCATGAAGTAAAATTTTCAGGCTTTGCTAAACTCGAAATTTTACTTCATGCGGCACGCGTATAAACTACCCTGAGACTGTTTACATCCGAAATAATTTCGAGTTTTGCGACAAACTATAAGTTCCATAAACAAACTAAGGTCATCTTTGAATTCAGCATACGTCAATTAAAAAAAACTAAACAATAAAATTAGGATCACCACCCCTGAAACATAAAAAATCTTCCTCCAGCACAGTTTTTATCCAAGATAATTTCCATTTTCATTTCGAGTTTTGCGGAAAAAAACTGTGTTAGGGGAAGATTTTTTTTTCTATGTCCCGGGGGTGGTGATCCCAATTTTATTGTTTAGTTTTGGTAATTGATGTATGCTGAATCCAAAGATGGCCTTAGTTTGTTTATGGAACTTATAGTTTGTAGTAAAACTCGAAAAGAAAATTTAAATTATCTCGGATGTAAACAGTCTCAGGAGATGATTATTTTTTTTATGTTCCGGGGTGGTGATCCTAATTTTATTGTTTAGTTTTGTTAATTAATGTATGCTGAATCCAAAAATGAGCTTAGTTTGCTTATGGAACTTATAGTTTGTCGCAAAACTGAAAAAGAAAATGGAAATTATCTTGGATAATAAGTGTCAGGGGAAGATCTTTATTTCTATGTTCCGGGGGTGGTGATCCTAATTTTATTGTTCAATTTTGTTAATTTATGTATGCTAAATCCAAATATGCCCTTAGTTTGTTTATGGAACTTATAGTTTGTCGCAAAACTTGAAAAGAAAATAGAAATTATTTCGGATATAAACAGTCTCAGGGGAAGATTTTTTTTCTATGTTCCGGGGGTGGTGATCCTAATTTTATTGTTTAGTTTTGTTAACTAACGTATGCTGAATCTAAAAATGGGCTTAGTTTGTTTATGGAACTTATAGTTTGTCGCAAAACTCGATAAGAAAATGGAAATTATCTCGGATAATAACAGTGCCAGGGGAAGAACTTTTTTCTATGTTCCGAGGGGGGTGATCCTAATTTTATTGTTTAGTTTTGTTAACTAACGTATGCTGAATCTAAAAATGGGCTTAGTTTGTTTATGGAACTTATAGTTTGTCGCAAAACTCGAAAAGAAAATGGAAATTATCTCGGATAATAACAGTGCCAGGGGAAGAACTTTTTTCTATGTTCCGAGGGGGGTGATCCTAATTTTATTGTTTAGTTTTGTTAATTCATGTATGCTGAAACCAAAAATGGCCTTAGTTTGTTTATGGAACTTATAGTTGATCACAATACTCAAAAAGAAAATGGAAATTATTTCGGATATCGACAGTGTCAGGGTAAGATTTTTTTTCTATGTTCCGGGGGTGACGATCCTAATTTTATTGTTTAGTTTTATTAATTGATGTATGCTGAATCTAAAATTGGCCTTAGTTTGTTTATGGAACTTATAGTTTGTCGCAAAACTCGATAAGAAAATGGACAATATCTTGGATAAAAACTGTGTTAGGGGAAGATTTTTTTTTCTATGTTTCGGGGGTAGTGATCCTAATTTTATTATTTAGTTTTGTTAATTGATGTATGCTGAATCCAAAACTGGCCTTAGTTTGTTCATGGAACTTATAGTTTGTCACAAAGCTAGAAAAAAAAATGGAAATTGTTTCGGATATCAACAGTGTCAGTGGAAGTTTTTTTTTCTATGTTCCGGGGGTGGTGATCCTAATTTTATTGGTTAGTTTTGTTAATTGACGTATGCTGAATCCAAAGATGACCTTAGTTTGTTTATGGAACTTATAGTTTGTCGCAAAACTCGATAAGAAAATGGACAATATCTCGGATAAAAACTGTGCTAGGGAAAGATTTTTTTTTCTGTTCCGGGGGTAGTGATCCTAATTTTATTATTTAGTTTTGTTAATTGATGTATGGTGAATTCAAAACTAGCCTTAGTTTGTTTATGGAACTTATAGTTTGTCACAAAACTAGAAAAAAAAAATGGAAATTATTTCGGATATCAACAGTGTCGGGGTAGTTTTTTTTTCTATGTTCCGGGGGTGTTGATCCTAATTTTATTGTTTAGTTTTGTTAATTGACGTATACTGAATCCAAAGATGACCCTAGTTTGTTAATGGAACTTATAGTTTGTCGCAAAACTCGAAAAGAAAATGGAAATTATTTCGGATGTAAACAGTCTCAGTGGAAGACTTTTTCTATGTTCTGGAGGTAGTAATCCTAATTTTATAGTTTAGTTTTGTTAAATGATGTATGCTGAATCCAAAAATGGCCTTAGTTTGTTTATGGAACGTATAGCTTGTCGCAAAACTCGATAAGAAAATGGAAATTATTTTGGATATAAACAGTGTCAGGGGAAGATTTTTTTTTTCTATGTTCCAAGGGTGGTGATCCTAATTTTATTGTTTAAATAATTAACTGATGTATGCTGAATCCAAAAATGGCCTTAGTTTTTTTATGGAACTTATAGTTTGTCGCAAAACTCTAAAAGAAAATGGACATTTTATTATTTCGGATAAAAACTGTGTTAGGGGAAGATTTTTTTTTTTGCTATGTTCCGGGGGCGGTGCTCCTAATTTTATTGTATAGTTTTGTTAACTGATGTATGCTGATTCCAAAAATGGCCTTTTTTTTCTATGTTTCGTTGATGGTGATCCTAATTTTATTGTTTAGTTTTGTTAAATGATGTACGCTGAACCCAGATATGCCCTTATCTTTCTTATAGAACATTTAGAAGGTTGTTAAAATTAATTTAAAAATTGTATTAATTTTAGGGGTACTTTAAAAATGTAGGGGTTGAAAATTTGGGGTGATATTATGAATAGTTACTATAGTGATCCATCCTTTATTGATTAATAGTTAATTCAGATTTTAACTGCAATACTTGGCCTAAAATATAAATTTAAAATCTATTGCTGAAATCTATTGCTAACTTTACACCCATAAAAATATATATATATTTTTTAAGACTTACAAAACAGTTAAATGCAAAAAAAAATATTAATCTTTATTAACTATTATATCAAACATCCTTAAAATGTACAGTGCATTGATTGTATTCTAGAACATCTTTAATGCTAATTTTTAAAGAATATTTAAGTTAGGTGGGTTCTGATTTCACTGATGTGCATACCTTTGTGTGTGATTTTGAGTCCCGACCTTAACGTAGGAAAACTTCTATTGCTACATTTATGCAGTTTAATCCACAACAAAATTGTTTGTCCTGTTCTATCATCCAGGGTTAACTTATTACTACCGAGGTTTGCGTCATCATATGTAGTAACTTTTTACACTCCAACTGCTAGAACGATTACATTCTAGAAGTCACCTTTATACATAATTAGTAAAAATGCCAATAAATTATTTGATGATACTTTTGTCTATCACGGTTTAGGCCGCATGTATGCATTTGTTTAATTATTATGAATTGGCTAAATAGTTTTTGTAGTCATTGCGCGCTTGTTTCCATGGCAACATACCATAAAAATAATACATTTTTGGAAGTCAACATGTTGCTGGCTTAATATTACAAGGTTCTATGTGGCAATTTTTTATATTTTTAATTTGTGATGTTACAAGGCTCTATGTGCATACATAGAGCCTTGTAACATCACAAATTGAAACTCAAATAAAATGTCACATAGAATATTAAGCCAGCGATGTGGCACATCATTGAAATCAGCATAAAAAATGCTGTTCAATGATGTGCATATCTTCATATGCGCGCATAAGAAAAACAAAATCGAATCACCTTACAGATTTATAACTTACTTTATAAGTCGAGTCGTATAAAGTTGCTCTAAGAATTTTTTTAGAAATTTCAGAAAAAAATTTAAAACAACGGAGATATATTTTATATCGCAAATTTTAGTTTTATTTTCAAATTACATTGAAACAGTTGAACATATTTGAAATGTGAAAGCAGATCATTAGTAGGCACTAAAATACGCAAAGTTGCCCCTATTTAATCGATTCTTTATCTCTTCAAATAAGCGTAATCCCCATAGTGCCACTCGAAAAAATAATGGCCACCCTGTATAATTTTAAAATATAATTTTGTGCAAGATATTTTGGCCGTTTAAATAACCACAGATAGTACTTGAATAGGATTTGAATGTAAATTTCAATACAAAATAAATAACTGTTTAAATAACATTTTTACAAATATTAATTTAAATCTTGTATTCATATAAACCTAAAATTTGAATTTAAATTAAAAAACAAACTGGAAATTTATTGCAGAGCAGAAATTACATTTATATTTTATACAAACTTTATAATAAATATTTATGATATAAGTGTTAAAAATAAGATCTTACGTTGTGAGTCTAGATCAGTGGTCTCCAAACTACGGCCCGCGGGCCAAATCCGGCCCGCGACTTGCATGAATCCGGCCCGCGATTGTTTGTATTTTTTTTTGTAAATGTCATATTTTAAAATATTGTAACAATTGTTCCTTAAATTTTTCATAATTTTATAAAATTAATCGGATCTTGGCCGACTTTATTATGTAGAATTGTATTTGTGGCCCGCGAAGAAGATAGTTTGGAGACCCAGGGTCTAGATGATTGAAAAAGAAGCGTAGCGAGTTTTTCAGCTCCACGAACACAATAACATCACTTTTACTGAACATTTTTTTATAAAACTAAATTAAAAATTAAGGTATTATTTTTATTCTATGAGTTTTTTTTGCTAATAATGTCATGTGTTTTCTATATTTCTGCTGTGCTGCTATTGCAAACGATGGATGATAAGAAATTGAATTAGACCATGTGTACCGATGTCATCCCTAATGCTGACGCTGTTCTATCAGACATTAAACATGTAGCGACTTGGATCTGTTGCCTCAGAAATGGAGACAACAGTATGATATTACATATAACAGATTCATACTCGTAGAATGGTATAAATTGAAGAAAGTGGAAGGAAAGTTTAGCGAAACTGTATTTTTGGCTTTTTCGAGGAAACATCAAAGGTATAAAAATCTTCGACGTTGTGGGGCAACTATTTAATGATAAAAGGCATTTTGCTAGTCCAAAATGGTGTAGACATTAGCAAGTATCACTAACTAATTACATTTCTGAAGCGACAAAATGTGGGATACCGTCCGAAGAATTCAAAGATTGTAACCAGAGAACAAATTGATAGATTTTTCCACATACTGGGTATTTGATGTTATATTTTTTAGTTTAAGCTAATTTTTGTTTTGTACTTACTTTATTATAAATGTATAATATGTTCAATAAAAAAAAAGCTCAAGAGTGCCATGATTTATTCTTTTTTCAAATTTAGGTTGGTTACACACTTCAGGAAATGACATATAAATCATCAGACATGATAATTATAATGTATATTTTCAGAGTTACCAACCTAGAATATTTTCCATGGCACTCTAGAGATTTTTTTTAATTGAACATACGATATTATTAATATGTAAATCGATAAATAGAAATTACTAAATATCTCTGTTATTTAGAAATTACATTTTTAACACTAGTGTTGAACATACTTATAAGATGACATTGAACATACTTATAAAATTTAATTTTTAATCATAGTAGCTTAAATTGAAAGTGTCAGTTTTATAAAAACAGTATTTTAATACAAATATATCTCTATGACTATAATTCAACTACAAATTTCATAAAAAAGTAGTTGATGTCATTAAAGATTCACAACCAATTTATTAATGGTTAGATAGATAGATAGATATTCGTAGGGGTGGCCTCATTGGCCTGTACCACCGCGACCTTTGCAGATCTATTGTGGATCCCTATTATCCTAGATGACGTGCTCGAGCCACGCCTCTTTGATTAGCCCATTAACCCTGACAGTGAGCCTTGGGTGTAGCTCTCTGCGCTTGGTTTAGTGTTGCCTAGCTTTAGCTATCTAACCCTTGCTAGGGCCTCACATTTTCACAGGATGTGGAGAGGATCCTCCTCTTCTTCCTGGCAGAATCTACATATTGTATCCTCTGCCAGACCTATTTTGCTCATCTGTTTGTTGAGCCTACAGTGTCCTGTCAGTAGACGTACTATAGCTTTAACCGTTTTTCTCTCTTGGTTGAGTAGATCGATGTGTGGTGCTTAGTGCCCTTAGCAGCGCTTGGCTGTCCGAGAAAATAGCTACTGATCGACTTTTGTTGTCTTTCCTTGCTATTTCTCCAATGCAGAGGTGGACCGCGATCGCCTCTGCCTGGAACACTGTGGTGTCCCTCGAGAGACTGACTAAAATCATTGTCTCGGGTTTTGTGCTGTATATTCCGGCTCCGACTCCATCATCTGTCTTCGAGCCGCAAGTATACCAGTTTGATTCCGCGTTGGTAGGTGGGCCGTTCTCCCAATCTTCCCTTTGCGGGATCATCACATTGTATTTCCTGTCGAAATTATATTTCTTGACCATGGCATCGCTTGGCATTCCTGTTGTAGGGTTTGCCTTCAGCTCGTCTTCTAGCCTTTGGTACCTTTTCCCGTGTGATCGGTTTATGGGAGCCTATCCTCGCATTAGTCTGTATGTTACGGCCCTGGCCTCCCCTTGTATGAAGATGTGCAGTGGTGGTAGGTTCAGGATCATTTCTAGGGCTGCCGTTGGGGTAGTGCTTAGGGCTCCTGTGACACTGAGACATGCTAGTCTTTGTGTGCTGTTATCGCCCCCTGCTACTTCGTCCATGTCCACCACACTACTGCCCCGTAGGTTATCATGGGCCTGATCACCCTTGTATATAACCAGAAAGTCATTTTGGGACTGAGCCCCTAGTTTTTCCCGCACATTCTTCGACACCTTTCCAATGCCATTGAGGCTTTTTTGGCGGTTTAGTGATGTGCGTCCTCCACGTCATTTTGTCGTCGAAGATTACCACTAGGTATTTCGCCTCCTTAGCGAAGGGAATTTTCGTGCCTCCGAGCGTCGGTGGCCTTAGCCCTTCTAGCACTCTCCTTTTTTGTAAACACGACAAGCTGTGTTTTTTCGGGATTGACCGTCAGTCGTTCCCGTCGACACCAATTGTCTACTATGTTTAGGGCCCTTTGTGTTCGTTGTGAGATAACTCCTGCGAAACGGCCTCTGATGACTATGGCCAAGTCATCCGCATACCCTAGGCAGTGGATGCCTTTTCCGGACAGTTTCCTTAGTAAGTCATCCACAAGAGTTGTCCATAGCAGTGGAGATAGAATCCCTCCCTGCGGGCAGCCTCCGCCGGCTCTAGCTTCAATGGTGTGCCCTCCTAGAGTTGATATAATTCTCCTTTCCTCCAGGCTAGCCCTTATTCATTGGTAGAGGCTTGGCGGAACGCCTTTTCTTGCTTGTGCCTCTATAAGCGAGTTGGTTGTGACATTGTTGAATGCCTCTTCTATATCTAGGAATGTGACCATAGCTATCTCTTTGTCCTCCACTGACTTTGTGATGAGCCTGTTTAGGTCGTCCAGCGCCGAGTCCGTAGACATTTCTGGCTGGTAAGCGTACTGACGGTTACTGAGGGGATCTTTACCCAGTATCTCGTATCTGTCGATCAGTCTTTCCATTGTTTTCAGTAGGAATGAAGAGAGGCTGATGGGCCTGTAAGACTTCGGTGTTAGATTTGCTATTCTACCTACCTTAGGCAAGTAGATTACCCTTACACTTTGCCACGCCTTTGGTACGTGACTCCATGCCAGACAGGCTTTGAAGATCTTTGATAGATGCGGCACCAGCTTCTCTATGACCTTCTGTAGCAGGATGGGATAAATTCCATCCATCCAAGCGGACTTATAAGGTTGGAACGTGCTTATGGCCCATCTGATTCTGCTTGGCCTTGTGACCTCTGTGGCTAACCTCCAATCATTTCGGTCTGGCTTTTTTCGCCTTTGGCCGGGATTTTTGCGTATGCCTTCCTCTGACAGGATTGTTGAGGCTAGAAAGTGGACTTTTAGTAATTCCTTGAGACTTTCCTCCTTTGTTTCAGTATAGGTTTCGTCAGATTTTCTGAGGAAACTTACTTCTTTTGCAGCACTTTCATCCTTTGCCTGGACTTTGTGGATTCTCGAACATGCCGGAGTGTCGATTAACTCTTCGCAGAACTTTCTTCACGAGTCTCTTTTGGCTTTTCGAATTTCTTTGTTGTACTGCGTAAGCTTTTCCTTATAGGTGTTCCAATTCTGTGTGTTTTGGCCCTATTGAATAGCCTTCGAACCTGGGCTCTTAGCTTTTCAAGGTTCTTGTTCCACCAGTTTGTACGGCAGCCCCTGTGCCGGGTTGTTTTTTCCGGGCAGTTTTCCAAGTAGGGGAGGGGCTAGAACTGGCAGTGGAACAAGTAAATGACGCCATCATGCCGTCTTGATGGCGTCATTTACTTGTTCCACTGCCAGTTCTAGCCCCTCCACCTCACTCACCGGTGCTGTTCCTTTCCGGAGAGCCTCCCTTCTTTATATCCTTCCCAGTTTGTCTCTCTGGGGTTTCTATACTTACCCTCCGTGAGAGATGTGTCCAGGTCGAAGCGGATTTGCCTGTGTTCTGAGCATGACGGCTCTTCTGACACATGCCAATTCACTATAACATCACTCATTTTTCCGGTACAGACTGTCAAATCCAGTACTTCTTTGCGAGTTATTGTGGTGAAAGTGGGCTTGTTGCTTATATTGGCTATTATAAGCCCTTCCGCAGAGATAAAGTTTAATAAAGACTCACCTCGTTTGTTGATGTCCAAGCTGCCCCAGACTGTGTGGTGTGCGTTAGCGTCACATCCAATGATGAGCTGGTATGCCTTCTCGGCGCAGTATGCTACTATATCGCTTAGTATGCGAGGAGGGCAGGCCCTCTCATCCCCTGGGAAGTAGGCGGAGCAGATCATCCAGCTTTTTTCTCCGTCCTCCGTCATGGCTGTTATTATATCTGTAACTACATCATCCGTGCATAACCGCGGTATTAGTGTACACTTTACCCTATTGCTATGAATTATGCACACCCTTGGCCTTATGACGCATTGGTGCCCCCGTCTCTTTGGCCTGTGGCCTTAAGAGCGGACTGGTCCCGCTGGCGGAGGTCTGATCTTCGGATAAGACGTTGCCTTGTTTATTACGACAGATTTCCTAAAGAGTAGGTGAAGTGAAATAAGGCTATAATAGTTTCAATCTAACTAAAAACGTCAAATAAAATCAGGAAGGGGGCGCGACCTGAAAAAGGTTCAGAACCCCTGGTATAAAGTATAAATATTTAATCAAATTAAAAGCAGGGTGCCTTCAAATTTTCATATTTTGTGATTGACTGTCGCCAACTAAAAGAGGTTATGAATCAGCGTTTTTAGCAGTAACATATGTCAAACTTGAAAATGTTAAAAATATAAAATAATTGAATACTGTTGTAAATGTAAAAATAGTTGGATGCTGTTGAAAATATCAAAATAGTCGAATACCGTCAGAAATGTAAAATAATTATAACATTTTCTGTGTCATGGGCCGACAAAACGTATTTTCCCGGCAACGTGTCACCCGAGTATTCGGATATTCATCGAAAAACATATTAAAATTCGAAGATTCAAATAATGGGAGAAACGTTTTATTTAAAAAAAGGGCTTTGGGTCTGTTGCCACTTGTAAACGGCACAAAAACAAGCAGAATACAGGTAATCAGAGCAACAGACAGCTTTTCCTGAAGCGATGCTTCAATTTTTAGAAGATGAGCCTAATACGATTCTGATGATGAGCGACGAGGCTCCTTTTCATCTCAATGGTGTTGTGAATCGTCAAAACTTCCGATACTGGGCCACTGAAAATCCACAAACTATACATGAATTACCACTACACAGTCCTAAAGTTATGGTGTGGTGCGTCATCGGGAAGTTTGGTGTCATAGGGCCCTACTTTTTTGAGGGAACACAAACAGGAACACTGTGACCGTGATAGCTGATCGTTACTTGGATATGGCGAATAACTGCTTGAGAACTGAGCTGAGAGGACGACGAATCAATCTGCGAAATGTTTGGTTCCAACAGGATGTAGCTACGATCCATATTGCCCGAGTGTCGAGGCTGCTGTTAGACAAATGTTCACTAATCGTTTTTTTTAGTAATTTCTATTATTAAGGTAGAAAACCTTTATATTTCCAAAATTATTAGTATCAACCAGAGCTGGGACGAATCCTCGTAAAAAGGATTCGAATCACGAATCACCTAATATGATTCGAATCACGAATACTCGAATAAAGGATTCGTAAGAGATAAATATGATTCGAATCAAAGATTCGAATCCTGTTTTTTCGAATCACGAATACAAATCCTTTAAGAATAAATTTGATTTTATTATTTTTTTCAACCATTTATATATAAATATCGTTACCAGTTGTTTTAACAAAACTATTTAAAACCTAATTATTTATTATTAACACTAAACATCGTTAATAACAGACTAAACATCTGATTCCCTGTTACTCTGATTAACGATGTACTTGTGTGTTTCTGAACTTCACTTCAAATCAGTGTTTTGTACGCGTGGCGCATGAAGTAAAATTTCGAGTTTAGAAAAGCCCGAAAATTTGTCTCGGGTCGCTGCGCGACCCTCGAGAAATTTTCACGGGGCTTTTCTAAACTCGAAATTTTACTTCATGCTTAGTCTGGGAGTGGAAAACAGTCTTGTATATAATATCGATAACTTTAGATAAACACTTGCCTTCTTGATTTAGAAAAAAAAAAAACAATCGATTTTTTTAGATACTTTATGGATCACCCTGTAAAAAACAAATACGCCCATCTTGTAGATCTCGCCACAATAGCCTAAATGCGTGTATTATAAAAAAAAATTACTTCATGCACCACGCGTACAAAACGCTGATTCAGTGGAAAGTTTTAAATTTAGATGCTTGCGTTTTATGGCGCCCAACTAGGGGCCACAGCATTAGCCTGGCCCCAGGTTGGGCGCCAAACAACCTCAAATGCAAGCGTTTTAAGTATTTTTAAACGAGTGCTCTCCACTCTTAGCTCAAGCATAAACTAAAATTTTGAGTTTAGAAAATCCTGAGCGTTTTGATTTGGACCCGTGGCGTCCAAACTCAATCTTTTTTAAACTTGAAATTTTACAAACTGTTATTGTTCTCTAAGAAAGAAGATAGTTACGAAAAAACTTAAATATAGAAAAATTGTCAAAAATGTTCTTATCTAACACTTTTGGTTGAACGATTTTTTTGTATTCCCATTAGTTATTGAGTTATTCGCAAGTTTTGCGAAATACAAAATAGCGTAAGTTCTCGACTTACCTCAATTTTGACAAAAAACGTTATAACTCAAATACTATTCGAGCTACAGAAAAGTATAATACACGTATTTAGGCTATTGTGGCTATTGTGTGATCTACAAGATGGGCGTATTTGTTTTTATACAGGGTGATCCATAAAGTATCTAAAAAAAAATCGATTGTTTTTTTTTCTAAATCAAGAAGGCAAGTGTTTATCAAAAGTTATCGATATTATATACAAGACTGTTTTCCACTCCCAGACTAAGCATGAAGTAAAATTTCGAGTTTAGAAAAGCCCGAAAATTTGTCTCAGGTCGCTGCGCGACCCTCGACAAATTTTCACGGGGCTTGTATTTCGCAAAACTTGCGAATAACTCAATAACTAATGGGAATACAAAAAAATCGTCCAACCAAAAGTTTTAGATAAGAAAATTTTGGACAATTTTTCTATCTTTAAGTTTTTTCGTAACTATCTTCTTTCTTAGAGAACAATAACAGTTTGTTGAAAGATTCTTAAAAACTTATAATTTTTAAAAATCATGGAATAACTTGATTTTGCGCATTACTGAAAAATATATCATTAGTAATTAGTAACATTTAATGTCGTTTTTATTGTGCGCGTTGATAGAGATGATACAGTTTGTTAATAATCTAAGCATTAAAACATAAAAACATTTTATATGTACAGAGAGTTTAAAGTTTAGTGACCACGATTTTTGCGTAACAACAACAATTTTTCAACACTTTTAGTAAATAACACACTTGGTTAAGATTTCACTGTTTATTAGTTGACACTGCAACACTTGTTTTGCCACACAGGCAGATAAATGATGACAATTTTTCAGTTGAAACAATTAAAAATGTTCGAAATAAAAATAAACACATTAACCACTGCACTCTGTTTAAGTTCCAATTGAAAAAAAAACAAATTGCCAAAAAAATAGTTACAGTCCTCTCGATGAAGGTGCTATGACAATTGAAAATGTCAAAGTTGGTTTAAAAAATTTCGTCACAGAAAAATGTCATTAGATTATGAAAGCAACCATGGCAGTGTATCCAGCCATGGCAGTGTAAACTGAACAAATAATCATAACGAAGAGACACTAAAAATGGATTTGCCAACTGCTTTTTATTCAAAACTTGAAGAATTTTATAATAGAGAAATAAAAACTCTATCAAAACGTTGCCTTGGAAAACAAATTGCATATCTCAGATTATGCTATACGAAAAGGTAAAACGGTGTAAGTGTGTTCTTAATTATCTAGAAATTGTCCAATACTTGCATAGATTTGAAGTTTTTTGGCGCCCAATCTGGGGCCATGCTAACGCTGGGCCCTTGTTGGGCGCCATAAATTGTAAAAGTTAAAAACTTCACACTGATTAGTGTTTCGTACGCGTGGCACATGAAGTAAAATTTCAAGTTTAGAAAAGATTGAGTTTGGACGCCACGGGTCCAAATCAAAACGCTGAGGCTTTTCTAAACTCAAAATTTTAGTTTATGCTTGAGCTAAGAGTGGAGAGCACTCGTTTAAAAATACTTAAAACGCTTGCATTTGAGGTTGTTTGGCGCCCAACCTGGGGCCAGGCTAATGCTGTTCCGTTTAGAAAAGAGTTTGGATTTGGACGATCAGGCTTTCCTAAACTCGAAATTTTACTTCATGCTTTGTCTGGGAGTGGAAAACACTCTTTTAGACTTCAAAATGAACGCTTAATAATTTTTTTTTGACTTATTGATTAATAACTAAATACGCTTTAATTTGATTCGTACATTTTTAATACAGGGTAATTATACGGGTAATTTACAATTCTTAATAAATATAAATAAAATTATTAAGAATTGTAAATTACCCATGATTCAATAAATTAATGAATCTAAACCGGTTTACTGATATTTCACCGAGAAATCATGATATGGTTGTTTCAGGGGTACAATTCATTAAATACGTTACGTGGATAATTAATACAATTTAAAGATTTACCTTTACCAAGTGTTTTCCACTCCCAGACTAAGCATGAAGTAAAATTTCGGGTTTAGAAAAGTCCCGTGAAAATTTGTCGAGGGTCGCGCAGCGACCCGAGACAAATTTTCTGGGCTTTTCTAAACCCGAAATTTTACTTCATGCGCCACGCGTATAAAACAGCGATTTAACGAAAAATTTAAAAACACACAAAAGACATTTTTTATGTTAGTCCTTACAATTAATTCGAATTATTTTTGACGATTCAAATCCTTTTGTAAGTATTCGAATCCTTTTATAAATATTCGAATCCTTTTATAAATATTCGAATCCTTTTATAAGGATTCGAATCCTTTCATAAGGATTCGAATCCCTTTATATGGATTCGAATCACGCACATTTGGATTCGAATGCGAATCCTCTTAAAAAAATGTAACGAATCCGGATCACGAATCCAGTTGAACTAAAGTATTCGAATGCCTCTTTTAAATCCTCTAAAAGGATTCGAATCCAGGATTCGAATACTGAATGATTCGAATCCTGCCCAGCTCTGGTATCAACCATCTCTCGTACATGCACAGGGTATTTTTTTCTATTAACCTATCAAATAAAACTTATTAATTTAAAAATAACCTGCAGACAATTCTTTACAGTTCTTCAGCAATTAGCCATCAACATTTTGATCATTTTCCATACTTTCTTAGTTTTTAAGTAATTTTATTTAAAGTGATTTTTTTATAGAATAATATTTATGTAATTTTGAATAGTGTGATTTGGTACAAGTTTGTATTTTGAAAAAGTTTGAAGGTTGGTATTCAGCGTTTTTAGTAGCAGTTCGATATTTTTCTAAAACAGGTGTTTGCACTCGTCGTGTAAGCATAAAGTACATTTTTCGACTTTCCAAAACCCTAACAATTTTTATTTGCCGTGCACAAACCGAAGCTACAAAAATAATTAAAAACGTAGACTTCATTTTTAAATACAATTCTAAAATACCAAATAATAAAGAATTAACTATTGTTTTCGTGTTTATAAATCTACAATTTCCATTATCATCATTATGCTAAAATATCTTTGAAATAATGTTAATACGAAATATTTTTAGACTTTATTTTTTAAATGCAATACTAAAATAATAAAGAATTAACTATTGTTTACGTGTTAATAAATTGACAATTCCCATTATTATCATTTGTCTCATTTAGCTAAATTATCTTTGAAATAATGGTAATACTAAATCTTTTGGCTCTTTCATGTGCCAGCCCTAGAACCAAATTCCACACAAACAGTATTTCTGATACTATAAATAATATTTATTACTTTAATTACTGTTTTAATATATTATTTACATTTCATGCTAACAAAAATAATTAATACTTCCCAATCAAGCCGATAAATTTAGTGTATATTTTTTGAATCAAATTCCATACACTATTTTAATACAATGATGTCACTTGCTTACATACAGACCAGTTAGGATTTGGTGTGATGCAAGAGGCAGCGTTGGCGAGTATTTTTTATTTATTTATACATGAAAATCATTCGACTTTCTAACGGCGATCTAAAGGACATTTTATCTGAGTCATTCGTTTAGGTTTGGACGATAACACAAATGGTAAACACTGTTTCCATTTTTTTTTTCAATGGAATTGTTTTTTAGACGTGATTATTTTAGAAGGTCCTGCTTAATTAATCATGTGTTGATAGTATCCATTGTCACCTGTGTGGAATTGTATTCTTATCAGGCATGGGAACACCCGTATGTCTTTGTTTGAAATGTAAATTTTATATATATAAACAATATACATAATTATTTTACTTCTTGTGAAATGTACAAATAAATTCCAACAAAATGTATTTTTATACAAAAAAAATCCAAATCAGCGCCTTGCGAATTATATTTGCTCTTGCCAGGGTTGTTAAAAAAAACTTTTTTTTTCATTTTAATTAAAGCAAACAGTTTTTTTTAACAATACGCGTTTGAAACATTAACAAATAAAGACATTTAAAACATGTTTAAAACAGAACGTATTTTTCTTTTGAGTATAAATATACCGATAATTACAGCGTTTTTTATATTTGCAGGAATTTGTTGTTTCAAAGCGGTTAATTTAAGGCTTTTAAGGAGTGTTTGCCACTCCCAGACTAAGCATGAAGTTAAATTTTGAATTTAGAAAAGCCTAAGAATTTGGCTTTTCTAAACTTGAAATTTTACTTCATGCGCCACTCTCAAAAACACTGATTTACAGTGAAGTTTTAAAAATACATACGTACAACAATGATTATAGGCAACCTAATATACGTTAAAGTTATTGGGTTGCCTATAATCATTAATTAAACAATTTGTTCAACGCAGAATTTGACTCACGTTTTATTTACATCTACATATTAGATTGCTAAAGCCGTATATTTTAAAGTTTACGATATTTCAGTGTTTTATATCCAAATAATCCAAATCCATAATCCAAATTTTTAGGCTTTTCTAAACTCGAAATTTTACTTCATGCTTAGTCTGGGAGTGGAAAACCCTCGTTTAAAGATTCAAATTGAAATCTTTTAAAAAAACAACGAATGTCGTAAAATTTACAGTGTATGCATATTATACCCGAAAGAAAAATTCCCTGTATTTAAAAATCACAATATTTTTTTTATTATCTTAAATTTGCTAAATTATATTTTATACTACTTCATTAAGTGTTTATGTTTTCGTTTTCAAATTTTAGCTAAATTGTTGAAAATATTTCAAATTACATTATTAAACATAACATTTTATTACAATAAAATATCACAACTGTGTGTGCATAACAGTTGTGATATTTTATTGTAATAAAATGTTATGTTATTATTGTTATTTGAAATATTTCCAACAATTTAGTTAACATTTAAAAACGAAAACAAAAACTCTTAATGAAGTAGTTGTAAAGTTTATTATTTAGTATTTTCAATATTTAACACTTATTTAAATATTAAGTAGGTTCTTTTATTCTGGGTGAGGTTAAAATAACTTGATGTTTTATATAACGAATATCAATTCTATTTTCTTAACTGAGACTTGTGAATATTACAATATAATATATTTAGAAACTTTAACTAGCTTGCTTAACGAAGTTTATTGAATTTAATCGGAGTAAGTAATATTTTTACTATCTTGCGTTCGAGAGTCAAATCAGAAGTGCCCGAAATAAAATCTAATAGTAATGAATAATGGTTCTTCGTTAAGCAAACAATGCGTAAGAAGGGGCACGCATAAGCCGGAGTTAACTTTATCATCTTTAGCGGAATTTTTCCAAGTACAAATTCTAATTAACTATTTATTCTTCCCAGGCTTATCTGTGCTCTAGCATTAGCAAATGCATTCTGATAATAACATTTAGCAATGAATAATATTTAGGTAAAAATAAACAACAAACATCAATAAGTGAAACAAACATAAATAACTTTAAATATGATTATCAAAAATTCACGATACTAAAGTATTAAATTATATAAATGAAATAAATATACAGATGGGTACATTACATAGTATAAAATATAATTTAGCAAATTTAAGATAATAAAAAAAATGTTTTAAAGAAATTTAAGATTTAGAACATGTTTAAAACAAAAATGTTTAATACAGGACGGCTGTTTTTAAATTTGTTTAAAACACTGTTTTAAAACACAACAATCCTGGCTCTGACAGTCAATAAACGATACCTTAACAACTAGGACCTCGAGGTCAAAGACGTTTGCTGCTGAAGAACCCTTATAAAATAACAAACTACATTGATGTTGAAACACGGATTTTAACATCAAGCCGCAGCTTAAATATAACAATATAATTTAAATCAAGTGTGAATACGGCCCAATCGCAAATTACCACATTTTTTGTGGAAGAAAATATGTCATCCATTTTTTGCTTTTCACTTATATATTTGAAACTTTTGTTTATAGCCTATATCTTTTACAAAATAATCCTAATACTCCCCTAATTTCCCTATACTTTAATGTAACTGTAAAATTTAAGTCTAAATAAGATCGTGTACTGTCCGTAGGAAGTATCACTACCTTCATCACTACTGTTTTATAATGTTTTATTAAAAGTAAATAATAAGGAACTCAAAACCCGTTTTTTTAGTTCCTGGGCATGGCAAATCTGTTCTGTGCGAGTGACATCACTTTATTTAAAAAAATATTAAAAAAATAGAACAAGCATATTTTAGAGTTAAAAATAGCCGAACATCAATGACAAATGACGTGCAAACTCATCATAAAAATATAGGAACCCTAAAGTAATTGGTACAAAAGCTACGGTATAAAATTTATAGGGTATATAAAAAGGACAAAAATGCATACGTTACTTTTAATTTTTTTTTCTCAAAAATGTGTACAGTTTCTGCCTCGACCAGGTCAGAAGGGCGTATAGTTCTGCCAATGACATTTTTAAAACGCAACGTTGCAAAATTACCAAAAGCGCTGAACTTGCCGCGCTTGAGGTTATGTGTTTTGCAATCCAATTTAATCTGTCCAATCTCACCCCACTATCCAAAGTTACCCCAAATTACGGTACATTTTCTTTTTTAATAATTTCTGTTTTTTTATTTTTAAAACATTTCTTCAAATAATATTTTTTAAGGAATTTCGTAACAAATCTCTTCATTGAATTATTAATTTTACTTTACACACAAAAAGTACTGGAATATATATTTTTTCCATTATATGTGTTTGGTTGTGTTTATATGTGCTCCTACTTGTGCAGCAAATTTGAGTGACTTCCAGGGCATAAATCTTAATAAGATAAGTACCCCTGTTTTAATACAAATGCTGTGAGTTTGATAGTGTTTATTTCCTCTCGGGAGTTACTTTACTTAACTAGTAAACATTGTATTTTCAACGCTTCCCGGCCGTCAGCTCGATTTAATTTCACTATCCGAGTGCATCAATGCCACTTTTTATAGAGACATCGGTCTCGCATCATATTTATCTTATCTCGCGATTGCCGTGACCGTGAATTCGATCGTTTACATTTTTCTAATTCAAAATATATTCTTTTTACCGCCACTTTTAATTTATTAATGGCTGAGTATTTGTATTTATTAGAATCGAACCTAGCCTTTGTTTTCTATTGTTATCCCCTCCGTGGTCTACCTGTGTGTTGTGTTATTATAGTAAGTCACCCTGACAGACCCCTGGGTGTGAAAAACTGTGTCCTAGTTATTTTTTCCTTATTATAATAATAATTATTTTAAATTGAGCTATGACTTCTTGTGCGTGTTGTAATAAAAAGTCCGAAGCGCACAAACTTGTTACTTGTTGTGTCTGCACCAAGTCTTACAATATCAACTGTGTTGATATTACCATACCGGAAGCTCGCAAGATCCACTCAAAATCAGGGCTAAAATGGAATTGTCGTAGTTGTGATAAAATTGGCGATGATCTAATTTCACTAAAAGCAGCAATTATAGATCTTCAAAACGAAGTTGCCGCCCTCAAATGTTCCACAACTGTGAACTCGTCCAATAAGTCTTCTTTTCCAAATGATATGGGAAAAATTGATATAGAAAACATAATTTATGAAATATCAGAAAGAGAAAAGAGATCGTTAAATTTAATTATATTTGGAAATAAGGAGAATAAATCCTTTACGAAACAGGACCAAATAACAACTGATTCGTCTTTTGCTAAAAAACTTTTGGGGGACATTGGTGTATCGACCTCTTATCTTAATCAGATTAATACTGAGCGGATTGGAAAATTCGACCCATCTAAATCACAGTCTCGTCCGATTAGATTTAAGGTACAATCCCAAGGTGTTATGACTACTGTGATGAAAAATATGGGCAGATTGAAGTCAAACCCTGATTGGAACAATATTCAGCTCTCTCGAGACCGTACACCTGCCCAGCGAGAGCTGTTTAAAACTATTAAAGAGGAATTAAATATCCGACTGTCACAAGGAGAAACTAACTTACATATTAAATACATTAGAGGTATTCCCACCATCACTGAAAACAAGAATACAATCACGGAAAACTAGCTACGCCCAACAGACAACCCATCTATTTTAATATTTTATATCAAAATACCAGAGGACTGCGTAGCAAAACGCATGATTTTTATGTTAACTGCTGTAATCTGTCATGTGATATTATATGTCTATCCGAAACCTGGCTGACTAGCTCAATTCATAACGCGGAACTGTTTCCAAATAATTACAATGTTGTTCGCTGTGACAGACAAATCGACACGGTTGGTCGTTCTAAAGGTGGAGGTGTACTAATTGCATTTGATATAAATATTAGGTATGAAGTACTGGATACATCTTCATTAACTAGTCTTGTTCCTTTGATTGATGTCCTATTATGTAAATGCAGTCTTGATGGCGTTACTTTCACGATCTGTGTCTTGTATATTGCACCGGACATCATTTCAGACGATTTAGAATTGTTCCTTGGTGCTTTGGAAATATTAGTAATTGATCAGCCTGTCATAATAGTTGGAGATTTTAATCTTCCGAATCTTGTTCAGATGAATTCTTCCTGTACTAAATGTTTCTCTTTTCAATCCTTTTGCAACGTACTAAGTCTTACTCAATATAATACCTGTCTGAACGCAAACAATAAACTCCTTGATCTGGTGACATCTAATTTAGAATCGCCCCCTCTAGTGGAGCGGGCTGAAACTCCTTTGGTGATTGAAGATTCTCATCACCCATCCCTGTCTATCTCGTTAACACTGTATACCTCGTCTATCAATCATAAGTTTCCGTCAAATACTACTAACACTAGATACAACTTCAGAAAAGCTAATTTTGTTTCTTTATACAAAGATCTACTTGATGCAGATTGGTCATTTTTAAGAAATGTAAGTGAGGTAAATGAAGCGATCGATATGTTCTACTTTCAACTATACAAAATATTTGATAAATCTGTTCCATTATCTCGAACCAGCAGATCTACATATCCCCCATGGTTTACTCCAGAAATAAAAAGGAATATCAAAATGAAGACATTCCATAGACGTAAGTGGTTATCTAGTAAAGACATAAAGCATAACAACGAATTTAAAAGGCTCAGGTCCCTCATAAAAGTCCAGTTGAAAGCATCGTATACATTGTACGTGAGAGACGTGGAGGAGGAAATCAAATCCAATCCTTCAGGACTTTGGAAATACGTGCACCTGAAACAAGATACTACAAGAATCCCGAACAGATTAACAGATGAACATCGGGAATATACCACACCTGCCGACATAGTTAATGGTTTCGCGTCCCTATTCAGTCAGCCGCATACACCCAGCAATCATTCAATTCTTCCTGATAATGAAAGCAAGTGTTTATCGTTTACAATTGACTCTACTTCGGAATCAGATTTGATTAAGATTATGGCTAAACTCCCTAACAAAATGTCTGCTGGTGATGATGGCGTTCCTTCGTACCTAATTAGGGATTGTAGATTTGTTCTTGCTAGTCCGCTTTGTGTCATTATCAACTTAGCAATTGACGCGTCTGAATTCCCCAATCGATGGAAAGTCGCAAAGATTAGCCCGGTTCATAAAAAAGGAGACAAACAGGTTTTAACGAATTATAGACCTATCTCATTATTGTCCAATTTTTCTAAAATATTTGAGCTGGTTATTTATAACACGATCTTCAAGAATGTTTGCTCATATATTTCTCCTAACCAACACGGATTTATGCCGGGCCGATCTACAACAACCAATCTTGGCTGCTTTTCACAATTTGTTTCTGAAGTGATCGACGATAGAGGACAAGTAGATGTCATATACACGGATTTTTCCCGTGCATTTGACACTCTCGATCATGATATACTGCTTGTGAAACTAATGGATTTAGGCGCTGCCCCAAAAGTTCAACTACTTGTAAAATCGTACTTAACTAACCGACAAGCATACGTTGCCTACAACGGATTCCACTCCTCTGCGTTAGTAATCAATTCTGGGGTTCCACAGGGCTCAAACCTTGGCCCGCTTCTCTTTATAATTTTTATAAATTCTTTGCTAGAGTCATTAACCTGTCATGCGCTTGCTTACGCAGATGATATTAAGCTCTTTGCTGTCGTAACAACATTGAGTGATGCTTTGTCACTGCAGAATAATATTAATAAACTTACGGAGTGGTGTGACAAACATAAACTCTCCCTCAACGTTGATAAGTGCCGTTCAGTATCCTTCACTAAAAAAACAAACTCACTCTCACTGCCATACAGAATGTATGACTTACAACTTAAATCCTGCACCGAGATGAAAGATTTGGGTATCTTATTTTGTACTGATTTGAGTTTTACAAAACATATTAATAATATTGCAATGGCTGCATCTCGTACACTTGGATTTATAATGCGAGTCTGTGTATCCTTCAGAGATATTAACCTCATAAAAACACTTTATTCTGCGTATGTTCTCTCTAAACTGGAATATTGTAATATCATCTGGTTTCCAATTTATATGAGTCAAAATATGCCTTTGGACAGGATTCATCGAAGGTTCTTAAAGTACCTTTCATTCAGAGTGGATGGAGTGTATCCCGAGCGAGGGATAGAACAGGATTTACTGCTGCAGAAGCATGATATGGTCTCCCTTTCTGCGAGAAGAGAAGAGCAGGCTGCGAATTTTCTCTGGAAAATTGTTCATAATGTGACAGATGTACCGTTTCTTCTATCTAGAATTAATTTCCATATACCGCGATTAAACTCTAGACACAGCAGTTCCTTCTACATTCCCGGAGCGCGTACCAACTGTCTACGCCGTGCGCCTGTGCCAGTTATGTGTCGAAGTGCTATGAAACATTATAGTGATATATTTTTTGATAAACTGTAATATAGTGTCTGATTAATATTCGATCGATTGTTTTGTTATATGTGCATTTTTGTTTCTAATATATTTCTTATTTTTTATTCTGTAAAATTGTCCTGTAAATGGATCTTCTGTTGGGCAATAAACGTTATTATTATTATTATTATTATAATAGTTCATGTGATTTATAAAGAATATCGAAGATTCCTCTAATTTCAAAAAATGTTTAATCAACTTTAGGCTTTAATAAACTCGGTGTACCGATTTAACGCTCTTTTTTAATTTTAGAAAAAAATTTAGCTAAAGTTCATTTGATTTTTATATTAACTCTTAAATTGTTCTTAAGTTGGCAAATTACAATATTTTAGAACTGGGATTTTGGTGAATGTTGGTAGTAAATGTCATAGTAACATTGTCATTTCAATTTTGATTTTGAAATTGACGCTCTTCTTTCTTATCAAAATGTCTAAAAAGAACGAAATCTTAGCAAAAAATCAAAAACCTATAGTCTGTTTAAAAACTAGAAGGAGTAAGTGCCAAAGCTCAATTTACACTATAAAAAGTTACCAGAAATATCATTAGATAAATTTGGCGGCAATTTTAAATAATTTCATAATTACTCTTTAAATAAAATCAAATATCCATTTTGTGCTTTCTTTTCCATCGTACGATATCGTCAGTTCAGTTAAAATGTTTATACGGGATCGCAATTTATATAATAATGTGTCTCTATCAGAGCTGGGACGAATCCTCGTGAAAAGGATTCGAATACTCGAATAAAGGATTCGTAAGCGATTCGAAGATTCGAATCCTGTTTTTTCGAATCCCGAATACAAATCCTTTAAGAATAAATTTGATTTTATTATTTTTTTTGCAACCATTAATATATGAATATCTTTACCAGTTGTTTCAACAAAAATATTTAAAACCTAATTATTTATTATTACCACTGAACATCGTTGATAATAGACTAAATATCTGACTCCCTGTTACTCTGGTTAAAGATGTATTTGTGTGTTTTTGAACTTCACTTCAAATCAGTGTTTTGTACGCGTGGCGCATGAAGTAAAATTTCGAGTTTAGAAAAGCCCTGTGAAAATTTGTCTCGGGTCGCGCGAGACAAATTTTCGGGCTTTTCTAAACTAGAAATTTGTATTTGTGTGTTTTTGAACTTCACTTCAAATCAGTGTTTTATACGCGTGGCGCATGAAGTAAAATTTCGAGTTTAGAAAAGCCCGAAAATTTGTCTCGGGTCGCTGCGCGACCCGAGACAAATTTTCACAGGGCTTTTCTAAACTCGAAATTTTACTTCATGCTTAGCCTGGGAGTGGAAGACACTCGTTCAAAACTTCAAATTGAACTCTATTATAAAATCGACTAATGCCTGTAATTTACGTAAATAAAAAATTCACTAAATATCATTAAGACCGGGAAAGTCAGAGACAAGTCATGGAATTATATTCAAATTGACCAAAACACTAACAAAAAAGCCATATGATATAATTAAATTTGTCAAAATCAGCAAGCAAATTACAAAACACGTAAAAATTTATAAAATTAACTTAAATATTGGCAAAAACAATGAAAACTATTAACCAGAATGGGGGTTTCCCACAGAAGAAAGTTATATTAAAAGGCCAGGGGAAAAATCTTTATTCAGGGAAATGTCGGAAAAATTTAACATTTCAGATTGTGGCTACCATTTTAGTTTTACTTCAAACAATATTAAACAAAATTTTGAAAACTAGATTATTATCTTTAAAAACATTTTCAATCATTTAATGTTCTTATCAAAGCATTCACGTTAAAGTTTCGAACGAGCGTTTCCACTCCCAGACTAAGCATTAAGTAAAATTTCGAGTTTAGAAAAGCCCCGTGAAAATTTGTCTCGGGTCGCGCAGCGACCCGAGACAAATTTTCTGGGCTTTTGTAAACTCGAAATTTTACGTCATGCGCCACGCGCATAAAACAGTGATTTAACGTGAAATTTAAAAACACAAAAAAACATTTTTCATGTTATTCCTTACAATTAATTCGAATTATTTTTGACGATTTAAATCCTTTTGTAAGTATTCGAATCATATTACAAGGATTCGAATCCTTTTATAAGGATTCGTATCACCCACATTTAGACTCGAATACGAATCCTCTTAAAAAAATGTAACGAATCCGGATCACGAATCCAGTTGAACTAAAGTATTCGAATGCCTCTTTTGAATCCTCTAAAAGGATTCTAATCCAGGATTCAAATCCTGAATGATTAGAATACTGCCCAGGTCTGGTCTCTATCTTACTCAAAATTGATTTGTTTCATAAAAGTATACAAGGTAGAACGACTCATCTTCGGCATGCCTGCAAGATCGTTTACTTCTTTTAAAACTTTATTCAAAGTTGGCAGTTCATTTTTATAGAAGAAACTATGCACGGATCTCTTCATTACGTCATCAAAACTTGTAATTATGTCCTCCAAGCTGTTTAGGGCTACAAATCTCTCCGGATTTCTTATATTCGCTAATGGTACGATAGACAGTGGAATTTACAACTCCTAAAAATTAAACATTTTATTATTTGATGCATATTCCTATGCTATTTGATATCTCACCTACTGCACCAACAATATCTGATACAACAGCAGTCATTTTCATATGTGGATCATCTGTTATCATCTGCTTATACATATTTATTATGAACCGTTTTTCAGACAGATATAAATGACCCAAATCCAACTTCTTACGCTTTTTTGGAGGTGAAGGTGATATTATCACCGAGCTTGTACTGGGTCCATAATCCATCACAACAATATAAACAAAACTAACTTTTAACTATGCTAAAGAAACACCGCACAAAAGGTTATTACGAAACAGACAAAGTTGCAACTCGGTAACGCTTCGAATTAAGGTTATGTCAGCTGTTGCGTCTATTAATGACTTAATTAGCATAGTGTAAAATGGGCGCGCTCTCGGCCAATCAGAGTTGTAGGTTTTGGCGCGTGAAATTTAAAACGCTCCTCCTAGTTATTAAACAGATTATAGGGTGATTTTATTCCGTTGGGAAAAAAACAGCAGTTATCAGATACATTGAAGACTTCAAAACTCAAAACAAGAATTTAAATTACAGAGAGCTCTGTGGAAGAGCTACTCAGATTTTTGATGTAAGTTTTATTTACTTATTTTCAAATCATCATTTTCAATATTGAACTCAATTAATCTGCAGAAATTAACTATTATAGTTTTTAGAAATTAAAAAATATGAGCTAAGCGGTGAAGTTGAAGTTCAAAATAGTTGTAGCCGCAAAAAATAACCTGAAATTAATATGTCACCTGGTAATTTTTTACTGAAATTTTGACACTAAAAATGAATATGAAATAAAATGAACTATAGCTATGTATCTCTTATGATAATTAATTATGCTCATTTTATTAAATTTTATCTTTGGCTTATTCGCATTTAGTCTGATATATAATCTAATGCACGCTATTTTTGTCAGTTCGCGCGTATTGTTTTGTAATTGTTTGTTAGTAAAGAATAAAATATATTAAATAAAATAAAAACGTTTTTTAAAGAAACAAACCGGAAAACGTAAATAGCTTAGTTGTTTGTTTATTAAACGAAATATGTATTTTTTATATTTTCCATAATTCTAGTCATCTTTAAGTTTTTGTTATTGTATTTAGAATATATTAATTTTGTTTTTCTTAAATTGAAACGTAGCAAATTAATGTCTTAACTATTTTTATTAGTTATACCAAATTTTGACGCGAAATCTTAAGTTTAATCTATACGTTATTTACCTTCACAATCTAAGAGCCGTTTTACACATACAAGAATTCTCGCGAAAATTCATAATATATTTAATAAGGAAAAAATATTATAAGTTTATGCAAGTGTAATACAATAATTTTTACAATATTTTTCTCGTGAGAATTTTCGCGAGAAAAATATTGGGAATGTTCAAAATAATTTGAAAATAATTTTTGACAGATGCAGCTTACATAACCTAAAAACTAGTCAATACTAGATATTATTACAAGCGGTAGTGAAGTATTTTTATTAATACCAGTATGTGCAACTTAATGTGTGCTTTGCCGTTTTCTAATATATTCGCCACACCGGCCGCAGGAGGAGATGGAGAACAGCTGATGTTGAGCACATACAGGGTGTCAATTTGAAAACAAGCCAGCCACAATATCTTTGGAACCATAACAGTTAGAGTAAATGTTCTTAAACCGTTCCTAGGATATGGAGGGGGAACCATTTTGATCCACATAACAATCTTCTGCAACCAACCCCTAAGGTTGTAGCCACCCTTGCCCATTTTTTTTAAATGGCATGACCCCACTTGTGATATATCATTACAAAGGTCTTTCAAAATGCTAATCGGTGGTACCAACTACAAGTTTTATTGTTACATAAAAAATGTAAAAAAAATAATTATTAAATTATAGTATGCTCGAAATGATTTTTTTTATATGCGGACAGGTGCAATTTATTCAGTTAATAAATGTATTCCATTGAACCAAGTTTTGTTATTATTTTAATATTTTTTTTAGAGTTATCCATATTTTAATAAAACAATAGATAACTTAGATAACTCTGATAAATATTGGGTATTATTGTGTTTATGTGTGCTTTTTCATTTGTAATTTGTAAAAATAAATTGTTATAATACCTAATTTGACAACAATATTAAAATCAAATAAATTGATTTAAATTTTTTTTTTGCATTTTTTGTGTAACAATAAACATTTTAGTTGGAAAGACATTTCTAATGATATATCACAAGTGGGGTCGTGCCACTTACAAAAAAATGGGCAAGGGTGGCTACAGCCTAAGGGGTTGGTTGCAAAAGATTGTTATGTGGGGCAAAATGGTTCCCTCTCCATATCCTAGAAACGGTTTTGGAAAATTTTCTCTAACTGTTACGGTTCCAAAGATATTCCGGTTGGCTTGTTTTCAAATTAACACCCTGTATGATATTTTCGGTAGTGCGCGTGCATATCGTAGTAATTCTTTAGAAAATAAGTCTTTGCTGTGTAATACAGGCAAAAATATTTGTATATATAAAATGATTGCGAAACGTTTATATAAAATTCTCAAATAAATTTTTGCGAGAATTCTTGTGTGTGTAGCCGCTTTAGAGACACAAGAATTCTCGCAAAAATTTGTTTGTCAGTCTAAGTCTACAAATCAAGTACTAAACGCGCTTAGACTGTGATGTTGTGTGTTGTGTTGTGTCGTGTACGGAATCGCCCGGAATGACTACTTACTTATAAAAGGCATGGAGTAAAATATTGATTTTCTGCATTTTTTGTAATCGGTCGATTTTTTATTAAATTTAATAAAATTGATTTATTACTATTTCTATTAATTATATAAAAGTCAAAATGTTGATTGCCATTTTTTCTTTGCAATGAAGCAATCAAAATTTCTTTATTGCATAGTTTTAATATTCTTTAAGGTTTTGTATTTTTTTTTCTAACTGATCGAATTTGTTTCTTAACCCTTTGGGCCCTAGCGGTGGCATTTTCCACCACTAAAATTTGGTAAACATACTGGGAATTTTTCTTTTAAATATACACACATATATGCATGACCTGTGGAAAGTTTATTATTTAGTATTTTCAATATTTGACACTTATTTAAATATTAAGTAGGTTCTTTTATTCTGGGTGAGGTTAAAATAACTTGATGTTTTTATATAACGAATATCAATTCTATTTTCTTAACTGAGAAACTTGTGAATATTACAATATAATATATTTAGAAACTTTAACTAGCTTGCTTAACGAAGTTTATTGAATTTAATCGGAGTAAGTAATATTTTTACTGTCTTGCGTTCGAGAGTCAAATCAGAAGTGCCCGAAATAAAATCTAATAGTAATGAATAATGGTTCTTCGTTAAGCAAACAATGCGTAAGAAGGGGCACGCATAAGCCGGGGTGAACTTTATCATCTTTAGCGGAATTTTTCCATTAAGTACAAATTCTAATTAACTATTTATTCTTCCCAGGCTTATCTGTGCTCTAGCATTAGCAAATGCATTCTGATAATAACATTTAGCAATGAATAATATTTAAGTAAAAATAAACAACAAACATCAATAAGTGAAACAAACATAAATAACTTTAAATATGATTATCAAAAATGCACGTTACTAAAGTATTAAATTATATAAATGAAATAAATATACAGATTGGTACATTACACCTGTAACGTTTCCGATAATCGTTTGTTTTTTAAAATAGTCAAATGAAACTATTAAACTAACTCTTGTAGCAAATTGACGAATGCCTGAAAATTACGGAAATGAAAAATTCACTGAATATCGGAGAAAAGTCATGGAATTTTATTCAAATTGACCAAAACACCAGAAAAAGCGTTTTAAATAAATCGTGAAAAGTAATATAATATACAGAAATTATGTAAAATATGAAAAATATTGACATTTAACAAAAATCATGAAACTATAAAAATAATATCAATATTAGCAGAGTAATAAGAAATCATGAAAGAATACTTATACCGTCAATAATTGAGTCGCCCATTTCCAAAAAAAAAATAATTTAGAAATAGACGACTCAATTATAGAAATCTGGAAAATTATGAAAGTCAATAAAATTGAATAATAATTGTGCAATGTTTAATTTTCAAGAATCCTCTTTCTAGTTTATTTTATCAATTAGCTTTGTTAGCGTTGACAATATTAATTGTTGTCATTATTTATTTTAAATGATGATAATTATCATTATTATTCCCCTTATAAATTATATAAATTTAGACAATAAAAAATTCTAAAATATAATGTATAATGGGAATATTAATGAAAATTGGTAAAATAAACTAGAAATGACAGAAATCGTCTAAATTAAACATTATACAAATAATAATCATAAAAAAAGAACGTTGACGTCAGAGAGGGGTGGGTTTTGTGACCAAATATGGTAGTAGATAAAGTCTAAGCAACAAAATTTGGGGAGGGGAGAACTTTAAGAGCAGCAAAGAAACGATTCTAAAAATCAGTTAGTTTTGGGACAGGGACGAAGATAGTCAGTATTTGAATGTAAATGGGGACAGTTGAGAATAGGAAGTTTCAGTGGGATGTGAGTTAGTGAAGTAATGTTGATAAAAAGAATTAAGTATTGAGAATGGAGTTAGAAAATGGAGAATGGAGTTAGGGATAACAGCGCTGGAGAGACTATCACGTAAGAGTAAAATTAATTCTATAACAAACCGACTAAGTTGAAATGAAACAAACAAAACCAGCGAAATAATTTAAACATCTGGAAAAAGGGGGAAGATGGAGGGGGGGGTGAGAATGAGGAATGCATGGTGGTTCATGTGTAAGGCCGAATTGAGTGAGAAAACGAGGTATGTCCTACTAACTAATCGACCCAGTCGATTGATGTGTTAGGCCAATCCGAGTTAGTATTGCGCTAAGTGTCCTACTAACTAACCACACGAATGAGGGATGTATGGTGGTTGATGTGTAAGGCCGAATTGAACAAGAACACGAGGTATGTCCTACTAACTAATCGACTCAGTCCATTGATGTGTTAGGCCAATCCGAGTTAGTATTGCGCTAAGTGTCCTACTAACTAACCGCACGAATGAGGGATGTATGGTGGTTGATGTGTAAGGCCGAATTGAACAAGAAAACGAGGTATGTCCTACTAACTAATCGACCCAGTCGATGGATGTGTTAGGCCAATCCGAGTTAGTATTGCTCTAAGTGTCTTACTAACTAACCACACGAATGAGGGATGTATGGTGATTGATGTGTAAGGCCGAATTGAGCGAGAAAACGAGGTATGTGCTACTAACTAATCGACCTAGTCGATTCATTGTAAGGCCAATCCGAGTTACTATTGCTCTAAGTGTCCTACTAACTAATCACAAGAAAAAAATAATTCGATTATGAGTGGAACGAGGTGAAACGTCGTTCTACTCATTAATCGGAAATGAATGGCGATTGATGTGTAGGGCCGATGTGAGAGATTGTCCCACTAACTAATCGCAAATTTGTCGAGTGTGTGATGCTAGCTCCGAGATGGTTATTGTGGGTTTCCCATCTCGTAATGCAAATGCAGGGGCTAGTTAATTTTGCTCCCACAAGTAGAGTCTTATATTTTTTTGAGTTTAACTAAATGCACATGACTTCTAAGCATAAACGTTGGGTAATATATTTTGTGAATATAAATAATATAAGACATACCAATTCATTAGAAATGTCATGAAAGGTCAATAAACTTTGCATACGTTAAGCTCATATCCTGTTTTATTTATTGTCCACACATCCTCCTAGTCAAATTAAAAGGGAAGAAAGATACCGTATTTACGATAATGCATATTGACACAAACAACGAACCTGGTAAATAAATAAAAGGGTTACTACATACACAACACAACGTAAACAATAATACAAATTATAAATTTGTAAAATACCTAGGGTCGAATCATTACATACTTCTTAATGAGTTTATTATTTATGATGGTGCTTAAACGAACAACATTTACAATGAGTTTAAAATTAATTAATATGAAATCACAAATATTTTGAAACACAACTGTATTATTTACAGGCAATTTTCAAGTACACATATCTCAATGGGCATACATTTTGAGCGTTCGTTGTTTTTTTAAGAGTTCAATTTGAAACGAGTGTTTTCCACTCCTAGACTAAGCATGAAGTAGAATTTCGAGTTTAGAAAAGCCTAAAAATTTGGTTTAGTCGCGTAGCGCTATACGACCAAACCAAATTTTCAGGCTTTTCTAAACTCTAAATTTTACTTCATGCGCCACGCGTATAAAACACTGATTTAACGTGAAGGTTAAAAGCACACAAACAAAATATTCATGCGAATCCTCACAATTCATTCGAATTATTTTTGATGATTCATATCCTTTTGTTAGTATTCGAATCGTTTTGTAAGTATTCGAATCCTTTTACAAATATTCGAGTCCTTTTATAAAGATTCGAATCACCCGCATTTGGATTCGAATACGAATCCTTTAAAAAAAAAATTAAAAAATCTAGATCACGAATCCAGTTTAACTAAAGTGTTCGAACACCGCTTTAAAATCCTCTAAAAGGATTCGAATCCAGGATTCGAATCCTGAATGATTCGAATTCTGAATGATTCGAATCTGGAATGATTCGAATCCTGCCCAGCTCTGATCTGTAGTTCCAAAATGTACTTAGTTATTGTTAATCCATCACAAATAAAAATAAGAATTTATTTTTTATATATTTTTTTACAGCGAACAATTTGAAGAAACATAATAAAGCACATTTTTAATATATAAATATTCATTCAAAGTCATTTTACAATATTTAATAATATTCAACATTTGGGCAAACAATAAAGCAAATATTTGAAAGATGTTTTAATAAATAATTTGAAAAAAAAAACATAAAAAATATGAATTATTCAAATATATAATATTTGACAGAGGTGGACAGGATTCGAATCATTTAGGATTCGAATACTTTTAGAGGATTCAAATACTTTTGAATACTTTAGTTAAACTGGATTCGTGATCCGGATTCGTTACATTTTTTTAAGAGGATTCGTATTCGAATCAAAATGCAGGTGATTCGAATCCTCATAAAAGGATTTGAATATTTATAAAGGATTCGAATGTTTACAAAAGGATTCAGATATTTATGAAAGGATTCGAACACTTACAACAGGATTCGAATACCTACAAAAGGATTTGAATCGTCTAAAATAATTCCAATTAACTGTGAAGATTAACATAAAAAATTTGTTTTGTGTGTTTTTAAATTTCTCACTGTTTTATACGCGTGGTGCATGAAGTAAAATTTCGAGTTTAGAAAAGCCCTACGCGGGGCTTTTCTAAACTAGAAATTTTACTTTATGCTTAGTCTGGGATTGGAAACACTCGTTTGAAACTTCAAACTGAGTGCTTTGATAGGAACATTAAATGACTAAAAATGTTTTTGAAGATAATAATCTAGTTTTCAAATTTTTTTTTAATATTATTTAAAGTAAAACTGACACGGTAGCCACAATCTGAAATTTTAAATTTTTCGGATATAACTTTCTGTGTTAAATTGTTTTTATTGTTTTTGTCAATATTTGAGTTGGTTTTATAAATTTTTACATGGTTTGTAATTTTTATGATGCCTGTTGATATTGACAAATTTAATAATATCATATAACTATTTTGTTAGTATTTGGTCAATTTAAATAAAATTCCATGACTTTTCTCCGACTTTTTCGGTTTTAAGGATATTCAGTGAATTTTTTATTTACGTAATTTTCAGGCATCCGTCTTTGAAGTTTTGAACGAGTGATTCCACTCCCAGGTTAAGCATGAAGTAAAATTTTCAGGCCTTTCTAAACTCGAAATTTTACTTCATGCGCCACGCGTACAAAACACTGATTTGAAGTGAAGTTCAATAGCACACAAATACATCTTTAATCAGAGGAACACGGAATCAAATATTTAGTTTGTTATCAACGATGTTCAGTGTTAATAATAAAAAATTAGGTTTTTAATATTTTTGCCAAAACAACTGGTAACGATATTTATTTGTTAATGGTTGCAAATTTACAAATAAAATTAAATTTATTCTTAAAGGATTTGTATTCGTGATTTGAAAAAACAGGATTCGAATCTTTGATTCGAATCATATTAATCTCTTACGAATCCTTTATTCAAGTATTCGTGATTCGAATCATATTAGGTGATTCAGATTCTTGATTCGAATCCCTTTTATGAGGATTCGTTCTAGCTCTGATATTCGAATACTTAAATTTGAAAAATGTCCATTCCTACTAGAAACTATTAATTTTTATAAATCTTCGTCCCACATTTTAAATTAATACTCAAAAATAGATCTTCTCCTACTGCGTATTATACAATCTTAGATATGAATTTCTATTTTCGTATTTGTACTTGATGATTATTTCATTCGAGAATCAATAGTTTGACCATAACTATCCCACCCCACCAAAAAACATCCCATTAATTCCGCTGTGCACGAATGCAATCAAAACGAGTATCGGGATGGTCGATGGTTTCGTTAACAAAATTCAAGACCTACAAAACTGTGCGCATATTCCACCACCACGAAAGAACCCACACGTGACCAAATTGGCTCCTACTCCTGCACGATCCGCCTGCAGAACTCGAATACGACTCTCTCAGTTTAGTTCCAACACTTTTCCACTCTTGGATTAATCAAATAGCACAAAGTAAAAAAAGTTTAGTGAAAGAGGAAAAAATAAACATGGCTAAATATTTCGGTTTGTTGATCTGCGCTCTGGCGTTAGTCCAATTAGGTAAGTTAAACATTTCGAAACTTAAAAAGAGTAGAAAGTACATTACTTATTTCTAATTGCTTGTTAAAACGTATTGTGCAAATTAGCACAATATCTACTAATTATCAGAAAAACAATTTCTTTTTACTTTCCCCCGTATGTAATACAAAGGGAAAGTATTGTTTTCGTGAAAATGTTCGAATCAAAAATTTTAGCGGAAATATCCGTTTTGAGGTCCCCTGAGTCGAATAAGACCATTTTTGAAAAATGTCTGTCTGTCTGCCTGTGTGTCTGTGTGTGTGTCTGTGTGCGCTGTACCGCAAAAACCGCTAAAGATATCGAGATGAAACTTGAAACTTAAGCTTTTTGTTACAATCGGAAGAACTGAAAAGCTTTTGGTGAAAATCGGAAAACCGGAAGTGGTACTTTACTCTTAGCGTTTTTCAGTTTTTTCAGATTATTTCAATAAATGTTCATCAAACAAAAAATTCTTTCAAATAAAAGTTGTAGATAATAACAAAATGAAGATGTATTGTTCACTTACTTTTTGTCATAGCACTCTTAGTTTTTGAGATATTTCAAAAGTTGTGTGTTTTATCTAGTTATTGGTGAAAAATGTTTCAAATAAAAGTTGTAGGAAATGAAAAACTAAAGATTTTTTGTAGATTCACTTTTTGTCATAGCACTCTTAGTTTTTGATATATTTAATAAATAGTGTTTTTTATCTAGTCATTGATTTGTGTCAGTGTGTGTGTTGATACAATTGGAAAATGTTTCAAATAAAAGTTGTAGGTAATAAAATATTAAAGATTTTTTGTATCTTCACTTTTTGTCATAGCACTCTTAGTTTTAGAGATATTCAATAAATAGTGTTTTTTATCTAGTCATTGGTTTGTGTCAGTATGTGTTGATCCAATTGAAAAATGTTTCAAATAAAAGTTGTAGTTATCAAAAAGTTGAAGACATTTTGAAAATAATAATGCTACAAATATTTTGAAAGTGATTTAATACGCAATTTATGGGGGAAAGTACTATGATGGACACATCACCATTTTTTTAATATGGACAACAGAAATGTTTCTATAAGAAACCAAAAAGATCATATTTAAGATCGGTTGTTTAAAAATACGACTAAGTCCCTCTCTAAACTCTCGTATAACTGATATTTTCCCAAAAATTACTTTACTTTAAACTTATATAACGTGATATAACGTTTTTTAATGATCTTAAGACATTTTTTAAATTGATTTATTGTAAATATAAGTTTGCATAAGCGTAGTTTTAAATACTTTTATTTGTTTGTTAACTGGACTTAATTTCTAACATTTATATACAACGTGATTCAGAACAAGTGTAAACTACAATTGATTTAAATTTTGAGAATTAAAGAATTATCTATGATCGAAAGCGTAAACGCCATCTAATGCCCATTAGACGGTAAATGAATGAGTACTGAACACAAATTCATATTTTCAAAGAATTATTATAAAAAAGAGTTTAACAATTAAATCGAAACATGAAACACACATTTGTAACATTTATTATCGTGAAATCAAACTTAAACAGTATATCATGAACTTCACTCTAATCTGTGTTTTATACGCGTGGCGCATGAAGTAAAATTTCGAGTTTAGAAAAGCCTGAAAATTTGGTTTGGTCGCTCCGCGCTTCGCGCTACGCGACCAAACCAAATTTTCAGGCTTTTCTAAACTCGAAATTTTACTTCATGCTTAAACAAGGAGTGGAAACACTCGTTAGAAACTCAAATTGATCGCTTGTATGAAAACAACGATTTGCTGGAAAACTACTGAGCTCTGTAATTATCGGGATATGTATAACACAAATTGGCGATTTTTAACAGTTTTCAAACAATTAAAATACTTTGACAATTCTGTCAATTTGTGTCATTTTAATCTCAAAGGATTAAAATAATTTGGTTTTTATCTAGAACTACTTGTATGTGGAACTACTTTAAAAAAAATCAAAACGGGGCAACAAGGTTTTTAAATCTTTGATTTGGTTGGCGTTCACTTTGTGGTACATCTTCATAACAATTTAATTAATTAAAACATTTAACTAAGTTAGGTGTTTTAAAAAAACAAGGTTTTTATCTTGAATGAATAGTACAAACAAACAATTTAATTAATTAAAACATTTAACTAAGTTAGGTGTTTTTAAAAAACAAGGTTTTTATCTTGAATGAATAGTACAAACAAATAGTACAAATATTTCAAACTTGGTTTAATCAAATCTTAAGAAATGTCAATTATTAATGTTTTATTTTATTTTCTAACGTTGGTTTCCACTCTTTGTTTAAGCATAAAGTAAAATTTCGAGTTTAGAAAAGCCTGAAAATTTAGATTTGCTGGGGCGCGCGAGCGAAGCGAGTCGCGCCCCGGCAAATCCAAATTTTCAGGCTTTTCTAAACTCGAAATTTTACTTCACGCGCCACGCATGAAAAAACACAGATTTATTGTGTACTTCAAATTTGTTTATTTCAATTCGTTTTAGGTTATTTTATTTTTCAGCTATGTTTAAATTGTTGAATTCAATTAATAAAGTTACTTTATTTTGCAAAATTTAAATCCGCTGTACACTGAAAAAAATAAATGAGTGCTTTAATCAAGTAATATGTTTATATACGAGCCTGTCAAGTTATTTGTTTCCGTCAAACATTCTAACTTGTTTGAATGTTTGATAAAAACATGCTACGTGCTTAAATCAAGCATTCTAACTTGTTAGAATGTTTGATATAAACACCTTACTTGGCAGACACGTAAATTTGTTTCCGTGTATTTTTCTAAATAAGATAAGTCGGATTCATGTTTATTTAACTTATTATCTCGGAATGACCGGCTGAACAAGATGCGATATTTTTACACCTGTTCAGAATCACCCTGTATATTTACAAATTGCGATCGTATTATTTCAAAATTTGAAATTTTCAATATTTTTCTAAAGTTTAAAAAACAGCTCATCAGGACTCTAGATTCTTCCGGAAGAAACAGACTTACAATTAGTAATGTTCATGTTTTAATTTTTTAGGATAATTTAATTAAAAATGTTTAATCTAAGTCCTTTCATTTCTAATTTCTTGTAATTTCTCCTTTCATTTTTCATTTTTATTTGTTAGTTAGTTTGAAGAGAATTTGGCCTAAATGTCACATATACTTTGATATAGCGTTGTAACAAATCAAATAAGATTTTAAATATTTCATTGTATAATTCAATATCCGGAGGTGTATTTGCACGGGAAGTGGTTGTTTCAATGGCTATTCATTGTCTTAAGTTGTCTTATTAATTAAGTCGTATTGTTTGCATTTTACACAAAAATATTTCGTAATTTTATATATTATAATTTGATAAATTGACATTTTAAGAGTGTAAACTATTTGCAATAATAAATACACAAATAAAGATACTATACTATATTATTAGTTCGTATGATTTCCCCTTTGTTAAAGTTAAAGACTGTCGTTAATTTTGTTTGTTTTTGTCATACATGTTAATTTTTATATGTTTTCGTTCACTCTAATCTATTATTTAGTTAACGAAAACCTTAACAATAGGGAAATCATATACGGAACATTGATATTATAAGATTAACTTTTGCTTGAAAATATAGTATGTACATTTTTGAAGAAATACATAGTTCTCTTACAATTATGTAATACTTGTTTGTATTGACCGCACGTGCATATTTAGCAAACTGTAAAATGTTCATGCATAATGATGGAAGCGCTTTCTGTTTATATAATTTAAATGACAGTGGAATACTAATGGCAATGATAAATAGTATCACGTATTCAAATGTGGTCACCAATGGAATTGAACTGCGAGTATTTATCCTCATATGTCATAAACACGATTTCGAAATTACTTTTAATGAGTATAATAATAATAAAATCATCAGCAAACGAATGTAACGTGTGAGCCATAACTTATTTATAAAAACACTTTTATTATTAAGTTTTTGTTTAATTTCCTCTCCTATACATTCTGTAGTTATCGTGTTTGTCGTTCATATTTAAACCTAAAATTGAAAGTTTTCTATTCACGTTTTGTATTCATGTGACGATTTAAATTTATATGAAATGAATAGGAATATAATATACAGCACCGCAGTAAGAGGGGGGACAAAGACCCCAGGCGCACCTAACGGAAGAGCGCTGATGGCGCCGAAATATTTATTAAAAATATATTACCTATAACATACAGACAGAGAGCTTTTAGAGTTGATTTAATAATTGAAGCGTGCCATATGCAAGAAGTCGTAAGTGCCAATTTTTAAGTAATGCGTTTAATATACGGAATATGTTCTAAATGTCATGCTTTACTTGTACAATTAATGCCGGGGCGATAATGCTACTACAAGTGGCAGAAATAGGGACTCAATTATCAACACGTCATAAGTGCCATAGTACTTTTATTCACGTTTTATGTTTCTCCTGTAAAATATGTCATTTGGTACTTATGACCTTTTGCATATGGCACGCTTCAATTCATGATTTATTTATAATTTTCCAAACAAGATTACTTTAAAATATTACGATCTTTTTACCAAACCTTAACTTAAGGTAAGTAGTGTTTTCTTTGTTATCTACAAATTGTCCCACACCAGTAATTCTTTGTCATCTACAAATTGTCCAACATCTTAAAAGGTGTAAGTGTGTTCCTAATTATCTAGAAATTGTCCAATACTTGCATAGATTTGAGGTTTATTGGCGCTCAACATTGGGCCATGCGAACACTGGGCCCTTGTTGGGCGCCATAAATTGCGAGAGTAAAAGTAAAACACTTCACACTGAATTAGTGTTTCGTACGCGTGGCGCATGAAGTAAAATTTTAAGTTTAGAAAAGATTGAGTTTGGACGCTATGGGTCTAAATCCAAAAGCTTAGGTTTTTCTAAACTCAAAATATTACTTCATGCTTAATCTGTGAGTAGAGAACACTCGCTTAAAAATACTTAAAACGCTTGCATTTGAGGTTTTTTAGCGCCCAACGTGGGGCCAGGCTGACGCTTTGGCCCGGCTAACGCTGTGGCCCCTAGTTGGGCGCCATAAATCGCAAGCATCTAAATTTAAAACTTCCCACTGAATCAGCGTTTCGTACGGGTGGCGCATGAAGTAAAATTTCGAGTTTAGAAAAGCCTGAGTTTGGATTTGGACGCTACGCGTCCAAATCCAAACGCCCAGGCTTTTCTAAACTCGAAATTTTACTTCATGCTTTATCTGGGAGTGGAAAATACTCGTTTAAAGCTTCAAAATGAACGCTTATTAATTTTTTGTTTAAGGTTATTGATTAATGACTAAATACGCTTTCATTTGATTTAATAAAGAAAACACTTAGTTGTATTTCACTAATACTTTGGTTTTTTATTCCAACTAGTTTCGACTTTGAGTCATTCTCAAGGAGTAGTCTAGTTGGAATAACAAACCAAAATATTGTTTGTTTAAGAAAATGATTGTCATTATTGTATTGTATAAAGGAGATTTTCCGTAAATAAATTGAAATTGAAATTGAATTAGTGAAATTTAACCAAGTGTTTTCTTTATTAAATCATAGTTAAATATGTTTCACCACGTGAAAGATGAGAAACTTGTTCAAGATACGCTTTCATTTGATTCGTAAATTTTTTTATATACTTACTAGGAATTGTAAATTACCCGTGATTCAATAATTTAGTGAATCTAAACCGGTTTATCGATAATTCACCGGGAAATCATGATATCGTTGTTTTAGGGGTAAAATTCAATAAATACGTTACGTGGATAATTACTTATTATTATTAGAATTTAAAGATTTACCTTTACCAAGTGTTTTCCACTCTCAGACTATGCATGAAGTAAAATTTCGAGTTTAGAAAAGCCTGAGCGTTTCGATTTGTACGCGTAGCGTCCAAATCCAAACTCAGGCTTTTCTAGACTCGAAATTTTACTTCATGCGCCACGCGTATAAAACACTGACCATATTGTGAAGTTGGAAATATACTGCTTGTGTTTGATAAATTTGTACAAAATCTCGCGCTATCAAAATTCGAACAATTTAAAATACATTTTTGTGAATACTTATAAGAAAAAAAAAATTGTATATGCTGTTTTTTATTTATTTTTATTATTTATAACCTGTCGATCACCAAATAACTTAGTATGCAAAAGTAGCTCGCGTATGACAAAAGGTTGAAATATATAAAATATTTTTTTGAAATATATAAAATATTTTCTTCCTCTATGTGTGCGGAATTAAATATTTGGCCGCAGGCTCCGTTATTCCTTACTGCGGCGCTGACAATATATGAAAATTACGATAACACTCGTATAAACTGCAATAGAAATATGTTTTTAGTCTCTATACCTTTTGCCTTGTAAAAACGCTTATTAATAAATTATCTTACGAGTATGTTCTTATTTATTCGAACTTGCAAAATTCCCTGCAAATAGAGTGAATTAAAAAATGCGCATTAATTCTAACATCAATAGAAAAACATATCATCTTTGTCCTTGGAATTTTCTATTGTAAAAAAACCTCTCGTGCGTGACTTGTTGGAGTAAATGCGGAGATATTTACACAAAATTATTTCAACTGTAATTATCCGAATAAATTTGAATATTAGGGGAAATGGCGAAATTTACTACTGTTTCTTTTTTTTCGGATTAGGGTGAAAAAAATTAAGCGTGACTACTTTATTAGATAGATCTACCGATTACAGAATATCTTAATTTGTATTATTCCATAAATTATTGTGTTTTTATTGAATACATTTATTAAAATTAGGAATTAACGTTCATTTAATATACAGGGAATTATTTTTTTAATATACATATCCATGCAAAGTAAATTTTCCGACATTCGTTGTTTGATAAAAGAGTTCAATTTGAAGCTATAAACGAGTGTTTTCCAATCCCAGATTAAGCATGAAGTAAAATTTGAAGTTTAGAAAAGCCTGAAAATTTGGTTTGGTTGCTCTGCGAAGCGGAGTACAATATACGATTTAGCCATTCTAGCGGGACAAAAATGTTTTTATGAAGATTTTCGATATTTCGTGATTTTCGTAAACTTTTCAATTTTTGTCGATTTATAAAATTTTAATGAGTATGCCAACCTACAAGATTTAACAACAAAAGGACGCATCTTCTTTGACAGCTTGCCACATGAATAAATGTAGTTAAGGTTAGACACGTCATAATAATAAATGAGATTCCTCGTTTTTGAGCTTTTCTTCTTCACCTCAGTTAATAAAGATATCAACAAATATGTTTTTGTTTATGCTGTCTGAAAAATGTTTATATTGCGCTACTAAAAACATATTAAAGCAATAGTATGTAAGTAGTATTCACACAACATGAAAGTTAAACTTAAAATCGTGTTTTTCTCAGAATGTATAAAATGTGGACATTCCTTGTTTTTCCCCTGTACTCTTCAATTTATAATAAAATTGTTTTGTGTTGTAGACGTTCACTTTAAGTTGGATAATGACTACTAGATAGTCGAAACTATAGTCACAAATTAAGTGCAAAATACAGTGGTTAAACAAAGTAAAAAGTGTTTTATTTACAAATTATAATAAACTGTGAATCTAAATTTTCTTGAATATCCGAACGCCAGTGTTGTTGCATTAGGTCAACTATCCTTTCTTGGGATAAAATATTGATGTTTAATGGTTCTAGAAGTAAGATTAAAAGTTTGCCATTGTCAGCAATCTCTTCCTCTTCTTATCTTCCTATTTATAGACAATAACATATCAAGACAAAGCTGAAGCTGCTAGCTTTATAAAAAATTGAAAATGAAATGCCCACAAGAAACTTAAAACTCGCATATTTTGTTTCTGGCATCATCGTTTTCAAAGTAATTATTTGTACATTAAAATTAACAATTTTAATTGTACCATATTTAGTATGTATAGAATCTTACCCGCTTTATTTAAATCCATAGTGAAGTTCAAAATTTTCCAAGAAAAGTGTGATTATTTATTACACAATGAAGTATTAATTTGTTCAGAAAAAAACATTAACACGTTATTACAATACTAACTTTCAACCGCCCTGACATCATCTTCTTAACTACTCTAGATTCTAGATTCCATAGTAGTCAATTATTTTGGCATAGAACGATTTTGGCATATAACGAGACAAAAAACACTTTTAGCCGCCTAAATCTGAAAAATTCCCCACTGTGCTCGAAAATTTACTCCGTGCGCCAAGCGTATGATACACTGATTTAGTGTTTTTATTGTTTAAGTTGTCATAAGTGTAGTTCAAATATGAAATAAAAGTATATAATATTGATCAGAGAAAAAATACCTTATTCTTTGGAAAAATTAGCTGTTTTTGAATGAAATTTTTTAGGACCTCAATAGTGTTATTTTCTCTGAAAGGCACTGATCATGAATTACACATTATTGCAAATTGAATAAGTATATTTTTATAATTCGATTACTACATTCATCACAAAATTCTTCACATAAATTGTATTATCATATTTAATATATTCATAAATATTTTACATGATTTATAACAGTAGTTTCCAAAAAATGTACAATTATAAGGATAGCAGCATTCTTTAACTTTCTTATATTAAAATTTCAACAATAAATATTGTATTTGCTAGATGCTATTAGCCTACATTGAAATTTTCTTATTTTTGTAGCAATTGATTCCCTTTTAAGGAAATTTTATAAGAATGACAAACGCAAACTCACTCACTTACACTTATTGAGTCTATTATAATTGGAATAGTTTATAAGACTATCTTTCACTATGTTCTGATTAATCACTTGGTGAAACATGATTAACATATACGATTAATAATTGAATTTAAAAACACTGATTTGATTTTAAAAATACTGAATTGATTTTCAGGTAAATTAAAATGTTTTATCCTGAAATCTTTAGATCTCATACTATTTACAACACTTGCACTCTTATTAATAAATGTTAGCAGGCAGTTTTACGAGTCTACAGAACATTTTACTAACTGTAGTAGTTCAAAAACTCTACTAATTTCTATTAATAAGGCAGATGAAAAATGATGACCAGATATTTAGTAATTTAGGTAGCTCAAATAAAAATCAAGAAGGTTGAAATCAAGTCAAAAGGGCAGAAAGACCTCAGGTCGATAGCCTAAAGAGACTAACAAATAATGTAATTTATACAAAAAACTTGAATTCATAATGGGGCTTTTAAAATACATAGGGGATATTTTGAAAGCCCCATTATGAATTAAAGTTTTTTGTATAAATTACATTATTTGTTAGTCTCTTTGCGCTATCGACCTAAGGTCTTTCTGGCCTTTTACTTGATTTCAACCTTCTTCAATATTTACTTTCATCTTATTAGACAATTCGAAAAGAATCCCGAAAATTTTACTGATTTGATTTTCAGGCAAATCAAAATATTTTATCCTGAAATGTTTGGAACTCATACTATTTATCATACTTGCTCTCTTATTAATAAACATTAGCAGGCAGATTTAAGAGTGTACCGAATATTTTACTTACTATTTTATTTAAAAACTGTACTAATTTCTATTACTAAGGCAGTTGACAAATTATGACTTGATATTTTATAATTCAGGTAGCTCAAAAAGCAATTCAAGGAGCTTGATCTCAAATCAAGAGCGCAGAAAGACCTCAAGTCAGGGAATTTTTCTGTACATATCACGATGCATACACTGTACATTTTTCGGCATTTGTTGTTTTTATAAAGGTTCAATTTGAACATTTAAACGAGTGTTTTGCACTCCCAGACTAAGCATAAAGTAAAATTTCGAGTTTAGAAAAGCCTGAAAATTTGGCTCGGGCGCGTAGCGAAGCGGAGCGACCGAGCCAAATTAGGCTTTTCTAAACTCGAAATTTTACTTCATGCGCCACGCGTATAAAACACTGAAATATTGCGGAGTTCAAAATATACGTCTAAATCAGTGTGCCAATGCAGTATATTTTTAACTTCAGAGTATTTTATTCTTGTATACGTTTGGTTTGGCACAAGAAATAAAATTTTAAGTTTAGAAAATAATAAAAATTTAGATTGATCGCTTCGCTTCGCTACGCGAAACTTCGAATGTTACTTCATGCTTAATCAGTAAATGGAAACACTCGTTAGAATCTTTAAATTCAACTTTTTCAAAAACAAAGAATGCCTAAAAATTGACGGTTCTTCTTTTTTAGTTGGATTTAATAAAGAATTAGCAATGCATATAATAAACCCCGTGTTTAAATAAATATTATTGTTGTTTGTTTCAAGTCAAGAATAATCTATAACAGAATATATGGTGAAATTATTATTATTTTTTTTTTCATAACAGATTGGAACTGGTAAATATTGTTCAAATCGTTTACTCAATCAGCAAAATAAGAACTTTTGATAATTTGCTGTTAAAAATTGCCAAAAGTTTTTTTTTTTGCTGATTGAATAAAAGATTTGAACAATATTTACCAGTTCAAATCTTTTATCAAAGCAGCCAATTAAGGCTTATTGACTTGACTGGTTGCTTTCTTAATATATGACAATAAAAATAATACATTTGGTTAGAAAATTGGTCATGCATACAAATAACAGTTCAATAGGTTGATTGATAAGGCGTTGAGGTGTTGAACATCCATATTCACTTTGTATAAATAAAATTCTGAATAAGTTTCTGATTTTAAAAAAAGTGTGTTTATTTTCACAACAATTGTCACTGTAAACTTTCATTCACCTGAAGAAGCAATAAGTTTGCGAAGCAATTGTTGTGAAAATAAACACACTTTTTTAATAATCATCAAATTATTCAGAATTTTATTTATACAAAATAACAGTTCAGAAACTTTCATCACATTAAGTTGATAAAAAAAGTATTTTGAATTGATTGAGAAACTAATCCAATAAAACGCACATCTCTTGTTTTTTAGCCATTCTAATTAATATTAATGGTACGAATTAATATTAATGGTACGAAAATTGACGAATATGAGTTTGTAATTGTTGTAAACTTTTTGAAAACACTGAACCGGCGACTCACCCACTGAGTATAATTTTGATGAATTATTCAATTTCCTCGTGTTGGAAGGCCGCCCACTCGGATGGCGGTTATCCAAAAGTTTTTTTATTATTAGAGAAAATGACATCACATTTTAATTCGCGTTGTGTGTAATTCGTTTGTTTATTTATTAAATGAAAGTTACCCTTATACACAATAAAACACAATATAGATCACTGTAGACAATAATCAACAAAATATAAGAAAATAATAAAAAAATATTAACAATTCTATTTATTTTTATCGCAAATGATAATAATTTAATATTTGGTAGTATATAAATTAATATGTATTTATAATTTGCAAGAAGAAATTTAACATGCTTACAATATGGATATTACAATTATTCTATCCAAATTATTTAAATTATATTCTTTAATTTATTAATTCTAGTTACTTCAATACACCGGGGATTATTATTTAGGTATTTTCAAGTAATGGCTACATTTTAACATTAAATACAAAAGCATATAACCTTAATTTAACATACAGGAAATGTTTTTTTAAGTATACATATGCGATGCATATGCTGTAAACATTCAGACGTTCCTTGTATTTGAAAAAGTTTAATGTGATATTTCTAACGAGTGTTTCCACTCCTTGATTAAACATAAAGTAAAATTTCGAGTTAAGAATATCCTGAAAATTTGGATTGGTCGCGTAGCGAAGCGAAGCCATCAATTAAAATGTCCAGGCTTTTCTAAACTCGGAATTTTACTTGATGCGCCAAGCTTATAAAACGCTGAAATGCTCTGAAATTCAAAATATGCTGCTTTAGTATACTGATTTAGAAATATATTGTAAACTTCACAATATTTTACTGCTTTAGAAGCGTATCGCATGAAGTAAACTTTGGAGTTTACTTCATCTCAAAATTTGGTATTGAACATAATACTTTTCCTCCAAGTAAACCTATCCTGATGCATGTAAATGTTCAGGCATTTGCTTTTTATAGTTCAATTTAAAACATCGGACGAGTGTTTCCACTCCTAGGTCAAGCATGAAGTAAAATTTCAGGCTTTTTTAAACTCGAAATTTTACTTCATGCGCCACGCGTATAAAACACTGATTTAACGTGACGTTCAAATCATACACTCTTCAACATACTGCTTATGCGGTATATTATGAACTTCACTTGAATTCAGTATTTAATACGTGTTGCGCATAAAATAAAATTTTCAGTGTAGTAAAGCCTGAAAATTTGGTTTGGTCGCTCCGCTTCGCTTTTCTAAGCTCGAAATTTTACTTCATGCCTAATCAAGGAGTGGAAACACTGGTTAGAAGCTCAAACTGAACAATTTTCAAAAACAACGAATGCCTGAACAACTACAGGGTATGTCGGGATATGTATAGTTAAAAAAAATCCCTGTATTCAATTGTAACCAAAAAATATTACATAATATTGAAACAATTTAAATTCTATAATAACATTATAATATTGACTAAACTTCAAAATTCGGATGCACAACATTCCATCTTCAAATCGAATACTTATATTCAATGTAAATATTGGTTTTAATTAATACATTTTAGCTCGAATCTATTGTTTGACATTTTTGCACTGCTGTGATGTGTTAAGGATATAATACTTAGAATTATTTATGTATCCATCATCACTAAGATAAAATAAGTTAAAAAATACAACGGACTCCAGCATTGCTTAAAAAATATAATTTAAAAAATATATTAAAGAAAACTGCATGGTATCCAATAATTGTTGTAAAACACATTTATTGTGTCTATGTATATCTAAGTGTGGAAATCAATACTAAAATAAATACAATTCAGCCAGGGGCCTGCCAAGTCCTAAATTCGCCAATTCTATTAGAACATATTATGCCTTAATAAAGACACTAAATAAATAAACTTTCATGCATTTTCATGTCATATGTTTTTTTGTATACTATTAATTTTAATTGAAGCCTTATTTTGAGTAACAATTTCATATATTAATCGTTTTTGTTGTTAATTTCATTTTTATAGTCTAATTAAAAGCTAAGTGCGAAATTTATCAATAAATAACATATATAGTCTCGTTTTTGTTAATGATAGAAAATTATTTTATTTATTCTAAATTTGATTTAAAATGTATGTTTTTTTATATAAAACTTGGAAACAACCTTGGTTTATTGTATTATACCTTGAATCAAACATAAGTCATAAACAATTCTCACTCATTTAAGATGCAATAGGAAAACTTATGATTCATTTTTGTCGTGCACGGCAACCATTACGAGCTAACAAATAAGCGAAGGTGATGATGATTTGTATATGTTTATACATTTCTACGAAAACTACGAAATTTCCTTTAATGAAAGGAAATTATAGGCGGTGCGACATTATCACAAAATTATATTCCGACCGAACTAATTTCCACTATAGTGCAACCTTCCTAAATTGCTTCAATCAATTACCCTGACGTGAATCATTAAAAAGCGATAAAGGGTATAACAAAGTATTTTTATCAGATCATGTTAAAGGTTTAGATTTTTCAATGTATTAAAGTTTTTAGTCGTTTTCCGTTTTTGTGATTAATTTAATAAATCAAGGTTTATATTTGATCTGATTTATTGGTTTAGTGGAAGTTTATATTTTTGCTTTCTTTTAACATTAACTATTTGGCAAAAATATGTTTGTTTAAATTTTAAGCTTTTACTTCGTGTTAGTTTTTCAACATAGAAAACACTTTCAACAATTATAAATCACTTTTTGTAACTCTATTGCGACTATAATTTCGATCATACGTAACATAATAGTCGTGATTCTATTTTTCCCTGAAATACATTTTCAACTTAATTTATTCGTTTTCTCTCTAAAACTGACAAAAGTAACTTTGTATAATTTTTTACCGCTTGAAATCAGAACAAAACAATCAATAAAAGTAGTTAAATTCAATATTGCATTTAGTACCTTTAGTAAAATGTTTGCTTACTAAAAATCAATTCAAGGACTTGCAAAATAGGGATAGGTTTCCCACTAAGCAAAACACAAACAAATAACGTTATATCAATATTGTATCATATTAAATGTTGTTGAAACGTTACTTAAATGGATTTGCTCAGTTAAACGGATTTGCTCAGTGGGAATGATTACTTAATTATAACAACTTCTCTTAATTTAGAACATTTATGCCCGGTATTATAAACGATTAATATATCATTAGATAACTATTTGTAGAGTAAATTTATTTACCTAGTAAACTAATGGGCAAATAAAATTGCGTATTATAAAGCAAACCTACCAAATAAATAGCAATTCTAGAAATAAATAATTTAATTAGTAGATTACAGACCGAAATTATACATTTTTATTATGGCCATGGAGAATAACCGTGGAATAGGACAGAACTACACAGAACAAGAAAAATAAAGCTTATTAGAAATTATAAAAGATCTTAACGAGTGTTTTCCACTCCCAGGCTAAGCATGAAGTAAAATTTCGAGTTTAGAAAAACCTGAAAATTTGGTTTGGTCGCGTAGCGCGAAGCGCGGAGCGGCCAAACCAAATTTTCAGGCTTTTCTAAACTCGAAATTTTACTTCATGCGCCACGCGTACAAGACACTGATTTCAAGTGAAGCTCACTTGTGAACAAGTGAGCAAGTCACCTTGTGAACAAGTGAGCTTCACCTGAAATCAGTGTCTTGTACGCGTGGCGCATGAAGTAAAATTTCGAGTTTAGAAAAGCCTGAAAATTTGGTTTGGCCGCTCCGCGCTTCGCGCTACGCGACCAAACCAAATTTTCAGGTTTTTCTAAACTCGAAATTTTACTTCATGCTTAGTCTGGGAGTGGAAAACACTTGTTTAAAACTTTAAATGGAACTAATTTAAAAAAAAGCGTATGCATAAGTATAAAAATCCCTGGTTATGTCTAACTTGAAAAACTCTAGGTCTTCGACTCCTTAGAATGTCTTGTGGTTCGAATTAATCACTGTCAGGAAAGATACTATATATTTCAGTGTTTTCAGTGTTTAATACGCATGACGCATGAAGTACAATTTCAGGCTTTTCTAAACTCGAAATTTTACTTTATGCTTAGTCTGGGAGTGGAAAACACTTGTTTAAAACTTTAAATGGAACTAATTTAAAAAAAAGCGTATACATAAGTATAAAAATCCCTGGTTATGTCTAACTTGAAAAACTCTAGGTCTTCGACTCCTTAGAATGTCTTGTGGTTCGAATTAATCACTGTCAGGAAAGATACTATAAGCTAACTTAAATCTGACACGGATGATATGATAGACATGATAACCGTAATGAAATTAATAAATACAGGTAGTAGAATCTAAAGTCTAATAATATAATACACTTTTGACTTTTAACTGTCAAATTATTTAGAGAATAAAATTTACTTGGTAGAAAAACAAACAAATAATTTACTGAGGATAGCCAAATATAGTTATTTTGTGTTTATAATACCGAAATCTTTGGAATAAATTAATGTATTCCTAGAGTAAATTTTATTTAGAAAATAAATCGTTTTATAATACCGGGCATTAAAAGAATATTTACCTGATTCTGTACTTTTATTGGCTGAGCTTTTTACTCACTGCATGCCCATTTTATAAATCATTTGACTTGTAACCGTGGCCTACACATCTCAACCCAGACAAGGTTGTCTGGCGGGCCCCCTATCTTAGGGTTAAGGAGAGCATGATACATGTACTAAATAGGATTTATACTCGTAATAAACAGACAAATGGTTTTGTGTGCATTATAGCATTGTAGCACTTTCAACGGTAACGATATGATGATTAAAATATTAAGAATATTGAAAAGTGTCTTATACTAAATTTGTTGAGTTTTCCTATTATTATTTATATAATATTAACAAAAAAGCAATTTTCAGATTTTTTCGTAAATATTGATCCATCACATCTCACCAGTATATCTTTTCGACATACCTTTAAATCAGTATTTTATACGCGTGGCGCAAGAAGTAAAATTTCGAGTTTAGAACGAATGCCTTATCAGTATTGATTTTATCGCATTTTAAATACTTTTAATATTTGAATGTTAGATGGCAATTCGTTGAACATTTTTTAGAGTTTTAATTGATACCCGTTAACCTTTTGGAGATACGAATATAATCTGTTCTTATACTGTTCAGTTGACGAGTATTTTATTCATAGAAATAGTGGTTTCTTTTATATGAGTTTATATGTTTTCCCCATATTGTAGGTATTCCAGTATAAATTCACTCGGTGTTGTCAATGTTTTATATTCATAGAATGCCTGCCTACAATCGTCTCCATAAGATATTCCAGCAATAACTCGTACAACCCTTCTTTACACCCGAAATACGTCACTTAAAATTCCGGAATGCTCCCACAACAATATTATATATTGTATGTGACACTGAAAGAACGAGTAGTACACAGTTTACATGTTCTTAGGTATGGATCTTGCTAAGTTTCGTAGAAGGTTCCCACGAGTTCCCCATGTCAAATGTGGATTTAAATGTTGTCCTAGGAATTTTGCAGATTGAGTGACCTAAGGGATGTATTTTAATGTAAACATAATTTTAACAGTTAATTATTATTAGTATTAAACCATTGTGAAATAATATCGAAATCTAGGTGGGAGTCATTTTTAGCAAGGTTCAATTCTGGGGCCCTTGTTGCTATTGTTGTATCGTCTGCATGTAATACTGCATCTGTGAATTGCATACAGCTCGGTAGATCATCGTTGATATAAATTAAGAATAGAAAAGGGTCCCAGAATTGAACCGTCTGGAACACTACTATGTTTTGTTTATCAGACATTTGGTTGCCTGTACTGATAATTTGTGGCCTATTAGTTAGATAGGAAGAAATCAAGAAATCAAAGTATAGCTTTCTAAACAAGATCTCATGATGGACTGAATCAAAAGCCTTGCATCGATCTATTAATTTACAAAGCATACCCTTACCTTTCACGAAAACATCTATACTTTTATCCATAAGGTCAGCTACTGCTTAAATACTTGAATTCTTCCTCCTAAAATCACATTGTTCTGGGGTAAACAAGTTGTATTTATCCAGAAATATTACTGTCTGCTCTAACAATATAAACTCTATTATTTTCGATAAAACGGGCAGAATACAAATTTGTAGATAATTGTTTAGATTCTCTTTATTTCCCTGTTTGGATATGGGAATGCACTTCGCAAAAATACAGTCGATAGACATCTTTTGATAGTCAAAAGACAGTTAACTGAGCGACTTATAGTCATATTATCACAATAGTCAAAATATAGTCGTTTTAATGACAAAATCCTATCTTAGTCAAAAGACAGTCAACCAACTGACTTACAGTCACAATGTCACAATAGCTAGGTTTTCATTTAATGTTCCTGTAAAATCTAAAAGGTTTTTATTCATTTTCCGATTGCCGACGGCGCATTCTAATGTAATTGCAGCGTTCACCTGTGACTGTTGTGCCAGGTCTCGGAAAAACTATTTAGTGACATTCTTATTTAGTACTATTATTTAGTTACTTGTTCATTTATTCCCATGAATTTTTCCTTTTTTCTGTATTCAAATTTTTGTTCTGTAAGTGGGATATCCTGTTGGACAAATACTGATATTATAATAGTCTATATACAGTCTAAAGAGTGATTTAATAATAAAATCCTATTATACTGGGAATAGAAACACTTTCGAAATTTAAAAATCTGCAGAACTTAACTGTTCTCAGTCTGTAGAACACATATACAAAGTTAGAGTTTGATTAATAAAAAAATACACACTCTTTTTATTTTTGTTATGCCATGTTTCGATTGAAGTGGGGTCAATAGAAGCATAGGTAAATTTTGGCCTAATTTTGCTATTTAGAAGCCTTTAGGGTAAATAGAAAAAAATACATGAAATACACCCATATATGGCAAAAAAAAGCTGCTTTATAGGTCATAAAAATAAAAATAATCATTTTTCTGCAGAATAAACTCAACATTCCACATGAAGTTAGCTGCTAATTGCAGTTTTGCTTATCCAACCACGCCAGTGTGGTCAATGTTACCTATATGAATTATCCTATTTGGAAAATTATTTGTTTTTGAAATTAACGCGTTTTGCAACAAGTTACAGATTTTTATAGTTTATATTCGGTAATTGTTATAAACCACAGCAAGAAGTAACATTCTTACAACGTCAGACACAAGGACGATCGTAGGGAAAAGTCAAAACGCGGCGAACAACCAAAAAGTGGCAGGATTTACTTCTCTGAAACTTTATTGCATGACCAAGTTTTCGGGATTTTAACACAAAAACAAAACACTTAATTACGCGTCAAACAAATAATAGCAAATAAAACAACATGGCAGGCGGACGACATCTGTTTCCGGGCTATTTTATTCCCTTTTATTTGTTTGGCGCGTAATTAAGTGTTTTTTTTGTGTTAGAACGCGCGTTTTCAATGTTTTGTTTTCTAAGGTCCACTTTTACTAACATTAGTAACATTAGTAATGTTTGTAAAAGTGGACCTTATTGTTTTAATAGTTAAACCTCTGCAATAGTTTTCTGTGATATTAAGAAAGTAACGTTTAAAACAAGATTTCCACTGTCATGTTATTGTTTATCTTTGTGACAGTTGTAACACTCATTTTGACAGTTGTGATATATTTTTAACTAACAAGTGTTTTCCACTCCTTGATTAAGCATGAAGTAAAATTTCGAGTTTATAAAAGCCTGTAAATTTGAATGAAACCATACCAAATGTTCAGGTTTTCCTAAACTCAAACTTTGACTCCATGCTCCACGCGTATATAACACTGATTTTAAGTAAAGTTGAAAATATATACTGCTGAGTGCATAACTGAGTAAGACGTAATGCGGGCCACACCGGGCCCTTCCAATCACGGGCCCCCGTGTCAGAGCCTTATGAGGCCCCTCCTTGTGGTTGCCGTGCATGTAACACAACTTGAATGAACTTCTAACCAAATGCATTTGCTCCTTTTGTCTTGTGTGAACAAGTTGTAAGATTAATGAATTGTTTTTGTGCGCATCCTTCCTCGGTTTATTGCATCCTGTTTACAGTTTCGAACCAACGGTGCTGAAAATGTGGGCCGCGCAGAGTGATTGTCTTTTCCGCGGTTGGTTCCCACAATTTCCTAACAATACGAATCGCTCCATTTGATATCTCTTGCATCATTACATTTTCATTGAAAAAAGTATATAATGATACTAAAAACAGTTTACTAAAACTTAAATATTGAGTTTTTAAATATTCAATTCCATTGCATCCAAAAATGACTCCATCTTATTTTAGCAACACTTAGACATGATATCTCAGTGATGTACTCTAAATAAATTGAAACCTAATATATAGTTAAATGTTGTGTTATGACATATTATATTGTCGTAAAAGAGGCTAAGTTGTGTATATAACTACTATATTCAGTTGCGTAGATAGCGGGGGCGGGAGGGGATTTAGGGGATCAATCTCCGCTCCCCATGAGTCTTAAAAAATAGGAGAATTAAATAAATGGCTGTATTTCTGTTGTAATTTACTTTGTTGTTATTTTTTGTTTTATTTTTATTTACATCTAAGTAATTGATCTAGAATTTAAGAAAAATAAATTTATGAAAACCCCATCGCAAATTGCTATCTACTTCACTGACTATGATTTAGTGAAATTGTTAATGTGGTCTGTAAAATTTAAATTACTATCAATGAAGGGGGTGACGGCCCAAGGCGCACCTAACAGAAGGGCGCTGACGGCGCCGAAATATTTATTAAAAATATATTACCTACAACATACAGACAGAGAGCTTTTAGCGTTGATTTCATAATTGAAGCGAGCTATATGCAAACAGTCGTAAGTGCCAATTTTTAAGTAATGCGTTTTATATACGGAATATGTTCTTAATGTCATGCCGGGGCGATAATTCTACTACAAGTGGCAGAAATAGGAACTCAATTATCAACACGTCATAAGTGCCATAGTACATTCACGTTTTATGTTTCTCCTGTAAAATATGTCATTTGGTACTTATGACCTTTTGCATATGGCACGCTTCAATTCATGATTTATTTATAGTTTTCCAAACAAGATTACTTTAAAATATTACGATCTTTTTACTAAACCTCAACTTAAGGTAAGGAGTAAGTTCTTTGTTATCTACAAATTGCCCCACACCAGTAATTCTTTGTCATCTACAAATTGTCCAACATCTTATAAGGTGTAAGTGTGTTGTTAATGATCTAGAAATTGTCCAATACTTGCATAAATTTGAGGTTTTTTTTGGACCCAACGTGGGGCCATGCTAACGCTGAGCCCTTGTTGGGCGCCATAAATTGCGAAAGTAAAAGCTGAAATCTTTACACTGAATTAGTGTTTCGTACGCGTGGCACATGAAGTAAAATTTCAAGTTTAGAAAAGATAGCGTTTGGACGTTACGGCTCTAAATCCAAACGCTTAGGCTTTTCTAAACTCAAAAATCTACTTCATGCTTAATCTGAGGGCGGAGAACACCCGTTTGAAAATACTTAAAACGCTTACATTTGGCCTCCAACGTGGCGCCCAACGTGGGGCCGGGCTAATGCTGTGGCCCCTAGTTGGGAGCAATTAATAATTTAAAACTTCCTACTGAATCAGCGTTTCGTACGCGTGGCGCATGAAGTAAAATTTAGAGTTGAGAAAAGCTTCAGTTTGGATTTGGACACTACGCGTCCAAATCCAAACGCTCAGGCTTTTCTACACTCGAAATTTTACTTCATGCTTTGTCTGGGAGTGGAAAGCACTCGTTTAAAATAACCGCTTATTTTTTTTTAAACTTATGAATTAAGGACTAAATACGCTTCAATTTGATTGGTAAAATTTTGTATATACTTATTAAGAATTGTAAATTACCCGTGATTCAATAAATTAGTGAATCTAAACCGGTTTACCGATAATTCACCGGGAAATCATGATATCGTTGTTTCGGGGCAAAAATTCGTTTAATGCGTTACATGGATAATTGAGAGAATTTAAAGATTTACTTTCACCAAGTGTTTTCCACTTCCAGACTAAGCATGACGTAAAATCTCGAGTTTAGAAAAGCCTGAGCGTTTTGATTTGAACGGGTAGCGTCCAAATCCAAACTCAGGCTTTTCTAAACTCGAAACTTTACTTCGTGCGCCACACGTATAAAACACTGACCATATGATGAAGTTGGAGATATACTGCTTATGTTTAATAAATTTTAACCAAATATCGCGCTATCAAAATTCAAGCAATTTACAATCAATTTTAAGGGATACTCATAAGAAAAATTCCTGACAGTTTTACCAGTTCAAAATTTTACTTCATGCTTAATCTGGGAGTGAAAAACACTCGTTTAAAAATACTAGAAACGCTTGGATTTGAGGTTTTTTGGCGCCCAAAGTTCAGCCAGGCTGACGCTGTGGCCCCTAGTTGGGCGCCATAAATTGCGAGCGTCTAAGTTTAACGCTTGGCCCTTGTTGAGCCCCATAAATTGCGAGAGTAAAAGTTGAAAACTTCCTACTGAATCAGCGCTTTGTACGTGTGGCGCATGAAGTAAAATTTATTTCAAGTTTCGAAAAGCCTGAGTTTGGATTTGGACGCTACGCGGGGGGGGGAGCCAATTGGATATTTGGCCCCAGGCACCGTTTTTATTACTGCGGCGCGGACTCCCTGTATATATTATAAGTGTGATTCTTTTAGCTTTCTTCAACTAATTTGTCTTATTAACACTAAATAAATATCTATTGAAAAATGTAACAAGACAAATTAATTGTAATATTTTAATATTTCTTGAAATATTCTACAATCTAAAATTAGCAATTTCATTTATTTTTTCCTGTATAGCAATCAAGGTTATACGAAGAAATCGTGATAAATTACGAGATCGTTCGTTACATTTTCTGAAATCGTCCATAAAATTTGAATGTTATGTTAATACACTTGGTGTTATGTCACAGCACTCATAGCTAAGCTTCTCTATTTTTGGTGCAACGGTCATGGACGCAATGGCATTTGTATGTCACAACAGCATTAACAATTGAACAATGAGGGTTAATTAGGTACCTTATAATTATCTACTTAAGCACTTGTGTGCATAATAAGCTCACGAAAACACGCATTCTTTAGTTTTTATTTTATAAATTATCTAACACACGAATCAAGATAAAAATTCAAAACGATGACGACTGTCTTAGAACATAAAATACTTGTTCTAAAACAATATACAGGGTGTCCGCATATCGTGGAAATGCATGGGGATCTCGGATATTTGAAAAGATAGAGAGTCGGTTAAATTAGGGCAAAGTTTCTAATTTTAGGCCCACTAATAATCTAAAATCAAATTAGAAATATCTTGTTTTGTTTTCGAGATATTGGCAAAAAACTATTTTTTTTTAATTTGGCTTGAATTTTTTAATTTTAAAATTATTAAATCTAGAGATTTGAAACTGACATTTAAATGCAATTTTAAACAAGGAATCTAGTAGGATATTTTATTTTAAGATATCTCTAACATTTACCCGGAAACCATAGCCAACTTTTGTTTTTCTTATGGGCGCCATTTTGGATTTTTATATTTTACGAAAGATTATTTTTTTCTGAATTCATTAATGTATCATACTTATAATTTAATTTACATTTGACATGTAAAATGATATCTTTTAGTTATTTCTAAAGAGTGCCATGGAAACAATGGCGATATATTGACAGCTGTCATTTAATTTTAAATTCTTAGCTCTTAAAAACATAGTCCATTTATAAATGAAATATTAACAGCTGTCATTTAATTTTCAATTCTTAGCTCTAAAAAACACAGTATACAAAAATATACCAGAGAACATAGACTATATGCGAACAAACATTATGGTTTTCATACAACAATTAAGAAGGAGGGATGTTTTTCAAACAATGCAAAATCTAAGGAAAAGAGCAGAATTATGTTTGAAGGTGGATGGCGATTGTGTATACTATTACTTTTTTAATTTAGTTACATATTTTAAACGACATAATTTTAAAAATTTTCTGTAAGGATTTTTCACGTTGTTGACACATATCTAGATATTACTGTAAATACGTTTTTAATGTAATACATACACTTTTGCATCAAATATATTTCATATTTTGTTACTTCATTAAAAAATAGTATTTTTATACTCACAACCACTAACGCATAATTATTATCAATACGTCAATTATACTTTTTCAAGGAGTACAGTAACGAATCTGCTTGAGGTCCGTCCTTAAGGGAGATGTGTAAGAAGTAGTTGGCCCTAGGAGTTATCAAATGTCCAAGTTACTTAATTGTTTCTAAGGCACTTTTTACGAAAAAGAAAAGGTTACAATTCTACATATAAAATATTAAATAAATTATAAGTGTGACACAGCACTGAATTCAGAGAAAAATGTTCTTTCTGAAAAGATAAAAATCCAAAATGGCGCCCATAAGAAAAACAAAAGTTGGCTATGGTTCCTGGCTACATTTTAGAGTTACCCTAAAACGAAGTACGCTACTAGATTCCTTATTAAAATGAGCCTATATAATGTCAAAGTTGTAAATCTCTAGATTCAATAGTTATTGAATAAAAAAACAAAAGCAAAATTTCAAAAATCACTTTTTTGGCAATATCTTCAAAACAAAATTCGATGTTTTTCATTTGTTTTCAGATTATTATTTGGCTCTAAAATACGCGTCGTTGGCCCAATTTAACTGACTCTCTATCTCTTCAAATAACCGAGATCCCCATGCATTTCCACGAAATACGAACACCCTGTATATATATTTTTTAAATATTTTCTTATTTTTGAATTAGTTTTAAACTTATCATATCTGATACAAAGTCTAGATTATTCAAATATTTGCGTCGTGAAACCGTAGGCCAGGGCGGGATATGGGGGTTTAAACCCCTCCAAAATTTCCAAAATGTTAAATGTTTGTATGTAAAAGCGGACCTGAAAGAGCAAAAACAATATTTTTACCAGTAACCCCCCCTCCCAATATTTTTATATCCGCCCCGATTTTTTTTTCTAGCTACGGCATTGGTGATACATAGTTATAAATAATTATAATTGAGGGGTCTGCAGCAAGAAGGAGGCAGCTTCATATTTGCAAAATGTTAGTAAATCGAAAGAAACGTTTTAAAAATTAAATGTTTCTAATTTATGTATTATTTGTATCCTCCCTTTTAGATATTTCCAAATACAATGTTTCTATTGTTTCATTCGTATTTATACCACAAGATGGAGCACATTTTTCTTACGAGGAAACTGAGTCAAGGTCAATTTAACCAAAAAGTGGAGCTGCTTCCTTCTTGCTGCAGACCCCTCTATTATTATTCATTAAGTTTAATTTTAATTAATCAATTATAATTATAAATTTATTTCACAATATGTTTATTTTTTTGAAAATACATTGCAGGCAAAAAGTTGGGATACACTTTATTAATACACATAAAAAATGAGATATGTTTTGATTCTATAATCATTTACAGGGTGGGGCATCTAACGTGTTTTTCGCAAATATTTCGAAAACAAAGCATTTCACGCAGAAATGACCTAACTGAAAAATAATCGTACAGAAGGGGGCCATAATTATGAAATATTAGTTTTCTCACAGGTGGCGCTTTTGTCGCTAAAACAGGGTCAACTCAATTTTTTTATTGGGAACCCCAATTTCTATTGCAGTTTCGGATTCCTCGTAAAAAAATATAAAGAATTTACTTAACTTATTTTTTTGTCAGCCTGATAGATGGCGCTGTAATCGAGACAGGTGAAACATTAAAGATGTTCTGGTGTCTCAGAATGAAACGCTTGTTTTTAGAGTGTACAAATGACAAGCGGCATTCACATTTTCACGATTAAAATTTGTTACTTTATAAAAAATAACTGGAATTTGAGCAATATTGCATGTTTTGTGGATAATTTCTTTAACTGAACAAAAATAATAAAATAATTTTGTAATAAGTCGTAATTCTGATTTGACGGAAGTCACATTACAATAGCTCTACTTACAATTGCGGAAAAAGTCGATATGATTTTTGTGTATGGTGAAGCTTGAGTCCAGCTTCACCATACACAAAAATCATATCGACTTTTTCCGCAATTGTAAGTAGAGTCATGCGAATGCTTCATGTGCGTTGTACGCTGAGAGGTATCCGGATCGACATCATTCGTGTTATATAACTTTTCTTCTTACAAGATGGCCTCCAGCTCGGACATTGATTTGATCGACCTGGAGAGAGGCTTTTGCCTGTTTCGTTTTTTAGCCAATATCTCTCTCATTGAATCTACCTGCAAATCACACGAACATCCGAACGCATTATCATTTTTCGCGATTTCAGCGCCATCTATCAGGCAGACAAAAAAATGAGTTGAATGAATTATTCTTATTTTTTTACGAGGAATCTGAATCTGTAATCAAAGGTATAGAGGTTCCCTTTAAAAAATATTGAGCTGACATTGTTTTAGCGACAACAGCGCCACCTGTAAGATAACCAATATTACAGAATTATGGCCCCCATATTTACGATTATTGTTCACTGAGGTAATTTCTGCGTAAAATGCTTTGTTTTCGAAATATTTGCGAAAAACATGTTAAATGCCCCACCTTGTATAATCAAAAACAAAAGGAACATGTTAGTAGTCATATTTTAAATTATTTATTTACATTATACTTTATTGAACATTACTCTAACAAATAAAATAATAAAAATAATAATTTTTGTATATTCTTCTTATCGGTGAAAATAAATGTGAAATATTAAAATCTTATTAAAAGTTCATAATTTAATAGTTGAGGCTGTTACTTGGTGAAATTCCATATCAACACTTTTAGTAAATACGACACTTGGTTAATATTTCACTGTTTATTGGTTGACACTGCATTATTCATCTGCCTGATGAAGCCACTGTGTGGCGAAACAATTGTTGCAGTCTCAATCAATAAACAGTGAAATCTTAACCAAGTGTGTTATTTACTAAAAGTGTTGAAAAGTTTATAACAAAATATTGTATATAATACATTTATTACCCCACAAAAAACTAATCCTAATTACAAGGTAACATATAAAAAATACAAAATGTAGAATATAAATAATTGATAAAACATAAACTTAAAATTACACAATAAAAATATAGCACGTTGTACAAAATAATAGTTTAAAATATACATTACGAATCAATAAAACACTTGATTGATTTTAGAGGGCTGTTGAACAAATCACAACTTTCGGGCAAACTATTGAATAAATTACACATAACATGTATGGGTGATTTCAAACCAAAATTCGTCTTGAAAGAACTAATGCTGTATTCAACTATTACGCATAAAAAATACCCTTTGAAAAATAATCAAATAATGTTTAGTACCAACAGATTGTTTTACAGTATATAATTAGTTTTCTCTCCCTCAATGTACAATCAAACCTTAAGCCATTAATGTTTATAAAATTGATTTGTTTCAATGTATTCTAATCATTGTGAGTTTAATTTATTATTAGTATTAAGCTGCATATTTGTATATTCTGATAAATGTTCTAAAGACAGTGTAATTTCTCATTTTTGAATTAGTTTTAAACTTATGTCTGGTATAAAGTCTAGATTACTTAAATGTTTGCAGCGTAAAACATGGTTTTTAATAATTATAATTAATTAATTACAATTATAATTATAAATATCTTTCAAAAAACGTTAATACTTAACTTTTAATTTAGCATTTTATTTTCAAATATGCAAAAATACAATAGACATTTTTTTAGAGTACATTTACTTATTTTTTACTTTTTATTTAGTTTTAAGCTTTCCAAACGTATGTGTCGAAAAGCCTGTTAAAATATGTTTTTTTTTTTTTGAGAAGTAATTGCTAAACTTAATATTTGCTAAGTTGACTGTTTATCAATTAAAAGGATACAAATACATTTTACTTGATGAAAATTAAAATATTCATGTCAAAAACGGTTCAACGTACGCCATTTAATTGTCTACATTTTAGTTCACAACCGTTACAATAAAACTACTTATAATTAGATACATTTTTATTTAATACAATAAAGATATCGGCTTTACTGCATATTTTTTGCCATTTATGCTAAGAGTTAAATAAAACTTACAGATTTTTTTCTATAGTTTTGCTAATTTAACTTTTTATCAATTTAAAGAATAATAAATAATTAATACATTTTACTAGTTAAAAGTTAAAATACTCATGTCAAAAATCAAAACTGCTTAACGTATACTTATTTGCAATTAAATTAAGCACAAGTCTCTTAACTATTTTCACAATATTCTAGTTGTATAATTCGGGTCTGTGTTAATTGCCTAGCAGCAGTTTCAATAAATGATAAAACACCATAACTTGAAAATAACACCGTTATTAAAAAACTAAATCTATGACCTTTTGAAAAAAAACGCTCGTAATAAATACAATAAAGCCGAAATAAAAAAAACATCTTCTATTTTAGTTAAAATTCGAATTTTTTAATTGTTGTCTAAATGTCGCAGCATTATGACATTAAGGAAATTGACATATTTACATATTTTTGTAGCAAGGAAACTCATCACGTCCGTTTTAAACTATAACATATTTTGTGTGCTTAATTTTATTGCACAGGAGTGTACAATATTTAATTGTCTACATTTTAGTTTACAACCGTTTTAAAGTCGTCACAATAAAACTACTTATAATTAGATACATTTTTATTTAATACAATCAAACTGCCTATTTTTGCCATTTCTGATCATAGTTAGATAAATCATAGAGATTTTTTCTGCATGAAAAATGCGGAACATTCATTTTCTGTTTGTACTAGTATCTATTTCTATTTATAGGTTAGCGGCCTGAATCAAAGATAAATATATCTGTGAGGAAATCTTATGGAATTGCACACTTTGAACAAACAAATAGAACAAAGAATGCTAATTATGCTGTAAATAATTAGCACTGAGATAAAAGTCATTAGGTACTACAAATAATGTCCCCTGAAAATATATAAAGACTTTTGTGTTATTGCTAAGACAAATAAAGTACGTTTTATTACAACTTTACAATATATCAGTGCTTAATACGTGTGGCGCATGAAGTAAAATTTCGAGTTTAGAAAAGTCCCGTGAAAATTTGTCTCGAGTCGCTGCACGACCCTCGATAAATTTTCTACGCGAGGCTTTTCTAAACTCGAAATTTTACTTCATGCTTAGTCTGGGAGTGGAAAACACTCGTTAAAATATCATTCAAAAATATGAAGCTCTAAAAGAAGAAAATCAAACTAAATACTCAATTTTATTTTAAATTTACTTTAATAAACTTTTTGTTGCCCCAAAGAAAAAGTATATTTAAAGTAAAATCAAGTATTTTAGTTTATTTTTCTTTGTTTAGATCCTCATATTTACTTAAGTGTTCGATAATATTTAACTGAGTGTTTTCCACTCCCAGGTTAAGCATGTAGTAAAATCTCGAGTATAGAAAAGCCTGAAAATTTGGTTTTGTCACGTAGCGCGAAGCGCGGAGTGACCAAACCAAATTTTCAGGCTTTTCTAAACTCGAAATTTTACTTCATGCGCCACGCGTATAAAACACTGATTTGGCGTGAAGTTTCAAAAACACGAACAACAATTATGTTTGATATCCAATAAGCATTCAAAGCTTAAATGGCCAATTATCGCCATACAAACAATATTCAGTGGCCATTTAAAAATACCTCTCTAAAATGAGCTCATTAAATCGTCACATTTATAATAAAACGCCATATTTGACAACACTGCTCTCTTTATTAATTCTAGTAAAAGCGGCGGGAGATTTAAAATGTTTGCGTATTTTAACTTATTATAGGGAGTTTATATTTTTTATCAAGGAAAGAACTTAATTAATCGATCCATTTAATTAAATTGACAAACATCTATTATTGTATGATGACAAATATCTGTGAGGAAATCTAATGGAATTGCACACTTTGAACAAATAAATAGAACAAAGAATGCTAATTATGCTGTTAATAATTAGCACCGAGTTAAAAGTCATTAAGTACTACAAATGTCCCTTGAAAATATTTAAAGACTTCTGTGATATTGTTAAGATAAATAAAGTACGTTTTATTACAACTTTATACTAAATCAGTGTTTAATACGCGTGGCGCATAAAGTAAAATTTCGAGTTTCTAGTAAACGTGGCGGGAGATTTAAAAAGTTTGCGTATTTTAACTTTTTACAGGGTGGTTATATGTTTTCAACTAAAAAACTTAAATTAATGGATACAATTAATCAAATTGAATAAACATCTATTTATTGTATGATGTAGTAACTACAATTTGTAAACTCTGTAATTTATTTTAGGGCCCAGTTGCACTATAAAAGTTGAACTTGAGTTCAACCTGAACTCGAGTTCAAGATGACAGTTCTTATTGTTCTAATGTCACTTTGAACTAGAGTTCAGAGTTGAACCAGTTCAACGTGTTTGATGCCACTGGCCGTAAGTCATTACTAAACTAGCCCCAAATAAACAGTAAATTTGAAGTAAAATCTATTATTTTAGTTTAATTTCCTTTTTTTAGATCCTCATATTTATTTAAGTCTTCGATAATATTTTACCAAGTGTTTCCACTCATGATGCATGATGTAAAATTTCGAGTTTAGAAAAGCCTGAAACTAAATTTTCAGGCTTTTCTAAACTCGAAATTTCGCTTCATGCCCAACGCGTATTAAAAACACGAACAACAATTCTGTTTGATTTCCAATAAGCATTGAAAGCTGACAATACCTCGCTAAATGAGCTCATTAAATCGTCACATTTACGATAAAACGCCACATCTGACAACACTGCTCTTCGGATAAATTCTAGTAGAAGCGGCGGGAGATTTAAAAAGTTAACGTGTTAGCGTGTTTTAACTTTTTATAGGGAGGTTATATTTTTTTATCAACAAAAGAACTTGAATTAATGGATCCATTTAATTTAATTGACAAAACATCTATTATTGAATGAAGTAAATACTACATTTTGGAAACTCTGTGATTTATTTCAAGTCATTACTAAACTAATGTAAGTTGGAAGTCTATTATATCAAGTGTTTTCAAATGTTTAATAAAAGACAATGGGCCCGTTCATCAAAGACAACAGTTGGGAGTTTACTGCCAACTGTTGAGGAATTGTTGTTAATCGTGAAAGTGTTTGGGATTTTTGCAATCGTACGAAATAGACCGACTGTAGTACCGTTCATTAGATACCAACATACATCACAAACAAATACAAACAAATACAAACATGTTGAATGTTGAACATTGAACCAAATTATCAGATATACGAGGTGCGTTTGAAAAGTCCGTGCAAAAATAAAAACTGCTAACGTGTTTGGGGTAAACCTTTTTTATTTTTCGACATAGTCTCCTTTTAGGCTTATACACTTCGTCCAGCGATGTTCTAGTTTGTTGATCCCTTCCGAATAATAGGATTTGTCCATGTCTGCAAAATATCCATTAGTGTCTGCAATCACCGCCTCGTTTGAATAAAATCTTTGTCCCGCCAGCCATTTCTTCAAATTGGGGAACAAATAGTAGTCCGAGGGAGCCAAGTCTAGAGAATAGGGGGGATGTGAAACGAGTTGGAATCCTTTTTCCATTAATTTTGCGACCACAACTGCTGAGATGTGTGCTGGTGCATTGTAGTGATAGAAAAGGACTTTCTTTTGGGCCAATCGCGGGCGTTTTTCTTGCAGCTCGGTTTTCAAACGGTCCAATAACGATAAATAATATTTACCTGTAATAGTTTTACCCTTTTCCAGATAGTCGATGAGGATTATCCCTTGCGAATCCCAAAAGACAGTCGCCATAACCTTTCCGGCCAAAGGAACGGTGTTCGCCTTTTTTGGAGCAGATTCCCCCTTGGTAACCCACTGTTTAGATTATTGTTTGGTCTCAGGAGTATAGTAATGTATCCATGTTTCATCCACAGTGACGAAACGATGCCTAAAGTCCTCCGGATTCTTCTGGAACAGCTACAAACCATCCTTGCAACACTTCAGACGATTCCGTTTTTGGTCAAGCGTGAGCAATCGGGGCACCCATCTTGCGGATAGCTTTCTCATGTCCAAATGTTTATGCAAAATATTATGTACCCGTTCAGTCGAGATGCCCACAGCACTAGCAATCTCACGCACCTTAACTCTTCTGTCATCCATCACCATATCATAGATTTGATCAATGAATTCTGGAGTCGTAACCTCCACAGGCCGTTCAGAACGTTCAGCGTCACTTGTGCCCATATGGCCAGTCCGAAAATATCGAAACCACTTATAAACTGTTCTAATCGAAGGTGCCATAGGTCACCATAATGTTTATCAAGCTTCTCTTAAGTCTCCTGAGGCGTTTTGCCTTTCATAAAGTAATGTTTAATCACCACACGAATTATTTGTTCGTCCATTTCTTGAAAATCACTCGACTTCCTTGATTCAACGAATGCCAAACACAAAGAAATAGACCAATATGGCTGAAACTTGGTGTGCGTTCATTCAAGAGATGCTACTAACTAAACATGACCTCGATACGCGCCGGTGGTGCCATCTCTCGGACTTTGCACAGACTTTTCAAACCACCCTCGTAATAATTCTAAAGTTAAAGTACGCTATCCATTGATAGATGTTATTATTTTTTTAAACGTAAAATCCTCTTAGATTCTACAAACTGTCTCACAATAAATCCTTGATACCATTTTTTTGTCATCCAAAAATTTACAATAAACTGACTGCCTGTATAATTGTCTGTGCTTTGTTTGCTGGCATAGGTTTGATTATTCAGCCACTAACGTTTAAGAGGTAGTATGCCGCTATTTAAACGCTGAAAACTCGGCATGTTCTTGTCTTTACTGCATTCTCTTTGGTAGGATCCTACATTTTCTTTGTATTTAATGGAATATTTACACACATTTGGAAGTTTTCTAAAATGTTGTTAATTCATAAAATGTTCTTTGTAACTCGAAATAAAACACTTTGAACCTTTCTTTACAAATGTATTCTCTACCAGATGTACATTGATTCTGATTTCTTTGTAATTCAACAATTTATTATTTTCAGGATACGCCCTTGAATGCTACAGCTGCGTCTCATCGTCATCTGACAAAAACTGCGAAGAATTTAACGACAAAGACAAAATTTCTGTAGCTACGTGCGGAAAAACTGCTAGCAATAATTTCAAACCTGCCTGCATCAAGAAAGTATTGGAAGGTAAGTACAATTATTTACAGAAAACTGTTTTAAAATGACAATTTTAGTAGTTGACAATAGGTCTGTTCGTTACACGAACTAGTGCAGTAGTTTTGACACTTTTTGCAATGAATCTGTTCATTACATAAACTGGACACCTGTAGTAAATGTGAAGTTGCACTAACTTGTGACGTCACAGTTACTAAGAATTGTAAATTTAGTGACTTTTTCAATTAACGTTAATTCGGAAATTTGTGAATTAAAACCGATAATTCACAATATCGTTATTTTAGGGGTAAAAGTCAATAAATGCGTGCACAATTAATAGGATTTAATAACTCAAAAAAAGAAATACTTGAAAAATGACAATAATATTCAGAAATTAAAACGAAAACCATGTACCATCGGTGGAAACTAAATGTTGGGACACGTAAAATTTGCTTAGTGTGTATCAAACGTTGGACCTTTCATTTACTCTCATATACATATTTTTATTGTCACTCCATATTATAACATTTCTTTAAAAAACCTGACTTAACCGGTATAAATGTGGTTATATTTCACATTATCCAATTTTTGATTTGTCCCAGCATTTTATGTCCACCGATGGTACCTAATTTGATAGAAATATTAAAACTGAAAAATAAAAAAGAAAAATTATACAAATGAATCAGCAATAAAAATATACCGCTAAACAAGAATATTTTGAATTTCACAACATTTTAGTGTTGCTTCGCTACGCGGCCAAATCAAATTTTCAGGCTTTTCTAAACTCGAAATTTTAGTTCATGCTTAAACAAGACGTGGAAACACTCGTTTAAAGCTTTAAATTGACCGCTTTTATAAAAAACAACGAATTCCTGCATATTTATGAAATCACAGTTAAAATCGAAAATCCCTGTATGAGAAATTAAAAAAAGTGTGACTTTGAATATTGATTATAATTAAACATGACGCAGTTGGCAGGATCTAATTAAAGAGTTTTATATAACTTTCTGGCTTGAGATTGTTATTCTATAACTAAGGAACTTTTTACACTAAACCATTAAATTTAATTAGAAAACCGATTGTATAAACCAAAAAAGTCATAAAGTTTGATTGCACTTAATGGCATTTACTTTCAAATTAACGATGTAAACTAATTCTAGCGACAATGGAAACAATTTGGTTAAAATTTAATAGCTCAATAAAACTGTTTAATTCTAAACAGTAAATCATCTTCATTAATGACATTAAATGCACTACTTTTAATATCCTGGCAATACAAACATTAAAGTGGGGTAATTTTAGACACAGGCTATTATGTAAATCGCCTTCGTCGTAGGGTCAAGTCGGATGAAGTAAAAACATGTCGAAAATGTAAAGGCCACAATTTACGTCTCCCATGAAAAATGTAGGACTTGTTAGGCAGTAAATACTGGGAAATAATACTGAAAAGTAGCATCGATTAACTATTAGCACGTCGGGTTTGGGATTTTCATTAATCAAATGTAAATAAAACCGATAGGTACTTGAATAGCCGTTTGCTTTGCACTCAATTACCGCTAATGTTAATGTTGTGTTAGTGGAAATACAATATATGCGATCTATTTATTTGTGAACGTGCTTTATTTTTATTTAAGGATTATAAATGTCTGTAATATATAGCGGGGTTTTAACTGTAATCATATTATTAAATTGTAAATTACATATACATTAGGGTATAGATTTATTATTATATGACCGGTTTTGAAACATTTCTGGAAATTCATAACTCTTGCACCCTCTTTAAGAATTCTAATAATGTGTCTCCTTCGCCGTTAAAGTGTAAATCTCATTTATAAACGGGTGTTGATTTGAAATTTTCTGGAACACTGGAACAAGGGACCGGTAACGTGGCAATACTATCATCAGCCGCAGTTTCGGAACGCCCTGTAGCGTTAATACGTTTTTCTTCAAAATCGTCTTGCATCGCTAAAATCACCACCAAGGAATCTGCTTTGAAATCCAAATATTCATCACCATCTGGAATCCTTCGAACTCTACCCTATAAATGTAAAGAACGAGTACATAATCTAGCAAATACACTGTCATTAAATCTGTCAAAATCTACAATTGTCTCTTTAAACGAAGTTATACTTCGACCTATTTCTGTCTTTTCTTTATCAAAATCGAAGTTAACCAATTCGTAATCAAGGGCTTCCCTTAATTGATCCCTTTGCAAAAAATATCTCAAAGCTTTTCGCTTTGAATTTTCGTCAGACCGACTAACGATTCCACGTAAACGAAGTTCATATAATCTACTTCATGTACACGTAAATGATTGGGTTCAATCTTCCCTTTGTTGCCTGACATAATGAATAAGAATAAACAAATCAAATAATATAGTAAACTAAAATATCAAAAACGGCCTCAATTATCCACAGAAATTGATTTACTCGATCAGTAAACAAAATCTGACAACTTAAATCAGTTATGTATATTTAGCAAGATTATTAATTATCTAAATCAGTTATCAAAATCAATCAAGAAAATTACGACAACATAAACTTTAAACTAAGAAAGGGCTGTTAAATAATAACCAAAAAATTTTTTGTTCATTCTTATATACCTTTTTAGAGGAGAGCAATTAAAAAATAAGTTCAATACGTTAAAGATAATCACATAAGAAACCAATAATAACATTATCGGGCCCCACGTTGGGCGCCAATTTTGTGACATTAACTTCAATTTAGATATTTGTTCCTGGTCCAGCTCACTCAGTACGAAGGGTGGGTTCTGTTTTTTTTTTTATTTATGTTGTGGGCGCTACGTAATTTACAGGAACATCTGAGTAATCTTAATTGTTTAAATTACGAAATAACAACTAAGATAAGAATTTGTTATAAATTGAATTTTGGGTTAATTTTTATTTTCCAAATTGTGAGTTATTATTAAAAGTTAGCCAATTGCAATGCTTCATGATAATTCTCGAATGCACTAGAGATTACATTATTTATAAACTAAAGAGGTTGATTAAATATGAATAATTCAATTTGAAAAATAAACACAATTTAAAAGTTTCTTGGGGCTTATCTTTTTCCTGGGCAAGAGTAATTATAGCAGTATCCTCCACTTGGGATTGCGGTTGAAAACTAATTAATTACGGTTCAATTTCTTGATTTTTTCTTCAAGCACGGACATGTTCTTGATTTTCTCTTGACAATACTCTTCAAACACGGACTGGTGACCCGCAGAAACCAACCACCGTACTAACGGCCAGATGAGGAGTTAAAGAGTTTCAGCAGTGAAGGCAAGACGAGGAGTTGAAGAGTTTCAGCAGTATTGACATTATATTCAACGGTAATCTTTGAACTTAGGTCTAGCAAGAACCCTTTCTGTAGTCTATGATGTCGTAATACCAACAAACAGTACAGCTCATGATCGTGATCGTACCAAGTTCACCGCTCACACTTTTTGTTTTTTTTTTCCTTTATTATTATTTTTTTGACAGATTTTCTAAGGCAGCCTTCTTAAATAAAAACATACGAAAAAAAATAAATTAATTAAAATTCATACCTTCACACTCTAAAATATTACTCCATCTCCTTGTCGAACTTGCACAAATACAACACAATCTCAAAATGAACAATCGCCGTCTTAATATCAACGTAATTTAATGCAGAATACGCCCATTTGCAATACTTCATCGCCTTTTCGGACTACGACGGGTCTAAATTGACACTCAATATAGAATCAAATAAATCGTTAGTAGTCGAATCTGGTGGGACGCGCTGTGGCCGTGAAAACTGCGTAGGCATTGGCACGGGATAACTTGGTAGGAGAGGTAAAGGCTCTGAAATATCCATTGGTTGTGTTGATGTAGGCATTTGCGGACTATCTTCATCCTCAGAAGGTTTCTTATTTTCCTGTTGATTTTCTTGCCTTGCTATATTCGGGTCAGGGAGAGGTGGATCACCGCGTGCAACTCTGCGCTTGTTAGGTTGCTCTAGGCTAAGAATGTGATTAGCTTCGTATTACTTAGAATGAATGATGATGATATTGGTCGGTGTTGGCTGTCCTAGCTCTTTGAGGATGTTGTGTATGTAAGCAGCTCGGCGTTTGGAAACTGACCCTTTAAAGGTTATATCCTCCGAAAGCGGGCCGAATTGTTTTAAAACTTCGCATAACAGGCTGGACGGTTAATAAGCCTTTAAGATATTTTTATTAAAATCTGCTGAACAATCACAATCATAGGCAAAGTTGTACATCTTCAACATGTATTCCTCTATTAAGGCTTGTGCGACGGTTTCATTGGAATACACGTTGAAGATATACAACTTTGCTTATGATTAAGATCGTACTACAGATTTCAATAAAAATATGATGAAGGCTTATTACACGTCTAGCCTGATATGCGAAGTATTAGAACAATTCGGCCCCCTTTCCGAGGACATACCCTTTAAAGGGTCAGTTTTCAAACGCTGCTTTGCTTACACACACAACATCCTCAAAGAGGGAGGCCAACCCACACCGATCAAAATCATCATCGGCTATTCTGAGGAAAAGGAAGTTGATCACATTCTTACCCTAGAGCAACTTTAAGCACGGACCGGTGACCCGCAGAAACCAACCACCGCACTAACGGCCAGATAAGGAGTTAAAGAGTTTCAGCAGTGAAGGCAAGACGAGGAGTTGAAGAGTTTCAGCAGTATTAACATTATATTCAACGGTAATCTTTGAACTTAGATCTAGCAAGAACCCTTTCTGTAGTCTATGATGTCGTAATACCAACAAACAGTACAGCTCATGATCGTGATCGTACCAAGTTCACCGCTCACACTTTTTGTTTTTTTTTCCTTTATTATTATTTTTTTGACAGATTTTCTAAGGCAGCCTTCTTAAATAAAAACATACGAAAAAAAAATAAATTAATTAAAAATCATACCTTCACACTCTAAAATATTACTCCATCTCCTTGTCGAACTTGCACAAATACAACACAATCTCAAAATGAACAATCGCCGTCTTAATATCAACGTAATTTAATGCAGAATACGCCCATTTGCAATACTTCATCGCCTTTTCGGACTACGACGGGTCTAAATTGACACTCAATATAGAATCAAATAAATCGTTAGTAGTCGAATCTGGTGGGACGCGCTGTGGCCGTGAAAACTGCGTAGGCATTGGCACGGGATAACTTGGTAGGAGAGGTAAAGGCTCTGAAATATCCATTGGTTGTGTTGATGTAGGCATTTGCGGACTATCTTCATCCTCAGAAGGTTTCTTATTTTCCTGTTGATTTTCTTGCCTTGCTATATTCGGGTCAGGGAGAGGTGGATCACCGCGTGCAACTCTGCGCTTGTTAGGTTGCTCTAGGCTAAGAATGTGATTAGCTTCGTATTACTTAGAATGAATGATGATGATATTGGTCGGTGTTGGCTGTCCTAGCTCTTTGAGGATGTTGTGTATGTAAGCAGCTCGGCGTTTGGAAACTGACCCTTTAAAGGTTATATCCTCGGAAAGCGGGCCGAATTGTTTTAAAACTTTGCATAACAGGCTGGACGGTTAATAAGCCTTTAAGATATTTTTATTAAAATCTGCTGAACAATCACAATCATAGGCAAAGTTGTACATCTTCAACATGTATTCCTCTATTAAGGCTTGTGCGACGGTTTCATTGGAATACACGTTGAAGATATACAACTTTGCTTATGATTAAGATCGTACTACAGATTTCAATAAAAATATGATAAAGGCTTATTACACGTCTAGCCTGATATGCAAAGTATTAGAACAATTCGGCCCCCTTTCCGAGGACATACCCTTTAAAGGGTCAGTTTTCAAACGCTGCTTTGCTTACACACACAACATCCTCAAAGAGGGAGGCCAACCCACACTGATCAAAATCATCATCGGCTATTCTGAGGAAAAGGAAGTTGAGCACATTCTTACCCTAGAGCAACTTTAAGCACGGACCGGTGACCCGCAGAAACCAACCACCGCACTAACGGCCAGATGAGGAGTTAAAGAGTTTCAGCAGTGAAGGCAAGACGAGGAGTTGAAGAGTTTCAGCAGTATTAACATTATATTCAACGGTAATCTTTGAACTTAGATCTAGCAAGAACCCTTTCTGTAGTCTATGATGTCGTAATACCAACAAACAGTACCGCTCATGATCGTGATCGTACCAAGTTCACCGCTCACACTTTTTGTTTTTTTTTTCCTTTATTATTATTTTTTTGACAGATTTTCTAAGGCAGCCTTCTTAAATAAAAACATACAAAAAAAATTAAAGTAATTAAAAATCATACCGTCACACTCTAAAATATTACTCCATCTCCTTGCCGAACTTGCACAAATACAACACTATCTCAAAATTAACAATCGCCGTCTTAATATCATCGTAATTTAATGCAGAAGACGCCCATTTGCAATACTTCATCGCCTTTTCGGACTGAGACGGGTCTAAATTGGCAACCAATGTAGAAATAAATCGTTAGTAGTCGAATCTGGTGGGACGCGCTGTGGTCGTAAATACTGCGTAGGCATTGGCTCGGAATAACTTGTTAGGAGAGGTGAAGGCTCTGGAAAATCCATTGGTTGTGTTGATGTTGGCTTTTGCGGACCATCTGCATCCTCAGGAGGTTTCTTATTTTCCTGTTGACTTTGTTGCCTTGCTAAATTGGGGCCAGGGAGAGGAGGATCACCGCGTGTAACTCTGCGCTTGTTAAGTTGCTCTAGGGTAAGAATGTGATTAGCTTCCTATTCCTCAGAATGAACAATAATGACATTGATCGGTGTGGGCTGTCCTCCCTCTTTGAGGATGTTGTGTATGTAAGCAGCGCGGCGTTTGGAAACTGACCCTTTACAAGTTATGTCCTCGGAAAGGGGACCGAATTGTTTTAAAACTTCGCATAACAGGCTGGACCTGTAATAAGCCTTTACCATATTTTTATTGAAATCTGCCGTACGATCACAATCATAAGCAAAGTTGTACATCTTCAACATGTATTCCTCTATTAAGGCTTGTGCGACGGTTTCATTGGATATTCCTTCAATAGCTGCGTATTCCCTTTTACTTTCCTCCAACCAATCCATAACTTTCATCAAATATTGCTCAATCTCTGGGGGTTTTGCCCCGGGCATCAACTTGATGACCAATTGCACAGTCGCCATTCGTGAAAAATAAGCGATGATGCCGTTCCGATCGTCGTGATCATCTGCCAATTTCATCAAATATTGACAGGTCTTAATTTGAGGAGGGATTTCACCGAAATCCGGCCTCATTTTAATTTGATTTCAAAATAAAACTTTACAAACACAAAGGGGCTGTAAACATTTGATGAAATTGGCAGATGATCGCGACGATCGGAACGTCATCATCGCTTATTTTTCACGAATGGCGACTGTGCAATTGGTCATCAAGTTGATGCTCGGGGCTAAACCCTCAGAAATTGGACAATATTTGATGAAAGTTATGGATTGGTTGGAGGAAACTAAAAGGGAAAACGCAGCTATTGAAGGAATATCCAATGAAACCGTCGCACAAGCCTTAATAGAGGAATACATATTGAAGATATACAACTTTGCTTATGATTGTGATTGTACAGCAGATTTCAATAAAAATATGGTAAAGGCTTATTACACGTCTAGCCTGTTATGCGAAGTCTTAAAACAATTCGGCCCCCTTTCCGAGGACATAACCTTTAAAGCGTCAGTTTCCAAACGCCGCGCTGCTTACATACACAACATCCTCGAAAGAGGGAGGACAGCCCACACCGATCAATGTCATCATCGTATATTTTGAGGAATAGGAAGCTGAGCACATTCTTACCTTAGAGCAACTTCCTGACCCCAATTTTCCGAATTGTTAGCTAATATTAAAAGTTAGCCAATTGCAATGCTAAATGACCTAATTCTCGAGTGCACTGAAAATTACATTATTTATAAACTAAAGAGGTTGATTAAATATGAATAATTAAATTTGAAAAATAAACACAATATAAAAGTTTCTTGGGGCTTTTCTGTATCCTGGGCAAGAGTAATTATAGCAGTATCCTCCACTTGGGATTGCGGTTGAAGACTAATTAATTACGGTTCAATTTCTTGATTTTTTCTTCAAGCACGGACATGTTCTTGATTTTCTCTTGACAATACTCTTCAAGCACGGACCGGTGACCCGCAGAAACCAACCACCGCACTAAAGGCCAGATGAGGAGTGGACGAGTTTCATCAGTGAAGGCAAGACGAGGGATTGAAGAGTTTCAGCAGTATTAACATTATATTCAACGGTAATCTTTGAACTTAGGTCTAGCAAGAACCCTTTCTGTAGTCTATGATGTCGTAATACCAACAAACAGTACAGCTCGTGATCGTGATCGTACCAAGTTCACCGCTCACACTTTTTGTTTTTTTTTCCTTTATTATTTTTTTTAAAAGATTTTTTAAGGCAGCCTTCTTAAATAAAAACATAGGAAAAAAATTAAATTAATTAAAAATCATACCGTCACACTCTAAAATATTACTCCATCTCCTTGCCGAACTTGCACAAATACAACACTTTCTCAAAATCAACAATCGCCGTCTTAATATCATCGTAATTTAATGCAGAAGACGCCCATTTGCAATACTTCAACCCCTTTTCGGACTGAGACGGGTCTAAATTGGCAACCAATGTAGAAATAAATCCTTAGTAGTCGAATCTGGTGGGACGCGCTGTGGTCGTAAATACTGCGTAGGCATTGGCTCGGAATAACTTGTTAGGAGAGGTGAAGGCTCTGGAAAATCCATTGGTTGTGTTGATGTTGGCTTTTGCGCACCATCTTCATCCTCAGGAGGTTTCTTATTTTCCTGTTGACTTTGTTGCCTTGCTAAATTGGGGCCAGGGAGAGGAGGATCACCGCGTGTAACTCTGCGCTTGTTAAGTTGCTCTAGGGTAAGAATGTGTTTAGCTTTCTATTCCTCAGAATGAACAATGATGACATTGATCGGTGTGGGCTGTCCTCCCTCTTTGAGGATGTTGTGTATGTAAGCAGCGCGGCGTTTGAAAACTGACCCTTTACAAGTTATGTCCTCGGAAAGGGGACCGAATTGTTTTAAGACTTCGCATAACAGGCTGGACCTGTAATAAGCCTTTCCCATATTTTTATTGAAATCTGCTGTACGATCACAATCATAAGCAAAGTTGTACATCTTCAACATGTATTCCTCTATTAAGGCTTGTGCGACGGTTTCATTGGATATTCCTTCAATAGCTGCGTATTCCCTTTTACTTTCCTCTAACCAATACATAACTTTCATCAAATATTGCTCATTCTCTGGGGGTTTTGCCCCGGGCATCAACTTGATGACCAATTGCACAGTCGCCATTCGTGAAAAATAAGCGATGATGACGTTCCGATCGTCGTGATCATCTGCCAATTTCATCAAATATTAACAGGTCTTAATTTGAGGAGGGATTTCACCGAAATCCGGCCTCATTTTAATTTGATTTCAAAATAAAACTTTACAAACACAAAGGGGCTGTAAACATTTGATGAAATTGGCAGATGATCGCGACGATCGGAACGTCATCATCGCTTATTTTTCACGAATGGCGACTGTGCAATTGGTCATCAAGTTGATGCTCGGGACTAAACCCTCAGAAATTGGACAATATTTGATGAAAGTTATGGATTGGTTGGAGGAAACTAAAAGGAAAAACGCAGCTATTGAAGGAATATCCAATGAAACCGTCGCACAAGCCTTAATAGAGGAATACATATTGAAGATATACAACTTTGCTTATGATTGTGATTGTACAGCAGATTTCAATAAAAATATGGTAAAGGCTTATTACACGTCTAGCCTGTTATGCGAAGTCTTAAAACAATTCGGCCCCCTTTCCGAGGACATAACCTTTAAAGCGTCAGTTTCCAAACGCTGCGCTGCTTACATACACAACATCCTCGAAAGAGGGAGGACAGCCCACACCGATCAATGTCATCATCGTATATTTTGAGGAATAGGAAGCTGAGCACATTCTTACCTTAGAGCAACTTCCTGACCCCAATTTTCCGAATTGTTAGCTAATATTAAAAGTTAGCCAATTGCAATGCTAAATGACCTAATTCTCGAGTGCACTGAAAATTACATTATTTATAAACTAAAGAGGTTGATTAAATATGAATAATTAAATTTGAAAAATAAACACAATATAAAAGTTTCTTGGGGCTTATCTGTATCCTGGGCAAGAGTAATTATAGCAGTATCCTCCACTTGGGATTGCGGTTGAAGACTAATTAATTACGGTTCAATTTCTTGATTTTTTCTTCAAGCACGGACATGTTCTTGATTTTCTCTTGACAATACTCTTCAAGCACGGACCGGTGACCCGCAGAAACCAACCACCGCACTAAAGGCCAGATGAGGAGTGGACGAGTTTCATCAGTGAAGGCAAGACGAGGGATTGAAGAGTTTCAGCAGTATTAACATTATATTCAACGGTAATCTTTGAACTTAGGTCTAGCAAGAACCCTTTCTGTAGTCTATGATGTCGTAATACCAACAAACAGTACAGCTCGTGATCGTGATCGTACCAAGTTCACCGCTCACACTATTTGTTTTTTTTTTCCTTTATTATTTTTTTTTAAAGATTTTTTAAGGCAGCCTTCTTAAATAAAAACATAGGAAAAAAATTAAATTAATTAAAAATCATACCGTCACACTCTAAAATATTACTCCATCTCCTTGCCGAACTTGCACAAATACAACACTTTCTCAAAATCAACAATCGCCGTCTTAATATCATCGTAATTTAATGCAGAAGACGCCCATTTGCAATACTTCATCCCCTTTTCGGACTGAGACGGGTCTAAATTGGCAACCAATGTAGAAATAAATCCTTAGTAGTCGAATCTGGTGGGACGCGCTGTGGTCGTAAATACTGCGTAGGCATTGGCTCGGAATAACTTGTTAGGAGAGGTGAAGGCTCTGGAAAATCCATTGGTTGTGTTGATGTTGGCTTTTGCGGACCATCTTCATCCTCAGGAGGTTTCTTATTTTCCTGTTGACTTTGTTGCCTTGCTAAATTGGGGCCAGGGAGAGGAGGATCACCGCGCGTAACTCTGCGCTTGTTAAGTTGCTCTAGGGTAAGAATGTGTTTAGCTTCCTATTCCTCAGAATGAACAATGATGACATTGATCGGTGTGGGCTGTCCTCCCTCTTTGAGGATGTTGTGTATGTAAGCAGCGCGGCGTTTGGAAACTGACCCTTTACAAGTTATGTCCTCGGAAAGGGGGCCGAATTGTTTTAAGACTTCGCATAACAGGCTGGACCTGTAATAAGCCTTTACCATATTTTTATTGAAATCTGCTGTACGATCACAATCATAAGCAAAGTTGTACATTTTCAACATGTATTCCTCTATTAAGGCTTGTGCGACGATTTCATTGGATATTCCTTCAATAGCTGCGTATTCCCTTTTACTTTCCTCCAACCAATCCATAACTTTCATCAAATATTGCTCATTCTCTGGGGTTTTGCCCCGGGCATCAACTTGATGACCAATTGCACAGTCGCCATTCGTGAAAAATAAGCAATGATGACGTTCCGATCGTCGTGATCATCTGCCAATTTCATCAAATATTAACAGGTCTTAATTTGAGGAGGGATTTCACCGAAATACGGCCTCATTTTAATTTGATTTCAAAATAAAACTTTACAAACACAAAGGGGCTGTAAACATTTGATGAAATTGGCAGATGATCGCGACGATCGGAACGTCATCATCGCTTATTTTTCATGAATGGCGACTGTGCAATTGGTCATCAAGTTGATGCCCGGGGCTAAACCCCCAGAAATTGGACAATATTTGATGAAAGTTATGGATTGGTTGGAGGAAACTAAAAGGGAAAACGCAGCTATTGAAGGAATATCCAATGAAACTGTCGCACAAGCCTTAATAGAGGAATTCATATTGAAGATATACAACTTTGCTTATGATTGTGATTGTACAGCAGATTTCAATAAAAATATGGCAAAGGCTTATTACACGTCTAGCTTGTTATGCGAAGTCTTAAAACAATTTGGCCCCCTTTCCGAGGACATAACCTTTAAAGCGTCAGTTTCCAAACGCCGCGTTGCTTACATACACAACATCCTCAAAGAGGGAGGACAGCCCACACCGATCAATGTCATCATCGTATATTTTGAGGAATAGGAAGCTGAGCACATTCTTACCCTAGAGAAACTTCCTGACCCCAATTTTCCGAATTGTTAGCTAATATTAAAAGTTAGCCAATTGCAATGCTAAATGACCTAATTCTCGAGTGCACTGAAAATTACATTATTTATAAACTAAAGAGGTTGATTAAATATGAATAATTCAATTTGAAAAAAAAAAACACAATATAAAAGTTTCTTGGGGCTTATCTGCATCCTGGGCAAGAGTAATTATAGCAGTATCCTCCACTTGGGATTGCGGTTGAAGACTAATTAATTACGGTTCAATTTCTTGATTTTTTTTCAAGCACGGACATGTTCTTGATTTTCTCTTGACAATACTCTTCAAGCACGGACCGGTGACCCGCAGAAACCAACCACCGCACTAAGGGCCAGATGAGGAGTGGACCAGTTTCATCAGTGAAGGCAAGACGAGGGATTGAAGAGTTTCAGCAGTATTAACATTATATTCAACGGTAATCTTTGAACTTAGGTCTAGCAAGAACCCTTTCTTTAGTCTATGATGTCGTAATACCAACAAACAGTACAGCTCGTGATCGTGATCGTACCAAGTTCACCGCTCACACTTTTTGTTTTTTTTTTTTCCTTTATTATTTTTTTTAAAGATTTTTTAAGGCAGCCTTCTTAAATAAAAACATAAGAAAAAAAAAATTAAATAAAAATCATACCGTCACACTCTAAAATATTACTCCATCTCCTTGCCGAACTTGCACAAATACAACACTTTCTCAAAATCAACAATCGCCGTCTTAATTTCATCGTAATTTAATGCAGAAGACGCCCATTTGCAATACTTCATCGTCTTTTCGGACTGAGACGGGTCTAAATTGGCAACCAATGTAGAATCGAATAAATCGTTAGTAGTCGAATCTGGTGGGACGCGCTGTGGCTCAGGATAACTTGTTAGGAGAGGCGAAGGCTCTGGAAAATCCATTGGTTGTGTTGATGTAGGCTTTTGCGGACCATCTTCATCCTCTTATTTTCCTGTTGACTTTATTGCCTTGCTAAATTCGTGTCAGGGAGAGGAGGATCACCGCGTGCAACTCTGCGCTTGTTAAGTTGCTCTAGGCTAAGAATGTGATTAGCTTCTTATTCCTCAGAATAATTGATGACGACATTGATCGGTGTGGGCTGTCCTCCCTATTTGAGGATGTTGTGTATGTAAGCAGCGCGGCGTTTGGAAACTTACCCTTTACAGGTTATGTCCTCGGAAAGGAGGCCGAATTGTTTTAAGACTTCGCATAACAGGCTGGAGGTGTAATAAGCCTTTACCATATTTTTATTAATATCGGTTATACAATCACAATCATAAGCAAAGTTGTACATCTTCAACATGTATTCCTCTATTAAGGCTTGTGCGATGGTTTCATTGGAATACATGTTGAGATATACAACTTTGCTTATGATTGTGATCGTACAGCCGATTTCAATGAAAATATGGTAAAGGCTTATTACACGTCCAGCCTGTTATGCGAAGTATTAGAACAATTCGGCCCCCTTTCCGAGGACATAACCTTTAAAGGGTCAGTTTCCAAACGCCGCGCTGCTTACACACACAACATCCTCAAAGAGGGAGGACAGCCCACACCGATCAATGTTATCATCGGTTATTCTGAGGAAGAGGAAGTTGAGCACATTCTTACCCTAGAGCAACTTCAAGCGCGGACCGGTGACCCGCAGAAACCAACCACCGCACTAACGGTCAGATGAGGAGTTGAAGAATTTCAGCAGTGAAGGCAAGACGAGGAGTTGAAGAGTTTCAGCAGTATTAACATTATATTCAACGGTAATCTTTGAACTTAGGTCTAGCACGAACCCTTTCTGTAGTCTATGATGTCGTAATACCAACAAACAGTACAGCTCGTGATCGTGATCGTACCAAGTTCACCGCTGACACTGTTTGGTTTTTTTCCTTTATTTTCTTTTTTTGACAGATTTTCTAACGCAGCCTTCTTAAATAAAAACATACGAAAAAAAAAATAAATTAATTAAAAATCATACCGTCACACTCTAAAATATTACTCTATCTCCTTGCCGAACTTGTACAAATACAACACTTTCTCAAAATCAACAATCGCCGTCTTAATATCATCGTAATTTAATGCAGAATACGCCCATTTGCAATACTTCATCGCCTTTTTGGACTGAGACGGGTCTAAATTGGCAACCAATGTAGAATCGAATAAATCGTTAGTAGTCGAATCTGGTGGGACGCGCTGTGGCCGTGAATAAATCGTGAATACTGCGTAGGTATTGGCTCAGGATAACTTGTTAGGAGAGGTGAAGGCTCTGGAAAATCCATTGGTTGTGTTGATGTAGGATTTTGCGGACCATCTTCATCCTCAGGAGGTTTCTTATTTTCCTGTTGACTTTATTGCCTTGCTATGTTCGGGTCAGGGAGAGGAGGATCACCGCGTGCATCTCTGCTCTAGGCTAAGAATGTGATTAGCTTCCTATTCCTCAGAATGAATGATAATGATATTGATCGGTGTTGGCTGTCCTCCCTCTTTGAGGATGTTGTGTATGTAAGCAGCGCTGCGTTTGGAAACTGACCCTTTAAAGGTTATGTCCTCCGAAAGGGGGCCGAATTGTTTTAAAACTTCGCATAACAGGCTGGACGTGTAATAAGCCTTTACCATATTTTTATTAAAATCTGCTGTACAATCACAATCATAAGCAAAGTTGTACATCTTCAACATGTATTCCTCTATTAAGGCTTGTGCGACGGTTTTATTGGAATACATGTTGAAGATATACAACTTTGCTTAGGATTGTGATCGTACAGCAGATTTCAATAAAAATATGATAAAGGCTTATTACACGTCTAGCCTGATATGCGAAGTATTAGAACAATTCGGCCCCCTATCCGAGGACATAACCTTTAAAAGGTCAGTTTCCAAACGCTGCCCTGCTTACACACACAACATCCCTAAAGAGGGAGGCCAGCCCACACAGATCAATGTCATCATCGGTTATTCTGAGGAAGAGGAAGTTGAGCACATTCTTACCCTAGAGCAACTTCAAGCACGGGCTGGTGACCCGCAGAAACCAACCAACTAACTAACGGTCAGATGAGGAGTTGAAGAGATTCAGCAGTGAAGGCAAGACGGGGAGTTGAAGAGTTTCAGCAGTATTAACATTATATTCAACTGTAATCTTTGAACTTAGGTCTAGCAAGAACCCTTTCTGTAGTCTATTATGTCGTAATACCATTAAACAGTGCAGCACGTGATCGTGATCGTACCAAGTTCCCCGCTCACACTTTTTGTTTTTCTTTTAATTCTTATTTTTTTTTTGACAGATTTTCTAAGGCAGCCTTCTCAAATAAAAACATACGAAAAAAATTAAAGTAATTAAAAATCATACCGTCACAGTGTGTATACTTAAAAGAAAAAATCCTTGCATATAGAGTTACATGTATGTAATATGTATACACGTATAGATGAATTATTTAGGCAAGAGAATTGGGGATTTAAAATAATAAAAACGTTTTTTAAAAATGTTCTGATATGTTTTGTTGAGAAAAGAAATAAAAAACATATATTAAGGAATTATTAAGGATTGAAAATAAGTTTCTTGTGTTTATTATGTTTTGTTTTTAAATTAAAATAACCTTTAATGGGCTCATTTAAGGATTGAAAATAGTTTTTTATGTTTATTATAGTATGTCCACTGAACAAACACATTTAAGTAATGTTTCATCAACAATAAAATAACGTTTAATATTGCTACAATGTTGATATAACGTTATTTGTTTGTTTTTTGCTCAGTGGGTGATATCTAGAGCTCGGTTTTCTAAGAACACCACAAAACAAAAATAGGTATTATTTTATGCAAAAAAAGCAGAAAAATGATTATTTTAGATTTAATAACAGCCCTGAAAATATTAAAAATTCTATAACAATCAGTGCTGTTGATAGCGGGGATTTTTCCCAAAATTAGGGTATTTAAAGAGGTGTGGGTTTTTAAAAGGGATTTATATATTTATGGGTGAAATAGGGTATTTTAGTGTCTAGACATGTTCTTCGTTTAAGTATACATACCCTAATATAGTGTATACTCTGTAAATTTTCAGATATTCGTCGTATTTGAAAATGACTCAAATTGAAACTTTAAACGAGTGTTTTCTACTCCCAGATTAAGCATGAAGTAAAATTTCGAGTTTAGAAAAGCCTGAAAATTTGGATCGCTTCGCTCGCACACCCCGACAATTCCAAATTTTTAAACTTTTCTAAACTCGAAATTTCACTTTATGCTTAGTCTGGGAGTGGAAAACACTTGTTTAAAGCTTCAATTTGAGCTCCTAAGCTGAGCACTGAAAATGATAAGCGCTCAAAAATAAAATTTAGTAGGTTGATAAATTTTGTAAAATTTTTAAAAGTGCAACATTTTTGCGGAATATTTGTATCCCTCAAAAACAAATAGCGCATATTATTACTGATGTTGATATGAGTGTATTTGATTTTTTGGATTTTTTTTCGATATTTTTTAAAATATATTTTTTTAAATTTGTCCATACCCTTACCAAAAATGCGATTTTTTGAAGAAAATATAGATTTTTTTTAAATCTTAAAAATCACAGGTAATCTTATCAATATTATAAATGATGTTATAGATTTATTTTCTGGAGAAAAAAATTATTTCAACAACATTTCGGCCTTAGAAATCGTTAAATTAAAAAACTGTAGAAAACAAAACTCAAACTTTGAGTATCCATTATGAATACAATTTTTATGATACATATTTGTAATTACCACAGGGTTAAAGGTTATTCAATTCCTAATACATCTCTTATAAATATTTTCTGTTTATTTCGAAAATTTTGCCTTTAATCGACGTTTTATTCGAAAAAGCATATTTTTTAATTTTTGCACTTGGTGTATGTAAAGTAATCTGTTTCATCAAAAAGTGAATTGATTTAATTTTATTCAAAAAGCTAACTGTTAACAATTGAAAGGGCTTTAATTTGATGTACAAAATATTTTTGGGACTTAAAAATTGTGCTTAGTACGGGCGCTTAAAGACCAAATTTAGTAGGTCGATAAATTTTCTGAAATATTTAAAAGTGCCAAATTTTTGCGAAATATTTTTTTTCCATAAAAACAAATAGCGCACATTAATTTTTTCAAAAATATATTTTTAAAAAATTTTTTTATACCTACCCCTTACCAAAAATGCAATTTTCCGATGAAAATTTTGATTTTTTTAAAAAAATCTGAAAAAAATCACAGTCAACCGTCTCGTAATCCATTATTTTGTTGTATATACTTGTAATATATTTTTGTTTCTGTTGAATTTTTCTAAAAAAAACTGTTTTGGAATATAGATTTATTAAAATTTAATTAAAATATATTTTTATAGAGTAAATTGTACATTTTTCGGGGTAAAGTATTGCTAAAACGGGTATTTTCTGCTGGGGTTTGGGATAAAATGGTATTTTAGGATTGGCAGCACTGATAACAATGCACAGAACGATGAAAATCACTTTAAAATTTACTGACAGATACAATAAACAGATTTTGTTTTTATTATTTGTTTGAATCCTCTTTTGTTTTCAGGGGTTTTTGGTTGTATTCAATAAAACTGAAATATGTAAATAACTTTCTTATTTACTATTTTTTTGTAACGATGTATTATAACTTTTTGCTTAAGAATCATCTTCTTTATTGATCGGTAATAAAATTTACAGGGTGTTGCATTTAAAATAAATTTATTTTCTTAATATCTTTAAAATATGATGTTCAATTGTTTCTCTGATTTGACCATTGTAATGGTCATTCAATTTCCTACTACTTTTCTCATTTATCCGACTCTGTAACTGAAATAATAACAAACTTAGCAATGGTGCGCACTTAATTCTAAACATGATGGTGCGCACTTAATTCTAAACATGGGTGTTTCAAAGCACCCGCATTTTTTTTTTTAAGAAAACGGCTAGTCTTAAAGAGTTGGGACAAAATAAATTATCACAAAAGCCGCATTAAAGAATCTATGCCTAAAAATGTCAAAATTTCCTACTTCCATGGTCTTAGGGGAAAAGTACAAGAGTAAACAAAAATTAGGCGACACAAAGTATAATAAATCTACAATAAATCGGTCACCTGATTTTATTTTGGGGCTCCGTAAAACATTTGATGCTTTAACCCTTTCCATCGTCAAAAAAAGGTTAAAAACCACGGAATTAGATAAATAAATTAATAGCTTGCGTTTTGATTGCACGGATAATAATTGTCCACGATCTAAAATTTGACGAAATTAGCACCGAATAAGCATATAAATGCAAAATAAGCATAAAACAAATGACAAAAATAAGCATAAAAAAGCAACAAAAAATAGTGTCAAATAATTCAACGTTCTATGATTCGTACACATTTTATTACCTCATGTTGATGCTTTTAATTTTCAGCATAAGCTGTTTGCTTTATAATCTGAGCTCTAATGATAACAAATGGAAAAGAAGTTATAAGTAGTTATTGAGAACTTAAAATTTAAGTAAATCTCATTGAAAATTGTTATATATACTAGTAGTTTCTAATATCCATTTAACAATATTTAAAACCACACCAACGTACCAATTAGAAAATTCCGCGATTGGCCTCGAAAATACCGCACCTAAAAGCATGACGATGACATAACAAAGTTGCATCAATCATATGATCTAATGTCCAAGTAGAATATTACATAAAATCCTTATTTTCATATTAAAAATGTGTTTCTCTAAGTAAACAAAAATGTAGAATCATTATTGCTCCCAATTATAAAAATCATCAATAATCAAAACAATATTTGCTTTAAAATCATATTCTTTACCCAAATAGACGTTAACAGTCTTAAAACTTTTTGCAACAAGAATAAATAAATAAGTAAACGTTGCTTAACGTTTCAAAAAAATAATTCGATTTGTATTTATATTAATGTAAACATTACTTTTGTTATTAAAGCCGTAGCCAGGGGGGATATGGGGGTTCAAACCACCCCCCCCCCACGTAAAATTGGCCCCGTTGAAGCGAAAATAGTATTTTTACCTTTAAAACCCCCCCCGAAATTTATATACATTTATACGGCCTTGTTTGTCACTACTTTTTTTTATAGTTTTTATGTTATTTTCTGTGTGTTCACACATCCAGAAATTACTTTCAGTAATCCTCCAAGTTTAACAGAAGTATGTTATTTTACTTGAGACTTTGAGTTTTTCATTTACATTCGATTGATTTAAAATTTAGACCCAACACTTTACAGTTTGAAATTGTGATTGTTTCTGACCTTCCAGTTTGAAGTCTAGAAATCAACTCACTTAAATTTAGTGCGGACGTGTATAAAGACATTTGATAAGATAAAAATAACGACTATGATGGAAAATTATAAAGATTCAAAAAAGAAATCAAATATTTCCTGTTGCCAGGATTATCGGCGTTCGCTTATAATTCTCAATAAACGTAAACACAATATACACAAATAAAGAGATAATAACATCGATTTAAATATAACAATTAAAATATGATTATTAAAAATATATAATTAAAAAATAAAATAGAAATAATATAACAACAAGAACATCAACATAATAAATTGGTACATTACATTAATAATAAAGATTAATTAATTTCTTGATTAATAAGTGCACATTTAAGTAACGTTTATGTTTATGGTATGCATTTTGTTAAGATTACGCTAAAACGAAAGCAATAATAAACATTGTTAAAGTAACAGTTGCAAGATATAATTCTAGAACAGATTATTTTATATTGAAAGTTTAAGGTTATCAACTCCCATATTCGTCATCACTCTACGAATAAATAACAGGTTAAATCAGAGATATTTATAACAACTGATACAGCTGTAGCTTCTCACTGAATTATAAGCAATTGTTTAGATCACTAAAAAGAGTATTAATAGATTTCCAAAATATGTGAATGTAATTTAATTCAGGGCCAAGTTTAAAATATATATGTGATGCAGCCAGTATTTTGTTTGTATATGCGTTAAATGACTAAAATACTAAATAGTACTCGTTATTTAATGATATACCGGGTGTTTGTTAAAAAAAAAAACGCCCAACGCGATAACTGTGTTATTTATTGGCCCATTTTATTGAACTAAAAAGCAAAGTCAATGGCCGTTGAATACTAAAAAATGACATCAATATTGATTTTTTAGGCATTATTTTTCTGAATCCAATAATGCCCAATTTCATGTTTTTGTTCAAAATTTTTTGCGAAAAAAAAGAATAAATAAATATTTTATTTAAAATTATATTTTACAAAAATTATAACTAGTGTGCCTTGTAAAAAAGACTGACAATTGTCATTTATTGTGAGGTTATGTCAAACATGAATAATAACGACCCAACAAATAAATACTACGTTACAGCTTAATGTAGAATAGAGTAGTATTAATTTAACCCATCAATCGCCATTAATGCAATAACACAACAATATTCTATTTTTAATTACTATCTAAATAAGTTAATTTTATACATTGTATAATTTGACTTAACTTGAGAATGTGTAAGGAAATATGTGAATGGTTTGTTATTTCAATATTTCGATTATTACTCATTTTTTTAATGTTATTCTAACTTCAAAATATTTCAGTGTATACTGAATATATTGTATACGCGTGGCGCATGTATACGCGTGGCGCATGAAGTAAAATTTCGAGTTTAGAAAAGCCTGAAAATTTGGTTTGGTCGCGTAGCGCGTAGCGCTACGCGACCAAACCAAATTTTAAGACTTTTCTAAACTCGAAATTTTACTTCATGCTTAGTCTGGGAGTGGAAACACTCGTTCCAACTTTAAATTGATCTCTTTTATGAAATCGATGTATGTAATATAATAAATTATTCATAGAAATCATGAAAAGAAGTGCAGAACTTTACCTAGAATCAAGTTTTAGAGTTAATTTTATAATTTGCTGGGTCGTTAATGGGTTAACAAAAGTATAATAAATTAGTTAATGGAACACACGGATTAAGTATAAACCAAATTAGAATTTAAACAGTATTAAAATGCCAATTTTGTTTTTGGCAATAAATGTAGTGTATTTATTGCCAAAAAATGATGTGAACAAGATTTATTATAATTTTTTTCTGACATAAACATGAAATTAGAATCAACAACATAGGGTATAATTGGACTCGAAAAAACAATGTCCAATATAATAAAATAAGAAAAGTATATGCAGCCACTTAAAAATTTAAAGTTGACTATTATTTGGCAATAAAGTTAATTTTTAAAAAATATATAATTACTGTCAATTTATAGTATTGAAACGGCTGTTGACTTTGTTTTCGAGGTTATTCAAATCGTTCAATAAATAACAGAGTTATGGCGTTGGGCGTTTTTTTATCGAACACCCGGTATGTCAAATATAAAATATCTTTGTAATAAATAGTTCAATTATCATAATTTCGAATTAACGGCTTTATCAAAATATACGAAATTTTATTGTAACTTGAAATTACCTATATCGAATTCACTAATAAATACATCTTTTTAAAATTATTAAACGCTAAAATTCAGTGTTGGTAAAAATTAATAAATTCTATTTAAATACAAATTAAAATGAATAACCATTTAAATAACTTTAAATTCTTATAATTAAAGATTGACGAATACATATATTTTATGCCCAATTTCAAATGATGACATTCCACCGTGGGTATTATTTTTATTTTTGAAAATATTATTTTTAAAATCTCTGGCTGCACTAGAAATAAAAATTTGATTTTGATTTCTAGTGCAACCAGGGATGTTAAAAATTATCATCAATTTTCTTACAACCTAAATATCTGACAATTCTCAAATGAAAATTGACATTTCAATTGAAACCATTTGAAGGGCTAACGGGAAAAACCAAATGAGTTTCATTTTTGAAATTTTATGGGGGAACAAGATGAAATGTCAGAACTCTATGTTTCTGTGTGTTTTTACCTACAGTTCTAAGCTACACAATAGCGTCAAAAACGATTTTCTGAACTTTTTGGACTCATTTGGTTTTCCCTTTAACCCATCATTTGGATTCAATTAGAAATCATTTTGGATGATCCAAATTTTCAGGCTTTTCTAAACTCCAAATTTTACTTCATTCGCCACGCGTATAAAAAAACTCTTAAATATTGTGAAGTTTTAAATATATTTGGCTTGATTTTATGTTTGTTAATACATTTTCCAAAATAGTTATTTCGTTCGTTTAAGATCGTTGTTTGCCTGCAACAATTTTAAAATATATGATTTCTAGGTATCTAGGGGGGCTCCGGGGGCCTTTCGGAGACCTGGAAAAAATAAATTAATAATAATACGTGTAAATTTTAATTTTAAACAAATATTTATTGCACTTATAGAAACAAATAGAATGTTAACATATAAATATCGATTTTAAACAATTTCTTAAATCTTACATGTATTTCCTTATCTTTAAAACTTGAATTTTATAAGCAAATAGATACAAAAATAGTCACCTGAAAACACAAATTAGGTAATAACTTTTTGGAACAAAGGAGTTTTCCAATAATTTCAAGTCCCTCTACGTTTCAGATTTGAATATTTCCCTCTTTGTCTGTAGATAAAGTACAAAACTTAAAATAGTACATTTTTGAATAAACTATCATACTATAGTCGTTGCATTCAGGTAACGAAATGATGTAAAGTAATCAAAAATCATTTATATCTGATTATTATTTATTGAATAATAATCACCTGTGTATTGAAATAACTAGAAATAATATTATATGAAATTATTGGAAACACATTTATTAATACTAGGTACCATAAAATGTTGGGAAAAATCAAAAATTGGGTAATCTCAAATATAACCAAATTTATACCGGTTAGGTCAGGTTCTAAAAAAAAGGTTGTAACAATAACAATATTTAAATGAGAGGAAAAGAAAGGTCCCAAGTTTGACACACACTAAACAAATTTTATGTGTCCCAACATTTTATTTCCACCGATGGTGCATTATTAAATATTTTATAAAATATATTAATTTTTAAACAATTAATTTTTATTTATGTTTTATTTTCTGTTTTAGACAAAACTACCAAAATGACAAACACAACCCGTATGTGCATCATCATGAAGGCCGACAGCACTCCAGAAATGGAATGCAAATCGACCTCAGATCGTTACACGGTGCCAACTTGTGAAGTTTGCGAGGAAAATCTCTGCAACGGGTCGGATTATGCCCGTTTGAACGTCCTCACCATTTTCAGCTCGATCGTGGCATTTGTCGCTGTGAAAAACATGCTTTAAGCTTATTTAAAGTTAACATGTTATCATTTATATATAGTTTATAAAGATGAAGAATGAATAATATTTATTTTTAAGTTTATTGTAAAGAGATGCACTGATGCTCGGTTGATTTCGTTGTTCATGTGTTGTTAACACGTCGTTTGTGTCCAGTGTAAATGTTGTAGAGTCGTACTTTTGGTTTAAGTAGGATGGAATATGTTTATATCATTTTTATATGTAACGCATTTGCATTTTTTCATTTATAATAAAATTTGTTGAGTGTAACATATACTTATTTTCCTTAATCAATTATCTCCCCTGAGCAATTAACTTTACAAGACAACTTGTCTTAGGTACTTGTATGGTTTGCACTAATTATATATACTGCCTTTCAAAAAAATCAGAACACAAAGTATTTATTGGACGATTTTAATGAAATTTACAGAATTTGATCATGTAAATGAACTGCATCGATGATCAAAAAATCAATTGTTTTGGTTACTATTTAATGGTATTTTTCCTTGATTTCACCATTATGAAGAGCTGCTGATTTTTTAATGTAATTGCTTCTAATATACAAGTAGCCTCTGTTGTGGAACTGGGAATCTTGTTTGTCACCTGACACCAACTTTACTTGTCGTCGTAAAGTAAAATAACGACAGTTCAACTTAACCTTAGTTTATTTACTTCGAAATACAAGTACAAGTAATTACAACTATTCGTTATGTTGGATCTAACTGCCGGAGTTAGTATGAACAATCAACTAGCGTAATAATACGTAACAGTCGCGCGGAATTCATTTACTAGACTAACTACATATCTAAGAAATTTAGTATATATATGGAAACTGGCGTGGGAACCGACATAGGTTACCACCCAAGGAAGTAATAAAAATTCCTTACGTAAGATTTTCTCATCCCTTATGGTGACATTAATGGTATTTATTATTGACCGAGGGTTTCGAGAGAATATCCTACGAAAAGGTGTGTGGGCGTACAGGTATAGAATGCATTAAGGGTGAATTCTATACCGGCTAATAACTTTAAATAGTTCTTTTAATAAAGCACAACAAAATGACATTAATAGTAAAGTATATGATAAGGAAGAATACGTGATTGTAACAATGTAAAATAATAATAATGGGTAAAAGTAATAATAGTAAAAATATTATTAATAATAATAATAATCGCAAAGGTCTATTTTGTGTTGTTTGGTCCATTGCACAGCACTACATAGTTTATTACACAACACCTCTGAGTAGTTTGACGTTTCAGTTTGTGTTCGTCGGCGTGCACAATATCATCATCTAAGTGAATTTGAAAGGAGTCGCATTATTGGAATGCGAGAAGCGGGTTTTTCGGTTCGTGCTATTGCTGAAAGGGTAGGCCGTAGTGTATCGGTGATCGTACGCTGCTGGTCTAGATGGTCCGAAGCTGGGGAGAATCGACGTAGACTTGGATCAGGACGTCCAAGAAGCACCACTGAGCGTGAAGATCGAGCTCTTCGTCTTACAACTTTAAGGGACAGATTTACAACGTCGCGGGCATTGGGAAATGACTGGTTGGCTCTAAATGGCCAAAGAGTATCCATGGCTACTGTTTACAGAAGAATCCGCAGTTTTGGTATAAGATCCTACCGTCCACAATTGTGTCTACCTCTTACTCCGCAGCATCGCAGAGCAAGACTTGATTGGTGCAGGGAAAGGCAACATTGGACCCATGAATGGAATAACATTATCTTCAGCGATGAGTCTCGGTTCTGTTTATGGGCTCATGATGGTCGCAGAAGAGTGAGACGTCGACGCGGTGAACGCAGAATTTTACAATTTGCTGTTGAAAGACATACGGCTCTTACACAGGGAGTTATGGTTTGGGGGGCGATAGCATATGGTAGTCGGTCTCCTCTAGTTTTTTTAGAAGCAAGTCTTAACGCGATTCGGTATATTGACAACATTTTACGGCCAGTGTTAGTGCCCTATGTAAATGGCTTGCAGAACCCCATTTTTCAGCAAGATAATGCTCGACCTCACACAGCGGCCATTACAAGACAGTTTTTTGATAGTGCCGAAATCAATTTGTTACCTTGGCCATCTCGTTCTCCAGATCTATCGCCAATAGAACATGTTTGGGATATGATAGGTGTTAGAATAAGTAACTTACAGCGCCCCGCTAACACTCTAATGGAACTTAGAGGTCAAATTATCGAAGTTTGGAATGAAATACCCCAAGTCGATATTGACAGCCTGATTTCTAGCATGCCTCGACGTGTTAATGAGTGTTTGGGAAATCGTGGAGGCCCAACACATTATTAATTTTTATTCATTTGTTTTTTTGTTTTTCAAGTTGATTTTTTGATCATCGATACAGTTCGTTTACATGATCAAATTGTGTAAATTTTATTAAAATCGTGCAATAAATACTTGGTGTTCTAATTTTTTTGAAAGGCAGTATATGTATAGTTTCAAATTGTGTCTATTAATTATGTAGCATGACTTGATTAACCTATGTCTCCTAATATTCCAGTACGACTTGATTTTTAATTTATGGAAAAATAGGGGAAATTCGTATGAAAAAGATAATATCTCAAAGTCCAAAAGTTACAACAAACAGTGTATATGTTACGGGCAATGTAAATAATTGGGCATTATTTATAATGCACAGACAATTTTAAAAGTGCTCAAAGTGATGTGATAAATTAATAATTATATAGAAAAAATCACATTGTCCAGGCATTATGAATAATGCTAGTATTCAAGCGGGCAGTTTGAGAATATTTTTATTCATATTTCTCTACATACAAAAATTAGAGGATATACTATATTAAAACTTTTTTTTAATAATAAACAAACAAACTAACTTTAAAAAACTTATTAGGTATGTACTTTCAAATACATACACGATTAAAACTTGGTGACATTTCGAGTTACATAGCTTTTTTCGTTGCGACACTTGCACTTGTCAGATTTACAGCCCCCTTTACAGCCACATCGACTATAGCCTTGTCCCCCAGTCTTGGACGACATTCTTGCACATTCTGTTAGTGAAATCACTGACTGTGGAATTTCTTCGGTATGAATAAACTTTTTATTACATATTGTAAATTGCATAAAGCATAAAGTTGATTGAGGATACCATGTTTCGTGCCTAATTTATAAAGATTGGCATCTGTAATTTCAAGAACAAATGTCAAAATATTTCTTCCATCTTCCATAGAGGATTGAAGCATTTTTTGAGCTTTTTCTTTTAGATTTTATGATAAAATTTCCTCTAATTTTTAATATGTCGGTTTTTCTTTTCTTCATCCTGGGATCATCTGAGGAATATTCATAACCTTCATGAGCGTGTTTTTCATGACCGGGGACCTACATTTCAGATAGCTCGGAGAAATGTACTTCTCTTTCGTCATTATGAAAATCAGAGCTTGGTTCAGATATCGAAGTCGAAGGTTGAACATAACTATCAAGAAAAGATAGTTCCTCCTCGTTATGTTGACTTCGACCAAGGGTAGACAATGCTTATGGGAGAACTGGATTCCGAGTTTTCGAGGATAGAAAAGGAGAGACTGTGGTAGGGAAGTGGGTCCATCTACTTATGAATAGAGTAAAGGTAGAAGTATTCTAGAGAAAACTGCTCCGGTTGCGTCTACACACACACAAACGCGCTCGCTCTTATTTCGTCGTGTAATTTGATCCCGTCTACACCACTTGAACGATGATAAATTTGATGACCTTCAGAAAAAATAAACTGTTCCGAAACATTTCTTTTATTTTCAGATTTCCAGCGTGTTCAAAATTATGGACTTTGGGAATCAGATATATTTAAAAAGCTCCTGAATAATCCTAAAATTTAACTAAAAATCAAAAAATAAAATTCAATGAGTTTACATTAAACAATTAATTTGATATTATTTTTTATCTTGATTGTTTTTTTTCTTCATAAATTCAATTAAAACTTTGGTATGTACCAAATTTGGCAAATAATTTATATTATTGATTAGTTATACAGACAGTTTTTTAAATATAAATAACTCAATATACAGAATACAATGTACATTTTTCTGGGCTTTTCTAAACTCGAAATTTTACTTCATGCGCCCCGCGCACAAAACAATGATTTTACGTGAGGTTCAAATATACTTAAATTTCACAATATTTTAGTGTTTTATACGCGTGGCGCATGAAGTAAAATTTCGAGTTTAGAAAAGCCCCGAAAATTTGTCTCGGGTCGCTGCGCGACCCTCGACAAATTTTCACGGGGCTTTTCTAAACTCGAAATTTTACTTCATGCTTAGTCTGGGAGAGGAAAACACTCGTTTAAAGCATCAAATTGAACTCTTTTAAAAACACAACGAATATCTACAGATTTAAAGAAAATAAAGTGAATTTGAAATATGTATACTTTACCGGCAAACTTCCTGTATATGAACTGTGGTAGACGAATAATAAAAATTATTATCACCACAAAAAGTCTATTCGAAAATATTTCTTTTATTTTGAGATTTCAAGCGTGTTCCAAATTATGAAATTCGGGAATATATTTTATAATAACAAATTTACAATGAAATTAACAATTCTAAAATATATTTTCAACGTTTTTAGTTATTTTATATATTTTTAATAAAAAAATTGTTAGAATTATTAGATTAATAGATTATTGTTTTAAATATTCATAATTTGTATAAATAAACAAAGTCATTTTACAATGAAAAAATGTAAAATATATTTCCAACATTTTTAGTTATTATATATACAAGGTGGCCAGAAAAGGTGTGATAATCTTCAGGTAGTGTGATTCGTTGATTAATTTTGGATAAAAAATCTAAATAAAAAAATATTGTTTTCTTCCTCGTAACATCTCACGAGGTCGTTAAAATATTAAACGTATCTCTGGAAATTAGTGTTATTTTCTATTATTTTGGAAAAAATCAATAGAACTTACAATCAATTACACATTTGTAAAATTTAAATGACATAGGTGATAAATAAATTGAAAACTTTAACAAATTAATAACTTCTTCAGAAGCATTTTTTTTAATAAAAATAGACCTGGTAACTATGTATTTTCATATGTAACCTTATTAAATTTCACTTGACTTTGACATATACTTGTCATAATTTATTTGTGTAAGTTTGTATAAGTTCATCATACTTTTTGAAGATGTACACATTCAACGAGTATGCAGATATGTACATGATATTTGGATTCTGCAATGGTAATGCAACTAGTGCCAAAGATGAGTACCAAAGAAGATATCCAAATCGCCAACAGCCCTGCGTAAATACGTTTAGAAAATTAGACCAAAGGCTACGTACTTTTGGGTCGTTCGTCTATAATAACATAGATGGAGGGAGACCTAGGGAACGTCGCACTGTTCACCTAGAAAAACAGATATTGAATGCAGTTCAAGAAGATCCCAATATTAGTACGAGACAAATAGCTCAACAGTTAAATGCCCCCAGTAAAACAACAGTCCATGCAGTATTGAAAGAAAATCGAATGCGTCCATTTCATGCAAGAAAAGTTCAACCACTGTATGAAAATGATAACGAGCGTAGACGTATGTTTTGTGACAGGATTTTAGATCAAATTCGGGAAGAACCAAATTTTTTATTTAAAATTCTTTGGAATGATGAATGTACATTCACTAGAGATGGGGTATTTAATTGTCATAATTATCACTTTTGGGCAGAAGAAAATCCTCGGGCGGTTGGAGAAATGGGACATCAAAGGAAATTTTCAGTTAACGTCTGGCTTGGTATTCTAAATTTACGTGTAATTGGGCCTTTTTTTATTCATCAAAGATTAAATGCCTTAAATTATGTAAATATTTTAGAAGAAGTTTTGGAGAATGTTCCACTAAATTTAGTAAACAACATGCTGTACATGCATGATGGTGCACCACCTCATACAGCAAGAATTTCAAGAGAATGGTTGGACGAACATTTTCCAAATAGATGGATTGGGCGCAATGGACCCATACTATGGCCAGCAAGGTCGCTGGATATGAATCCACTTGATTTTTTCGTTTGGGGATTTTCAAAAGAAAAGGTGTATGCAACACCTCCAGTGGACAATGTAGACGTCATGAATAGAATTCGTGTTGCAGTGGAATTAATTACTGAAGAGATGTTGCTCCGAGTAATTAATTCTATCCCACGACGGCTCCAGATCTGCTTAGAAACGGATGGTTATGAATTTGAACATTTACTTTAATCTTTCATTTTTGATGTATACTTCAAATATTAATTTTTGTAGATTTGTTATATTTATGATTATTATTAAATTAAACACTTGTTTGATCCATTGTTGCCAAATTTACATTTCTTTAAATTGGCTCGTGAGGAGTTATAAGCCACAATACAATATTTTTTTACTTACATTTTCTGCTTGAAATTAATCAATGAACCACTCTACCTGAAGATTATCACACCTTTTATGGCCACCTTGTATTTTTAATAAAAACGTGTTTAAAAATTAATAGATTTTTAATATATTTATGTTATCAAACATTTTTTATTTAAAAGTTAGATAAATACAAAAATCTTTTTACAATGAAAAAATCAATTTGAAAAATGTTTGATGGGTATTTTAATTGGAATTGATAATAAAAAAAAAATTCAATAAAATAGATAAATTATTTACGAATACACAAAACTAAAAACATAGCAATATAGATTCATATAAACATTCATATATACAAAAAACTAACAAACATTAAAAAAACTATATTAAATATACATATAACTGTTTTCTTATTTATTAACGATATTTTAGAAGCAGTTTTTTGGTTTTTGTTTTATTCAGTAATAATTATACAGAATTGATCGAAGTATAACACAAAATCAACAGAATATATTTTAAATAAAAAGCCAACAAATCAACACCTCATCATTTGCTTGTTTAATTTCATGACGGTTTTTAAAAATGCAATAAATAGCAAAGCTCGGTGTGTATATTTTTACTCTAACCAAATGAATATCATAATTTCCCAGAAATAATTAGGGAAGATAATATTTTAATTTTGAGAAATTAACATTAAAAATGCTACGTTCCGTTCATCCATTTACACTCTGAATAACGTGTATGAATATCGAATTAACTCTTTTCCTTGACTATTTTCTTTTTGGACAATATTCATTATTTTAGTGGGGATAGCTTTATAGAAGGGATGAAAAATCAAATTCTTCGAAGTGATCTATCTGTTTTTACCTATTTGTAGGCATTTTTTCGACCACGTTTTTATTATAGTGTATACCCTCAAGTATTGCGCGACCAGAACAATACCACTGCAACTTACAGATAATCCGCAACCTTCTAAAAACCATAAATATTTTGGGATTTAAAAAGATTATTTACTGTTGACACATTTAATCCGTATCTGCAGAATCCAATTCGGTAATTTCTTATCATGTTTTTCACTAACCGATATTTTAGTTAGACACTTTTTGATCGGGTTTTCTTAAATCATTTTGAATTATTTTTACTTACCTATTTAGTCTGTAACATAATCCCATCAGTACCTTTTGTAAATGTAATCTGACTAAGAATAAAACCATTGAAATAATTGAATTAACCTGACATACAAAACATTGTAAACTAGAAATAGAGTATTCAATAATTTTTGCAATTACACTTCTCAGAGAAAATCTATTATACTTATTCTATTAAAAGACATCTTGTTGTTTTCTAAATGTTTTTGATTATCATCACTTAACGAGACTTTTCAACATATTTCAATATTTGAGCCAATTATCTCAAATATTATCGATAACACTTGTTTCTGATTCCTGAGAACCTAAAACGTATATTTCTATACAAAAAAAGATAGCCATGAGGTCGGTAACAACTATTAAAATGTAAAATTTATAATGTTATTAATGTGACTAATTACTTGATTTAACAAGTTTGTTTGTTTCGCAGTTTTTGATAATATTCTCAATTATAAAGTTTCATGATTTTTATATAATTTGTACTTTCTCTATATAACATTTCGTGTATCTCGGGAAGTATTGAGAATATCAAAAAATATTTCTGCTTATTCTTTTTTAAATTATCCCCATGCAGCCGCACGACGGATGCCATAAATTTTAATCCAAAAATTAGGTAACATTTTAGTGCCCGCTGAGTGTTGTCGGTGTTGGTCAAATGGCACACAATAAGCGTTTATAAAATTTCAATCGGAAAAGTACAAGTTGATCATGTAACAATCGTTTAAAGTAAACGGATAATTAAAGTAGTCAGTGCAAAAACCACAAATTTCTGAAACTGTTAATATTTATTAAAAGTATGGCTCATTTAATAAAATACGCATCGTGATTAAAATATATACTGAGTCCATTTTGGGATCTGATTTTTTTCTTTTGCAGAATAAACACTCATGTTGAATTGAATTATTGCTTTGTGATTTAATAAATTTGATGCCAAACACTGACTTTTCGTAGCAACTACTGTTTTGACGATTTTATTTTCGTATAATCGTTCACTATTTTCAAGCTATATTTCAAATGAAACTGAGGAGAACTCAAAAATAATACCTCGAAAATACTGCTAGTAGGTAAAGAAATGATTTTAATTTTATTGTAATCGTTTTGGTTCAATAAGCGATACAAACTCAAATTCCAATTACATTGGAAATCTTTACATGAAACATACAATGCGCCTTGAAACGGGACACATAGTATATTTAAAACTATTTTAACCCATTAACGGCCAAGCAATTTTAACTCTAAAAGTTAATTTTAATTAAAATTCTACAGTTTTTTTTATGATTTCTATGAATGACTTATTGCATTACATACTGTGAATTTTTTCTTTAAATACACATAATGTATACGTGAATTTAATAAAAAGTTAAAAATCATAAATAGTTTATTATTATTATTATATTGAAGTGATAATGGATTTTCAAAAAATTAGTGCCTCAACAATGTAATGTATACGCTGTCAATGTTCAGGCATTCGTCGATTTTATATAAAAACGTGCAATATGAAGTTAAGAACGAGTGTATCCACTCCCAGACTAAGCATGAAGTAAAATTTCGAGTTTAGAAAAGCCTGAAAATTTGGCTCGGGCGCGTAGCGAAGCGGAGCGACCGAGCCAAATTAGGCTTTTCTAAACTCGAAATTTTACTTCATGCGCCACGCGTATAAAACATTGTAATATTGTGAAGTATTTATAATACTCTTTAAATAACTAAATATTTAAATTTTTCTTGGTACATTTTCAATTCAGGTCAAATAATATAATATATCAAATAAACTTATTTAGTAACTTAATTATCAAAAAATAATAATGTTGCGTGTATGCATCAACGGCGCTTAATGGGTTAAAAACTTCAAACGGTAATAATTCAAAACTAAAAAAAAAATGACTTAACTGCATTTTGCACTGACCCCTTTAATTAAAAAAGAAGCCCTTATCGATCAGTAGATTTGATCTGATCAATAGATTGATCTTAGTTAATAAAATGATAAGTTGATGTACTTGTTTTACTTTTTATCAAAAGTTAAATAGTTTTGTATTTTAAGTTTCTTGTACAAAATAAATAATACTTAATGAATTTTACAGCGTTTACATATAATTTCATAAAATTTATTCTCTAATAACGCAGAAAATAAAATTGTAGAAGGAAACGCATGAATGAAGGTAACACGCATCCTTAGCTCGTTAAAAGAAAAAAAAACGTGTTTTCAAGATTGAAAAATCAACATCTGGAATATGATACGAGAAGCGCGGAATAGAGGGAGAAAGAAATTGTCTCTCTCTCACTCTCTCTCTGAGACTTGATTTCGCGACATCTGGAGTAAAATAGTCGTATCCGGCCGACCGCAGGAAGCCAGACTGGTGTATATAGGCAGCCATATACACCAATTTGGCATCCAGCGCTCTGCTCCCATTCGCGTGTACCCAAAATTTATATAGGAACTGGCTAACTGGATATATATGAACTGTGCTTCGACATAGCTCTGCTAACGAATTTGACCCTGGTTTATTTTGCAGTGCACCTTCTTTTACAGACTGTAAATTGTTTTGATCTAATACTATTACTTCTTCGTAAGCTAAACAAAACGTAAGCCTTCTGACCATTTCCTGCTGTTATTGTCTTCCAGCCACGGACAAAGCACATATTCCACCTCCTGATTCACACGTTCTACGGAGCCCTAACTTTGAGAGTGTCTGTTCCATCTTTAACTCGGACCACATGCTACATAGTTCGTTAATAGTATTGTTAGCAAATTATCTCCCATAATCATTCTGCAAAATGGTGGGCGCACCAAAAATGGTAAAAATAGCCAATAGCACATAAGCTACTTCTTCTGCTCTTTTGCTTTTAAGAGGTCGAAGTTAAAAAAATTTAGTTAAATGATTTGGTACACAAGTATGGATTATATTGATCATCAGCTTGCGACTGCATGTCGATTAAATCGACTTGACATCTTGAGTTCATGTTTTTACTTAGTATCGGTCTAACAACAATACCATTTTTTTGGTATACTGTGTTTTTTTTTTCGCAAGTCATACATACATTACATAGGTTACAATCATTTCTCTTGTGATGTTTTTATACTTTAAATTTATCTCTTTTTCTATACGGGTTCGACAACCGTGCCCAATTGAAACATGCGCATTATGTAAAAGTCAGTCGAAATATCTCTTCCCGATGTACGTAAAACCTAATCTGCTCTTTACCTTCTAGGTTTTACGTACATCAGGAAGAGATCTCTTTACCTTCCTCTACAGAAACTATCAACTTTTCCTTCTCTTCAATAGTCATTACGTCGAACGTGCGTAAGCGCTGATAATTCTCGGGTATTTTATTTACCATTATGCTTTTAGATGTTTAAACCTTTTCTATTAACTCCAAGTATTGTGGTTTTGTGAGAATTTGTGTATTCTGACTTTTTGATAAGCACGATTCATTCAGCCGTTCGTTGAAACGATGTTTGATTTCACTTACATCACTTAATCTGTTCCTGCATTTAATTTTATAGAAAAATCACTAACACTTAATAAACAAAAACCCAAAGTCAATTTAAGGCAAAAAAAACAATAAACATTCGTCGCACATGCCCAACGCACGTTATCAAATTGCCCATTCGACTTCCAGCATTATTCATAATACCCTGGCAATGTGATTTTCCTATATAATTCATCATTTTGTCATTTCCCGTTGGGCACTTTTAAAATTGCCCGTGCATTATAAATAATGCTCAATTATTTACATTGCCCGTAACATATATATATTTATTAGTAAATAGTAAACATTTGTAGAATGTTTTAACATAAGAATCAAACATAAGGGGTAGGTGTATTTTGAAATTCACATTCTAAATGCAAGATTTTACTTCATGCTTCACAAGTATAAAACACTGTTTTATATTCGTGACGCATGAAGTAAAATTTTGCATTTAGAAAAGCCTTATTTGAATTGGTCGCCCCGCTTTGCTACACGACCAATCCAAATGTTCATGCTTTTCTGAGCTCGAAAGTTTACTTTATGCTTAATCTGGGATCGGAAACACTCGTTAGAAGCTTCAAATTGAAAGCCTTTACAAAATCAACGAATCTCATCGAAAAATCTTGAAATGTATATTTAAAAGGAAAATTTCCTGCATGTGGCCAAGCCCAGATACAGCAAAAATATACTAAATTGTAATCGTGAAAATTGACCAAATCACTGCATTTAAAATTCACAATTTTTATATAACTACATGTAATTTATGTACACGAATTCTGTTATTTTTGCAAAAATTACAGAATTGGTTGAAAATATCAAAGTTGTTGAAAATAAAAATAATAATAAAAATCGATAAAGAATAGGTTTAATTAAATAAAGCTGTGCTTAATACGACTCAAAAGTTGATAAAAATCATGACAAATTCGTAATTTCGTTTGTTCACATGATTGAATAAATATTAACAAAGAAACGGCTGAAATAATATAAACTAAGCAAAGTCTAAACTGACACAAACATTGATAAAAGTCATGAGATATTCAAGACCTCATTTTATTGTTAATATTTATTCAATTTATTCATTTATTTATTCAACAAAGAAACGACTGATAAAAAATGAAAATGTAAAGAATGTGAAAATATGTGGGTTTTTATTAATCGATAAAACTCCGAATTGTTCAACAAATAGTGAAATTTATTAAAAATAGTAAAATGTAAATAAATCAATTATAAGACATTTTCTAAGAATTGTCAAAACCCAATTAATACATTTTCGATGTCTGTAATTTTCTGTACGAAACGATGAAATTAAATTTATTTATTTTTGATTCAAAATAGGTATTTATTTAGGAATTTTAAAAATACAATCAAAAATGAAAAGATAAATACAGGGAATTTTTCATTTAAGTATACATATCACGATTTTTCGATTTTCCAATCCCAGATTAAACATAAGGTAACATTTCAAGTTTTGAAAAGTCTAAAAATTTGGTTTGGTCGTTTTTCTTTAAATTATGGATGTAACTGATACTGCATCTAGACAACTCAAATTTTACAAAAACTTCAGGACTGTGAAAATTAGGAAAAATTGACAAACATGTACAAATCAATAAAAATGTAATTTAAAATAACATGCAATTTCCTATGTTGCGTCCGCCAAGTCAACACCCGGTATACCTACATTAATTTCTGTAATACCGGGTGTTGGTTCAATCAGGTATACATAGGGATTTACCATGTAAAACTACATTTATGCATTTTCCTGCTTCCTGGGTCATTTTAGAGAAAAAATAAAAGAGTAAACAAAAATTAAGTACGTAATTTAAGTCGCTATTTGGTTAAAATTCGATGTCGTTTACTATTTTTATCCAGTTTTGAAAATCACGAAACTTTTAAATAAATTGCCTCATGAACACCCGTCTTCATTCTTTATTTTTGATATGGAGGCGCTAGAATAGCGCAAGGGGCATTAAATGAAACCTACAAATGCGGCGTTGATGATTTTAGGCATAAAAGTCAAGTATTATTATTTTAACTAAGCATAAAAGCCGTAATCACGTGCTGTAAATACCCATATTATTTTCTTATACCCAGTTTGAGACAACTAAAATGTAACAACTAAACAATGTTTCATTGCATAACAATGTAACATTGTTTAGTTGTCATGGCACCTTGACTACCGATATTGTAAAAATATGCCTAGAACTGGATATTTATGCATAAAGTGTAATTCACTAATCCATCCAGGTTGCGCTAGACAACTAGTATTGAAGGGTGCTATCTTAAGTGACAGTGAAATAAAGTGCTGTGATAAACCAATAGACGTGGATAAGGTTGCAGACATTGAGGATGTGGAGGACCAATCCGAAGAGGCAAGTGATGTATCACAAATTGAAATTAAATATTTAAAAGAACTGTTGGTTCAAAGAGACATCATCATTGATAATAGAAATGATATTATCTATTCATTAACCCAACAAATGAACTTGCTAAATGAGATTGTCAGCATAAAACGCTTAACCCCTCCCTTTGAATCGAATGCAAATCATATTTCCAATACTGGGGATTTTCCACTGCCATCCAGCCGCAAGATTGTCGCTCCTAATAAAAACTCAGTCGGGCAAGGTGACTCTTCTGATAAAAATAATTTGAAAATCATTCACGATGGAAAGAAACAAGGTGACTCATCTGACAAAAACAATTTAAAAATGATTCACGATGGAAAGAAACAAAATAAACAAACGGAATCCCCAAATGTAACAAATCAGCTTCCCAATACTGTTTCGGACACTAATGCAAGCAGCACTGAAGAAAAAACATCGCAGGAAACGTGGACCAAAGTTGTGCTTAAGAATAGAAACTCTGAAAGTAAAGGTATAATAGGAACTAGCAAAATTACAACGAACTGTGCCCTTAAAATCGTACCGAGAAAAGCTTTTGTCTACGTATCTCGACTTGATCCAACTACTTCCAAACAGGATATTTTAAATTATTTAAAAGTGAAGTTTCCCGAAGTACAATGTGAATCTATTCCAACAAAACACCCTGAATTTTATTCATGATACAAGATAATGGTTAATCTTCATAATTTCCAGCAGTTAATGGATCCTAATATGTGGCCCTCAGGTGCTTATGTGGACAGGTTTTTTCATCGACGTCCATCGAAACCCACGATAACATAAACCTACGAATGTTGCCACCAACAAACATGATTAACTTTTTTGTATTAAATATCCAATCTGTGAAAAATAAAATTCTTGAGTTAGAGGCACTAATACTGGACAAGGATTTCAATGTATTATGTTTATGCGAACATTGGCTTAATGGCGACGAAGCGAATTTACTTAAACTTGATAATTTTGTGGTCGCAAGTCACTTTTTTGAAAACAATTAACTCACGGCGGCGTAATTATTTGTATAAAAAATGAAATGAGATTTAAAGAGTTAAATTTACTTGATCATTGTGTTGAATTAGATGCTGAATTTTGCGGTATACTTTTAATAGATCTTAACATAATAGTTATTAATATCTACAGAAGTCCAATGGGAAATTTTAGGGTGTTCATTGATGGTCTAAACCGATTGCTATCGCATATTGATTTTATAAAATTCATTGTTATCCTAAGTGGAGAATTTAATGTAAACTTCCTAATGGATAATACTGACACTCAAATATTAAATGATACCTTAAACAGTTTCAATATGTATCTAACAGTAAAATTCCCTACTCGTTTGAAATCATGCCTAGACAACGTGTTTATAAACATAGGATCTGAAAAAGTGCATACTCAACTATTACCAACACCTTTTTCGGGCCATGACGCTATTCAATTTAGTTTTGTATTGTCTAGTTTCATGCCTAAAAAGGAATCTACAACAATCAGGCCTATCACCACTGATGGCAAGTACTTATTCTATCAGTTATTAGAGACCACCGACTGGGACATCTTAAACAGTAGTGACGTTAATAGATCATGGTACATGTTTTTGGATTTACTTTTAGAACATTTTAATACGGCATTTACAGAAAAAAATATAGTTTACAAAAATAACAAAGCTAACAACATTATCTGGTTTAACAATAATCTTAAATCAATGCGTCAACAATTACAGCTTAATTATGAATTATATTCAAAAACAGGCAGTAGTGACTTGTTGAAATCTAAAAAATACTCAGAAGCAAGTATAGAAAAGAATTGTCGCTAGCTAAAATAAGAGTTAATAACAATTATATTAAACAAGCAACGAATGCTTCAAAGGCGATGTGGGACATTATAAATTCCCCTAAACAACCAAAACAAACCAACTCTAAACTAACAGCGATGGAATTCAACTCGTACTTTGCAAATATAGCCACATCTCTTCTAAATGAAATTCCTCATTGTGATATAGACCCCATATAAATTGCAAGTGTCAATATTAAATGCGACATACCATACTTTTCTTTTAAACCAATTTCACAAGTGGTAGTGAGAGACACAATCAAACAATTAAGTAACAAAAAGAGCAAAGATATCTACCACTTATCTATGTACATTATAAAAGAAATTATCAATGTTCTCATTGGTCCTTTAACAATAGTCATAAACAAAATATTAACAACATCTACTTTTCCTGAATCGCTTAAATTAGCAAAAGTAATACCTATATTTAAGAAAGGAGACAATAATGATATGAATAACTACAGGCCCATTGCATTATTACCAGTATTCTCTAAAATCATTGAAAAAAATATGTACCACCAGATCGTGACTTTCCTAAACACAAACCATCTTTTCTCCCCTTCTCAATATGGATTTAGGGAGGAAAAATCAACCACAGATGCCATAATTGACTTTACCAACAAAATAATAGAAACGTTCGAAGAGAGTAAATATGCAATGGCCAAATTTCTTGACTTAAGTAAGCTCTACAATTTTGAACCATCTGCCCCTCAAGGCTCCACACTGGGTCCTTTACTATATTTAATTTATTGCAATGACTTCCCTGCATTTATGGATGGAATTAATGTAGTACTCTTTGCAGATGATACTAACATTATATCTTATTCTGATAATTTACATACCACCATATCATTGGATCAAGAGGCAGCAAAAAAGGCAGCATCCTGGGTTCATGCTAACAAATTAATACTTAATGAATCTAAAACTGAAAGTATGTTATTGTCATTAAAAAATCATGACTTGCAAAATACGAGTAGATCGGTAAAATTTCTAGGTTTGCACATTGATGATCGCCTACTATGGGATCACAATGGGAGTGAATTATGTAAAAAACTGAATAGGTCAATTTTTATTTTAAGAAACCTGACTAAAAATGTGTCATCACATGTACTGAGAACGGCATATTTCTCGTTAATACACTCTCATTTATCATACGGTATTGTAACATGGGGGCACTCATCATCAGCACATAGAGTATTCGCCCTTCAGCGAAAGGCATTACGATTAATCGCTGGTCTAGATTACAGAGCCGACTGTAGAGAAGCCTACAATAAACTAAAAATAATGACACTTCCCAGTATATATATTTACCGCTGTCTTATTTATGTTAAGAAACACATTGATCAATATTGCTCTCACAGTTCTTTACATATACATGACACAAGAACAAAAGATAAACTCTGCCCAACCAAGCTGAGGTTACAGCGATCTAGAGTTGGAACTAACTATTATGGAATTCATTTATTTAATAAATTACCTGATAGCATAATAAGTCTTCCATTTGAAAAATTCCAATCTAGGATAAAATCATTATTATTGGATGCAGTATTTTTCAGTTTTGATGAATATTTTAATTTTGTGCGTTAGAGTTCGGTTGGGCCATCAGTGAGCAATAATCTGAAATACTTGTTTGTTCCCATTGATATTACTATTATTGTTATGTGATATGTTAATTGTAAATTATTGGCAATATTGTACACATATAATTCATTATATCTTTATGTTGACGATTGTAAGACCGTTTGTAGTTGTATGCATGAATAAAGTTCTATTCTATTCTATTCTATTCTATTCTATTGACTACAACAATAATTAAAGAAATGCCTACATGTGGCATAACGTTAAAACCAGAGTGCATCAGAATGCGTTTTATTGATGTGCACATTTTATTATGTATGTATCCATAAGAATAACAAAAGTTGAGGGTAGGAAACAAAAACGAATCACTCATAATATTTTAAACGTTTTCCATTAAAAAAGTCATAAAAAGTTAACATAAGAATGTTATTACGAAATTGGAACAAATAACGGAGATACAGCGAATTTTTCTTTAAAGTTCAAAATGAACTCTTAATAAAACAACGATTATCCTAAAATTGACGGCGTATGCATATGTAATTTTAGGACATTAGTTGTGTTTTTAAAAGAGTTCATTTTGAATCTTTAAACGAGTGTTTTCCACTCCCAGACTAAGCATGAAGTAAAATTTCGAGTTTAGAAAAGCCTGAAAATTTGGTTTGGTCGCGTAGCGCGAAGCGCGGAGCGGCCAAACCAAATTTTCAGGCTTTTCTAAACTCGAAATTTTACTTCATGCGCCACGCGTATAAAACACTGATTTCAAGTGAAATTCGAAATATACTAGTAATGCAGTATGTTAAAAACGTACATTCTAAACTTCACATCAAATCAGTGTTTTGTACGCGTGGCGCATAAAATAAAATTTCGAGTTTAGAAAAGCCTGAAAATTGGGTTTGGTCACTCCTTGCTACGAGACCAAACCAAATGTTCAGGCTTTTCTAAACTCGAAATTTTACTTCATGCTTAGTCTGGGAGTGGAAAACACTCGTTTAAAAATTCAAATTACACTCTTTTAAAAAGCCAATTTTAATAATCATAATAATCATAATAATCAACATTTTTAATTGTTTCAATATAATTTATTTCTAATTATATTGAAACTAAAAGAAACTAAACTCCCAAAAATGACGCATGCTATTTTCATTATTACTGAATAGTGGCTAAATAGTTCAGCAGCATATGGTGCAACAGAAATCCTCTGATTAAAGTTAATCGAGAAATCTATAATTGCAAGTGGCCATTTAGAGAATAAACAAATTGAATTAAAATATATGTAAAATTTTGTTAAATTATTAATTTTATTACACAATTATTTAAATTTCTGTTAGAAGAGACGAAATACGAATTTACTATAATGCAAAACATTGGTAGCGATTTAAGGAAGAGTTGGGTTTCCCTCCATTCAAACAATTATCGGAAATGTTTTAATTATAGATTTAGTATATTTATACTAAGTTTATGGTTTTAATAATACAATAGACAACCCAAGACTCACGTCGACGTAAGTTGGGTTTCATATAATAAAATCCCATATTTGATAAATTTTTCAATTTTTGTTAAATTACCTTTGCAAGTAATTTTAAATATTACATATAATTAATCTCGTAAGTGTGATTAATATTTCTATTCAAGCGTTCTAAAATAACAATATAGATCACTTATAGATAGATTTTATAAGACAGTTTTACTAAGGTTGGAAATCGAATAATAATTAACAAATTTGAATACTCCATTATTTCTATTATTTAGGTTCTTAATGTTTATTATAGTCGTATACACAAGAACAACTTTTTTGTTAATCACATTAGCTAAAATATGCTGTATAATTAACCGAGTTTAGATTTAGTCGACCTGAAACATATTATTAAAAAAAAAGTACAATAAGCGTCCAACATTGTGAAAAATATGTCGCTCATTAAAAAAAAATTAATGAAAAGGACATGTAACATATTAAATTAATATTGTTTCATTTATTTTTGCTATATTATTCAGTCTGGTTATTTCTTGAATTATATTAGTTCAGTCCCAATTTGAAATGTATTATTTTTAATTTGATGTTGTTAAATCCCAATGTGATTGTGTTTAAACTGACAGCTATGTTTAAAGTCCCAATTTCAATTTGTTTGTTTCCAATTTGATATTGACTAGTCTCAATTTGAAGTTGAAAAGGTATAGAAGTTGGATTACGAAAATAAAACATATTTAATTAAAATTGTTTCTGTTATTTTTGCGACATTATTCAATCTGGTTATTTCTTGAATTATATTGGTTCAGTCCAAATTTAAAATGTATTATTCTTAATTTGATGGTTTTTAATCCCAATGTGATTGTGTTAAAACTGACAGCTATGTTTAAAGGCCCAATTTGAATTTGTTTATTCCCAATTTGATATTGATTAGTCTCAGTTTGAAGTTGAAAAGGTATAGAAGTTGGATTACGAAAATAATATTGTACTAAGTCAAATCTTAATTGACTTTATTAATTAATACAAGCATTTATGAAAATAGAATATTTATTGAGTAAAGTGTCAGGAAATAAAATCAAAGAGAAAATAAGTAATAATTTCAGAAAATTAGGATTATTTTGGAATAGTTAGGCGTTTTTAATTTTTATATATAATATAGTTTCAAACTAATTCCGATAATAAAAATAACAATAAAACTTTAAATTTTTACATGTATGAAAAAATCACACAGTGAAGTGTTTGTTTTCAATTATTTTAGTAAATGATTTTAAAATGAGAAACATTTGTTTTTCAAGACAAACTTTCTCAAGTTTTTATTATTCGTTAAATAAAATCAGGTTTTACGAAAAATTAAAATGTTGCTTATAGATTTGGTTAAAAACACCCTTTCTTATAGATATCCCCATAATCAAAAATCAGCAGGGTTGAGATCTAGCGATCTTGCTGGTCAACTTACAGGAAATCGCCTACTGATAATACGGTCTCCAAAAGTGTTCCTGAAAAACTCTTTTACTGGGTTAAAGATTTGAGGAGGTGCACCATCCTGCATAAATATGACATTTTCAATTTCGTTTCTTTTAAAACTTCAGCAACTGCAACATCTGTTGCCATAGTGGGACTTCCTGGTTCCTTTTTAGTCATATCAGAGCCACTTTCTTCAAATTTTACTACCAACTTTTGAAAAGCTCTCAAAGTGCATGGGCCAGCTTTTACACCGTTACGGATACGAAACCGTCGAAATTCCGTCCACATTCGTAATAACATTAGACAAGTCTAATGCAAGTTTGCAGTGGCAAAGCAATTTCTTTTCACAAAAGAAATCGTGTTCCAATGTGAAAAATCTATGATACCACTTGCATACAATGTTATTTTTCATGCAACTGCTTTTAAACAAATTTGTTGCTATGACGATCAAAAGGTGAAAATAAAAAAAATCCCGTTCTCCCGGTGACCTGATACTGTCCTTGTTTTTAAAAATGCATAAAAATCAGCTACGATACGAGTAGTTTAAAATACTACTTACTTTTGAAAAAGCCTATATTTTTTATTACCTACTTTGCGAAAATGTAAAATCTGGATAATGACTGTTAATCGAAATTAATAAATAATAGAAATAAAACAAACCATGTGGTTTTTATTAGTTCTACAAATATATAATCATGTATCAAGTAATAAATGAGAATTATCCTAATAAAATATTTTTATAATCGTACACTGAAAACTTTCTTTGCACCGCACACTTTATTAATAACAGTGACTATAATTTCAACAATTTAAAGTTGAAGTGTATGATACAAAGTTATCAGTGTATTATTGTGTTAATAAAAAATGTATGACAAAGTGAAGGCTATTACAATCAGTATACAAATGAAATTAAAATCAGTATATAAATGAAATAAAAATATTTATCATTGATAAAAATCTCAAAACTTTGTGTAAATTGTTAATATTGAATTTGTGTTTAGTAATCTGGCATTGGATACCCACAAACGCCTTTTGGACTTGAAGGTCCTTGTCAGTGTGATCCCAACCCAGTGCTGAGAAATACTGTACATTTCTGACTATATAAAGCCATCTAATGCTCTATAGTCAATGACAAGAATACACACGTGTGTATACTACTCACTGTTTCTTCCACGAACGAGGAGAACTCTGTTTGAGAAATAAATATTAAAATTCTATTTGTCTTCAGTATTCCGGCATCGGTTACCCACAGACGCGTTTCGGCCTTCAAGGTCTTCGTCAGTATATTTCTTGATAGTTTTAACATATTGACTTTCAGAGACGTAGCGAGAGAGTGGGGACAGAGGGGGCTCATTGCCCCGGGCGCTGTATCAAGGGGGTGCCGCGGGGCAGCAAGAAAAAAAAATTAAAAACAATAGTGATTATGGAAGTCGCACATGGCCGTAGCCAGGGGAGGATATAGGGGTTGAACCCTATTGTACAATTCCTCTAGATATCGTTTGATATTGTAACGTTTTTTCGTAGATTCCTGAAGGTGTGAATAAAAACACCGGTGGTTACTTTACTAGACTGTTAATTTATCTTAACTACAATGCACAAAATTCGTTCATTCGTTCCACCATTCCGTCAGACTGCGGATGTAGGGCGGTCGTTCTCGTTTTATGGTTACCCAAGATGTTGCAGATCCTCCGGAATAAAGTAGACTCGAAATTTGTGCCTTTGTCAGAATGAAGTTCTTACCATACACCAAACCGACAAATCCATTTTTCTGCTATTGTCGAGGCTTCTTGATTATGCAAAGCATAGGTGTCGACCCATTTGCTAAAATAATCCATTACTACGAGAATTTATTTGTAAACTTTTGATACCCTATTGCTGAGACCATGAGAATCTTCTAAAACGCGTTTCAATAACCCATCAGCAATTACCAACGATTTCCATTGAGCCCAGTAAGATTTCACATATGGCGAGTACCTTGCTACCTGTTCCCAAGTTGGCTTGTGCTCTTTCTTTATCTAATCGATAATTTGTTTTAGCTCGGGGTCTTGGTCTTTTTGAAGTTAGGGAGACTGCTATCTATCGTCCTCTATCATTGTGCGGCAAACAGAGGTTTCTTTAGACTCGATATGGTTGCATTGTTTACAGTCTTCTAGATAAGGTCTGCGTGACAATGCATCAGCATTTTTGTGAATAGCCCCTGAATGGTGCTGTGCGTCAAAATCGAATTTCTGCAGTCTCTCGATCCATCTTGCGACCTGACCCTCAGGATTCTTGAATTATAGAAGCCAGTTCAATTCAGCATGATCAGTTCTTAACAAGAATTATCTGCCATAAAGATATTTATAAAAATGCTCCACTGATTTCACCACTGCCAACAACTCCCTTCTGGTGGCACAATAGTTCCGTTCTGGTTTCGACAAGGTTTTACTGAAATAACCGAGGACTCTCATGCCCCTCCTGCACCTGTGACAACACAGCTCCTATCCCTACGTTACTCGCATCCGTATCTAATATGAAATCTCCACATAGCAGCGGATAGCCCCAAATTGGTGCACCGGTCAGAGAATCTTTCAGCTGCTTGAATGCTTTTTGGCAATTTTCATCCTATTGGAATCGACGTCCTTTTTCGGTCAGTTGTGTCAGTGGTTTAGTAAAATTTAAAAATCCTGCAACATACCCAACGTACTATGTACAAAGTCCGAGAAAACTTCGCAGTTCGTGTATGTTTCTTGGTACAGGCCACTCTTTCACTGCCTTCACCTTTCCTTCATCCACTACTATACCTTGACCCGAAACAATGTGACCTAAGTACTGTACTCTCCCTTGGAACAAGTGACACTTCTACGAGTTAAGTTTGGGTCTAGAACTTTGCAGACGTTGAAATACCTGTTTCAAATTTTTCATGTGATTTTCAAAAGAATTTCCCAACATAATTATATCATCTAGGTATACTAAACAGGTCTTCCAAGATAGCCCTTTTAATATGGTTTCCATCAGTCTTTCAAATATAGCAGGTGCATTGCAGAGCCCAAAAGGCATTAGGTGAATTGCCACAATCTTGCTCCTATGGTAAATACAGATCCAATGTAGAGAATATGGTAGATCCTGTCAATGTATCTAGCGTATCATCAATTCGAGGCAGCGGGTAACTGTCTTTTTTGTTACACTGTTAAGTTGGCGATAGTCCACGCGGAATCAAGTTGATCCATCTTTCTTCTTTACCAACACTACAAGCAAAGCTCATGGACTACTTGATGGTTCTATAACGCCTTCCTTTTGCTTGTCTTATATAATTTTGTCTGCCTCTTCGCTTTTTGCGAATGGTAGTCTTTTGGCAACTTGACGGATTGGTTGAGCATTTCTGGTATTGATTTTATGTAAAACTACGTTAGTTCTTTCTTTTGTTCTAGTATCAAAGACATCTTGATACATGCTAACGAATTTCCTTAACTGTTTTCGTTCGCTAGGACAATTTTGGTTAATTGCCTAGTAGTCTCTCTACGCCTCTGTTGACTTTATATAGTCAGAAATGTTCAGTATTCCTCAGCACTGGGTCGAGACCACGCTGATGAGGACCTTCAAGGCCGGTATTCCTGACATTAATCGCATGATCGGTCGCTCGCTATCAAATTCGCATTCCCATCTAAATGATAGATTTCGTACGACCGAATCGTACGACCAATCTCGGGTATACAGGCCCAGGTCCGAAACGCGTCTGTGAGTATCCGGTGCCGGAATACTGAACCCAAATTCAATTTTGATATTTGTTTTCTGGTTTCACAGAGTTCTATTCATTCGTAGACGAAACAGTGACCTGGGCCAGTATTCCCGAAGTTGGTCGTACGATTCGATCGTATGAAATTTATCATTTAGATAGGGATTTAACATGTGAATTTGACAGTTAGCGGGCGACCGATATTTCGATCAATTTCAGGAATACTGGCCCTGTATATACACTTTGTGTATTCTTGTCATTGACGATGCCACTATAGGGTATTTGATGGCGTAGCTATTAGAACAAAAAATGACAAAAACCAACAATAATTTGTAAATTTACGAAAGTCTAAAAACATTGAAAACAAATTTCATGATATATGACGGAAATCATATCAATTGTCCAAATGATGGCATTTGATCAATTTTAAAAGCAAATTTTGACATAATAGGAACTAGGATACAGTCTCTACTGGCTTGCAATAAATAGTATTATTATTAAAATCACAAAACTAATTAAACTTGACAAAAATCATTAAAACTGACAAAAAACATCAACATTAAAAAATATTAATGAACATTATCAAAATCGACGATAATTTCTAATATTGACAAAACTTCATCACTGTTCCAGTACTGATAGCACAATTAGACAACAAAATAAATAAGACATTTGTTATGTTTTGGTATTTAACATCTTCTAAATAAGTAGAGCACGAGACTTAAAATTCAATATAATATTGATTGTAAAAGTAAACCCCATTAAATGCTATTATTTTCCATGCTTTGTATTCTTTTATCGAAATGACGATTCATAATAATAAAATAGTAATTTTAAGGGTTTAACTACAGGGTCTGGTAATTAAATTGAATGGTTTATAATTTGATAGTTTACTGAAGAGGAGCGAATTAAGTATGTGAACAAATTTTGGAAGAAATTGAAACTATATTAAGAAACGTTTACAACAACATTATTCCCACTGAACAAACACATTTAAGTAATGTTTCATCAACATTAAAATAACGTTTAATATTGCTACAATGTTGATATAACGTTATTTGTTTGTTTTTTGCTCAGTGGGTTGGTATCCGAATATCACATCTATAATATATCCACTACTCGCATCTATGTAATGCTGCAATCTGCTTCCGAAATTTAACAACGCGCTAAAGTAAATTTTTGCTAGCATTTAACAATACTATTTCTTGAGGACGTCTCTGGTAAACTTTAGACTTCAAATTGTCCCCAAAAAAAATAGGAGCAGTTAATTCGGGCGATCTTGCAGGTCAAGAAAAACGTATCTGTGTTAGCACAATAGATTCGATCAAAATATTCGACTTTACTGCGAGTACTCTTTGATTAACAGGAGAATTAGCCATAGTAGGTAAAACTTTAAATATCCATCTACGAATAAATTGTTATTTGAGAATCGTCATATCAGTAATGTTTCTATAGCAAGCTATAGAAAACCATTCAATTCAATTGCCGGACCCTGTACATCTCATATGATGTGCGCATATTTATAAACAAATTATGCTGCTTTGAATGCTCCCCAAGTAATGAATAACAATATAATTTGTCTCAGCAAGGTCGCATACGAAATAATATACTTACTTTAATTGCAATCACATCGATGTAAATGTTGTAATTACGCATGTTTAAATGTTACTCTTCTCATCACGAAAATATCGTTATCCATAATAAGCTTTGTAGTTAATATATAATTAAAACAATTATTATATTGCATTGCCACTTGAATTAATTATGAAACAATGCATATCAAACTCATGATAAAACAGTTGAAGATGTATTTATTTAATTGTGTTAATTATTTTACGCACGAAACGTATTCTAGTTAATTATTACACTTTAATTTGAAAAAAGAGAAACTATTGCAGAGAATGGATTGAAAAATGCAAAGATGAAAGGATAGACACATTCCTGTAAGATTTAATTGGAATCGCATTATTGGTTTATTAAATAAATATCTTTTTTACCAAAAATATTACAAATTATAGCTAAAACTAGAACAACAAACGAAAATAGCAATTAACACATATTTAGTATATGAATATGATTTTCATTTATTAAACAAATGTATCTATATCTATAGTTATAGTTCATTTTCTTCAATATTGTCAATAATTGAATAGAAGACGCTGATAAATGTTGAACGTTCATATTCACTTTTACTGATAAAAAACTTCTAAATATAAATATTCACATCATGACAAAATATGATAACGTACATTAACTATTGGTGTTTAAAGTACAATACCAATTGTTTTTTTAATCAGTGAAGACTATATAGTGAGAATTTTTATTTGTGGGGCTGCAGACATAAATATACAGGAAATGTTTCTTTCGATGCCTTTTTTTCATAAGTTCAATTTAAAGTTACGAGCAAGTGTTTCCACTTGTTGATTAAGTATAGGTAAAAGCCTGAAAATTTGGTATGGTCGTGTAGCGAAGCGAAGCAACCAAACCAAATTTTTACGCTTTCGTAAATTCGAAATTTTACTTCGTGCGCCACAAGTATAAAACACTAAAATATTGTGAAATTCATAATATTCATGTTTAGCAGTATATTTTTACTCTTCCCCATATGCAAAACAAAGGGAAAGTATTGTCTTCGCGAAAAATTTTAAATTAAAAATTTTAGTAGATATATCCATTTTCAGGTCCCCCAAGTTGCTTTAGACCATTTTTGACAAATGTCTGTCGTTCTGTCCTGTCGCCACGATAAAGCCGATTAAACTGTTAAGATGACATTATAAACTTAAGCTTTTTATTACAATAGTAGTATCCGATCAACTTTTGGTGAAAATGCAGAAATCGTAAGTGGTAATTTACTCTTGGAATTTTTTTGATTTTTCTTTAATATTGATCATATAAAAAAAATTGTTATGAAAAGTAGTAGTTAATTGAAAAATTTGCATCTAATGGGTATTTACTTTATGTCTTAGCTCTTTTAATTATTTTATTAAAATTGTTTTAAAAATGTGAATTTTTCGAATTAATTACAGTTTGGCAGATCATATGATATTTGCCAGTGATTTTAGACAGCCAAAGCGACGAGAACGTTTTAGACTGTTTAACTTTATTACATTTGAACAACTTGAGAATGTTTTGGGTTCATCTTTTGTAGTTGAAAAATCAAAAAGAGGCATGTTTTATGTCATGAAAGAGCTAGAAATGTATCCGGATAGGTTTCAATTTATTTTTCATTTAAGTCTATTTTTACATATTCCATATAAACATTTGCAAAATTAATCAACACGACGTATATTTTGAACTTAACATTAAATCAGTGTTTTATACGCATTGCGCATAAATTAAAATTTCGAGTTTATAAAAGACCCAAATTTTCAATCATTTCTAAACTCGAAATTTTACTTCATGCTTAATCTAGGATTGAAAGACTCGTCAGTTTTTTTAAAGTGTCGATAAATTTTCAAGATTTTAGGTAGTATTAGTTAATTTACAACGCTTTTAGTAAATTTCCAAGATTTTCTTAATTTTTCAAAATTTCCTGAATTTCGAAAATTATTGTTAATTTCAAAAATGTTGATACTTTTCATGAAAATTAACGGAAATCTTGGAGTTTCATGAAAAACTTTAACGTTTTTCCAGTTAACGAATAATTAAGAAATTCATGAAAACTACCAAGAATTTGAAAATTGAAGGAAATTTTGAAAATTTATGATAATTATCGAAATTTGGAAATTAACGTACATTTAGAAAAGTCAAGAAAACTGTCAGAATTTTAAAAACTAATTGAAATCTTGGAACTTTATGAAAAATCAACATTTGTTAAGTAATCGATTATTTAAGAACTTCGTAAAACTGCCAATAGTTTGAAAGCTGAAGGAAATTTTAAATATGTATTAAAAGTATCGAAATTTTGAGATTAACGAAAATTCAGGAAATACGTCAGAATTTCGAAAATTAAAGTAAATCTTGTAAATTTTAGAAAAGCGTTAAAAATTGAGTAAAAGTATGGAAATTCACTAAAAAATCACCAAAACTTTAATAATTATCTAAAATTTTGAAAATTCATCAACAATTTTAAAATATTAAATGAGCATACTTCCACTCCCAGACTAAGCATCAAGTAAAATTTCGAGTTGAGAAATGCCCGTAGAATTTGAACTTGGACGCGCAACTTCAAATTCAAATTCGGGCTTTTCTCAACTCGAAATTTTTGCCATTTACTTCACTTTAATCAGTGATTTGTACGCGTGACGCATGAAGTCGTCACGCGTACAAATCACTGATTAAAGTGAAGTAAATGGCATTTCACCTTGAAAAATATCATGAATGCGAACTGTCATAAAAATTATAAAAATTCTAAATTAAACCATAAAGCAGTTTATAATCAACAATTGACTATTATCGTCACTTTAAAAAGAACATTTCACTGTTATCGACACATTATAACATAAATTTGTAGAGTTTTTATAGTCAAAATTTGACTATTATAGTAATCTCAGTCCCGATACTGCCAACATGTGACTATTATTATCACATTGATACGAAAATTTCACTATTAGCGCTACATTATAACAAGCATTTGACTATTGAAGAACTGCAATAGTGAAAGTCTTACGTCAAAATGTGACTATTACAGTGATCTATGGTCTCCATCATTTGACTAGTATGGTCACTTTGAAACAAATATTTAACTATAATCCTCACATTGTAAAATAATTTGACTATTAGAGTCATTTTCAAGTAAAAATATGATTATTATCGTGATTTATAGTTCGGATAAAATCTATTTTTACTATCAAAATGAATATGGATACAGTCAATATAGTTAGTACTGTCATATTGGTCGATATAATCGATCTGTCAATATAATTAGTAATGTCAAAATAATCAATATAATCGATGCTGTTGATATATATTCATTACTGTCAAAATACTTATAGTTAGTGCAGTCACTAAATTAAATTACAGTATTTCGTGTTTTTTTTTAATCAAAATGTATTCATTTGTCAAAGTGTCAATATTAATTTTTAATTTTTACATTTTTAATACGAAATGAGAATTTTGGCTAAACACCACATTTCAGGACATTTCTGACAATTTTTAACTTAATAAAATTAATTTAAGTTAAATGACAAGTTGCAATGAAACTAATGTTATTTTTCTAACCTAACCCCTCCCTGTTTCCATCATGACATTTTGACTTTATGTGACATATTTGAATTAAGAATTATTGTGACATTACTGTGTGTCAATTGTTTATTGACCATTATAAAATGTTGTCTTGTAATTACTTAGCCTTTTGACTGTGATAGTATTTCATCATTAAATGACCATTGTAACATTTTGACGGTAATTTCACTATTATGGCATTTTGATAGTATTTCATCATTAAATTACTATTATAACATTTTGACGAAAATTTCAGTATTAAGACATTTTGAAAGTATTTCATCACAGTCGACTGTATTTTCACTATAATGGCATTTTGATAGTATTTCATCATTAAATTGACTGTAATTTAGTTATTATCTTTTGAATCCTATTTAACTTGTGTCAAAATTGACATTCTCCGTCAATAAAACGAAAACTTATAACGCAATTTTCAATAATTTTAATGATAAAACAAACGAATGTCGTCCACTCCCAGACTAATAGGCTTCGCTACGCGTCCGAGCCAAATTTTCAGGCTTTTCTTAACTCGAAATTTTACTTCATGCGCCACGCGTATATAACAATAATTTAATGTAAAATGGTCTTTAACTAATTTATAAGTGAAATAAGTTTATTATGTCAAGTATTAATTGTTTAGGTGTTGGGGAAAGTGCTATGATGGACACATCACTATTTGTAATCCTGCTCAAGCACTATATATTTAATACTAATTAAGCAGTATATTTATGATTTTATAATGTCAGTGTTTTATACGCGTGGCGCATGAAGTAAAATTTTGAGTTTAGAAAAACCTGAAAATTTGGTTTAGTTACTTCGATTCGCTACGCGACTAAACCAAATTTCAGGTTTTTCTAAACTCGAAATTTTCCAATTTTGAACGGATTCCTCACACTTTGGATTTGGCTGTATTTTCTGTACGATGCGTATTTTTCGAGATATACGCTATTAAAGGTTAAATGAATCACCCGGTATTTCTAAAATTAAATAAATTACCAAACTAGAATACGTCTAAAATATGTATCTTTCCATTTAACTCTTATGGACAAGTCGCCAGTGGTTTTAATTAATAGTTCATGTTATTCAAAGTATTCGAAGTTTATACTCTTTTATTTCATAAAAAACGATTTTATAAAACTGAAAAAGTCATACATTTTTTAAACCACAGTTATTATTAACATAATACAAAACTACATAGTAATGAATCAATTAGCTACACTTTATTATGATTATAACTAAAAATTCTTTAAATAAATACATTATAGTTTTAAAGAAAGTGATTTGAAAAATGTATGACTTTTAACTGCTGTAACCTTTTTTTTTATATATTAAAAATTGCAATGAATTAGCCAATGAGTATTTGAACTCGTTTTCAGAAATAATTGGGACACAGGCGGGCGGTATTTTAATGGGCGGCGGTGTGTAAGAAGGTTAATTTTATTGACCCACCACTCGAAACGGTCAATTAACTAATTGAACTTGTTCCTCGATTAACGAAACCCTCCTTCGGATTAACGTTACCCTGAGTCGAGTCTGCGGGGCCATTATGGGGCCCATTCATCTCCAATCAGTATGCACTATTATAATCCAATTTATACCCTGATTCTCCCATAGGTTTTGTTTTACAATAACTTATGCCTTTATTTATGACTTGTAAAAGCCAGTGCTTATGTGTTATATTTATAAAATATATAATAAGCGCAATGAAAATATTTAGATTAGTTACAGTGGCGGATTTTCGCACAGGAATAAGAGGTGTACGCCCAAGGACGGTCGAGTATACGGTAAGAAGGATCGGCAGAATCGAAGATTTTGGAGTGGGGGTAAAGATCGCTTACGTCACAAATGCGCGCTGAATTTAAATGTGGTTACTTCATGATTTAGAAAATTACAAGTAATTACAGTAACTGAATATTAATTCTTACTATTAAAATATATTAATAATTATCTCAGATAAAAGACAAAATTCAAATTGGAAATAGCATTGGCAACATAATGTGTTTCCACATATAATTCTTCGTAATATTGCAATCCATGTGTACTTTATGCACATTTATTTTTATTGTAATATGATATAAATTTCCAATGTATAAGGAAGTGTATTTAGTGTTACTAGTAGTTTGACATTCTCTTTAACACTAAATAATTTAAATAGTTTACTTATATAAATATTTGACTATTTTGTCAATTATAATTCACAGCCTTAGTTTATAATAAACTTTAAGACACTGCCAACTTTAACTTACTATAATTTAAAAATTCCAGAAGTTAAAACTTTAACTTTGTACGTACATATACTATTTTTTTTTTTAGTTAGAACTGTAGTTTCTATTATACCATACAATTATACAGGGAATTTTTCTTTTATGTAAACATGCATAAGCTGTACATTTTCAGACATTCGTTGTTTTTTAAAAGAGTTCAATTTGAAGCTTTAAACGAGTGTCTTCCACTCGCAGAATAAGCATGAAGTAAAATTTCGAGTTTAGAAAAGCCCCGTGAAAATTTGTCGAGGGTCGCGGAGCGGCCCGAGACAAATTTTCTGGGCTTTTCTAAACTCAAAATTTTACTTCATGCGCCACGCGTATAAAACACAGATTTTAAGGAAAGTTCGAATATACATAAATTTCCCAATATTTTAGTGTTTTATACACGTGGCGCATGAAGTAAAATTTAGAGTTTAGAAAAGCTCAGAAAATTTGTCTCGGGTCGCTGCGCGACCCGAGACAATTGTTCACGGGGCTTTTCTAAACTCGAAATATTACTTCATGCTTAGTCTGGGAGTGGAAAACATTCGTGTAAAGCTTCAAATTGAACTTTTAAAAAAAACAAGGAATATCTAAAGATTTAAAGAAAATAGGCTGAATTTGGAATACGTATACCTAAAAGAAAGCTCCCTGTATGTATGAATACAAATAAAATATTTTCAGAAGAAAGTTATTGTTACTGCAAAAATGTTCAGCATAAATATTAAAGGGAAAAGTATTTGGTATATAGTGAAACTCATTTCGTTAATCGGGAAATCTTTTGACATATATTTGACAAGGTGAATGGTATTTGGGATATAGGGAATCTCATTTGACCAATAGTAAAACGCAACAGAAAAACCCTGTAATTAAATTTATTACATTATATTATGTTCTGGGATCGTACATTATGACTAGATGGAATTTCATGATTGCTTGATCCAACAGCAACTCCCGTTGCACTAAAATATTGTGAAATTTATGTATATTTGAATTTTACTTGAAATCTGTGTTTTATTCGTGTTTACGAGTTTAGAAAAGCCCAAAAAATTTGTCTCGGGTCGCTGCTCGACCCTCGACAAATTTTCACGAGGCTTTTCAGAACTCGAAATTTTACTTCATGCTTAGTCTGGGAGTGGAAAACACTTGTTTAAAGCTTCAAATTGAACTTTAAAAAATAATAGGGAATAAGATAAATTCAAATTCAAAACTATTTGAATTCGAGAAAATAAGCTTACGCTTCTTATAGTTTGCACACTTTAAACATAATATATAAAATTACGAAAAAACTATTCGTGAAAATGCAAACAGTGTCTTAATTAATAAGACAATTTAAGACGATAAATATCCATTGAAACAACTACTTCCCGTGCAAATACATCTCCGGATATTGAATTATACAATGAAATATCTTATTTAATTTGATTTGTTACAACGCTCTATTAAAGTATATGTAACGTTTATTTTTCGTAATTTTATATATTATTAACAGGGAATATCTAAAGATTTATAGAAAATAGGCTGAATTTGGAATACGTACATTTTAAAGAAAAATTCGCTGTATAATGTAAATACATATTTAAGGAAGGTGCGAAAAGGGGAAATTAATATTTAAAACATGTTAATAATTTTATTTATTTACAATTTATTAAATTTTCTCATCTTTGCATTTTATTTTATTTAAGTGATTATGCTCTTAAAATCTTTGTTATTTTTAAAAACTTAATACAAGTAATATAAAAAATTATTTATTTTAAATAATCTTTGTTTCAAATATGTTTTTATTATAACCCAATCAACGTCAATATATTTTTTTAATTTAATTACACGTAACACAAACTATTATTTTAATTACACTTAACACTAACACTAATACACTAACTTATTTTAATAACACTTATTTTTAACACAAAATATTAAAAAATCTATCTATAAAAGTACAGCGAAACTGGAAAGAGAGGAGGTTATGATAGACTCAAATACGAAACCAAATACTACGTCATTGTTCTCTCTCGCAAGAGCTAGGGCCTGTGGGGAAAGGGGTAGGGAAAAACATGGAAAAATCAAATTCTATCATTCCTTGTTACGCCCATCGACGTACTTTGGTGAACGCCTAGGGCTTCAATCAGAACTGGCGGTAAGCAACTCTAAATATCTAAAAATCACTAGAAATCACCAGATTGTATACACTGATTGTTATTTTAACTGAACTTACATATCCTAAAACGAATTGCTGAAATTTGGAGAACGGATTTTTTTTTAGCTGAATAAGCATTTGTAATATTTATTAACGTGAGATTAAACTTAAGCAGCATATTTTGAACTTCACTTGAAATGTGTGTTTTATATGCGTGGTGCATGAAGTAAAATGTCGAGTTTAGAAATGTTTAGGCTTGTCTATACTCGAAATTTAACTTAATGCTTAATCAAAACGTGCAAACCCTCGTTCGACAATTATCAGTTAAACTGGAATTAATGATTTTTGTAAATAGAAAGATACTAACTATTTATGTTCAATATTAGCAAAAACACATATTTTGTGTATATATTTTTATATATTTATATTTACATATATTTGTATTCAATTTTAGCGTCTACGATTTCGCTTTTAGTTGATCGATTCCTTTTTTAGTGTTTGAAGAATGTTTGATCAACTTTAATTTTCGTGAATTCTATAGAAATCTTAGGTTTTATTGATTACAAAAATTATAACATCACGACTGTTTCGACCGTTACTACGTGGTAATTCATATTAAATTAAATGAAACTATTACTATGTTTTTTACCACTTTTATAGTGTCATTAACATGTCATTTATTTTACAAAAATTATAACTGTACTATGAATGTGTACATTTCTCACTATTACGTGTGAAGTTTATTAAAATTTTGAGTTTTGTATTATAGATTTAAAGCAAACACAATTATAACAAAGATACAACATTTTGTATCGACTCTTAATATTTTTTTTCTTCAAATTAGTAGAATTGTACTAAAAAGAAAGATTAGAAAATAAATTAAAACAACAAACACAAGGGTGCTAAACATGATTTTAGTCAACATTGAAGGTCTACAATTTCTCTTCCAGTTTATCAATTTTCTCGAACTAAATGAGAAAATCACTAAAAACGATTAGTTAAAGGGTGTATATATTATGTTGGAAAGTTTAAAAAAAATAATGAAGAACTGAAAATTCACTCAATTTTCTTATCATTCATTGAACTTTTTAGGACATTTGGTATTGTGCGCACAAATGTGTTTTAATTTGAATGTTTAGTTTATAACGAGTGTTTCCACTTCTTGATTAAGAATGAAGTAAAATTTCAAGTTTAGAAAATTTGGATTCGCCGGAGTGCTAGCGAAGCACCCCGCACCGGCAAATCCAATTTTTAAGGCTTTTCTAAACTCAAAATTTTACTTCATGCGCCTCCCATATAATACACCAATTTACCGTTAAGTTTAAAATATACTGCATATGTTTCAGAGCTGGGACGAATCCTCGTAAAAAGGATTCGAATCACCTAATATGATTCGAATCACGAATACTCGAATAAAGGATTCGTAAGAGATAAATATGATTAGAATCAAAGATTCGATTCCTGTTTTTTCGAATCACGAATACAAATCCTTTAAGAATAAATTTGCTTTTATTATTTTTTTGCAACCATTATTATATAAATATCGTTACCAGTTGTCTTAGCAAAAATATTCAAAACTTAATTATTTATTATTAACACTGAACATCGTTGATAACAGACTAAATATCTGACTAACTGTTACTCTGTTTAAAGATGTATTTGTGTGTTTCTGGACTTCACTTCAAATCAGTGTTCTGTACGCGTGGCGCATGAAGTAAAATTTCGAGTTTAGAAAAGCCCGAAAATTTTCACGGGGCTTTTCTAAACTCGAAATTTTACTTCATGCTTAGCCTGGGAGTGGAAAACTCTCGTTTAAAGCTTCAAATTGAACTTTAACAAAAAAAAAACGAGGAATATCTAAAGATTTACAGAAAATAGGCTCCATTTGGAATACGTATACTTAAAAGAAAAACTCCCTGTATCTGTTTGCTCCGAAAAAATATGAATAATTATAAACCATAATGAAGATAACAATTAATTCTCAAAAAAACACTCGTTAAGTATTATTATACACAATTGGCATTTGTTAAACAATGGCGACGACAAAGAAAAAACATGTATTTTTAATCTTCTAGTAGAAATACATTTTATGTTAAAAGACGTAAACTATTTATCTTTCAGCTAGTAGTACAAGTTCTTTCTGCTAGCAGCAATCGTCCTTTTAGTAGTAGATGAAACAACTACTATTTTGTTCCTTCTACTCTTACTAGGACTTTCTGCAATTAGTTGTAGTACAGGCCCCGTCTGCTGGTGGCAAGACACGATAAGCTAGAACCATCTGAACTAGACGCTCTGTTAATAGCAGTAGTTCTTTCTGCTAGTAGAAATTGTGTTTTTTGCTATAAAAAACGACTGCTAGGTCTTTTTGCTACTAGTAGTAGTACAAGCTCCATCTGCCGGTGGCAAGATTTGAAGCTAGAACCATTTGAACCAGAAACCTTGTCTGCCAATAGCGGTAGTTATTTCTGCTAGTAGAAATAGCGTGTTATGCTAGAAAGTGAACGTTTCTATTAGTAGTAGTAGTTATTTCAGCTAGTAGTACAATTTCTTTGTGCTAGTAGCGTTCGTCCTTTCAGTAGTAGAAAAAACTACTATTTTGTTTCTTCTACTACTACTACGAGTAGGTCTTTCTAATACGGACAGAACCTGTACTACAGGTTCCGTCTGCTGATAGTGAGACATCTGAAGCTAGAACCATCTGAACTAGAAGCTCTGTTAATAACGGTAGTTCTTTCTGCTGTAGTAATTCTTTTAGCTAGTAGCAGTTGTTCTCAAGACCGTAGCCTCCCCTGAAATTTTCAAAATGATAAATTTTTGTATGTAAATGCGGGACTATAAGAGCAAAAACAATATTTTTCCCTAAGCCCCCCCACGAAATGTTTATAACCCCCTCCGATTTTTATTTCTGGCTGCGGCCTTGCTCATTCTTTCAGCTTAATAGTAGTTTTTTATTTTACTACCACTAGTTTTTTCTGCTACTAGTAGTAGTAGTAGTAGTACAGGCTCCGTCTGCTAATAGCGGCAGTTCTTTCTGCTAGTGGACAAATCGTTTATAACTGAAAAAAAGTAAACGTTACATTTTGTAGTAGTGGTTCTTTCGGCTAATAGTACTTAGTAGTACTAGTACAGGCCTCGTCTGCTGCTAGCAAGATATCTGAAGCTACAACCATCTGAGCTAGACGTTCTGGCTGGTAATAATGCTAGTTGTTTCTGCTAGTAGAAATAGTGTTTTCCGCAAAACAGCCTATTTTCTGCAAATCTTTAGATATTCCTTGTTTTTTATTAAGTTGAATTCAAAGCTTTAAACGATTGTTTTCCACTCCCAGACTAAGCATGAAGTAAAATTTCGAGTTTAGAAAAGCCCCGTGAAAATTTGTCGAGGGTCGCGCAGCGACTCGAGACAAATTTTCTGGGCTTTTCTAAACTCGAAATTTTACTTTATGCGCCACGCATATAAAACAGTGATTTAACGAGAAATTAAAAAACGCACAAAAGACATTTTTCATGTTAATCCTCACAATTAATGAGAATTATTTTTGACAATTCAAATCCTTTTGTAAGTATTCGAATCCTTTTATAAATATTCGAATCCTTTTATAACAATTCGAATCACCCACATATGGATTCGAATACGAATTCTTTTAATAAAACGGAACGAATCCGGGCCACGAATCCAGTTGAACTAAAGTATTCGAATGCCTCTTTTGAATCCTCTAAAAGGATTCGAATCCAGGATTCGAATCCTGAATGATTCGAATCATGCCCAGCTCTGATATGTTTCAAACGCTCATCTCGTCCAACTAAATCTTGCGTTTTCAAAACTTGAGTAATTGGCTTTGGGATATGTAGGTATTAACTCTGATGATTGTTAAGATGATATTTTTAGACATTTATAGTAAGCAACATTACCGACGTTCTCTTTCAGTGTCAGTAAATTTTCAGGCTTTTCTAAACTCGATATAATTCTTCGTGCGCCACGCGTATTTAACACTGATTTAAAGTAAAATTTAAAATATACTGCTTAAGTTTGATCTCAAGTTAATGATTATTACAAATGATTATTTTGTGTAACCAAATCTTACAACATTCAAGCGCCCGAAGCAATTTATTTTCGGTTTTTCTTTTAATTATACTTGCACATCCCAAAGAAAATTGCGAATTTTGAAAGTGCAAAATGTGGTTCGACAAAATAAACATTTATTAACGTAAAATCAAACTTAAGCAGTATATTTTTAACTTTACTTTAGGCTTTTCTAAACTCAAAATTTTACTTTATGTTTTATCAAAGAGCGTAAACACTCGTTAAAAGTTTAAAATAAAGGAATGTCTGCAAATGTTCAGTCATATCGAGATATATTATATTTAAGTATAATGAAAAATTAGCTGTATTACCATATATTGGACAGTAAATATATATTTTGAATTTTGATCTAATCTATTAAGGTTTAAATTTCTATAAATATTTGTGAATTTGATGAATTACTAATAAGTTAATATCGTATTAATTACCTATAAATATTATTGTTATTATGTTACGTTATTATTGAAAATTATATGTGGTTTTAGATAAGTATGATTGTTGTTGCTAATTTTGCACTTGTTGTTGTTATTCCTGCATATGTAGGTGCGTGATAATTTTAGTTTATTTCGTCTTCACGGTCGCCGATTTCTCATGTTCAAGGTTTTCATTTGTTACAAAATGTTCATTTTTCTATGCGTTTTATGAAACTGTTCATTAGAGTTAATAAATGTTTAGGCATTCATCGTTTTTATAAATCCATTCAATTTAAAACTTCTAACAAATGCCTCCACACCTTGAATTAGCATGAAGTAAAAAATCATATTCAAATTTTCAGGCTTTTCTAAACACGAATTGTTACATCATGTGCCAGGCGTGTAAAACACTGAAAAATTGTGAAGTTCAAAATATACCGCGTAGATATGTACTTTTATGATTCATGGCCGACTCAGCTTGGTTTTATGTTGGATCTCACGTTAATAAATTATGTAAATGTTTATTTCGTCTAACCTAATTTTGGGCCTTTAAAATTTGAGCATCAGAAGCAGTTTGCTACACCGCTGGACCAATACTCTTCTAACTAATTTATTTTAAATATTGTTCATAATTTAACTTTACCATAAATGACAAATTTCCACACCTATATATTCGTACATGCATAACATCACAGACAATTACGAAGTTATTAGTGATGGTCAACAAATGACTCAGTTCGTCGTATTAGCATTTTCAAATTGCATCTCACACTCATACTATTATCATAACCTTGGTCACCTTTTACTGACTTCTACAATTTGCGGTCATGTTTATAAATATGCGAAGAAAAAAATAAGCTCAAAGGCAATTAGCTCAGAAACATTGTTTAACATGTAATCGATAATAATTGAATTATTTGTAAACACTTTCCACTCTATTGTATTATAATTATTTATGATAAGGAAATGTTTCTATAATTGAAGGGGTCGGTGGTAGAAAGTGTTAACCCACATTTTGTACATATTGTCTTTTAAAGACAGTTTTAAACGTTTTTAGGTTAAATTTCACTAATCAATTACTCGTTTGGAATTTTACTTTTTGTTGATTTGGTAAACTTTTAATTTTTTTTTAGTTTGTCCTAATTTATACAGTCCTGAAATGTTTGGTAAATTTTATGATGTGTGATGGTTTTAACTATTTTATTTAAAATAGTAATAATTATTTAAAATATGTGATTTTTGTTAAATATTGACATACATGGATTTTGTCTTTTAAGTATACTTTCACGTTATATTTTTCCATATAAACATGTGTTATTAAAGATGTGATCAAGCCTAAGCAGTATATTTTGAACTTCACTTTAAACTGATTTATACGCGTGGCGCATGAAGTAAAATTTCGAGTTTAGAAAAGCCTGAAAATTTGTTTTGGCCGCCCCGCTTCGCGGAGCGGCCAAACCAAATTTTCAGGCTTTTCTAAACTCGAAATTTTACTTCATGCTTATTCTGGGATTCGAAACACTCGTTAGAGGCTTCTAATTGATTGCTTTTAATAAAACAACGAATGTCTGAAAACTTACATAAAAAAACCGTGATATGTATACCTAAAAGAATAATGTCCTGTATGTATCTTGTCATTTTATTGATTTCAACATTTCTATACTATTTATTATTTTTTAAAACATACTTTTTAAATTCTAATATCTATTCTAAATAAAATTGTAGTATTTTATATTGTAAATGGATCTCGAAAATAAATAAAATTGATATGTCTATCATTTTCACTTACCTACCTCATTTTTCAACAAATGTTTCTTACACCTGTTAGACTTTGTTCGTAAGCCTAACCTATGTTTACAGTTTTTCACAAAATATTAATCATAAGGTCAAACCATCGTCATTTATAGCAATAGCTCAGTTATTTAAAGTTATTAATTCGTAAAATTCGCATTGTTTTTAAATATTAATAAAATAACTAAGCGAGATACGACATAAAGTGAATACGCATTAATTGCTAATTTTTCGATTATCTACAACTTTTCTTAACAAGATTTTTTTATATGATCAATATTAAAGAAAAATAAAAAAACTGCTAAGAGTAAACCACCATTTCCGGTTTCGGCATTTTCACCAAAAGTTGATCGGATACTACTTTTGTAATAAAAAGCTTAAGTTTATAGTGTCATCTTGTTATTCTTCAATTGAAATACTTTGATAGTTCTGTCAAATTATATCATTTTCAACTTGAAGGATTCAAATATTTTGGTTTTTATCCAAATAAACCAAAACGAGACGATAAGGTTTGTATCATTAAAGAACGTTACAAATAGAAAATGTCAAACTTGGTTTAATTAAACCTTGAAAAATGTCAATTATCAGAGTTTTATATAATGTTTTAACATAGGTTTACTCTCGTTGTGTAAGCATTAGGTACAATTTTGAGTCTAAATCCAGATCCAAAGGCTTTCCTAAACTCAAAATATTACCTATGCGTCAGGCGTATAAAACAGTGATTTGATGTGAAGTTCAAATGTGTTTTACTATTTGTGTGATGTTATTTTATTATTAAGTTATGTTTAAATTGTTGAATTGTATCAACAATAATTCTTTATTTTGCAACATTTAAATCAACTGTAGTTTTGTATACTTTGAAAATCGGACCTATGTTTATTTAAACTTTTGTCTTCAAATGAGCCCCTGATCAAGATGAGAATTAGTCATTTTTTGGTAATTTAAAAGTAACTTTTTCTGCGGCTTCTTGTGAACTAAATTTTGGTAACTTGAAACTAATTCTTTCTTCATCCTCTTGTGGGGATTTCTTGGCCAACCTCAACGATAAGGCTCAAATCAAAGATACAAAAAATGAGGTTGAAAGCACTACGTATCCATTTTTTTTATCAATGCTCCTTACGTCACAAAATTGCGTCATTAATACATGCGTTTAGCAGCACAGCAAGTGCACCTTTTAATTCCGAGATGTACCTTGGCATTTTTGTTTCACATGAAGTTGGCCACCGGCCGCCACTGCTCACAGGATGTTATGTTATGTTATGGGGTCGGTGGGTCGTATGGCCTCTGGGCCTTTCGAAGTTACCTCGACCTAAAAGATCTTTTATAACTATCCCTGACCTACTTGAGTCCCTCAATGTCTAGACTTCTTATGAAGTCTACTATAACTTGAGGGTTAATGTGTACCAATTCCTCGGTGTTTAAAGTGGCCGATGACAGGTAGTTCCCTCTTTGAAGGGACAAGGCAGGGCATTCACAAAGTAGGTGCTCTGCTGTTTCTTGTGCCTAGTTGCAGAACCTGCAGTTGGTATCAGTTGTCTGACCCATCTTGGTGAGGTGGTACTTCAGAGGACAGTGTCCAGTTAGAAGGCCGGTTATGAGCCTTAGGTTGCCCCTGCTTAACCTGAGAAACTGTCCGGCTCTTACGGCAGAGAAGGCGATGAACCTTTTCGTCTGCCGCAGACCAGGTATGTTTCTCAGGTGAGCACTTTTGGCAGCATCTTCCCGTACCCGGATCATCCCCTTGATGCGGACTTTAGTTATTCCACTGTAAGGTTTTGGTCCGACAAATGGAGTTTTGGACCCTTCCTTGGCAAGGTTGTCGGCAATTTCATTGCCTTTGATCCCTGCGTGTCCCGGAACCCAGACCAGTTTGACTCTGTTGTTCCTAGGCAGCTGCTATAGGGATAGCTTGCACTCCCAGACAGATTTAGACTTGCATGTAGTCGATTTCATTGCCTTTAATGCAGCTTGACTGTCTGAGCAGATGCAAACCCTCTGTTTGTTGTATCCCCTGTCTAAGCATATGTGGGCGCATATGTTCAGGGCTTCGATTTCTGCCTGAAATATCGATGGGGATCGTCCCAAGGCCTTTGATAACTCGAATCGAGGGCCAGTGATATCGATTCCGACTCCGTTCTCAGTTTTGGATCCGTCAGTGAACTAAACTATCGAGGAGCCTTGTAACTGCTTGACCTTCGCTCCAACATCATGGCGGCCATGGATGGCCACTTCAATCGTTGTGTCGAAGTCGTAGTCAGTTGACATGTAGTCTTTGGGCATGTATATCGCTCTTTCATACACAGTGTTGAGGATTTTTAGGTGCCCGTTAAAGTATCCATATTTTGGTATGTCTGTCTGGATTATTCTTAATGCGTCTAGTGCTGCTTCCCTTTTCACGTGCAGTGCAGAGGTGTGAGATTTAGCATAGCCTCCATTGCTCCAGTGGGGCAGGTGTTCATAGCCCCTGTGATGCCCAAACATGCCAGCCGTTGAACCTTGCTGAGCCTTGCTTGGGTTGTGATCTCCGTTGTCTTTGTCCACCAGACAACGGAACCATAGGTGATTATTGGTCTTATCCCCGTAATAAAAAGCCAGTATATCATCTTGGGGTGTAAACCCCATCTTTTGCCAAATAGCCTGCGGCAAGCCCATGTTGCCCTTACTGCTTTGGCAGTGATGTTATCTACATGGATTTTCCAGTTTAGCCTCTGGTCCTGCTCACAGGATGCACAGAATTAATTTTTAAAGCCAGGTACCGCTTTAGACCCCCAAAAAGGGTCGTTTCTACGATATTGACATGTCACGTTTGGCATATCTCGCTGCTTATGACATTTATAAATGTATTTTAAATGCGACACTTTTTGCAATCTACAGCTAATTTGTCTTCATTATTTTTACACTTATTCTGAATCACCCTGTATAATTGCAAAATCATATTAATTAACATCTCACGAAACATTTACATGTTATCAGCATATTGATGTCTTTAATAAGTTACAAATTAAGTCAAGATATTATATTTCATTCAGCGTTTCTTATTGAAGCGTGCGATATGTTTCAAATAGGTATGCACTTCTCTATTAAGCATGGAGTAAATATTTTGACTTAAGAAACCCTTGAAAATTTTCCGGCGCAAAGCGAAGCGGAAAAACTGAATTTTGTAAAAACACATTTTGTGGAGGTGCGGCTTTTAACAGATTCTTGGTGTTACCTTTGAAGTAATTTAGGCTTTTTGCCTCTAAGCGGCAAAATTGTAAATACAATTATTTTGAAATATAAGTGTCAACCCAAGTTTGTATAAGTTAAAACAAATAAGTACGTAATTTAAAAATAAATTAACAATACTTTTTCTACTTATTTCATAGCCAAAATACAATAGTAATTTTATTCTTCTTCGTTTCTATAGCAAACACTAGAATTACATATTTCAACACATTTCAAATTTCAAAATAGTGTTGGAAAAACAATCTTATCATACACTTTTAAACATTCTACGCGTGTTTGGCTTATCGAAGTAAGCAACAGATTAAACCGTTTCACCAAACAATGGATTTCGTGAATCTGGTGAATAGAAATAAGTTAAGTGTCGATTTAATTGCACCTGCTTGACCTCCAAACCGCTCGAATTTACGACTTAAATCACATTTTCTGAGTCATGTATTGTCATTCCTGTATTACGCATTCCGTGTGAATAAAACGATGATTTGTTACATAAGCTAGGGTACGTTTTGATGCACCCTCATATTTAATTGAATGTGCTTAATGTTAAATTGGATGTAATTGGGTATTTCGATATAATTCGAGTGTCGTTGTTAGATTTCAGTCTGAAATAGATAGATTGATAGATTTTAGTCTGAAAAAAGAAAAGTAATTTGTATTTCTATTCAAATATTTAGATTACACATACGA